>CM071851.1:24645200-25845200 GCA_036507275.1 Sicyos edulis | reverse complement strand
TATTGTTCTTTACTTTGAATGCATGCATTGGGGTAAAGGTCTATTTAGAGCCCTTTTGGCCTGGGGTCTTTACAGATCACAAGAGCGCGCGAGGCCTCTGCGCTCATCCGTGCGGCTGAACCACGACACTGAAGCTAAGAACCGGCCAAGGCAGCTTACACCGCTAAGCGGGGTTCCGCTCTAGCGAGCTACAAACTATGCATACGCCAATGAGGTAGCTAATTCTCATTGGCTGCCGGGAGGGGGGAGAAAAAGCAATGTATGTTATGCTTTGCTCTATTTTCGACCAGTGGGGACAAAGTACGTTATGTTCGCTCTCAACCCCTGAAGCAATGCTTCGCTTTACTCCCGACCTGTGGGGACAAAGTACGTTATGTCCGCTCTCAGCTTCTAGATGATGACAAACCCTACAACTCTATCTAAGAGTACAGAGCAAATAAATGATTCCTGGCTAGCAAACAATGACCGACATCAATCACATTTACCTAGCATGATACTACGAACTTAAGCAGGAATCACAAGCATGCTGGCAGAACAAACCTAGCATGGCACTAACATGTAAAATCAGGCAAACATGCTAGCAAGAAATCAATCAAAGCTGCTCTATTACTATCATGCTCATAACAGTCAACAAGCATACAAGGCATATCATGAAAATATCGCAGGGCCCACACAACTCCGTAAGAAATCCTTACACTGGAAGAGGCAAAACACACAATAAATCTAACTGCGATCCAACCCGAGCAACCTATAGCGAGCCAAAAAAACACATCAATAATCATAAAATAGGCCTAAATACAATAAAATAAACAGGGCTCGGCTTGGGAGCAAGTCACGAGGCGCGGCTGACACGCGAACGAGCCGGCTGCATGGGCGAGGCAGCTGCTGGGCGCTGTGGGGCGTAGATGGACGCAGGGCTGGGCGCTGGCGCGCTGGGTCGGGCGCCGGGCTGCTGAGCTGAGCGCAGACGGGCGCACGGGTGTGACGAACTCGACCCAAAACATGGCCCTAAACTGGGGTTCTGTGACGAACCCGACCCAAAACATGGTCCTAAATCGGGGTTCTCACTCAGCATGCAAGTAAATATGATATCAAGCGGTTTAGTGCTCATATTTAAAAACCATTCAAAACATATGAGAAGGGGGAACCCTTAAAACATAATCAACAATTTTTCATTTAAACCATCCAACGAAGTAAAACCACCTGGCCAGTATTTATAAAATCATACTGTTGGAATAGAAATTTCGACGAATCAAAACTTGTCACGTAATTATTTAGAATTAATGACAAGGCAAATATTTTTATTTAGGGACCAATTATAAAATGATATATTGTCCCTAAATTAAGCTATGACAAACCAAAATGTGCCACGTGTCAGTGTTTGATTGCACTGATAGCATATTCAAAACTATGGACGACCGAGCTCGGTCGAATGACGATTTGGGCCCGATGCCCATTTTCTTTATGGAACCAAATTGGGCTCAAAATGCCCCGGTCCATGAAGACGTTTGGATTCAAAAGCATACTTGTTGGCCCAAACCCAATTCAAATGACATTTGGGCTCAAAGCCCATCCATTAGCCCAAGGCCATTCTTTGGCCCAAGCCCATTTGAAGTCCATGGAAAACTCTATAAATAGATACTTCCTTCTTCATTTGAAGGGGTCCAGAATTGAGAAAAGGCATTGAAGCTTCCTGAAGAAGAGACTCAACACTTTACTGCATTCTTGAAGATTGGAGTTTTCCATAATTCCTGCAAATTGAAGCTACGCAAGAATTCCTGAAAATTGAAACCATACAACGTTTCTCGAATACTTGAAGCTCCTATAAATCTTGAAGATTGAAGTGTTGAAACGATTCCAAGCTTGAAGCCGCTAGAATTGCCTGAAATCTGAAGCTTTGAAAATCCTTGTATTTGTGAGAAAAGAATCAAAGGAACATAGAATAGAGTTGTAATCCACTATATTCCATACAAATCAATATAAATTCTCATGTTCATCAAACGAATTATATTTCTTCAGAAATCTCGTCGAACAAATTGGCGCGCCCAGTGGGACCAACTCTACCTTTCATCTCTTTTCTCATTCAAACCAATTCAAGGAATCATGACACACAAAAAAAACATTTCAACAATTCCAAGCAACACCTACTTGGGACCTATCACCCGCAATCGCTCTAAAGAAATCCAACAAATGGAAAAAGAGTCAGCTTCTTTCCTTGCAGCAAAAATATGGGCTCATTTAGAAGGAAATAAGGGAAGTGAAATTTCCATGCAAGAAAATCCTCTATTTGATCAATCCATCTCATCATCTGAACAATCAAAGGATGCAGCTACTCCTGATATTATGTCTGTGTGATGATGGTCGATGCGTATACGCCAAAGCGATGAGAGAATAGCGGAGCTTGAAAGGAAAGTGGAGATGTTGCTGAAAAATAGCTTGAGGATAAAGAGTTTGAAATCACTTCTCTAAAGCATTACCTTGAGACTCGGGATGCTGCCGAATCTAGTCAAACGCATGTTGTAAAGACTAATGGAAAAGGGAAGACTCTTATGCAAGAAGTTCAACCCCAACACTCAACTTCTATCGCTTCGTTATCCGTCCAACAACTTAATGATATGATCACAAACACCATTAGAGCTCAATATGGCGGGTCTCCTCAAAGTTATCTCACATATTCCAAACCGTATACCAAAAGAATTGACAACTTAAGAATGCCAATCGGGTATCAACCTCCAAAATTTCAGCAATTTGATGGAAAAGGAAACCCGAAGCAACATGTTGCTCATTTCGTCGAGACCTGTGAAAATGCTGGGACACGTGGTGATCTCCTTGTGAAGCAATTTGTCCGGACCCTTAAAGGGAACGCCTTTGATTGGTACACTGACATAGAGCCTGAAACTATTGACAATTGGGACCAATTTGAAAGAGAGTTTCTAAATCGCTTTTATAGCACAAGAAGAACTGTAAGTATGACTGAGCTTACGAACACGAGACAACGGAAAGGCGAGCTTGCCATTGACTATATTAATCGTTGGAGAGCTTTGAGTCTCGATTGCAAAGATCGTTTGAGTGAACTCTCTGCTGTGGATATCTGCACCCAAGGTATTCATTGGGAACTTCTTTACATCTTACAAGGCATAAAACCTCGTACATTTGAGGAACTAGCAACACGCGCCCACGATATGGAGTTGAGCATTGCTGTTAGGGGAAATAAAAACCTTCCATTCCCAGAGGTAAAGAAAGAAAAGAAAGAAGTGAAGAGCTCTGAAAAGATATCCAAACTTGCTACTAGGGAGTCCATGGTTGTCAATACGAACCCTCTTAAGTTCACCGTGAAAGAAAAGGGAAAGAAGATAGAGAAGCACCAAGATGAAAATGAGAAGCGTCGCTTAACTCTTAAAGAGAGGCAAGAGAAGGTTTACCCTTTCCCAGATTCCGATATTGCTGATATGTTTGAGCAGTTGTTGGAAAATAAGTTGATTGTACTTCCTGAATGTAAAAGACCTGAGGAAATGGGAAAAGTTAATGACCCTAATTACTGTAAGTATCATAGGGTCCTCGGTCATCCAATAGAGAAGTGCTTCGTATTGAAAGAGAAAATCCTTAAGCTCGCTCAGGAAAAGAAGATTGAACTAGAGCTCGATGAGATAGTTCAAACAAACCATGCTGCTATAATAAGTCCTTCAAATGTACAATCACTTGTGGGAATTTCTCATGATCTAAAAGGATGCTTAATTCAATTGGGTTCACTCGAACCTGTTATTGTGTGGATGGAAGAACAACTCCCTCTTAAGGAAAACTCTCAAAATTCTCTACAGAAGAACGAGAAAAAGGATGATGTGGATGAAGGTTGGACTCTTGTCACTCGACGAAAGAAGCGAAAACAAAGTTCTCCTCTTATAAGGTCTCGTTCACTTCGAGAATATACAAGGAAAAGTAAGTTTCCAAAGAAGAAAGGGAAAAAGGGTGTAAGAAGGCTTAGACCTATGGTGGAAGAGAATGAAGAGGTTATTCGATTGCGCCAACCAATAACCTTAAAGGAATTTTTTCCAAAGAATTTTCCTAGAAATGTTTGTGAAGTTGTCCCATGTTATGTTACCAATGCAGTTGAAGACAATATTGCTTCTTCAAGCTCAACAGAGGTAGTAACAAAGTTGGAAGACTTACCTTTTTTACCGTGAACGATTTATTTGCGCTCCTCAAGAGACTAAAAATACTCTCACTGATGTGTTAAAAGATCCTGAAACTTCAATTGAAGCTATATCCCAAGAAAATTTAATTGGCTCGTGTTGCATGTCGATAAATTTTGTTGATGAAGACTTGTTGCTCGGTCCATACCTCATAATGAGACCATTATTTGTTTCTCGGATACATCAAAGAACAAAAGGTTAACAAAATTCTTATTGACAATGGTTCTCGCAATAAATATAATGCCCAAGACAACTTTGAAGTATCTCGGCATCCCGATGCAGAACTATCAAACAATAAATTGATGATTCAAGGTTTTAATCAGGTAAATAATGAGCGATCGGAATGATTCGCCTAGAGCTCATTATTGATGATTTAAAGGCGAATACATTATTCCATGTTATAGATTCTAATACTACTTATAAAGTATTATTGGGTCGCCCTTGGATACATGAGAATGGGGTGATAAGTTCCACCTTGCACCAGTGCTTCAAATATTACAAGGACGGTGTTAAGAAGGTTGTTGCAGATGTTAATCCTTTTTCAGAAGCCGAGTCTCATTTTGCAGAAGCAAAGTTTTACATGAGAACTGACAGCATAAGAGAGGCATTACCAACAGAAATTCCTTTGATCAGAGGCACGAATAAGCAAGAACAACCAGAAATCAAAGCTAGAGAAGATAGCGGTAAAGAAAAAACTCAAATCCCCCGAAAGTAAGACAACTAATCGGATCAAAATGCGAGTTGCTAAAAAGTAGAAATGAGCCAATTCCAGAGGCGATGAAGTCAAATCCTCCTGTTTTGCGTTATGTTCCTCTATCTCAACGAAAAAAAGGTGAGTCGCCATTCAAAGAATGCTCAAATAACCTGAAGATTGGTGACATTGAGATATTGAGAGAGAATTTTGTTGCTCCTCTTACAAAAATAACAAAGCAAGAAGCCGACAATGATAGAATAAAGTCAAATTTTCCTGATAAATGAACTAAGGAAGGATTCGACCCAAATGCATACAAGCTATTGGAAAAGGCGGGTTATGATTTTACAACTCATACTGAGTTTAAAAGTGTTAAAATATTTGACGAAATAGGTGACTTGTCTGCAACTCAGAAGTTCCTTAAAAAAGAAGGTTATATTGTACCTAAGTCTAAGGCGGGGCTTGGATATAAATCTTCAGAGCCACTTCGTATCATAAGAAAGGGGAAAGAAAAATCTGTTGATACACTTCATATCACGGTCGAAGAAATAGATGGTTCTGAAGACGTCAAAGAAAATGTAGAGCGTAGAGCTTCTGCTTTTGATCGCTTGGGGCTTGGAGTCACACGACCTTCAGCTTTTAGTAGACTAAGTGTTATCAATACTAACAGTGGAAGTTTACATGCAACTTCGAGGTTAACACGATCTTCAGCCTTTCAAAGGCTAAGCATAACGCCCAGAAGTAGAAGTAATACACAGTTAGCCTCAACAGCGCGAGTGTCGGCTTTCCAGAGATTGAGCATATCTATGAAAAAGAAGGAACAACCTCTTGTCATTGTGAAGGTTTCAATGAGACAGTGAGGAGAAATCATGATCTGGTTCCTCTCGAATGAAGAGGAAAATGTTTGTTTCGTAAATACAGATGGCTCATTAAAGGTGAAGCGACATGATATTATCATCACAAAGCCGACGGAAGAAGAATCGAACAACGAAGAAGATATGACTTATGTTTATCATATTACTGTAGAGGAAGTTACAGAAGATAAAATGACCGAGAAAGATGTTGAAGAGGCGCCAATGACCTTTGAGGATGGTAGTCAATCGACAATAGACGAACTAAAAGAGGTTAATCTTGGCACGAAAGACGAGCCACGCCATACTTTTATAAGTGCATCCCTTACACGGAGTGAAGAAGGTGATTATATGAGTCTTCTCACTCAATATAAAGATGTATTTGCGTGGTCGATAAAGAAATGCCGTGATTGGATCCAAAAGTAGCAGTCATCGACTTGCAATTAAAGAAGGGTATCACCGTCAAGCGGACTCAACGACGCTTTCGTCGTAACTCATCCCTCAGATCGAAATTGAAGTCAATAAGCTAATAGAGGCAGGATTCATTCGTGAAGTTAAATATCCGACATGGATTGCAAACATTGTCCCAGTCAGAAAGAAAAATGGCCAACTTCGCATTTGCGTCGATTTTCGTGATTTGAACAATGCGTGCCCAAAAGATGATTTTCCACTTCCCATCACAGAAATCATGGTAGATGCCACCATGGGTCACGAGATCCTATCATTTATGGATGGATCGTCGGGATATAACCAAATTCGAATGGCTCTTGAAGATGAAGAGAAGACCGCATTTCGAACTCCAAAGGGTATATATTGTTATAAAGTTATGCCTTTCGGTTTAAAAAATGCTAGGGCCACTTACCAACGTGCAATGCAAAGGATATTCGATGATATGTTGCATAAGCATGTCGAATGTTATGTTGACGACCTAGTGGTCAAGTCCAAAATTCGACATGACCATCTAGGAGAACTCAAACTAGTATTTGATCGCTTGAGAAAATATCAATTAAGAATGAATCCACTCAAATGTGCATTCGAGTGACCTCGTGAAAATTCCTTGGTTTTGTAGTGAAGCATCGAGGGATCGAGATTGATCAATCTAAAATCGATGCCATTCAAAAGATGCCAAGCCCAAGAAACTTGCATGAGTTGAGAAGTCTCCAAGGTCATTTAGCCTATATTAGAAGATTCATATCCAACCTGGCAGGTCGATGCCACTGCTCCAAAGATTTGATGAGGAAGAATGAAATTTTTGAATGGGATCAAGCTTGCTGAATGCATTAGAAAGCATAAAGAAATACTTGCTCAACCCTCCTGCTCTAGGTGCCCCTATAACAGAAAGCCGCTTATTCTATACATTGTCACTTGCAGAACGATCTATTGGAGCACTTTTAGCACAAGTCAGAGAAAATAACAAGGAGCAAGCTCTCTACTATTTAAGTAGAACCTTAGTGGGGGCAGAGCTAAATTATTCTCCCATCGAGAAAATGTGTCTTGCTTTATTCTTTGCTATTGATAAGCTAAGACATTATATGCAAGCATTCACCATACATTTGGTGGCAAGAGCTGATCCGATCAAATACATCCTATCTAGGCCAGTCATTTCAGGACGCCTTGCAAAATGGGCAGTTATACTTCAACAGTACGATCTTATTTATATACCCCAAAGGGCGATCAAAGGACAAGCACTTGCTGACTTCTTAGCTGATCATCCAGTTCCGACAGATTGGAAATTATGTGAAGAATTGCCAGATGAAGAGGTATTCTATGTAGAGAATATGGAATATTGGACCATGTACTTTGATGGAGCAGCGCGAAAGACTGGAGCAGGCGTTGGGATCATTTTCATCTCACCTGAAAGACACATACTACCATATAGTTTCACTCTTAGGGAATTATGTTCAAATAATGCAGCTGAGTATCAAGCACTCATCATTGGCCTTCAAATGGCATTAGAGTTTGGAATAACACACATCGAGGTTTATGGAGATTCGAAACTTATAATAAACCAATCATACTCCAATATGAGGTGAAACATGATGACTTGAGAGCTTACTTTGTGTATGCAAGACAACTACTAGAAGAGTTTGAGGGGATAACTTTAGAACATGTCCCAGTCGGAAAAATACAAAGGCAGACGCATTGGCAAACTTGGCAACCGCTTTGACAATTTCGTGATGAACCCATAAATATCACTCTTTGCCAAAAATGGATTGTTCCACCTAGTCAAGTTCAAGTCAAGAAGTTGACATGATATCTGCTTTATGTCATCGAAGAAGAAGATTGGCGACAATCTATCATAGATTACTTGCAAAGATGGAAAACTTCCTCAGAGTCGCGACATAAGGTCAAATACGAAGAAGGGCATGCGAGGTTTTTCTATTATAATAATATTCTTTATCGCTGCTCATATGAGGGTCTTCTCGCTTCGATGTTTAGGAAGAGAAGAATCTTTGAAAGCATTGGAAGAAACACATTCAGGAATATGTGGCGCTCATCAAGGAGGTTCAAAGCTACAAAGATGCGATTAAGAAGAATGGGTTATTATTGGCCCACAATGATTCGAGATTCCATGGACTTTGCGAAGAAGTGTGAAACTTGTCAGTTCCATGATAAATTTTATTCACCAACCGCCTGAACCACTTCATCCAACTATTGCTTCATTGCCCTTTGAAGCTTGGGGACTCGATCTTGTCGGTCCTATAACACCTAAGTCATCTGCAGGACATTCATACATTCTTGCTGGAACAGATTACTTTTCCAAGTGGGCAGAGGCTATCCCGCTAAAGGAAGCTAAAAAAGAGAATATCGTGGATTTTATTCGAACACATATTATTTATCGATATGGAATCCCTCACCGTATTGTGATCGATATAATGGAAGACAATTTTCCAATAGTTTGATGGACAAGCTATGTGAAAATTTTAAGTTCAAGCACTATAAGTCATCTATATATTATGCACCAAAGAAATGGGCTAGCAGAGGCGCTCAATAAAACATTATGCAATATATTGAAAAAGGCGCTTTCGTGACAAAAAGAGATTGGCATGAAAAAGTTGGTGAAGCATTATGGGCATATCGAACTACACATCGCACACCAACAGGGGTTACACCTTATTCCCTCGTATATGGGGTAGAGGCTATACTCCCGCTTGAAAGAGAAATCCCTTCTCTACGAATGGCAGTGCAAGAAGGACTAACTACTGAGGATAATGCAAAATTACGTCTCCAGGAATTAGAAGCACTTGATGAACAAAGGTTAGATGCTCAACAAACACTTGAATGCTATCAAGCACGAATGACCAAGGCTTTCAACAAAAATCTCAAGCCTAGATCATTTCAAGTTGGTGACTGGTTCTAGCCGCTCGACGACCGATCATCACAACACGTCACACAGGAACAAGTTTACTCCAAAATGGGAGGGACCATTCATGGTGAAAGAAGTCTACTCAAATGGAGCATATAAGGTTGTTGATAAAGATGGGTTGAATGTTGGTCCAATTAATGGAAAATTTCTGAAGAAATATTATGCATAAGTTTGTAACACTCCTTATTGTAAGAATATAAACTACATGGTGCTCCTAGCCCGCACGAGTTTAAAATGCGAATGGCAAAAAAAAAAAAAAAAAAAAAAAAAATCTACTACTATGAACTACGTTATGACTTGATCCTTTTTTTAAAAGGTACGTAGGCAGCTTAAAGAAATTTAAGTTCAGTCCCAAAAAAAATATCACTGAAAGTTTATTATTGGATAAATGAAAATAATTGCTAAACAAGATCTATGTCGGAGTAAAGAATGAAAAAAGAAAGGTGCATCTGCATCATAGAAATAGGAAACTGTTTTACATCAAGAAAAAATAGTGCATCTACATGAAAAAAAGAAATCAAGGTTTCCACTCAAAATTCTTCAACTCCTTTCTAGCAGCTTCCAAATCTTTACGGGCATTATCTAAAGTCTCGGAGTCTTCGTTAGTTAAAACGGGAGCAGATTCTATATCATTTATCTCATCTTCAATCCTTGAAACCTGAAGTTCTTGATGGTTTAAAGTCTCTTCCTTTTCACAAACTAAAGTTGAAAGTCTTTCATATTCGGCCTTCAATTTCTTCATCTTTATCTCTAGTTCCTTCATTGTTGAAGATGTTTGAGCAAGCTTGCGTTTTGCCATTTCCATCTCTTTAATTGATTGACTCTGTGCAGACTTTGCCAACTCTAAGTCATTATTCTTTTCTTTTAGACATTGATCTTTGCTTGCTAAACGAAGTTGGCGAGAGTGTGTGTCTTTTAGTTGATTGTATGATTCCACCTTGGTGAAGTAATCATTGACAAATGTTCTAAGAGAGCCCAAATTTTCACTACCAAAGAGTGAAAGAGAACCAATAATTGTATGTATTCCTGCACGAACACGGTCTATATGCTCAAAATCGGTATTTGCAACTTTGTCTCGCCCAAGTTCCCATATGGCCATAGCTGCATTTTGTTTGAAGTTAGAAATGCTCGACTCAGGACGAAATTCAGAAACCTCAGGCTCTTCGACAACTTTTCGTTTTTGCTTGGAGGAATTGTCAAACGTGTTGATGGGATGAGATGGACTAATCAGCTTCTCAGGAAATGCACTCTTAGAGCCATTAACTTCAGGATCACCACTATCAAGAGCATTGGGACTTGAATTCGATTCCTCGCTCAAAGTCTTTTCAAGATCTTCAAAGTCTTCAAAATCCTCATTTAAAACCGGCTGCACAAAATATTGGTACATGAGTGATGTTGAAAAAACTATAAATATATATTAAGTAAAAAAAAGGGCTTACCGTTGGCAAAGGCTCTACGGGAAAATCTGATGCCTCAGGAACTCCGTCAAAAAAATTATCAATGTTGATATCAACCAGCTTTGGTCGTTTTGGCAGTCTGTTCCAATGAAGGTCACGAGGACTTTCATTAGTTGATTCACCATGTTCTGATTCTTGAATGCTTTGTTCATCAAGATTTGGTCTTCCAACACATTGCTCTTCAACGTGATGAGCTTCAACATCTTCTTCTTCAATAATTTGATCATCAACATTGCGTTCTTGAACATCTTGATCTTCAACATGTTGGTCGTCATCATTTTGTTCCTCAACATGCTGTTTTTTAATATTTTCTTCTCGGACATCTTGCTTTCTAACACCTGAAATCCGAATGCCTCGTTTTGGAGCTGGGGGTTCTTCTTCAGGTAAACGGATTTGCTTTCCACCATGATTTCCTTCGTTTTCTTTGGGGAGCTTGGGTTTGGATGAAGTAGGCATAACGCTTCCTACTAATTTTACCACATTATCTTCGAAATAATTACCGTGCTTCGCTAGCCACCATTCTTTATATCGCTGAGAGACTTGATCCCGCAAATGTAGTGATCGAGCCGGTAAATGAACCTGTAACGGCCCAGGTTTTCACCCCAGTCTTCCAGGTATGCCCAAGGGGTATTTTGGTAATTTGTCGGGCCGTCAGGGTCGTTTATGTCCTTTCTAGTTGCTAAAAATATTGGATGGATTTATGTAGGTTTGTGAGGCTTCGTGGAAGGGTTTGAGCAAGGTTTGATGCAAAAGTAAAATTAAAGGAAATTGTGTTGCAGCTGGGGTTTGAACCCGGGTCTCCTGGAAAGCTTGTGGGGATGTGTGCCAATTGAGCCATTAGGTGCTCTTGTTGCTCTTTCTGCATCACATCTTAGTTAACCTTGGATCTTTGGTGTTTGGTGCATTTGGTTAAATGACAAGGAATTAGGTTTGTTGTGTTTTCTTCTCCAAAAGAGTTGTGGCCGCCCAAGCTATCCTCCCTAGCCCTTGCCGATTTCCAACACCTTTGCAGCTCTTTGGTTCGTTCATCATCATTACGGGTAGGTATCGATCTTCTTCTTCTTCTTCTCTCATCCGCTTGGTGTCTTTGTTTGGTGAGTGTTTAGAAGTAGGTGTGTGTTTGTGTTAGGTTGCAACCACCGAGAGAAGCCTCACCAAGAAATTTCACCGTCGCCGACCACCCACCGATCGCCGGCACCCGTCGCACCAGATCGCCCCCACAACAAACCCATCGCGCCCGAGATCTCGCAGACAACAACGCCCACCCTGCAGGCCATCGCCAGATCGCGCGCGAAGCAGCAGACGCCAGACGCCCGGCGCCGCGCCCGTGTCGCTTGCTTTGAGCCGCCGCGCCGCGACGCCAGACGTTCGCCGCGCGCGCCCTCGCTTAGCAGCTTCGCCGTGTCCGCATCGCACAACCGCGCCCAGCGCTCATCCGAAGCGCTTGCGACGCGCTACAGCTCAAAGTGCCAGCCTGCAATGCGCGCGCTTTGCCTCGTGTCGCCGCGTGCCGTGTGAGTGCTCCCAGCGAGCCGAGCCTCATTGCTTTATTATATTTTTAGGGATATGGTTGTGATTGTTACTATGTTTGTAGGTTCTCGATAGCTAGCTCGAAAGTGTTCACAGCTTTAGGAATTTGTGTGTAGAAGTCTTCCACCAAGGTAAGGATTTCTTACCGGGGTTGTGTGGACCTCGCGATGTTCTATGTGATTGATGTTGTATGTTTGTTTGTGATTATCAAGATGTATAGATTAGGTGCTCTGCTCAATTCTCGATCGCATGACTTCGTATGTTGTTCATTCATGTTAGTCCATGCTAGGTTGTTTCGCTCGCATGCTCATATTCATTCTTGTTCTCAGTAGTACCATGCTAGGTCTGCTGTATTCTTTCGAGCACGTATTGGATTGTTTGCCGATTGTTAAGGCAAAGTTAGAATTCAAGTAGGTAGCATCTTCCGGCCCGATGCATAAAGTATCTTGCATCCATGGCGGGGGACGCCGAGACGCTTCTCCGTCCCGAACCCCGTTAGGGTTTAGCTAACCCGACCAGTAGGCCCCGCAATCTTGGGTGAGGGTGGCGATCGTTAAATGCCCCAACGGTCGGGATGATGACTTGGCATTGCCTCGTCCCGGCAGCCGGCACGTCCTCGGCGTGTTCGGCCGTAGCCCTTGATTTCCACCGTTAGGGCAAGGACCGCTTCTGGTGTAAGCCTACCACGACCGGTTCCTTAGCCTCAAAGTGCGGTGGTTCAGCCGACATAGTTCACGTGTCTCAGGTCTCACACCCTATGTCGGTGACACCGATCCGTAGATTTAGTTAGGCGTGGTGGATCGGACATGGGCAACTTGCCACTAGACCCGGCACCCCATAGTTCTGCAGAGCACGCGGTGCATGCTTACGCCATTACAAATACACGACCGAGAGCTCCTCGGATCTTGAGCTAGTGTACCTTTCGTATCGACAATGAAATGTGCCGAGGCCGAGACTTGTTTCTCGTATAGGACGTATGGTGTGGTGGATTTATCTCCGCACTAAGACCCCGAGTTGGCATCCGAGGTCCAAGTGTGGACTCAAGCTATGTGCTCTTTTACGTGTTTATATTCATAGCTTGCATACACTCATCTTGATGACCATGTGCATCGTATTGTACCCCTGTTGGGGATTCTTCTTGAGTAATTCGTTACTCACCCTTATTTTGTGGTTTTCCACGGTAAACCAAGGAGCGAGACAGATGGTGAAGGAGGAGCCGTGATCATGGGCACCGCCGCACACTCTCCGACACTTTTATTCATTTTATGACTCTTTAACTTTATATTTCCCCGAATGCATGTAGACGGCACGAGCCCTAGGACGTTTCCTTATGTTTTATGGATTCCAAAGCATAGTCGCACTGAAAAGGTTTTTGAATGGTTTAAATAAATCTCTGATCGTGAGTATACTTTTAGAAATGTACTTTTCCAAACAGTGCTTGGAAACAGGGACTTTTAATGTTTTAGTTTTACTTGGAATCCGAAAGTATGTTGCATATTGTTTTATTTTGAATGCATGCATTGGGGTAAAGGCCCATTTAGAACCCCATTCGGGTCGGGTCTTTACAGAACCCGAGATGTTGTTCTGGTTTTTGTGCAAATCCTCCAATGATGTAAGATATTATCAAGGCTGGCCGATGGAACACTACCTTCTAAGTCATATGGGACATCTTGAAAAAATCCAAATTGTCGCCCAATTCGATGAGGGTTGTAGGGTTCAATGATCATTAAATCACCAAATCTAGCGATAGGTAGCACGATCGAAGGTTCATGAGATATGAAGAATCGAAGGATGATATATTCTCGATTATCTCATTATTTCTTCATGTTTATTTCTTCCGTGAATAGTTACACCCCATGCGATAGATCCTCCATGATGAATCAATTCGCGAGCTTCGTACTCATCAAAATGTATAGCACCACCTTCGCCGGAGAAATCAACCATTCGAGCACCTCGAATTTTCTTTGGAACTTCAAAGTGTGTTTTGAAATAATAAGCAAGCCATCCATGAATGAAATGCATAGGCAAACAAACTTCTACACGCCCGATCGGGTTAGAAGCCCGAGTGATTATACCTAATCCATGGTATAAGTTAGCTAAGGATGGGACAACAAGGCTAAAGACGTGACCCTCAGCCATTTGGCTAGCAATTCTAAACACTCCAGGCCGGATAACTTGAGGTCCCTTTCTAGGAAAAGCAAAACGCATGTACCAACAAGATAAGAAGGCCGCCAAATAAGTCTTGTCACACCAGCCTTCATCTACATCAAGATCATGGAACATCTTATTTTCACAAAATTCGTCCGAGCACGATACTTGATTTTGGTCCCGTCTGGATTTTGGGTTGATGGAACTCGAGAAGTCTTCCTTTTTGACCGTCCAAAGAGGTCTTTTGTATCTTTTAACGCCTTTAAACCAAAAGGCGATCCAAGAGCTAACAAATACGACTTTTGAAGAAGGCACACGTTCAGCCTCCCAAGGTGGCTATCTTATAATATGCGTGGAATAAGTGTTCGCAACTCTTTGGGAGAACCTTATAATTACCTCGATATTGCGTCAACTCTTGCAAAGTCGGAATAACCTCCTCATAAAATTTTCCTTTGATAGGAAGACCACAAATATCCCATAAGTCCCATAGCGAGATAGAAACTTCACCTAGGGCGGTAAAGAGGGTATTCGCTCGAGGGCACCAGTGCTTCACAAAAGGCACGAATCACGCTGTTACAATGATCATAGGTGTAGAGAGAAGCCATCACCGCATTACGTAAACGATTTTGATTAAGGACTTTCTCATTACGGCCAACGACAAATTCTAGCCACTCCCAATAAAGATCAATGAAAGACCAATCACCGTGAATCTTCATTATAGTATTCCAATGAGTTTCACCTTCAATCAAGCGACGCCCTAATGTTAGCTCAGGGCCCTCATTATACGTTCAACTAGGTATTGAGGATTTTAAGACCCAAACTCTTTCGTTGCCTTCAGAAGTTAACTCTTTTGATAGTTCAGGTGAAAATTTGACATTCAGGTGTTGCCATGTAGGGGAAAGAGTGCCAGCTAAAGCCTCCTCAGCAAGCAAAGAAAGTCCATCCTTGATTGATTGCTCTTTATCTTTCAAAATCACTAAATACTTTGATCCTGAGGTTACGCGCTCGGCAAAATGAACCATGATCCTGCAAAAAAAAAAAAAAAAAAAAAAAAAAAGTTAGCCAAAATTATTTAAAAAAAAATAAAAATGGCAAAGGGAATGACAATAAAGAAACTGATAAGATTTCCCCCAATGCAGAGCAAACGATAAACACTAGAGGATAAACTTGTATCGTTAAGTCCTCATTGATGATGGAACACGTTTTAAGGATAAACTTGTATCGTTAAGTCCTCATTAATAATGGAACACTTTTGGAGGATAAACTTGTATCGTTAAGTCCTCGTTGATGATGGAACACTTTTGGAGGATTAACTTGTATCGTTAAGTCCTCATTGATGATGGAACACGTTTTAAAGATAAACTTGTATCGTTAAGTCCTCATTGATGATGGAACACTTTTGGAGGATAAACTTGTATCGTTAAGTCCTCGTTGATGATGGAGCGTTTTTGGAGGATAAACTTGTATCGTTAAGTCCTCGTTGATGATGGAGCGTTTTTGGAGGATAAACTTGTATCGTTAAGTCCTCGTTGATGATGGAGCGTTTTTGGAGGATAAACTTGTATCGTTAAGTCCTCGTTGATGATGGAACATTTCTGGAGGATAAACTTGTATCGTTAAGTCCTCGTTGATGATGGAGCGTTTTTGGAGGATAAAGTTGTATCGTTAAGTCCTCATTGATGATGGAACACTTCTAGAGGATAAACTTGTATCGTTAAGTCCTCGTTGATGATGAAACACTTCTGGTGTGCAAAATAGATGGTGGAACACTTCGGATGGATAAACTTGTATCGTTAAATCCTCCTAGTGGTTTGTTTCATACTCCCCTTGTCAAGTACTCTTACAATGGCATATACTTCATTTGCTTGTTCACTGGGGGCATCTACCACAGGAAAATAGAAAGGAAAAAAAAATGGAAATTTATTAAAAAGTTTTTACCTTTATTTACCTTGGTGAGGATGGAACCTCGTGTATGCAATTGGTAAAGATTTGAAATCCTACAAACAACAAAAAAAGATTAAATAAAATTAATAAATATTCATATATACATATATTATTTTATTTTTCATATTTAGTAAAAAAATGGTTTGTAAAAAAGAATATTGTAGGAGTCTTATAAAAAAAATATTGAAATTTATAAAAGTTAAAAAAAAAAAAAAAAAAAAAAAAGGTTTTTTATATACACCTACATTACACATAACATTCTTAAATAGAAAAATGTTGAAAAAAATGTGTGTGAAACAAAAAATATACATTAAATAAAAAAAAAACTTTCGAAAAAAAAAGTTACAAAGTTTGTTTAATTAATTAATTTATTTATTATAAAAAAAAAAGTTTTATGTTTCTGCATTGTAAAGAAAAAATTCATATATGAATATGTAAGTTTAAATAAATAAGTAAACTGTAAAAAAAATATATATATATATATATATATATTTTTTTTTTTTTTTTTTTTTTTTCAAATTGCTTTAAGAAAAAAATAAAGAATTTGTTCCCAGTGTATTTACATGCATATATATACTATTTATTTACTTATTTAGTTTATTAAAAAAATAAAAATAAAAACCCCTAAATTTTCTTCTGGACAGCCGCCACTATGGATCCCTCTCATTGTTCTAAGGGAAAATGTTAACAAAAAAAAATTCTTCACCTTTATGGATGAGTTGGATTTTGATATTAAAAAAATACAGTTATAAGTTGGAAAACAAATGAGACGATAGTGGCCTGAGAGCCGATCCTCACCTTAATTTAAATATGCCACTGAGCAAACTCAAGGTTGAATAGGTGCAAGTACAATTAATAAAGCACGAAAGTTGTAACTAAGCTTTGATCTAAAGCTAGATGTGCGACGACCGGAGAAGATGACTTCGGCTTAATCATTCTGCAACGAACAACAAAGTTATTGATGAAGAACAACTTTAAAGCTTGGTTTGTATGAAACCCATGGCTTAGATCGGGGATAGCGTGCGACGAGGGCAAACCCACAAACAAGTTTGGGCTATCGACAACAAAATTTTCAAGTGCTCTAATGACAGGGAAGCTCCAGAAACTTGATTTACCTAGGATGGTTGCAGGTCGGTATTTATAGGACCATGTGATAAAAAAAATCTCATAAAGATTTTATTAGATCTGGAATTTAAACAAAGGTCTGCTATATTCAAGGTTGAAAATCAAGGAGATATTTAGATTTCCAATTTGATTCTAAAGTTTAATATATTTGATTTTCGTATTTGAAGATTCGGCAAAAGAGTAAGACTCAGGCAAGATAAAGATTTGGCCATTTTATTCATGAATAATGTGACGGATATTCTAGATCTAAATAAATTCAATTTTACTTATTAAATTTATGGAGGCTTCTTCAAAGTACATTCTTCAAGATTATTGATATATATATATATATATATATATTGGAGGAGCCAAATTGTACTCAAAATTTAAATTATTTGGAGTTTGGGTAAAATTTAAGAAGTGAGCAACAATTTCTTCTCAAAGATCATTAATATTGAATTGATCCAATATTTTTCCTAATTGAAAATCAAGTTTTCCCTATTAAGCTCAAAGTTCAACCAAATTCAGGGTTCAGTAAAGTCTTTACAAAGAAGTTGGTTCAAATTCAAGTTTAAATCAATGAAAAAATCATCATGCGGTGGCTCAATTAATCAAAGAAAACCTTGGGTTACATAAGGTGATGGGTTCATTCCCCACGGTGGCCACCTACCTATGAATAATTTCCGTTACTCTCATTTTGATTAATTTACATAACCTTAGTATTAAAAATCAAATTTATGAAACAAATGCATATATTGGTAAAATTAAAACATCGAGAAGTTGATATTCAAAACAAAGAGTGGTATGTTGACCCCAAACCAACGTTTTCGAGATTCATCCACACATCATCCCTTTCATTTCAAAGGGTCAAGAAATTTGAAACTCTAGAGAGAATTCCACCAAGCTGAAGACTCTCCAAATTTCTAAGGATCAAATGTCGTTTTGAAGCAAAAAATGCTTCCAAGATCCAGAAACTCGAAGCCGCAAAATCACTTCGAAGGTCAAGAAATTTCACAAACAAGCTAGCAAACATAATGAACAAGCATAAGCCTCAAGGGTCAAAATTAACTTTTTCGAGATTCATCCACACATATTGGTGCAAGAAATCTCGAAAAGGGGGCATTTTGTTGGAATAGAAATTTCGACGAATCAAAACTTGTCACGTCATTATTTAGAATTAATGACAAGGCAAATATTTTTATTTAGGGACCAATTATAAAATGATATATTGTCCCTAAATTAAGCTATGACAAACCAAAATGTGCCACATGTCAGTGTTTGATTGCACTGATAGCATATTCAAAACTATGGACGACCGAGCTCGGTCGAATGATGATTTGGGCCCGATGCCCATTTTCTTTATGGAACCAAATTGGGCTCAAAATGCCCCGGTCCATGAAGACGTTTGGATCCAAAAGCATACTTGTTGGCCCAAACCCAATTCAAATGACATTTGGGCTCAAAGCCCATCCATTAGCCCAAGGCCATTCTTTGGCCCAAGCCCATTTGAAGTCCATGGAAAACTCTATAAATAGATACTTCCTTCTTCATTTGAAGGGGTCCAGAATTGAGAAAAGGCATTGAAGCTTCCTGAAGAAGAGACTCAACACTTTACTGCATTCTTGAAGATTGGAGTTTTCCATAATTCCTGCAAATTGAAGCTACGCAAGAATTCCTGAAAATTGAAACCATACAACGTTTCTCGAAGACTTGAAGCTCCTATAAATCTTGAAGATTGAAGTGTTGAAACGATTCCAAGCTTGAAGCCGCTAGAATTGCCTGAAATCTGAAGCTGTGAAAATCCTTGTATTTGTGAGAAAAGAATCAAAGGAACATAGAATAGAGTTGTAATCCACTATATTCCATACAAATCAATATAAATTCTCAAGTTCATCAAACGAATTATATTTCTTCGGAAATCTCGTCGAACAATACAATACAATTTAAACAACTTTTTAAACAATGTTCCCGTAGGACTCCTGTCCATCTACATGCTGAATAAACAATGCAATAATAAATGACAGAGTGCCGGCGGCTCCCCATGATCAATCAGCTCCCTCCGCTAGCCCTCCTGGTGTTGTCCCAAGTTACCTGAAAGATAAATAAGGGTGAGTATAAAGATACTCAGTAAGAATCCCCAACCGGGGCACAATACGATACATCAGTCATCTAGCACCTCAACATGCAAGCAAACAGCTATCAACACAGATCATAGCTCAACGAGCTCATAAAACAAGATCTGGAGCCATCGGAAGTCTCTTACTTCCGGCCTAACTGGGATTGGATACACTGACCAATCCGGGACATCGCCGAGGTATCTGTCACTCGGGGGGAATACACTGATCCCTAAAATGTCCTCAAGGGCCTCCTTGCCCTTGCACTAATCTGGACTTACGGGAGAGTACCCGAAGTCAGGCTCTAACGGAAGGAATGGTGTACTCACGACATTAGCCCGGGGGAGCTCTCCGAACTGGCAACTAAAGTGTGTGCGCGCACACCGCATGCTTCTCTACAACCGGCGTAAATGCGGGGGCCTAAAGGCAAACTACGCGGGCCAGGTGCACATGCCTATGACTCGGAAGCGGTGTCACTGATCACAGTAGCGCGAGGCCCTCGACGCTCATCTGCGGCGGCAGATGATCCACCGACTGAAGCTAAGAACCGCCAGGCGTGCTTACACCGATGGCAGGGTTCCGCTCTAGCAGGCTTCAAACTAGGCTATGCCGAAGTGGGTAGCTAATTCCACAACCGGCGGGTCGGGGGGGGGGGGGTAGCAAGATACGTTATGCTTCGCACACTTTACTCCCGACCTGAGCTAAATCCACCTTGGTGACCGGAGGGGGTAGCAAGATACGTTATGCTTCGCACACTTTACTCCCGATCAGTGGGGACAAAGTACGTTATGTCCGCTCAGCCTCTGGATGATGACAAACCCTACAACTCTATCTAAGAGTACATAGCAAAATCAATGATTCCTGGCTAGCAAGCAATGACCGACATAAATCACATTACCTAGCATGATACTACAACTTAAGCATGAATCATAAGCATGCTGGCAGAACAAACCTAGCATGGCACTAACATGTAAAATCAGGCAAACATGCTAGCAAGAAATCAATCAATCGCTCTATCTCTAACATGCTCATAATAAAGAAGCAAACAAGCAAGGCATATCGAGATATATCGCAGGGTCCACACAACCATGGTAAGAAATCCTTACCTGGAACAAGCAGGAAAACAATAATAATAAATCGCAATCAACGAACGACCCTTGAGTCTCTAATCGATCCCAAACAGACTGAACATCAAACAAAGCACCCAAATCAAATACAATAAAATGTTGATAAATCCATAACCAAAGCACCCAATAAATCCGCCCCAACGAAGAAAAGACTCGGAAATACCATCCGAGAAGCCACAAGGCTCGGGCCAACCAAAGACACAACAGTAAGGCGGGGGGCGCAGTGGCTAGGGCCGGCCGGGCGCAGGCGCGCGCTGGGGGCGACATCGGGCGCGGAGCTGCACGCGCGCGGCGCGGGCGAGGCTAGGCGCGCGGCGCTGAGAGCAAAGCGGCTAGTGGCGTTAGCGCGCGCGCGCGCTCGGCACGTGGAACGGCACGCGGGCGCGAGCTCGGCAAGCACAGGGGCGCGCGCGCGAGGCGACGAGCTACAGGGCGCTCGGGCTGGCAAGGCACGGCACAATGCTGGGCGACTCGGACCAGGGCGAGGGCTGAGCGACCTGGGCGACGTTGGGGCAGGGGCGATCAACACAGGCGGCGAGCGAGCAAGGCAGGGCCTGGCTGTGGCGGCGACGCGCAGAGGGGCGAGGGCGAGCTGGGCGCTAGGCTCGCGACCATGGGCGAGCCGGGCGCTGGGTCGGGCTGGGTCAAGGCGGCAGGGTGGGCGACTGTGGGCCGCGGGGCAGGAGGTGAGGGGCCAAAGGGAAGGGCTCGGGTTGGAGGAGAGAGAAAGGGGAAAAATGGGGGGGAAAGAAAATGGGATTTTTCTTTTTTTTTCTTTTGTTTTTCTCTTTTATTTATTTTCCATCCTTATCCAAATAAAATCCAATTTTCCAATTTTCCAAAAAATCCTTAAAATCCTTAAATCCCATTTCCCAGCTTCCTCCTTCGAGACCCGACTGAAGCAACCTTTCCAAACAACAAATCTCACTAAAATCAACCTCCCAAATCAACACCAAGGGCCCAGGCTCGAATCCCAAAGGAAACACCCAAACAACCATAATTTTGCCCAAAACCCAAATCACAACCGAACTCCCAAACGAAAATCCCAAACATCTCGGGACTCGCAGCCCACAACAAACAAGCCTCAACAAAGGCAGGAGCTGCCTCGAAGCCCTGAAAAAACAAAAATCCTGCCCGGGGAGCAAAAAGACCAAAATGCCCCTAAGGGTCAAAACAGCTCTAACGGCCCATCCGAACCACTGAATCTGAACCAAAAGCTCCTCCAGAACCGGGATAGAAAACTGGGCCGTTACAGGTTCTCACTCAGCATGCAAGTTAAATATGATAACAAGCGGTTAAGTGCTCATATTTAAAAACCATTCAAAACATATGAGAAGGGGGAACCTTAAAACATAAACAACAGTTTTCATTTAAACATTCAACGAAGTAAAAACCGTAATGTGACTCAGCTTTCCTATTCCAGCTTTTCGAGGTGCCTTGGGTCAAGATTCGGTTGTTGGTTGGGTCTTTAGAGCGGTTTTGCCCCTTGGGGTATTTTTGGTCTTTTGGCTCTCCGGCAGGATTTGTGGTTTTTTGGCTTCGAGGTAGCTCCTCGCTTTGTCGAGGCTTGTTTGTTGGTGGTCATGCGAGTCTCGTGGTGTTTGGGCTAGTCGGTTGGATGCTCGGTGTGGTTTTGGGCATTGGCAAAGTGATGGTTGGTTGTGTGATTCTTTTGGGATTCGAGCCCTGAGCCTTTAGTGTTGCTTTGGGAGTTGGATTTAAGTGAGTTTAATTGATTGGAAAATATTTCTTTGATCGGGTCTCAAGGAGGAAGCTGGGAAATGGGATTTTGAGGTTTTAAGTGGATATGATGGAAAATGGAATTTAAATCCCATTTTTCCCTTTAATTTCCCATTTTTCCTTTTTATTTCTTTTTTTCTTTTCTTTTCCCCAAAATCAACTTTCTCTCTCTTTTCTCTCTCTCTCCCGAGCACCCCCACCTAGCCCCCTCTCTAGCAATGGCTCGCCCACTTGCCCGAGCAAACTTAAGCTCACCCAGGCACCGAGCTACCTCGCCACCGAGCCCCACGCCTGCGCCAAGACGCGCTCGCGAGCAGCCTAGGTCGAGTCGCCACCGAAGCGCCGCCCAGCCCAGTCACCTCACCCGAGCCCAGTCCACGCGCGCGCCCCGTGTCGCCTGTGTCCGAGTTGTCGCCACTCTGTGCCGAGCCGCTCGAAGTCGCTTCCTCAGAGCGCGTCGTCGCGCCCGGTGCCTCGCCCCTGCTGCTGCTCGCTTGCGCATGCTTATGCGCGCTACTACTGCCAGCCGAGCCCTGGGCCAGTGTCAGCGCGCCTCACGCCACACGTCTACTTCGCCCAGCCAGCGAGCTAGCGCCCAAGTAGCGCCGATCTGCGCCCATCACCGTTTCCTAGCCCGTGCGGCAAAAGCCCGTTCGAGTGTCGGCACGCGCCTCGTTGCTCGGGTTCGATCGCGCTTAATTTATTGTGTGTTGTTGCCTTCCGACTGTAAGGATTTCTTACCGGAGTTGTGTGGGCCTGCGATATTGTCATGATTTTGCCTTGCTTGTTTGCTCGATCATTATGAGCATGATAATAATAGAGCGACTTTGATTGATTTCTGCTAGCATGTTTGCTTGATATTACATGTTAGTGCCATGCTAGGTTTGTTCTGCACGGCATGCTTATGATTCCCGCTTAAGCTCGTAGTATCATGCTAGGTAGTGTGATTGATGTCGGTCTTTGCTTGATAGCCGTGAATCATTGCGCTTTGCTCTGTACTCTTAGATAGAGTTGTAGGGTTTGTCATCATCCGAGGCCGAGCGGACATAACGTATCTTGTCCCCACCGGTCGGGAGCAAAGCGAAGCATTGCTTCAGGGGTTGAGAGCGGACATAACGTACTTTGTCCCCGGTGGTCGGATATTGAGCAAAGCATAACATACCTTGCTTTTTCTCCCCCTCCGCGACCAATGAGACTTAGCTACCTCATTGGCGTATGCCTAGTTTGTAGCTCGCTAGAGCGGAACCCCGCTAACGCGGTGTAAGCTCGCCTTGGCGGTTCTTAGCTTCGTGTCGGTGGACCAGCCGCATGCATGATGAGCGCCGAGGGCCTCGCGCTCGTGTGATCGATGACACCGCTTCCGAGTCTTAGGCATGCGTACTGCCCGCGTAGTTTGCCCTTAGGCCCCGCATTTACGCCCGATTCTGCGAGAAGAGCATGCGGTGTGCGCACACGCCAGCGTTAGTTGTCGGTTCGGAGAGCTCCCGGGCTAATGTTCGTGAGTACACCATTCCTTCCGTTAGAGCGACTTCGGGTACTCTCCGTAAGTCCGTTTAGCAAGGGTAAGAGGCCCTTGAGGACATCCTTGGGATCGGTTTTGAGCCGATCAACCGGTGCCGAGCGAAAAGACCTCGAGATGTCCCAAGATTGGTTAGGATAACCAATCATTAGGCCGGAAGTAGGAGACTTCCGATGACTCTGCATCTTTCTTTGTAAGCTCGTTGAGCTATGATCCGTGTTGGTAGCCGCTTGTTTGCTTGCATGCTTTGGTACTAGATGATTGATTATATCGTATTGTACCCCTGTTGGGGATTCTTCTTGAGTAATTCGTTACTCACCCTTACTTATCTTTCAGAAACCATGGCGCGAGGCGGATGGGTGGAGGAGGAGCCGTGATCATGGAAAACCCGTTGTTCAACTCTGAGTCTTATGTCTTGTATTTATGTTTTAAATGTCCTCTGAATGCATGTAGTTGGGCACGAGCCCTAGGTTGTTTTATGAATGTATTTCCTGATTCTAGCATTGTTGTAAATGTTGTAAAGTTGTATGTTTTTAATAAATCTCTGATCAGAGTAAGTTTTGGAAATGTATTTGTCTTGGAACAGGTGCTTGGAAACAGGGACAAGTTTCAAGAATTTTGTATTGACTTTTTAAATGAACTCTTGCCGGTTTTTAGTTTTTACTTAGAATCCGAAACAACCATCTTGCAAATTCTAGTGTTGATTTGTATGCATGCATTGAGGTAAGGGCCCATTTAGAGCCCCATTCGGGTCGGGTCCTTACAGTTGGTATAGAGCTCAAAGTCATAGATTCTGTAGACTGACCTTTTGTTGTAGGTCGTTTTTCCATGATCATCAAGACTCAAGCGATCACCATCATGCGCCTAAGCCTCTTATTTTTAAAGAAAAGGGTAAGATTTACAATACTTTTCATCTAGCTTTTATGCCTTGTGTTGTGTAGCGGGGACGAGCAGGTTCTGACTCGTTGTTGGTTTTGGCTTAGTGGGCCATCATGCCAACTTTCCCGCAGTGCGAGCAGTTTGTTTAGCAGCTTGTTGAGGTATCCAGATAGATTCGGATGCCCCAGGACATCGTTCGAGAGGGAGGCATAGCTTAGACTCCGCTGGCCATTTGTGGCCCGATTCTTTTCGCTTTCCCTAGTGAGAGGGTGGAGGTGCTTCGTGCGGCATCGCCAAAGATGTTGATCGCACCCGCAGGAGCAGGACGCTTGGCATGTCCGACCGAGGAGTTGGACCGATCGTGTTGATGTTGAGGCCGCGTCCAGGGTTGTTAGGCCCGCATGCCAGATTTGGCCCCGGTAGTTGAGTTGCCTAGAGGAGGGGGTAGAGGCTAGCAGCGCCTCAGAGTGAGACTTCTTGAGCAGAGTGTGCTCCAGCCATGAGAGATTTGATGGCAGGTCTTTAGCTATCAGAGAGCGGAGACCCAGGCGCAGTTTGTAGCGCGTAGTGAGGAGTCCCGGGCATAGATAGCCCAGCTGTCAGAGTTTATTTCAGCATTTTCCCCCCAGTAGCTCTTGTAGCCCCGGAGGTTCCCGGAAGGGCATGTTCAGCAGGTTTATGCCGATGAGGATGCTTGTGGAGCAGGTCCCCGTGTGGACTAGCCTGGGTAGCTCAAGTGTTGATCTTAAGCCTTAGCAGATTGTTTGATTGCCCAGTGAGTAGCTGCAGAGTTGGCAGCCTTCGAGGAGATTGTTGAGGCATCTTTGTGCTCCTGTAAAGTGTTGTTGTTAGCAGCCCAGCTTCCTCAGATGTTTGGTAGATTTGAGCACTCTTCCTTGGTGAGCTCCTAGAGTGGAGCTAGCTGCTGCTTGTTGAGATCCGGCCAGAGCTTTGTTGAGCATCATGAGGAGATGCTAGTGTAGGCCGTGAGCCTTCGGTTTGTTGAGATGCCATAGGCATGGTACTTGAGCCGAGCCTTAATATGCCTAGCTGCAGTTGTTGTCACTTGAGGTAGTGACCTTGTTGGCCCCATCTGTAGTATGATGTGGATTTGGTAGTAGTAGCACTTGAGGTGCATTGGTTGGTGTGCCACTTTGGCACTAAGTCTGGTTCAGGCTTGAGTTTGGCTTGGGCATAGCAGATGGTTCTATGCCGTTCGGAGTTCAGCGTACTCCTTTAGCCTTGGATCCGTTTATGGCGCTTGCACTGCTTAGGTCGTGCGCAGGGCTAGTTCGGTGGTAGTCGATGGACTACAAGCGAAAGGATGCTCGAGAGGAGCCGAGCCTCTTCCCGTGTTTCCGGAGGTTGAGTAAGTCAGCATTGGTTGGTAAGTGTTGGTGCGCTTGAGCCTCGCGCTAGTGTTAAGGCCAAGAGTTTTCTTCAGTTGGTAGTGCGGTCAACTACCTTCGAGTGCCTTTATCTCGAGGAGAGTTGAGCATCGTAGATGCGAGTTTGGTCCAAAGAGAGGACCCCGAGTTGGATGCTTTTGAGGCGAGATGAGCTGATGCCTTGCGAGAGGATTTGGATGCCTTATGGGTAAGCACCCTTGGTAGAGGCTTGGTATAAAGTAAGTTCGGTGTGGCATGGTTATGCTTTTGGTAAAGCAAGGTTGCCTCGACTTTTGAGCATCGTGTGGAGTTGGAACTTTTGGTGTTTCTTGGTTGGAGTTCATTGGAAATCCCGAACAAGAGCGATGGTAGCAAAGCCGCGAGCTTTACGATCGCCTTGGCTAAGAATGTTGTTTGGATCCTTTCCTTGGGTAGAAGCCTTGTTGAGAGGCTGATGTTTGAGTAGGAGGACGACGCATTCGGTAGCGTTTGGATCCTCTTGGTTCCCAAGGAATTGGAGTTGGGCCTGCATGGTTGAGATTTTGGAGAGAGTTGTGCCTGCTCGCATTTGGTCATAGCTCGCTTGTCGGCCGTATGTGTCGGAGGGTGATCGGAGGATCCCTAGGTTGTGGAGAGCCTCTCCAGAGCTCAGTCAGGCTCAAGTAGTGAGTTTCAGTTAGCAAGTTGGAGCCGTGTAGTTTGTAGCCTCGGTTGAGTTGCTAGCAGTCTTGGTAGACTAGCTAGCTAGTGTTTGTTTGGAGTAAAGTCCGGATTGGTTCCGGTGAGGTGGCAAGTTGATGCTTGGTGTTGACCAAGATGTGGTTTGGAGCTGCTAGTGATTTGCTTTGCTCGTGGGACGAATGGTTCGTGCCCAGTTGGTTGTTTTCCTGTTCTAGGATGTTGAGTTGCCCCTATTGTTGCCCCGTGAGATTTAGATGTTGTTGCTCTAGTGGAGCAAGACAGTGAGCGTATGTGGAGCTCTCTGTCCTTTGGTTGTCTGTTTGTAAGAGCCGTTTCCTTCGGGGATTTGTCAGGTTACTCCTTTGGTCTTGGAATTGATGGTAGTGGTGCTAGCAAGAGGGAAAAATTTGTTGGCTACTTGGAAGTAGTCGTTTGTTCATTTAAGCGGATTCTTGGATGGTGTTCTACAGGCTGCAGTAAAGGTTGTTCTGCCTCTTGTGAGTGTTTGGCCAAGGTTTGGTCCTCTTGTTGTGTCGAGAGCTAGTTCGGTTCTAGCTGGAGGGCGTTGCCCTGAGGTCTTTTTCCTAGTCAGGAAGTTGTGGGAGTTGACCCCTCCCTTGGCAGTTGAGCAAGTGCTGTTGGTTTTGGGTTGGTGTTCCGATTGGTTGAATTTTCCCTTGGGTGTTACTTCCAAGAGAGTTGGTTGCTGTTGCCTTGGGTTTGAGCAAGTCAGCGAGCTTGTGTGAAGTCCGTTGCCCTTCAGAGTTTGCTTGCTGGGGAATTCGTTTCCTATTTTTGTAGGAGTCAGCTTAGCTCATAAGTTGTGTATTTGATCAGAGTAGCGCAGCGGTCAGCCCAACGAGAGGGTCCCTGCTTTGTGTTGTTAGCAAGCAAGAGTTGTTTGTCCCCGCAAGGGTGGTGGCGACCAGAAGAGTTGTTTCTCGGCAAGTTGTTGGTTTTGGGGATTGAAGATTTCCCTTCCCCTAGTCTCTCGTGGTGGTTGAGTTGCTCCATGGATGTCACCTCGAGTGTTAGCTTCGAGGTAGTCTTGCGGAATCGTGTGGCTTAGGATCCGTAAGCTTTGAGGTTGTCGTCATCCGTTTTCCTTGTAAGGTTTCGGGAGTGGAGCTTCGTTTGGAAGATAAGTTTGGCCTAAGCGAAAAGGAGAAGTCTTTTGAGTAGCCGCTTGGATTTTAAGAGTTGAGAGGTAGCTTGGAGGCGAGTGTCGCTCGTTATAAGTTTGGGTTGAGTTCACGAGCAAGCCCTTCTCGGGCTTTGCTCCTTGTTGTGCGCCGCAGATTGGAGTAGCAGAGCCGTTTGAGTGAGTTGGCACAGAGGTGCCGTGGCTTTGGTTGGTAAAGCCATTGAGCTGCTTTTCCTCAAGGTGTTGTGCCGTGAGAGTCAAGTGATGGTTTAGTCCTTGCACCCGAGTTTTCCTTGAGAGGAATTTTGGTGGTTTCCTTGCACTGGCAGTGTTTTCTTTGGCCAGTTGCTAGTAGATTTGCATGGAAAAGTTTACTTTCGGCCGTTTGGTTTCTGGAATCTGGAAGGTTCAGTTGTTTGGCCAGTTTATTGAAGGGTTGAGTTTGTTTGTTGTCAGCTGTGAGCTTCCAGAGGAGTTTTGCCGGTCACGTGGTGTAGAGCTTCATAGCTTGTGGCGATCCTCGAGATTGCCGAGAGTAGCACCGTTTTAGAGTTGGTGCGAGTTGAGGACGTGGTTTGCCGTCTGCTCCCTTGGAGTTCAGTGTAGGCCCGTATGGATGGCATTGTGGCCTTGAGTTTTTGAGAACCCAAGAGAGTTTTGGTTCTCGAAGAGGGCTAGTGTTGTTGGCCGAGAAGTTCAGGTTGGCTGGATCAGTGGAGTTTTCCCGAGTCGTTTTGTCTTAGGACTTTCGAGGACGAAAGTCTTATAAGGAGGGAGTATTGTAACAGCCCAGTTTCTTATTCCAGTTTTCGAGGTGCCTTCGGGTCAAGATTCGGTTGTTGGTTGGGTCTTTAGAGTGGTTTTGCCCCTTGGTGGTATTTTGGTCTTTTGGCTCTCCGGGCAGGATTTGTGGTTTTCTGGGCTTCGAGGTAGCTCCTGCCTTTGTCGAGGCTTGTTTGTTGGTGGCTGCGAGTCCCGTGGTGTTTGGGCGAGTCGGTTGGATGCTCGGTTGTGGTTTGGGCATTGGCAAAGTGATGGTTGGTTGTGTGATTCTTTTGGGATTCGAGCCCGAGCCTTTAGTGTTGCTTTGGGAGTTGGATTTAAGTGAGTTTAATTGATTGGAAAAGATTTCTTTGATCGGGTCTCGAAGGAGGAAGCCGGGAAATGGGATTTTGAGGTTTTAAGTGGATAAGGATGGAAAATGGAAATTAAATCCCATTTTTCCCTTTTATTTCCCATTTTTCCTTTTTATTTCTTTTTTTCTTTTATTTTTCCCCAAAATCAACTTTCTCTCTCTTTTCTCTCTCTCTCTCCCCGAGCACCCCCCCACCTAGCCCAGCCCCAAGCCATGGCTCGCCCAGCCCTTGCCCGAGCAGCCCTAGCTCACCCAGCCCCCGAGCCAGCCTCGCCCAGCCGAACCCTGCACTGCCAAGTCGCGTCGCAGCCTAGGTCGAGTCGCCAGCTCGAGCGTCGCCCAGCCCAGGTCGCCTCAGCCCGAGCGTCGCGCGCCATCGCCAGCCCGAGCCCGATCCCCCCGCGCGCCCCGTGTCGCCCGTCCGAAGTCGTCGCGTCACTGCTGGCCGAGCGCCCGAAGTCGCGCTCCTCAGAGCGCGTCGTCGCGCCGCGCGCGCCCTCGCCCTGCTGCTCACCACGCGCGTTTTGCGCGCGCTTCGCTCGCCCGAGAGCCCAGCCCACGTCAGCGCCCGCGCCACAGCCGTGTCGGCGCCCAGCGCCCGACCCTGCGCCCAGCCAACTGTCTGCGCCCATCACACTGCCTAGCCCGTGGCAAACCGCCCGTTCGAGTGTCGTGTAGCGCGCCTCGTTGCTCGGGTTCGATCGCAGTTAATTTATTGTGTGTTGTTGCCTTCCGACCAGGTAAGGATTTCTTACCGGAGTTGTGTGGGCCCTGCGATATGTATCATGCTAGGTAGTGTGATTGATGTCGGTCTTTGCTTGCTAGCCAGGAATCATTGCTTTTTGCTCTGTACTCTTAGATAGAGTTGTAGGGTTTGTCATCATCCAGAGGCAGAGAGCGGACATAACGTATCTTGTCCCCACCGGTCGGGAGCAAAGCGAAGCATTGCTTGAGGGTTGAGAGCGGACATAACGTACTTTGTCCCCAAAGTGGTCGATATTGAGCAAAGCATAACATACCTTGCTTTTTCTCCCCCTCCCGGCACCAATGAGACTTAGCTACCTCATTGGCGTATGCCTAGTTTGTAGCTCCGCTAGAGCGGAACCCCGCCAACGGTGTAAGCTGCCTTGGCGGGCTTCTTAGCTTCGTGTCGGTGGACCAGCCGCACAGATGAGCGCCGAGGGCCTCGCGCATCGTGATCGATGTGACACCGCTTCGAGTCTTAGGCATGCGTGCACGCCCGCGTAGTTTTGCCCTTAGGCCCCGCATTTACGCCGGTTGCGAGAAAGAGCATGCGGTGTCGCGCACACACGCAGCGTTAGTGCCGGCCGAGAGCTCCCGGGCTAATGTTCGTGAGTACACCATTCCTTCCGTTAGAGCCCGACTTCGGTACTCTCCGTAAGTCCAGTTAGCAAGGGTAAGAGGCCTTTGAGGACATCCTTGGGAACGGTTTTGAGTGATCAACCGGGCCGAGGAGAAAGACCCTCGAGATGTCCCGAGTTGGTTAGGATAACCAATCATTAGGCCTAAGTAGGAGACTTCCGATGACTCCAGATCTTTCTTTGTAAGCTAGTTGAGCTATGATCCGTGTTGGTAGTCGTTTGCTTGCATGCTTTGGTACTAGATGATTGATTATATCGTATTGTACCACTGGTTGGGGATTCTTCTTGAGTAATTCGTTACTCACCCTTACTTATCTTTCAGAAACCATGGCGCGAGGCGGGATGGTGGAGGAGGAGGCGTGTGATCATGGAAAACCCGTTGTTCAACTCTCGAGTCTTATGTCTTGTATTTATGTTTTAAATGTCCTCTGAATGCATGTAGTTGGGCCCGGAGCCCTAGGTTGTTTTATGAATGTATTTCCGGATTCTAGCATTGTTGTAAATGTTGTAAAGTTGTATGTTTTTAATAAATCTCTGATCAGAGTAAGTTTTAGAAATGTATTTGTCTTGGAACAGGTGCTTGGAAACAGGGACAGGTTTCAAGAATTTTGTATTGACTTTTTAAATGAACTCTTGCCGGTTTTTGGTTTTACTTAGAATCCGAAACAACCATCTTGCAAATTCTAGTGTTGATTTGTATGCATGCATTGAGGTAAGGGCCCATTTAGAGCCCCATTCGGGTCGGGTCCTTACAAAAACAACCTGGCCAGTATTTATAAAAATATACAATACAATTTAAACAACGTTTTAAACAATGTTCCCCTAGGACTCCTGTCCATCTACATGTTGAATAAACAATGCAATAATAAAAGATAGAGTGCCGGCGGCTCCCCATGATCAATCAACTCCCTCCGCTAGCCATCCTGGTGTTGTCCCAAGCTACCTGAAAGATAAATAAGGGTGAGTATAAACATACTCAGTAAGAATCCCCAACTGGGGTACAATACGATACATCAGTCATCTAGCACCTCAACATGCAAGCAAACAACTATCAACACAGATCATAGCTCAACGAGCTCATAAAACAAGATCTGGAGCCATCGGACGTCTCTTACTTCCGGCCTAACTGGGATTGGATACACTGACCAATCCTGGGACATCACCGAGGTATCTGTCACTCGGAGGGAATACACTGATCCATAAAATGTCCTCAAGGGCCTCCTTGCCCTTGCACTAAATCTGGACTTACGGGAAAGTACCCGAAGTCAGGCTCTAACGGAAAGAATGGTGTACTCATGACATTAGCCCGGGGGAGCTCTCCGAACCGGCGACTAACGCGTGTGCGCGCGCACCGCATGCTCTCTGCAACCGGCGTAAATGCGGGGGCCTAAGGGAAAACTACGCGGGCAAGGTGCGCATGCCTATGACTCGGAAGCGGTGTCACTGATCACAGTAGCGCGAGGCCCTCGGCGCTCATCTATGCAGCCTGATCCACCGACCTGAAGCTAAGAACTGGCCAAGGTAGGCTTACACCGTTGGCAGGGTTCCGCTCTAGCAGGCTACAAACTAGGCTATTGCCAAAGTGGGTAGCTAAGTCCACAACCGACGGGTCGGGGGGGGGGGTAGCAAGATACGTTATGCTTCGCACACTTTACTCCCGATCAGTGGGGACAAAGTACGTTATGTCCGCTCAGCCACTGGATGATGACAAACCCTACAACTCTATCTAAGAGTACAGAGCAAAATCAATGATTCCTGGCTAGCAAGCAATGACCGACATAAATCACATTACCTAGCATGATACTACAACTTAAGCAGGAATCATAAGCATGCTGGCAGAACAAACCTAGCATGGCACTAACATGTAAAATCAGGCAAACATGCTAGCAAGAAATCAAACAACTGCTCTAACAATATCATGTTCATAACAACAAACAAGCATACAAGGCATATCATGATATATCGCAGGGTCCACACAACCACGGTAAGAAATCCTTACCTGCAACAAGCAGAAAAAAAATAATTATAATAAATCAACGAACGACCCTCGAGCCTCTAATCGATCCCGAACAGCCTGAACATCAAACAAAGCACCCAAATCAAATACATAAAACAACCCAATAAATCCATAACCAGCAGCCAATAAATCCGGGCCCAACGAAGAAAAGACTCGGGAAATACCATCCGAGAAGCCACAAGGCTCGGGCCAACCAACACACCACAAGCAGTGCCGCTGGCGGTGGGTCGGGTGGGCACAGCGCGCGGGCGCAGAGCGCGCGCGGCGAGCGGGCGAGGCGGGCGAGGCGGCGCGCGCGCGCGCTTGGCACGAGGGACGGGACGGCGCGTGGGCGCGAGCTCAACAAGCACAGGGAACGGCGCGCACGAGCGCGAGCGACACGAGGCGCGACGGGCTCGGGGACGCTCGGGTTGGAACAGCAAGCTACAGGTCGCACGGGCTCGGCACATTGCGAGGTGGCACGGACCAAGGCGAGGGCGACGCAGAGCTTGGAGAGGGTTGAGCGACACGACTCGGGCGGCCTGGGCGACACTGTGCGACGCGATCTGGTAGGCTGGGCGAGCTAGGGCGAACCTGGGAGACGCTGGCACGACACTGTGCGGCTGGGCTCGGGCTGCTCGAGCGTGGGCGAGCTGGGCGGCCAGGGTGGGCGAGCTGGGCTGGCTCGGGCAGGGAGGTGGCCAAGGGCTGGGGTCGGGCTGGAGGAGAGAGAAATGGGAAAAAGAGAAAAATGGGGATTTTGGGGATTTTGGGGAAAATGGGAAAAATAAAGGAAAATGGGATTTTTATTTCTTTTTTCTCTTTTATTACTTTCCATCCTTATCCAAATAAATCCAATTTTCCAATTTCTAAAATAAGCCTTAAAATCCTTAAAATCCCATTTCCCGGCTTCCTCCTTTGAGACCCGACTGAAGCAACCTTTTCCACTGAATAAATCTCACTTAGATCAGCCTCCCAAATCAACACTGAGGGCCCGACTCGAATCCTGAAGGAAACACCCAAACAACCATCACTTTGCCCAAAAATCAAATCACAACCGAACTCCCAAACAAATAGCCCAAACATCTCGGGACTCGCAGCCACCAACAAACAAGCCTCAACAAAGGCCAGAGCTGCCTCGAAGCCCTGAAAATCCACAAATCCTGCCCGGGGAGCAAAAGACCAAAATACCCCCAAGGGTCAAAACAGCTCTAACGGCCCAACCGAACCACTGAATCCGAACCAGAAGCTCCTCGAGAACCGGAATAGAAACCTGGGCCGTTACAATACTCCCTCCTTATAAGACTTTCGTCCTCGAAAGTCCTAAGACGAAACGGCTCTAGGAATACTCCACTGATTCCTAGCCAACTGAGCTTCTCAGCTAAAACAACACTAGTCCTCTTCGAGAACCAAACCCTCTTGGGTTCTCAAAGGCTCAAAGCCACAAAGCTATCCAGTCTGCCACAACTATCTCAACAAAGACTGGCAAAGCTAACCGAAAGGCCACTGCTCCGATCCGCTCAAGGATCTCAAAAGGCCTACAAACCTGGGGCTCAAACAAACCCTCTGCTAATCCAACACGGAACACCTCTCTATGGTGTTACTCCCAGCAAACTAGCAGACTGGGCACAAGCTCCAAAACTCAACGCCAAGCACTGACATAACTTTTCTAAATGCCCACAGCTGTTATCAAACAGCCTCAACTCTACACCATGCTGGCCAAACAACTGAACCTCTCAGGTTCCAGAAACTAAACGGCCTACTCTTGCTTCACAAGAGACCAATAACCACCACAAAGCTTGCCTCTGACCTTAACGAACAACAAATCGAACCACCAACTGGCGATTGATCCCAAAAAGGCAAACTTTTCCCAACAAGCACAAGCTGAAACTTCAGCTACGGCCAACCCTAAATGGCCAAAACCAGGCACAGGCTCCACTCGGCCAAGCCAACACACAAGAGCCTCTCAACGGCCGAAAGCAAACTTTTCCATGCAAATCTACTAGCAACTGGCCAAAGAGATCATTGCCAGGCAAGGAAGCAACCAACGTTCCTCTCATGGAAAATCTCGGGCTGCAAGGACCAAACCATCACGCAGCCACTAGCAACACAACAGCTTGAGGAGAACAGCCCAAAGGCTAACCAACCAGAGCCACGACACCACTGTGCCAACTCACTCAACTGAGCCTCCGCTAATCTCCAACTGCGAAAGCACAACAACTAGAAGCAAAGCCCGAGAAAGGCTTGCTCAGCAGAACTCAACTCAAGCTCATCGCGAGCGAAGCTCGCCTCCAAGCTACCACTCAACTCTTAAGTCCAACTAGCTACTCAAAGGACTTCCTCCTTTTAGCCAAGGCCTAACTCATCTTGCGACTAGAACTCCACACTCGGAACATCGCAAGGAAAACGGACCGACGAGGCTATCTCCAAAGATAACACTCGAGGCTGGCATCCATGGTGCAACTCAACCACCATAGAAACTAGGGGTTCCTCAAACCCCAAAGAACCAACAACTTTCCAGCAAAAGCTCAACTCTAAAACTGGCTGGCCTCCGCTCTTGCGGCAACAAACAACTTTTCGCTTGCTAACAACACCATGCAGGGACCCTCTCGCTGGGCTAACCACTGCCCTACTCTGATCAACTACACAACTCAGGAGCTACGCTGACTCCTCCTCAACGGGGAACGAATTCCCAGCAAGTAAACTCAGAAGGGCAGCGAACTTCACACAAGCTCGCTGACTAGCTCAAACCCAAGGGCAACAACTTCCAACTCTCTTGGAAACAACACCCAAGGGAAAACCTCAACCGATTGAACCACCAATCCAGAACTAGCAGAACTTACTCAACCACCGAGGGAGGGGTCAACTCCCAAAACCTCCTGACGAGGAACAGTCCTTAGGGCAATGCCCTCTTGCTCGAACCGAGCTAGCTCTTGAAAAATCAAGAGAACCAAATCTTGGTCAACACCAAGCTCCAACTAGCCTCCAAACCGGAACCAATCCGGACTCTGCTCCAATCAAGCACTAGCTTGCTAGACTACCAAGTCTGCAAGCAACTCACCCAAGGAACACTGCCTGGGTCTGACTGAGATCTGGAGAGGCTCTCCACAAACTAGGGATCCTCCGATCACCCTCCGACACACACGGTCGTCAAACAATCTAACAGCCAACCGGCTACATGGGCACAACCCTCTCCAACATCTCAACTAAGCTGGCCAACTCCAATCTGAATACCAAGAGGATCGGATACGCTACAGAATGCGTCATCCTCCTACTCAAAGCATCAGCCACAACAAACCTTCTGCCCAAGGTAAGGATCCGAACAGCTCTCTAAGCCATGACGATCAGAAACTGAGCGGCTTTGCTACCATCGCTCTTGTTCAGTTCCAACTGAACTCTGACCAGGCTAAGGACCAACAAGCAAAACTTGCTTAAACAACAACCCGGCAATGAGCACGACATCCTTACAACCAAAGCTAGGGCACTTGCCAAGAACCAAAGCCTTGACAACTCAAAGACTGAGCACTGGCTCCTCAACACGAACCTCTCGTGGTTTTCCAAACATAAACCACGGAACGAGCAACACAAAAGTACACCGGGGTGTACAGCTCCAACTTCATCCAATGCCAACAAGGGCTCTCACACAGGGAGCAACATTTGCCTCCAACAGAGCAACTACTAACCAGGGAGCAAACCGGGGCTCTCACACAAGGTGTTTGGTTGGGTCATTAGAGCGGTTTGGACCCTTGGGGGGGTATTTTGGTCTTTTGTGGTTTTCAGGGCTTCGAGGAAGCTCCTGCCTTTGTCGAGGCTTGTTTGTTGTTGGCTGCGAGTCCCGTGGTGTTTGGGCTAGTCGGTTGGATGCTGGGTTGTGGTTTGGGCTTTGGCTAAGTGATGGTTGGTTGTATGCTTCCTTTGGGATTCGAGCCCGGGCCCTTAGTGTTGCTTTGGGAGTTGGATTTAAGTGAGTTTTATTTATTGGAAAATATTTCTTCGGTCGGGTCTCAAAGGAGGAAGCCGGCAAATGGGATTTTAAGGTTTTGATTTGGATAAAAGTGGATAAGGATGGATTTTATGGATAAAATCCCATTTATTTCCTTTTATTCCCATTTTTCTTTTATTTTCCCATTTTCTTTTATTTTCTTTTCAAAATCCATTTTTTTTTTCTCTCTCTCTCTCTCTCTCTCTCTCTCTCTCCCCGAGCCCCCCACCTAGCCGAGCAGCCCCTTTTGGTCTCCCAATCCCAGCCAGCCCGAGCCAGCTCGCTCGCCCTACCCAAGTCGCGTCGTCGCCCAACCCAGCTCATTGAGCCCAGTCCCCGCGCGCCCAAGTCGCGATCCGAGCCCCGCTGCTTCGGCGTCGCCGCCAGCAGCCCGCCTCGCCCTGGTCCGTGTCGCCCGGTGCGCCTTTGTCGCGCCGAGCGCGCGCGATGCAGCCGCGTTGCGTCGCCCGTGTCGTCCGCACCCTTGTCGGCCAGATTGCGCGTTTTGTAAGTCGACGCGTCGTGTCGCTCGCGCCCACGCGCCGTCCCTATGATTTAGCCGCGCGCGCGCGCTGGCCGCCCAGCTACCACTAGCGCGCGCCGCGTCGCGTGCCCCTGCGTCGCCCAACGCTCATCCATCCGCAGCGCCGGCCCCGAGCCCAGCGGCCAGCGCCCGCTTCCTTCCTCATGCCCAATCTGCCGCCTTAGCCCGTGCAAAATGGCTCGTTCGCGTGTCAGCCGAGCCTCGTGAGTTGCTCTCGAGTCGAACCCTATTTATTTTATTTTATTTTGGGCTATTCTATGATTATTGATGTGTTTGCTTGGCTCGTTATAGGTTGCTGGGGTGCGATCGCAGTTAGGTTTGTTGTGTGTAGTTGCCTTACGACCCGGTAAGGATTTCTTACCGGAGTTGTGTGGGCCCTGCGATATATTATGTGATTGTTGATTGTATGCTTGTTGTGTTTATTGACATGTTTGATGATAAGTGCTCTATTATGAATTCTCGACTGGCATGATATCCTATGTTGTTTCTCATATTAGTCCATGCTAGGTTGTTCCTTTTTGGCATGCTCGTAGCTGTTCTTGCTTCGTAGCATCATGCTAGGTTCGTTGTGTTCTTTTGAGCACGTATTGGATTGATTTGATTGTTTGCTGATTGCTATGACAGGTTAGAGTTCAGGTAGATAGCATCATCCGGGCCGGGTACATAAAGTACCTTGCATCCCCGACAGGGACGTACGAGATTGAGCTCCATCCCTGATCCCGTTAGGGACTAGCTAACCCTAACAGCGAGCCCCGCAATCTTGGGTGAGGGTGGCAGACTGTTAAATGCCCCAACGGTCGGGATGATGACTTGGCATTGCCTTGTCCCCGACAGCCGGCACGTCCTCAGCGTGTTTTGGCGGTAGCCCTTGAGTTGCCACCTGATAGGGCAAGGACGGTTTCCTGGTGTAAGCCTACCACGACCCGTGCCTTAGCCTCAGGTGCGGTGGTTCAGGCTGACATAGTTCACGTGTCCAGGTCTCACACCCCTATGTCAGTGACACCTATCCAAAGATTTAGTTAGGCGTGGTGACTGGACATGGGCAGCTTGCCACTAGACCCGGCACCCCCCATAGAGCACATAGCTTAAGTCCACACTTGGACCTCGGATGCCAACTCAGGGTCTTAGTCCGGAGATAAATCCACCACACAATACGCCCTATACGAGAAACACGTCCCGCCTCACCGCTGTCTCACGTCGATACGAAAGGTGCACTAGCTCAAGATCCCGAGGAGCTCTCCGGGTCGGCGCCAGAATGAGCGTAAGCGCGCACCGCATGCTCGCGCAAACTCGGGGTGCCGGGTCTAGTGTAAGCTGCCCGAGTTCGATCACCATGCCTAACTAAATCTCGGATCGGTGTCACCGACATAGGGTGTGAGACTCGACACGTGAACTATGTCACTGTACCACCGCACTTTGAGGCTAAGGAACCGGTCGTGGTAGGCTTACACCGTGAAGCGGTCCTTGCCCTAACAGTGGCAATCAAGGGCTACGGCCGAACACGCCGAGGACGTGCCGATCGCCGGGGCGAGGCAATGCCAAGTCATCATCCCGACCGTTGGGGCATTTAACGATCGCCACCCTCACCCAAGATTGCGGGCGGCCGTTAGGGTTAGCTAAACCCCTAACGGGATCGTGACGAGTACCATCTCGTCACGTCCCCGCGCCGGGATGCAAGTTACGTTATGCATCCGGCCCGGATGATGCTACCTACGAACTCTAAACCATAGCAATAATAACAATTCATTCAATGCGGTCCAATACGTGCTCAACAGACACAAGGAACCTAGCATGATACTACGAAGCAAGAATGAGATATCGAACATGCGAGATGGGAACAACCTAGCATGGGCTAACATGAGAAACAATACAAGAGTTCATGCCATCAGAATTGAACAGAGCACCTAGGGCTAAACATGCTAATAATCATACACAGCATACAAAACAACAATCACAAATATACCGCAGGCCCACACAACTCCGTAAGAAATCCTTACTTTGGTCGGGAGGCTTCTACACACAAATCCTAAGTCATGAACAATCCCGAGCTAGCGAGCGGGAACCTAGCAAACCAATAATAATCGGCATCTAAAACGTCTAAAAACAATAGAACAAAGCAAGCTCGGCTCGGGGCACTCACGCGGACGGCGACACGAACTTGGAGTTGCTGGCAGTAGCACGGCAGGGCTGGCGCGCTGCGGCTGCACTGCACGGCAGCGCGTCTGCTCGCGCGCGGCGGATAAGCGCTGGGCGCGGCGCAGTCGCGCGACGGACAGACGGACTTCGGCGCGAGCGGCGGCGCGCGCGCGCACGCGCGCGGCGCGCGCGTGCGTCTGCGAACACGGCGAAGCCGCTCCGCCAGGGACGAAGCGCGCGCGCGAACGCGTCTGGGCGTGCGGCGGCGGCGCTCGGCAAGCGACACGAGCGAATCGCGCGGCGCGTCATGCATTTGCCGCCGCGCGCGATCTGGCGTGGACGTCCGGGTGGCGATGGCCGAACAGGTGGGCGGTTCTTTGTCTGCGAGATCTGGGCGCGACGGGGCATGTGGATGGTAAGGGCGATCCGTGCGACGGCAGGGGCGATCTGGGCTATCTTTGGCGCGATCCGGCGTCAGGCGGCCGCCGCGCCGACGCGGCGATGATGGTCTTTGGCCGGGGCTTCTCTCCGGTGTTGCAATCAACACAAACACACACAACACTTTTCTATTCACTTGGCCAAACAAAGACACCAAACGGATGAGAAGAAGAAGAGGAAGATCGATACCTACCGGAATGATGATGAACGATCCAAGGGAGCCGCAAGGATGAAGAATTCGGCAAGGCAATGGAGAGAAAAGCTTGGGCGCCACACACTTTGGAGAAGAAGATGGAACAAACCTAATTTCTATTTCATTTAACCAAATGCACCAAACACCAAAGATCCAAGGTTAACTAAGATGTGATGCGAGAAAGAGCAACAAGAGCACCTAATGGCTCAATTGGCACACATCCCCACAAGCTTTCCAGAGACCCGGTTCAAACCCCAGTGCAAAGACAATTTCCTTTATTTTTACTTTTGCAACAAACCTTGCTCAAACCAAACCACAAATCATCCAAAACCTACATAAATCCATCCAATAATTTTAGTAACTGGAAAAGACACAAACGGCCCTGACGGCCCGACCAAATTACCAAATTACCCCAAGGGCATACCTGGAAGACCGGGATGAAAAACCTGGGTCGTTACAGGAACCCTGCCAACGGTGTAAGCCTACCTTGGCCGATTCTTAGCTTCAGGTCGGTGGATCGTGTCGCACGCAAGAGCGCCGAGGGCCTCGCGCTCATCGTGATCGCGACATCGCTTCAAGTTTTAGGCATGCGTGCACTGCCCGAGTAGTTTGCCCTTAGGCCCCCGTATTTACGCCGGTTGCAGAAGAGCATGCGGTGTGCGCGCACACGCGTTAGTCGCCGGTTCGGAGTGCTCCCCCGGGCTAATGTTCGTGAGTACACCATTCCTTCCAATTTAGAGCCAGACTTCGGGTACCCTCCCGATAGTCCAGATTTATTAGCAAGGGTAAGAGGCCATTGAGGACATCCTTGGGATCGGTTTTTGAGCTGATCAACTGGCTGTGGGAGAAAGACCCTCAGAGATGTCCCAGGATTGGTTAGGATAACCAATCATTAGGCCGGAAGTAGGAGACTTCCGAGGACTCCAAATTTGTCTAATAAGCTCGTTGAGCTAAGATCTGTGTTGATATCTGTTTGCACGTGTACTAGGTTGCTAGATGATTGATTGCATCGTATCGTACCCCGGTTGGGGATTCTTACTGATTATTTTTATACTCACCCTTATTTATCTTTCAGGTAACTCAGGACAGCACCGAGGTGGCTAGCGGAGGTAGCTGGGAGATCATGGATGCTGCTGACACTCTGTCGTGTCTTATTTTATTTTATTTTGAATACAGCATGTAAATGGATTTTGGTCTGTATGGAAAACTTATGGTTTGAACTGTTTTGATGATTTTAAGAAAAGTACTGATCAGTCACTATTTTGTAAATGAATGTTTAGTTTGCTTTAATGTTTTCCACTTTTATGTTGAAGAACTCCATTCGGGTTGGGTCGTTACAGCTGCACACCTCGGCCTCTGAACATCGGGGCACACCATAATCAGGAAGGTGTACTCCAAATGGGCAATCCATGTGGCTGCCGCTAAAGCATCTCTCGAGGCATCAAACTTCTCAGGCTTCCACTTCAAGAAGTCCTTCAACTATCTACCCAGCTCCTCGGCACCCTCTGCCATATCTGCCTCTAGGGCTACTTGCTCCTGTGGAGCTGGGGGTGCTGCTGCGCCCTGCTGAAACATGCGGGTCAACTGCTTAATTTGGGCTCGGGACTCTTCCCGCTGCGCTGCCAACAAGGCCTGGGTCTCTGACCTCTGGTCACTCAACAGGCTGACCATCATAGTCCTCATAGAATCAGCAAATTCTCGCCTCCGATCCTCGGGCTCTCGATCGCCTCAACGCCTCCTCTAGGCACAACAGGGGAGCTACGGTGGAATGCCATCGGTCTCGGCTTGGGACGATGTCCTGCAGATGATCGATCCGATCCTGATACCTCGACCTACTCTCGAACCTCCTCTTCCGGTGCGGGTGACTGGCATGCTGGCGATCTACACCCAAACCAACAACGAGTCAGAACCTGCTCGCCTCCGCTCTACAACACTAAACAAGGCATACACTAGATGAAAGGTATTGTACATTCTTAACCCTTTTAAAAAAAAACAGTAAACTTAGGCGTACCTGATGACTGTCGGAGTACTGGTGATCATGGGAAAATGACCTACAACAAAAGGCCAGTCTACAGAATCTATGACTCTGAGCTCTGATACCAACTATAAAGACCTGACCCAAAAAGGGCTCTAAATGGGCCTTTACCCCAATACATGCATTCAAAGTAAAGGACAATATGAAAATATGATTTCGGATTCCAATTAAAACTTAAAACATTCGACATTCAAACAGAAATCATTACAGTTTGCTGAAACCTGTTCCTATCTCCAAGCACCTGTTTCAGGACAAATACATTTACAAAGTTTACTCTGATCAGAGATTTATTAAAATCATTCAAAACCTTCCCAGATACAACAATGTTGGAATCCACAAAACATTTAGAAAACATTCTAGGGCTCCGTGCCCGGCTACATGCATTCAGGGGTAAATAAACGACAAGAGTCATAATATAAAAAGTCAGAGACGACAGCAGGATTCCCATGATCACAGCTCCTTCTTCAGCCATCCGGTCTCGCACCTAGGTTACCTGTGGAAAACCACAAAATAAGGGTGAGTAACGAATTACTCAGTAAGAATCCCCAACCGGGGTACAATACGATATACATGGTCATCTAGATGAATGTATGCAAGCTATGAATATAAACACAGAATAGAGCACATAGCTTAAATCCACATATAATCCTCGGATGCCAACTCAGGGTCTTAGTCCGGATAATCCACCACACAATACGCCCTATACGAGAAACAAGTCTCGGCCACTGCTTCATCTCGCCGATACGAAAGGTGCACTAGCTCAAGATCCCGAGGAGCTCTCCGGTGGGGCGCAGTAATGAGCGTAGCGTACACCGCATGCTACTGCAGACCATGGGGGGTGCCGGGTCTAGTGGCAAGCTGCCCATGTCCAGTCACCATGCCTAACTAAATCTCTGGATCGGTGTCACTAACATAGGGGTGTGAGACCTGGACACGTGAATTATGTCAGCCTGAACCACCGCACCTAAGGCTAAGGAATCGGTGGTGGTAGGCTTACACCAGGAAGTCGTCCTTGCCCTAACAGGTGGCAATCAGGGGCTACTGCCGAACACACTGAGGACGTGCCGGCTACTGGGGACGAGGCAATGCCAAGTCATCATCCCGACTGTTGGGGCATTTAACAGTCTGCCACCCTCACCCAAGATTACTGTAACGGCCCAGATTTCTATTTCGGTTTTCCAGGTACTCTCGGTTCAGTATTAGGGCAATCGGTTGGGTCGTTAGAGCATTTTAACCCTTAGGGGTATTTTGGTCTTTTTGCTCCCCTCAAAGATTTGGGATTTGAACCTTTGCCTTAGTGATTTATTAAGTGAGTTTCATTATTGGAAAAGATCGCTTGACCCAGTCTCTCAAGAGGAAGCCAAAATGGGATTTTTAGGATTTATTTTAAATGGATTTTAAGGCATTTAAAATGGGATAAGTATGAAATATTAAATAAATAAAAGAAATCCCCAATTTCCCCATGTGTTTTATTTTGCATTTTCTCTCTCTCTCTCTCTCTCTCACCCTCACCCGACCCCTAGCCAGCCCGAGCCCCCCTTGCTCGCCCAGCTCGCCTAGCCAGCCACACCACGCCGAGCCACCCCCATGCCAACGTTGCTCCAGTCCGCCCCACTTCACTGCGTGCTGTCAGAATGACCTGTGTTTTTCTTCCGGTCTTCCGGTATGCCCTAGGGGTAATTTGGTAATTTGGTCGGGCCGTCGTGGTCGTTTGTGTCTTTTCTAGTTACTAAAATTATTGGATGGTTTTTGTAGGTTTTTGGAGGGGTTTGTGGTTTGGTTTGAGCAAGGTTTGATGCAAAAGTAAAAAATAAAGGATTTTGTCTTTGCAAATGGGGTTTGAACACTGGTCTCTGGGAAGCTTGTAGAGATGTGTGCCAATTGAGCCATTAGGTGCTCTTGTTGCTCTTTTCTGCATCACATCTTAGTTAACCTTGGATTTTGGAGTTTTGGTGCATTTGGTTAAATGAAATAGAATTAGGTTTATTCCATCTTCTTCTCCAAATCTCCTCTTGGCCGCACAAGCTCTCCTCTCCATAGCCCTTGCTGATTCTTCATCCTTGCACTCCTTGGATCGCTCATCATCATTCCGGGTAGGTATCGATCTTCCTCTTCTTCTTCTCATCCGCTTGGTGTGCTTTTGGCCGAGTGAAAAGAGGTGTGTTGTGTGTGTTTTGTGTTGATTGCAACCACCGAGAGAAGCCCACCAAGAACCATCGTCGCCCGTCCAATACCCGGATTGCACGCCAGATCGCCTCCGCTGCCGCGCACGGATCGCCCCTGCCTGTCGCACCAGATCGCGACGCCGATCGCCCCTGCCGTCGCACCAGATCGCCCCTGCCGTCGCACGGTCGCCCAGATCCGTTGAGCGGCCCCCGCCGCGACGCCATCGCTCACCAGTCGCCCAGATCATTGAAGCAGCCTGCGCCAGACGCCATCGCTCGTCGCCGCGGTGCGATCGCGCAGCAGCGACGCCACGCGCCAGCGCGCAGCGCTTCGCCGCCGCTCGCCGCCGCCGCCCGACGCTGCCGCTGCGCGCGCGCGTCCTCGCTGCGGCATCCGTCTTTGTGCCGTGCAGCCACAAGCAGCCTGGCGCCACCTGCCGCCGCTGCCGCGCGCGCTGCTGCCCGCCCTTGCCGCTGCGGCTACGCCGCCAGCTCCAAGCTCGTGTCGCCGTGCCGCGTGAGTTCCCCGAGCCGAGCTTGCCGTTCTTTTGTTGTTTAGACGTTTTAGATGCTGATTATTATTGGTTTGCTAGGTTCCCGCTCGCTAGCTCGGGATTGTTCCGCAGCTTAGGATTTGTGTGTAGAAGCCTCCCGACCAAGGTAAGGATTTCTTACCGGGGTTGTGTGGGCCTGCGGTATATTTGTGATTGTTGTTTTGTATGCCCGTGTATGATTATTAGCATGTTTAGCCCTAGGTGCTCTGTTCAATTCTGATGGCATGAACTCTTGTATTGTTTCTCATGTTAGCCCATGCTAGGTTGTTCCATTCTCGCATGTTCGATATATGTTCTTGCTTCGTAGTATCATGCTAGGTTTCTTGTATCTGCATGAGCACGTATTGGACCGCATTGAATGAATTGTTATTATTGTTATGGTTTAGAGTTCAAGTAGGTAGCATCATCCGGCGGATGCATAACGTAACTTGCATCCCCGATGGGACGCATGCGAGATGGTACTCGTCTCCCGATCCCGTTAGGGTTTAGCTAACCCTAACGGCCGGCCCTGCAATCTTGGGTGAGGGTGGCGGTCGTTAAATGCCCCAACGGTCGGGATGATGACTTGGCATTGCCTCGTCCTGCAAATGATCGGCGCGCCCTCGGCGTGTTTGGCCGTAGCCCTTGATTGCCACTGTTAGGGCAAGGACCGCTTCGGTGTAAGCCTACCACGGCCGGTTCCTTAGCCTCGGTGCGGTGGTACAGCCGACATAGTTCACGTGTCCGTGTCTCACACCCTATGTCGGTGACACCGATCCGTAGATTTAGTTAGGCATGGTGATCGAACACGGGCAACTTGCCACTAGACCCGACACCCCCGAGTTTGCGGTAGCATGCGGTGCGCGCTACGCCATTACAACACACCGACCGAGAGCTCCTCGGGATCTTGAGCCGCACACTTTCGTATCGACGAGATGCAGCCGAGGCCGGGACTTGTTCCCGTATAGCGCGTATAGTGTGTTGTGGTATTTTCCGGACTAAGACCCTGAGTTGGCATCCGAGGTCCAAGTGTGGACTTAGCTATGTGCTCCGCTCTGTGTTTGTACTCATAGCTTGCATTCATTCTTCTAGATGATCATGTATATCGTATTGTACCCCGGTTGGGGATTCTTACTGGGTAATTCGTTACTCACCCTTATTCCGTGGTTTTCCACAGGTAATCAAGGCGGGGGACAGGATGGCTGAAGGAGGAGCTGTGATCATGGAATCTGCTGTCATCTCTGACCATTTTATTATATCATGACTCATGACTTTTGTTATTTCCCCTGAATGCATGTAGACGGGCACGGAGCCCTAGGATGTTTTCTTACGTTTTATGGATTCCAACATATTTGTACTTGTGGATTGTTTAAACGGTTTAAATAAATCTCTGATCAGAGTATGCTTTTAGAAATGTATGTTTTGGTTGTTGAATGTTTCTGTTTTTACTTGGGATCCGAAATGTATTTTTCATAATGTCTTTTATTTTCAATACATGCATTGGGGTAAAGGCCTATTTAGAGCCCCTTTTGGGTCGGGTCTTTACACAAGCCCCCACGCCAGCGCCAGCTCGGCCCGCACCAAGTCAACCAGCCCTGTAGCTTGCCGCGCCCGAGCGCTCTATCCCGTCCCTGTAGCGCCGCTCGCCTTCGCCTGGCCGAGCCCGCGCCCGAGCGCCCTTGCATCCCTGTAGCTCGCCCGCGCACAGCTCCACGCCCCCAGCGCCCAGCTTCTGCGCGCGAGTCTGCCCCCTTGCCTAGCCAGCGCGCCCAGCCGGCCCCTTTGCTGCCGACACCTTGCCCAGCTGAGTTGGTTTGGCCGAGCCGTGTGTTTTCTCGATTGGTAATTCCCGAGCCTTTTCCTTCTTTGGGTCCTGAGTTGATTGGCTGCTGATTTGTATTTAAATTTGGGTGTTTTATTGAAATGCTTATGTTGTTCGGGATTCGATTGAGGCTCAAAGGTTGTTTGTTGGTCGTGATAGTTATTATTCTCTGCTTGTTTCCAGGTAAGGATTCCTTACCGTGGTTGTGTGGACCCTGCGATGCTTTCGTGATTGTGACTTGTATGCCTGTTACTTTTATGAGCATGTTAGTGGATACGACAGCTTGTAATTGAATTCTTGCTAGCATGTTTGGCTGTTTGTACATGTTAGTGCCATGCTAGGTTTGTTCTTCTAACATGCTCGAGATTCCTGCTTTAAGTTCATAGTACCATGCTAGGATATGTATGATTGATGACTATTATGTATGTTAGCTAGGAATCTTTCACTCCGTACTCTTAGTTAGTAAAGTAGGGTTTGTCATCATCCAGAGGCTGAGAGTGGAAATAACGTACGTTGTCCCCACTGGTCGGGAGTAAAGTGCACGCAGCATAACGTACATTGCTTCCCCCACCCCCCCGACCGCCGATGTGGATTTAGCTACCCACATCGGCATAAGCCTAGTTTGTAGCCTGCTAGAGCGGAACCCTGCCAACGGTGTAAGCCTACCTTGGCCGGTTCTTAGCTTCAGGTCGGTGGTTCAGCCGCATGCATGAGCGCGCGCTCCATCGTGATCGCGACACCTCTTCCGAGTCTTAGGCATGCAAACCTGGCCCGCGTAATTTGTCCTTAGGCCCCCACATTTACGCCGGTTGCAGAGCCATGCGGTGTGCGCGCACACGTGTTAGTTGCCGGTTCGGAGAGCTCCCTCGGGCTAATGTCGTGAGTACACCAATTCCTTCCAGTTTAGAGCCAGACTTCGGGTACTCTCTCGTAAGTCCAGATTTGCAGCAAGGGCAAGAGGCCCTTGAGGACATCCTTGGGATCGGTTTTTGAGCTGATCAATGCCCCGAGTGAAAGAGACCTCGGTGATGTCCCGGGATTGGTTATGAGAACCAATCATTAGGCCGGAAGTAGGAGATTTCCGAAGACTCTGGATTTGCCTTATAAGCTCGTTGAGCTAAGATCCGTGTTGATAACTGTTTGCATGTGTACTAGGTTGCTAGATGATTGATTGCATCGTATCGTACCCCCTGTTGGGGATTCTTCTTGAGTAATTCGTTACTCACCCTTATTTTGTGGTTTTTCCACGGTAACTTGGAACAAAGACCGAGGCGCTCAGCGTGGTAGCCGAGATGATGGATGTTCGACACTCTGTCGCGTCTTATTTTGTTTTGTTTTGAATCCAGCATGTACATGGATTTTGGTCTATAGGGAAAACTTATGTTTTGTACTATTTTTATGTTTTAGAAAAGTACTGATCAGTCACTGTTTTGTAAATGAATGTTTAGTTTGTTTTAATGTTTTCCACTCTTATGTTTGAATAGTTTTTTTTTAATCCGACCCCTGTTTGGGTCATTTTATGTATTTCCATTTGCATGCATTGAGGTAAAGGCCTACTTTAGAACCCCATTCGGGTCGGGTCTTTATAGTTGGTATCAGAGCACAGAGTCATAGATTTTGTAGACTAACCTGTTTGTAGGTTGGGTTCCCATGATCTCGAGCACTCCACGGCCTTCAGGTTTGTCTAAGTTCTTTAAGCTAAGGGTTTTGTTTACGATACTTTATGCAGTACACATGTGTTATCTTTATTGGCAGAGAGAGTTCAAGAGTGGCTAACCAGTAGTGGTTTTCGTGTAGATTGCCAGGATGCTGGTTAGACGCAGTGGAGCAGGTCCATCTGGAACTGCAAATAGAGATGCTGTAGAGCCAGCAGCCAGGGTTTATCGGGCTCGTAGGCTGCCCGTGGCTCCAGATGCTAGCTTACCCAATGTAGGGGTGGAGGCTGTTATGCCTCAAGGTGTAGCTTCAGTGGGAGATGTTTATGCTATGATAGATATGTTGATGGGCCTAATGGCCGAGCAGAGAGCTGAGACTCAGGTGCAGCTAGCAGCGCAGAGAGAGGAGTCTAGGGCACAGATAGCCCAATTGACACAGCTTATACAGCAGGCACCCCTAGTAGCTCCGGTAGCTCAACCGGAGGGGCAGGGTCATGAGGACGATCGATTCACTTGATAGTGTAGAGGGAGCTACTGAATTTGGCCAGTGGTTGAAAGATTTCACCAAGTGGAAGCTGAAGAAATTTGATGCTTCAGAGAACCCACTTGTGGCAGTCAGGTGGTTGGCCAGGATGGAGTACATCTTTAGAGTTATGGGATGCCCAGATGTACAGAGGCCGAGATGTGCGGCCCATGTTCTCACTGACACAGCTGAGTGGTGGTGGGAGTCCACTAATAGAGCTAGACCAGATAGGTCTTCTCCAGCCACCTGGGAGTTCTTCATAACGAAGTTCAGGGCTAAGTATGTTAATGACGAGGCTCAGCAGGAGATGGCAGAGGCCTTCTCGAATCTGAAACAGGGTTCTGACAATATTATTGCCTGTGAAAAGAAGTTCTCTGAAAATAGTTATTTTGCCCCGGAGCTCGTTGCAACTGAGGAGCTCAAGACTAAGAAGTTCATTAGTGGGCTGAGGAAGGTGGTTGCTCAGGATGTTCGAGCACTCGCTTCTGAGAGTTATGACCGAGCAGTGGAGTTGGCCACGATCTATAATTCGAAGCATTCACCAGTGCAGGATTCTGTTGCACCAGCTCAGTCAGTTCAGCCTGCTCAGCAGTATTCTGGTCATAAGAGGAAGTTTGAGTCTTCTAGTGGTTCCAGCTCAGGGGGATAGCAGACTCGTCGTCAGGGCCAGTTTAGAGGTCGAGATCAGCGCCGACCTCAGGGTAGAGCCCAGATCGCGCCGAGGCGGGACGAGCAACAAACTCATTGCAACAAGTGCGGAAAGGCACATTTTGGTTTATGTGGAGCATCGCCCAATGCTTGCTTCCGTATGTGGCTAGGAAGGGCATTTGGCCGGTTCTCAGTACTCTCGTTTTTAGCAAAGAAGCAGATCGGTCCAGCAGCAGGGCCGGGTGTTTGCCACTACTCGCCAAGAGGCGGAGCGTGCTGATAATGCAGTTGAAGGCACGCTGCTTGTCTTAGAACATTATGCATTTGTGTTGTTTGATTCGGGTTCGACCCATTCTTTTGTATCTGATGCATTTGTTCGACAAGCTTGTGTGGAACTCGAACCTCTAGGGTTTGAGCTGTGTGTTGCCACTCCCTCGGGAGTGAGTTTGTTAGCTAGCAGTAGAGTTAAGAGTGGCCGGGTACATATATCTGATGAGACTCTAGATGCTACCCTCTTAGTTCTGTCTATGAGTGGTTTTGATGTGATCCTTGGTATGGATTGGTTGGCGGAGAACCATGCTTTGATAGACCGCCACGGAAGAAGTTGTGTTTAGGCCGCCTCAAAAGCCAAGCTTCAAGTTTCATGTGCCTGTATGGAATTTGCCCGCCATTGATCTCAAAGAAGAAAGCCCAGTAGATTGTTAGCTCGAGGAGCTTGGGGTTTCTTGGCAAAGCTGTCAGGAGATGATAGTACTGCGTTGTCTGTTGACATGGTCCCTGTGGTGCAAGAGTTTGCAGATGTTTTCCCTGAGGAGTTGCCGGGTTTACCCCCGGAGAGGGAGTTAGACTTCACCATTGAGCTGGAGCCAAGGACTCTTCCCATTTCTAAAGCCCCGTATCGTATGGCGCCAGCTGAGTTGAAAGAACTTAAAGTGCAGTTGCAAGAGATGCTGGATCGAGGTTTCGTTCGGGCGAGTGTGTCCCCGTGGGGAGCACCTGTCTTGTTTGTTAAAAAGAAGGATGGATTCATGCGTTTATGTATAGACTATAGAGAGCTGAATAAAGTCACGGTGAAGAATAAGTATCCCCTGTCGCGTATTGATGATCTATTCGATCAGCTTTAGGGAGCCTCAGTGTTTTCTAAGATTGATTTGAGGTCAGGGTACCATCAGCTGAGGATTCGGGATGCAGATATCCATAAGACCGCATTTAGATCGAGGTATGCTCATTATGAGTTCGTGGTTATGTCTTTTGGGTTAACGAACGCCCCTACAGCGTTTATGGACATGATGGACAGAGTGTTCAAGGCATTCTTGGATAACTTTGTCATCGTATTCATAGACGACATTTTGATTTATTCCAAGACAAAAGAGGACCATGCTTCGCATTTGAGGCAAGTTTTGTCGGCATTGCGAGAAAATCAGTTGTTCGCAAAGTTCTCTAAGTGTGAATTCTGGCTAGAGAAAGTAGCTTTCCTTGGTCATATCGTTTACGTAGCCGGGTATAGCGGTGAACCCCATAAAGATAGAGGCAATCACCATGGGCGGACCGACGACGGCCGCCGAGATTCGCAGCTTTCTCGGGGATCGGCGAGTTATTATCGGCGTTTCGTGAAAGACTTTTCCGCTAAGGCGGCACCCTAACCCGTCTCGACCAAGAAGGGTGTTGACTTTGTTTGGGATGCTAGATGTGAGGAAAGTTTTGCTCAGCTTAAGCACAGTTTGACAATGTCGCCAGTGTTGGCAGTTCCTGAGGGAACAGGAGGTTTCGTAGTTTACAGTGATGCATCCAAGTATGGTTTAGGCTGTGTGTTGATGCAGCATGGGAAGGAGATAGCTTATGCTTCCCGGCAGTTGAAGCCCTATGAGAAGAATTACCCAACTCATGATATGGAGTTGGTCACAGCTTGTTTTTGCCCTAAAGATTTGGAGGCACTACTTGTATGGTGAAAGGATTCAACTGCTCACTTTAACCACCGAGCCTTAAGTATTTCTTCACTCAGAAGGAGTTGAACATGAGGCAGAGAAGATGGCTCGAGTTGGTAAAGGACTACGACTGTGAGATCTTGTATCATCCCGGAAAGGCCAACGTTGTGGCTGATGCACTGAGTAGGAAGACGTCGCATTCCGCAGCTTTGTTGAGCTCTCAGGTTGAATTGCGGAAAGAGTTTGAGCGAGCCGGTATCGCAGTTATTTTGGGAGAGGTTACGCCTGGGTAGCCTCATTATCGCTTCGGCCGTCGCTAAGCGGAGGATCATCGACACCACCGAGTGATCCCAAGTTAAAGAAATTGCTCGAGAGAGTCGAGGCTGATGGCGATTTTGACTTTGTCGTAGCACTAGACGAAGGTTTGAGATACAGAGGTCGGTTGTGCGTCACGAACGATGCAGGGATTCGAGCCGAGTTTCTCACCGAGGCTCAGAGTTCCCCATTCACTTGGCACCCAAGAGGTACCAAGATGTATCAGGATCTCAAGCAGACGTTTTGGTGGATGGGTATGAAGAGGGGCATAGCTGAGTTTGTTAGCCGGTGTCTCACTTGCCAGCAAGTGAAGGCTCTCGATGCGCTTTCACAGGTTTGTTGCAGCCGTTAAGTGTTCCACAGTGGAAGTGGGACGAGATTTCGATGGATTATATCTCAGGGTTGCCGAGGACACCGAGAGGGTTTACCCAGATCTGGGTGATTGTGGACCGACTAACTAAGAGTGCACACTTTATTCCCGGTAGGATTAGTTATACCGTGGAGCAGTGGGCACAGTTATTTTTGGAGCAGATTATTCGGTACCACGGGGTACCGGCGAAGATAGTGACAGATCGGGATTCTCGGTTCACATCCCGCTTCTGGAGAGCGCTCCAGAAGGGTATGGGAACTGAGTGCAGCTTCAACACTGCCTTCCACCCTCAAACCGATGGTCAGACCGAGAGGGTGAATCAGATTCTGGAAGATATGTTGAGATCATGTGTTTTGGACTTTCTAGGTAGTTGGGACCAGTACCTGTATTTGATGGAGTTTGCTTACAATAACAGCTATTAGTCGACTATTCAGATGGCTCCTTTCGAAGCGTTATATGGTAAGCGTTGTAGATCCCCAGTGTTTTGGGAAGAGGTTGGTGATAGACAGGTTCTGGGACCCGAGTTACTTCAGATGATGAACGACGCAGTGTAGAAGATCAGGGCTCGCATGTTGAAAGCACAAAGTAGGCAGAAAAGTTACGCCGATGTGAGGCGTAGGGATTTGGAGTTTGAGGTTGGTCAACATGTTTTTCTGAAGGTAGCACCAATGCGTGGTGTGTTAAGGTTTGGGAAGCGAGGCAAATTGAGCCCCAGGTTTGTAGTGTAACGGCCCAGTTTTCTATTTCGGTTTCCCAGGTGTTTTCGGGACATCATGCGGATGTTCGGATGGGCCGTTAGAGCTATTTTAACCCTTAGGGGTATTTTGGTCTTTTTGCCCCCGGTCAGTGTTTTGTGGATTTTCAGGATTCCAGGGTCACTCCTGCCCTTGTCGAGGCTTGATTGTTGTTGGTTGCAGGACCCAAGAAGTTCGGGCTAGTTGGTTGGAAGTTTGGAGGTGATTTGGTAATTAACAAAATTATTGTTAATTTAAGTGCTTCCATTGGGATTTGAACCCTTGCCCTTGATGGTAATTTGGGAGCTTGGTTTAAATGAGTTTTATTAAGGAGAAAAGGTTGCTTCAGCCGGGACTCGAAGGAGGAAGCCCGGGGAAGAGATTTAGGTCACCAAGACCTATTTAAATTAGGAAAAGGAAAGAAAATCAAGAAAATCTCATTCCCTTGTTTTACCTCTCTCTCTCTCTCTCTCTCTCTCTCTCTCTCCCTTGCCGACCTCACCAAGAAACCCGACCGAGCCAAGACTGAGCGCCCCGAGCCACTGAGCCCCAAAGCCCCGCGGCCCTGTCGCCATCACCTGTCGCCCGACCATCACCCGATCACCCGCCCCACCATCATCACTGTCGCCCGACCATCACCACCACATCGCCCGGCCGAGCGCGGCCAGACGCTGTCGCGCAAGAGCAAATTGCCTCCCAGACGCCAGACGCTTCAAAGAATACGCGTTACCACGGCCGTCGCCCAGCGCCAGCGCGCCCGCGCGTCGGGCGTCTCGGGTCTGCCTACATACAGCCGCGCGCCTACTTGCCAGCGCTGTCGCACACCAGACGATCAGTGTCTCTCAGCGCCCACCGCGCTCTGTCCTCTGTTGGCCAGCGCCGTGTCGCCGTGCAGCCGCCGGTCCCCTACCAAGGCCAAAGCGCCAGCCAGCGCCGCCGCGCAGCGCCTGATCACTGCCCCCACCACACGTCCCGCTCGCCCACTTGCTTGCGAGAGCCTGCTGCTTTTGCCAAAATTGTTGTGGCTTTAGACCTTGTACCTTCTCGGTTGGTAATTCCCGAGCCTCCACTCTTTTGAACCCTAAGTTGATTGGCTGTTGTTATTTAATTAGGATATTTTTATTAAATGCTTAGGTTGCTCGGGTTCACTTAGAAGCTCGGGAGTCGCTTGGTTGTCTTATGGTAGTTATTTTCTGCTTGTTTCCAGGTAAGGATTTCTTACCGTGGTTGTGTGGACCCTGCGATGCTTTCTTGATTCTGCCTTATATGCATGTTTACTTGTATGAACATGATTACTGGATAGGACAGCTTGTGATTGCATTCTTGCTAGCATGTTTGCCTGTTTGTACATGTTAGTGCCATGCTAGGATTGTTCTTCCAGCATGCTTGAGATTCCTGCTTTAAGTTCATAGTATCATGCTAGGTTATGTGTGATTGATGTTGATATGTATGTTTAGCCAGGAATCAGTTATTTTGTACTCCTAGCTAGTATAGTAGGGTTTGTCATCATCTAGAGGCTGAGAGCGGACATAACGTACTTTGTCCCCACCGGTCGGGTGTAGAGCGAAGCATAACGTACATTGCTTCCCCCCGGCAGCCGATGTGGATTTAGCTACCACTTCGGCATAAGCCTAGTTTGTAGCCTGCTAGAGCGGAACCCTGCCAACGGTGGAAGCCTGCCTTGGCCGGTTCTTAGCTTCGTGTCGGTGGTACAGCCGCATGCAGATGAGTGCCGAGGGCCTCGCACTCGTGTTCGGTGACACCGCCTGAGTCTTTAGGCATGCGTGCTGCCCGCATAGTTTGTACTTAGGCCCCCACATTTACGCCGGTTGCGGCGGCATGCGGTGTGCGCGCAAGACGCCAGCGTTAGTCGCCGGTTCAAGAGCTCCCTGCTAATGTTCGTGAGTACACCCGTTCTTTCCGCTTTAGAGCCGGACTTGGGTACTCTCCGATAGTCCAGATTTGTTAGCGAGGTAAGAGGCCCTTGAGGACACCCATTGGGATTGGCTTTTGAGTCGATCATATGGTCGAGGAGAAAGACCCTCGAGGGTGTCGGACATCTTTGGGATCGGTTTTGAGCCGATCAATTGGCCGAGGGAGAAAGACCCTTGGAGATTTCCCGGGATTGGTTATGAGAGCCAATCATTAGGCCTAAGTAGGAGACTTCGAGGATTCCAGATTCTCGCTTTGTAAGCTCGTTGAGCTATGATCTGTGTTGGTAATCGCTTGCATGTATACTAGGTGCCGATAATTGATGTATCGTATTGTACCCCTGTTGGATTCTTACCGAGTATGTTTATACTCACCCTTATTTCGTGGTTTTCCACTGTGTAACTTGAGACAAAGACCGGACGGCTAGCGCGCAGGGAGCTGATTGATCATGGGAGCCGCCGGCACTCTGTCTTTTATTGGTTGCATAATTTGTTCAACATGTAGACGGACAGGAGTCCTAGGAAGATGTTGTTAACAATTGTTTAAATTGTATTGTATGATTTCATAAACACTGGCCAGGCTTGTTTTACTTTGTTGGTTTGCTTAAATGAAGGTTGTTGTTTATGTTTTAAGTGTCCCCGCTTTTAAATGTTTTGAAAGGTTTTAAATATGAAGCACTAAACCGCTTGATGAAGTATTTAACTTGCATGCTGAGTGAGAACCTAGGTTTAGGATCGCATTTTGGGTCGGGTTCCTACAGTTGGTATCAGAGCACAGAGTCATAGATTCTGTAGACTAACCTGCTTTGTAGGTTGTTGTCCCCATGATCATCAAGACTCCGCGCCGTCGTTTGTCTGCGAGTTCATTAAGCTAAGGGTTTTATTTTACAATCGCATCTAGTATACATGTGTTACCCTTGTTTGGCAGTGAGAGCCCCAGCGTGGGCTAGCTTTTATGCTTTGTGTAGATTGCTAGTATGTTGATTGCACTTAGAAAAGCAGGGACGTTTGGTATTTCCAACCGAGGAGTTGGACTGTTCATGTTGATCATGAGACCACGTCTAGGGTTGTCTAGACCCGTAGGCCACCTTTGGCCCCGCATGAGTTGCCAAGAGTAGGGGTTGAGGATAGCACGCCTCTCAGTGAGACTCCTTGAGCAGAGTGTGCTCCAGCCATCAAGGAGTTGATGGCAGGTCTTTTAGCTAACAGAGAGCGGAGACCCAGGCGCAGTTTGTAGCGCGTAGTGAGGAGTCTTTGGCACAGATAGCCCAGCTGGTAGAGTTTATTTAGGAGACACCCTATAATGGCCCAGTTTTCTATTTTGGTTACCCAGGTGATTTCGGGTCATTATTCGGTTGTTCGAATGGGCCGTTAGAGCTGTTTTAACCCTTAGGGGTATTTTGGTCTTTTTGCCCCCGGTCAGGATTTTCAAGATTTCAGAGCCTTTCCTGCCTTCGTCGAAGTTTGGTGGTTGTTGGTTGCAAGACCCAAGAGGTTTGGGCCAGTTGTTTGGGAGTTTGGATGTATTTTAGTTATTGGCAAAATTAATGGTTTTTTTTAGTGCTTCCTTTGGGATTTGAACCCTTGCCCTAAATGGTTTTGGGAGTTTGAAGGAAAAAGAGTTTTATTAGAAAGAAAAGTTTGTTTGGGCCGGGTTTTGAATGAGGAAGCTTTGGGAAGGGATTTTAGACCCATTTATTTTAGGAAGAAGGGAAGAAAATCAAGAAAGTCCCTTTCCTCTTGTTTTGCAATCTCTCTCTCTCTCTCTCTCTCTCTCCTAGCGGACCTCACCAAGAAAACCCAACCCTAGCCGCCCAGCCAAGCCCTAGCCGCACCACACCCTGGCCGCATCAGACCGCTCAGCCCGAGCCACAGCCGTGCCTAGCCGTCCCAAGACTGTGCCGCGCCGCCACCACCCAATTGACGCCAGACGTGCCGCGCGCCCAGTACCAGCCGCCGCGCACCGCGCGCCGATCGTTGCCGTCCGCGACGAGTAGCTGCGCCGCCCGTGCCGCTTCAGCCAGTGTGCGCCTAGACGCGCCGCGCGCTGCTTCCACACCAGAGCGCCCAGACGCGCGCGCGCCCGCTCGCTTCGCTGGCCGCCGCCAGACGCGCGTCCGCGCGCTTATCCTCGCAGACGACGTCTCGCCACGACCACCCGACCAGCGTGTTCGCTCTCTGCGACATCCCGCGTCAGCACGTCCCTCGCCTCGCTAGCGCCAGCGCCAGTACAGCGCCCAACTCCAGGTAGCGCCGCTTGTCCTTGGCGACGGACACCCCGCCTGCTGCCGTCGCGAGTTGGGGCGTGACCTTGTGTCTTCTCGGTCGGTAATTCTCGAGTCTTTTCTCCTTTGGGCACTAGGTCATGGTCTCGCTTATTTAATTAGGTTGTTTTTACTAAAATGCTTAGGTTGCTCGGTTCGCTTTAAAGCTCGAGGGTCATTATTTGATTGTGAAAGTTATTTCGCTGCTCGTTCCGTGTAAGATTTCTTACCGTGATTGTGTGGACCTGCGATGCTTTCTTGATTGTGACTTATATGCATGTTTACTTCTATGAACATGATTAGTGGATAGGACAACTTGTGATTGCATTCTTGCTAGCATGTTTGCTGCTTGTACATGTTAGTGCCATGCTAGGATTGTTCTTCCAAAGATGCTTGAGATTCCCGCTTTGGCCAGAGTAGTATCATGCTAGGTTATGTGTGATTGATGTTGATATGTATGTCTAGCCAGAATCGCTTATTTTGTACTCCTAGCTAGTATAGTAGGGTTTGTCATCATCCGAGGCCGAGAGCGGACATAACGTACTTTGTCCCCACCGGTCGGGTGTAGAGCGAAGCATAACGTACATTGCTTCTTCCCCTGCATCCGATGTGGATTTAGCTACCACATCGCCATAAGCCTAGTTTGTAGCTCGCTAGAGAGGAACCCTGCCAACAGTACAAGCTTGCCTTAGCCGGTTCTTAGCTTCGTGTCGGTGGTACAGTCGCACACGATGAGTGTCGAGGGCCTCGTACTAATGTGTTCGATGACACCGCTTTCCGAGTCTTTAGGCATGCGTGCAGCCCGCGTAGTTTGTACCTAGGCCCCCACATTTACGCCGGTTGCGGCGGCATGCGGTGTGCGCGCACACACGCGTTAGTCGCCGGTCGGAGAGCTCCCCGGCTAATGTTTGTGAGTACACCGCCTCCTTCCGATTTAGAGCCGACTTGGGTACTCTCTCGATAGTCCGATTTATTAGCGAGCGTAAGAGGCCCTTGAGAACACCCATTGGGATTGGCTTTTGAGTCGATCATATGGTCGAGGAGAAAGACCCTCGAGGGTGTCGGACATCTTTGGGATCGGTTTTTGAGCTGATCAATTGGCCGAGGAGAAAGACCCTCGGAGATGTCCCGAATTGGTTATGAGAGCCAATCATTAGGCCGGAAGTAGGAGACTTCCGAGGATTCCAGATTCTCGCCTTGTAAGCTCGTTGAGCTATGATCCGTGTTGGTAATCTGCTTGCATGTATACTAGGGTGCGGATCATTGATGTATCGTATTGTACCCCGGTTGGGGATTCTTACCGAGTATGTTTATACTCACTCTTATTTCGTGGTTTTCCAACAGTAACTTGGGGACAAAGACCGGACGGCTAGCGGAGGGAGCCGATTGATCATGGGAGCCGCCAAGACACACCTCTTTTTATTGTTTGCATAATTTGTTCAGCATGTAGACGGACATGAGTCCTAGGGGGACATTTTTAAATGTTGTTTAAATTGTATTGTATGATTTTATAAACACTGGCCAGGCTTGTTTTACTTTGTTGGCTTTGCTTAAATGAAGGTTGTTGTTTATGTTTTAAGTGTCCCCGCTTTTAAATGTTTTGAAAGGTTTTAAATATGAGCACTAAACCGCTTGATGGAGTATTTAACTTGCATGCTGAGTGAGAACCTAGGTTTAGGACCGTGGTTTGGGTCGGGTTCTTACAGTTGGTATCAGAGCACAGAGTCATAGATTCTGTAGACTAACCTGCTTTGTAGGTTGTTGCCCCCATGATCATCAAGACTCTCTGCGGTAGTCGAGTTTGTCTGAGTTCATTAAGCTAAGGGTTTTATTTTACAATACTGCATCTAGTATACATGTGTTACCCTTGTTTGGCAGTGAGAGCCCCAGCGTGGGCTAGCTTTTACGCTTTGTGTAGATCGCTAGTATGTTGATTGCACTTAGAGAAGCAGGGACGTTTGGTGTTTCCAACCGAGGAGTTGGACTGTTCATGTTGATCATGAGACCACGTCTAGGGTTGTCTAGACCCGTAGGCCACCTTTGGCCCTGGCAGATGAGTTGCCAAGAGAAGGGGGTAGAGGCTAGTGTTCCTCAAAGTGAGACTCCTTGAGCAGAGTGTGCTCCAGCCATGAGGGAGTTGATGGCAGGTCTTTTAGCTAACAGAGAGCGGAGACCCAGGCGCAGTTTGTAGCGCGTAGTGAGGAGTCTTGGGCACGATAGCCCAAATGGGCAGAGTTTATTTAGGAGACACCCCTCCTTGTAGCTCCAGTAGCCCCGGAGGTTCTCGGGAGGGCTTGATCAGCAGGTTTATGCTGATAAGATAGTTGGCGTTGATCGAGCCGCCGAGTTTGGCAAGTGGAATCCTGTAGAGTTGGATGTTTTTGAGACCTACTGCTAGCAGCAAGGTGGTTGGCCAGGATCGAGTTTATCATCCAAGTGTTGGGATGACCTGGTGTTCAGAGGCCGATGACCAGATGTTTAGAGGTCGATGCGCGCCATTCTGGTGTTGTTTGATGCAGCAGTGTGGTGGTGGAAGTCCCCTGTGAGAGGCGGACCAGCAGAGTCTCCACTAGCCACCTAGTCGATTGGCAAGCGGCCAAGTTAGTAGGTTTTGAGGAAGATGTAGAGACATCTTGTTCTCCCCGCAAGCTCGCAAATGCTTTGTTTTGCGACCAGTTCTTTTAGTACCCTCGTAGCTGTGGGGTAGTGTGGAGTTTGCTTGTCAAGACTTAATCCGTCCGTGGTTTTCAAATGGCTAGTAGAGAGAAGCACCTTCATTAGCATGTTCCGTGTGTGGAGCTAGGTGCTTTGCCACCCGAGGGTTGGCCTCGAGTATTCGTGAGCATCGAGTGGGATGCGGGAGTAGGCCGTGGCATGTCTGTTAGGCGAGATGCCGAGTTTAGGCCGCTTTCAGTGTTTGGACTCTTGTGTTGAGTTGTAAGAACCCACCCAAAATACGGTCCTAAACCAAGGTTCTCACTCAAAGATGCAAGTTAAAATACTTCATCAAGCGGTTTAGTGCTCATATTTAAAACCTTTCAAAACATTTAGAAACGGGAATGCATAAAACATAATCAACAATTTTGTTTAAGAAAAACCAACGAAGTAAAACAAGCTCAGCCAAGATATAAAAAAACATTCAAAATAGTTCAAACAACTTTTTATAATGTTTCCCCTAGGACTCTGTCCCATCTACATGCTTGAACAAATATGCAAACAATAAAGACAGAGTGCCTGGCAGCTCCCATGATCATTCACCCCTCCGCTTAGCCGTCCCTGTCTTTGTCCCAAGTTACCCGGTGGAAAACCACGAGAAATAAGGGTGAGTATAAACATACTCGTGAAGAATCTCCAACCGGGTACAATACGATACTTCAATCATCTAGCACCCTAGTATACATGCAAACAATTACCAACATGCATCATAGCTCAACGAGCTTACAAGGCGTAATCTGAATCCTCTAAGTCTCCTACTTCGGCCTAATGATTGGCTCTCATAACCAATCCCGGACATCTCCGAGGGTCTTTCTCCTCGGCCAATTGATCACCAAAACCGATCCCAAAGATGTCCGACACCTCTCGAGGTCTTTCTCCTCGACCATATGATCACCAAAAAGCCAATCCCAATGGGTGTCCTCAAGGGCCTCTTACCTCGCTAATAAGTCCGGACTATCGGAGAGTACCCAAGTCCGGCTCTAAAACAGAAGGAACCGTGTACTCACGAACATTAGCCCGGGAGCTCTGCGAACGGCGACTAACGCTGTAGTGCGCGCACACCGCATGCCGCCGCAACCGGCGTAAATGTGGGGGCCTGGTACAAACTACGCGGGCCGTATGCATGCCTAAAGACTCGGAAGCGGTGTCACCAACACGAGAGTGCGAGGCCCTCGGACTCATCTCAGGCACTGCACTCACCGACTGGCTAAGAACCGCCAAGGCAGCTTGCACCGCTGGCGTGGTTCCGCTCTAGCAGCTACAACTAGGCTTATGCCGATGTGGTAGCTAAATCCACATCGGCCGCCGGAGGAAGCAATGTACGTTATGCTTCGCTCTACTCCCGACCGTGGGGACAAGGTACGTTATGTCCGCTCTCAAAGATCTAGTTGATGACAAATTTCTAACACACTAGCTAGAGTATAGAGTAAACGATTCTGGCTAAACATACATAATCATCATCAATCATACATAACCTAGCATGATACTACGAACTTAAAGCAGAATCTCAAGCAAGCTGGAAGAACAATCCTAGCATGGCACTAACATGTACAAACAAGCAAACATGCTAGCAGAATGCAATCACAAGTCATCCTATCCACTAATCATGTTCATAAAAGTAAACATGCATATAAGGCACGATCAAGAAAGCATCGCAGGTCCACACAACCACGGTAAGGAATCCTTACCGAAACGAGCGTAAATAACCTTCACAATCAAATAATGACCCTCGAGCTTTAAAGCTAAACCGAGCAACCTAAGCATTTTAAAAGCATCCAAAATAAATATACAGCAGCCAAAGCAGCCTTAAAATCTAAAAGGGGTAGGTTCGGGAATTACCAACCGAGAAGGCACGGGTCTCGCAGCAAGGGGGCGCTTTTGGCGTTGGCCGTGTAAATTGGGCGCTGGCGCTGGCCGGGCGCTTAACGGCGCTGGCTGGGCGCGCTGCGCGGCAGGGACGGCATCGGCGCTGGCCGCGCGCTTGATCGCGATAGCGGCGCAGCGCGCCGGGCAGCGTGACGAGGACGCAGGTGCACGGCACGCAGACGCGACGGTCTTTGGCGCAGCGCGCGGCGGCGGCGCGACGCGGCGCGCGCGGTGCAGCTTTGCGGCTCGGGCGCGGACGGCGCGCGCGCGTCTCGGGCGGCTCGGTGCGGAACGGCGCGACGCTGCTGGCTGGGCGAGGCAAGCCGCGATCGGGCGCGCTGGCATGGGCGATCGTAGGCGTCTGGGCACGCCGCATGGGCCGTCTTTGCGGTCTGCGCGGCTCGTGCGCTGGGCTGCGGTACTGGCCGCCGCGCTGCGGGCCGAGCAGGCTGAGTGCGGGGTGCGGCTAGGGCGGCTAGGGTTTCTTGGTGAGGTCGGCTAGGAGAGAGAGAGAGAGAGAGATTTTTCCAAAACAAGGGAATAGGATTTTCTTTCCTTTTCCTAATTTAAATGGGTCTAAAATCCCTTCCCAAGGCTTTCTCTTGCGGGTCCCGGCTAAAGAAATTCTTTTCTTTTTTTAACTAAATCTTCTTTTTCTAAAAACTCCAATTTCACCATTAGGGCAAGGGTTCAAATCCCAATGGGACCAATTAAATTCCAATTAATTTTGCTATCAACCGGAATGACTCCAAACTTCTAATCAACTAACCCAAACTCCTTGGGTCTTGCAACCAACATTAATCAAGTCTCAACGAAGGCCGAAATGACCTCAAGCCCCGAAAATCCTCAACCTCCGACCGGGGAGCAAAATACCAAAATACCCTTAAAGGTTAAAACAGCTCTAACGGCCCATCCGAACATCCGCATAATGTCCCGAAAACTCCTGGGAAACCGAAATAGAAAACTGGGCCGTTACAATACTCCCTCCTTTTAAGACTTTCGTCCTCGAAAGTCCTAAGACGAAACAACTCTCTATGAAACTCCACCGATTCTTAACCAACCAAGCTCCCGATTAAGATAACACAAATCTTTCTTTGAAACCGAACCCTCTTGGGTTCCCAAAGGCTCAAGCCCAACAGACACCGAGTCCGCCACTTACGAACTATCTCAACCAAAACTGAACTAACACTGAGCTTCGAAGAAAACATGCGATAACTAGTCGGTGAGCCACATCCTCTGACTCGCACCAACTCTCAAACGGTCTTACGACTCTAGGGCTCACTTATCCTTGCTAACCCAACTCGGAACGCCTCTCTACGGCGCTACTCTCAGCAAACTCGTGGGCCAGTCACGGGCTCTAAAACTCTACGCCACGCTCGGCGTAGAATTACTCTGAATGCTCATAGTTGTTATCAAACAACCTCGACCCTTCACCATGCCGACCAACAACCGAACCTCCCGTGATTCATAAACTAAACGGCCTACTCATACTTCGCAAGAGATCTGCGAACCCCACCGTTGCCTACAATCCTTAACGAAATCCAATTCGAACCACCAACCGTGACTGATCCCTAGGCAACCTTCTCCAACTAGCATGCGTCCACAACAATAAAGCAACCATCTTACGAGAAATCGAAGCACCAAAGCCAAGGGGCACTTTTCTGGTTCACCAAGCGGCTACCACCACTCACACTAGCTGAAACTTCACTTTGCCACCCGAACGACAAGGTCCAGAACAGGCTCCACTCACCAAACTAATAAACCGGAGCCCCTCATCGGCCGACAACAAACTTTCCAATGCAATCCGATCAGCCACCGCCTAGGTGAACATCGCGACACGGAAAACAAACAACATTCCTCTCACGGAAACCTCGAGCGAAGAAAGAATAAAACATCACGCGGCTACTAGCAACACAATAGCCGGAGGATAACAACTCAAAGGTTTTACCAACCAATGCCACGGCACCACCGTACAACCCACTCAATCGTGACTCAAATTTAAAACGCCAATCGCGAAGGCACATCAACTAGGGACGAAACCCAAGAAGGGCTTGCTCTGCGGAAACTCAACTCAAGTCTTACAACGAGCGAACCTCGTCTCCAAACCGCCACTCAATTCTTAAGTCCATCCGGTCGCTCTATGGACTTCCTCCTTTTAAGCTTAGACCCATCTCAACTTCCAGGCTAGGAACTTCACACATGAAACAAATACGAGGATAAGGATAGCGTCGACCTCAAGTCAAGCGGATCAAGAACAATACGAGTCGGCAAGACTACCTCAAAAGTTAAAACTCGAGGCCGGCATCCACGGTGCAACTCAACTACCGAGAGAACTAAGGGGGTCTACAAGCTCCAAAGATCCAACAACCATCCGCCAACAACTCAAGCCCCGAACTGGTGGCTTTTCGCCTCGCGGAACAAACAACTTTCCGCTTGCTAACAAACAGACGCAGGACACTCTCGCTAGGTGACCGATCACGCGCTACTCGATCAACTACACAACTCGGAGCTAAGCTAACTCCTCCTCTACAGAACGATTTCCTAGCAAGCGGACTTCCAAAGGACAAAATGAATTTCACACACGCCGCCATTTGTCTCGCTCAATCTCAACAAGAATAACCACCAACTCTTCTCGGAAGAAACATCCAAGGGTTCCTCAATCGCTTGAACCACCAACTAAGCACTAGCGGTACTTACTCAACCGCTGAGGGGGAGGCCAACTCCCAAAACTACCTGACTAGGAACAAGTCCTCAGGGCGACGCCAGCTTGGTCGAACCAAGCTAGCCCTAGAAAACAAGGAAAGGAACCAAACCTTGGCCAACGCCAAGCACCACCTTGCTAAGAATTCTATAAACCAACGCGAGGTTCTAAGAACAACTCTAGCTTGTCAACCGTCTACAAGCATCCAAAAACTCAACCGAGGAACACTTTGCTGGTCCGACCGAGCTCGTGAGGCTCTCCACAACTTAGGGTTCCTCCGATCACCCTCCAACTCATACTGTCGACAAACGGTCTAACAGACATCTGGCTACACGAGCACAACTCCCTTCAGCATCTCAACTATGCTAGCCAAAAGCTCTTCCTTGCCACACCTGAAGCGAGCATGGGGCGTTGCTCCACAAAATCCAGAATGCGCCTTACCACACCTGATGCAATGAGCTCTGGACGATCCAGAGCTCGACCTCACGGCCGGCGCCGATCGCGATCCCTAGATCGCCCTCGCTTCGGCGAAGTCCGCTAAATACCAGAGTGGGAACTACCGGAAGACCCAATCTTCCTTTTGCTCAAAGCATCAGCCACATCGTAGCATCTACCTGTAAGGGTCCGAACGACACTCTCTTAGCCGTGACGGCCCAAAGAACTCTGCGATTTTGCTACCATCGCCTGGATCGGTTCAAACCCAACTCCAACCATCGATCAACAAGAAATGTCTCTACCTGTGTCAAGGGCCAACTAGCATAACTTGCCTACGCAACAACCAAGCTACCGGCACGGTAACCTCTCAACCCAAGTTAGGGCACTTGCCAAGAACTAAAGTCCTAACTCCTCAGAACTGAGCACTGGTTTCACAACCCGAAACCCCTCGTGGTTCTTGAAAAATCCACCACGGAACGAGCTACACAAAAGTACACCGCGTGTACAGGCTCTCAACTTGGCTCCTTAAGATCCAAACCAACAAGTATTCTCACACAAGGCAACTTTTGCCTCCCAATAGAGCCACTTCTAGCAAAGGAGCAACAAGAGTTCAACCCACTCAGGGTCAACTCACCACGGAATGCCACATTGGTCGACTCACTCTTACCAGAGCTTAACTACACCAATCTGACATACCTCATACCAATGTGCCCACTAAATGCTCCACTCAACCATCCAACTCATGGCTCTAACACTGGATCAACCACGCATCATCGATGCCAACCCTACTCATATTAGGGTAACTCCAAAGGTAGTCGAAACACACTACCAACAAGCTGGCTCACAAGCCCACACACAAACGCGAGAACTCGGACGTGCTAGCCCTCACCAACCTACAACATCCTTTGCACCCATCTCTCGGTGACCCTGAAAAGCTCCTACTTTTCCCTCGAACGACCTCACACTTGTAGTTCTCTGACTACCACCGAGCTAGATTTCTTAAGCAATCCAACAGGATGCAACTTCGAAAAACGGGTACAAGGTGGTGGGGTGCTATACTCAGCGGGCATGGAACCATCTCGCACTGTAGTGCCATCCGCCCGAATCTAGGCCTCCTCTCAAAGCTTGGTGCCAACAGGCACAACATCCTTTACAACACAAATCAGCCCAAAACAAGTTTTATGCCCCTCTAAGGATAGGGAAGGTCACACTCCAAGTGACGGGCAAAGGCACTCAACACAAGAGTCCAAACACTCGAGCAGCCTAAACTCTGGCATCTCGCCTAACAGACATGCCACGGCCTACTCCTACATCCCACTCGATGCTCAACGAATACTCAAGCCAACCCTCGGGTGGCGGCACCTAGCTCCACACCGGAACATGCTAACAGAAGGTGTTTCTCTAATAGCCACCAAAACCACGGACGGATTAAGTCCTCGACAAGCAAACTCCACACCACCGCCTGGCTCTACGAGGGTACTAAAAGAACTGGTTGCAAAAACGATCGCAGCTTGCGGGAGGACAAGATGTCTCTACATCTTCCTCAAAAGCTACTAACTTGGCGACTTGCCAATCGACCGGTGTGGTCGGTGGAGACTCTCACGTCCGCCTCTCACGTGGGACTTCCACCACCACACTCTCGCATCAAACAACACGAGAACGGCACGCCACAACCTCGTAACATCGTGTCATCGGCCTCGAACACCGTGTCATCCCAACACTTGGATGATAAACTCGATCCTGGCCAACCACCTTGCTACTAGCGATGAGGTCTCAAAACATCCACTCTCTGAGGCTTCCACTTGCCAAACTCGGCGGCTCGATCAACGCCAACTATCTTATCAAAGCATAAACTCGCTGATCAAGCCCTCCCGAGAACCTCTGGGGCTCATCGAACTACAAGGAGAGGTGTCTCCTAAATAAACTCTACCACCGGGGCTATCTATGCCCAAGACTCCTCACTACGCGCTACAAATCGCGCTTGGGTCTCCGCTCTCTGTTAGCTAAAAGACTCGCCATCAACTTCCTCATGGTCGGAGCACACTCTGCTCAAGGAGTCTCACTCGAGGCGTGCTAGCCTCTACCCCCTCCTCTAGGCAACTCAATCGCCGGGGCCAACCAACTCGCCAACGGGCTAAACAACCACGACGCGCCTCAACATCCATACAAATCGCCCAACTCCTCGGTCGGACATGCCAAGCGCCCTGCTCCTCTAAGTGCAATCAACCTACTAGCGATCCACACAAGCATAAAAGCTAGCCCACGCTGGGCTCTCACCGCCAAACAAGGGTAACACATGTATACTAGATGCGATGTTGTAAAATAAAACCCTTAGCTTAATGAACTCGATAAACTCGACGGCCGCGAGTCCGATGATCATGGGGCAACAACTTCGCAAAGCAAAGTTAGTCTCTGAGAATCTATGACTCGTGCTCGATACCAACCAGTAAGAACCCGACCCAAAATACGGTCCTAAACCTAGGTTCTCACTCAAAGATGCAAGTTAAAATACTTCATCAAGCGGTTTAGTGCTCATATTTAAAACCTTTCAAAACATTTAGAAACGGGAATGCATAAAACATAATCAACAATTTTGTTTAAGAAAAACCAACGAAGTAAAACAAGCTCAAGCAAGATATAAAAAACATTCAAAAATAGTTCAAACAACTTTTTTATAATGTTTCCCCTAGACTCTCTGTCCATCTACATCTTTGAACAAATATGCAAACAATAAAGACAGAGTGCTGGCAGCTCCCATGATCATTCGAGTCCCTCCGCTAGCCGTCCCTGTCTTTGTCCCAAGTTACCCGTGGAAAACCACAGAAATAAGGGTGAGTATAAACATACTCGGTAAGAATCTCAACCGGGGTACAATACGATACTTCAATCATCTAGCACCCTAGTATACATGCAAACAATTACCAACACGGATCATAGCTCAACGAGCTTACAAGGCGAGAATCTGAATCCTCGGAAGTCTCCTACTTCCGGCCTAATGATTGGCTCTCATAACCAATCCGGGACATCTCCGAGGGTCTTTCTCCTCGGCCAATTGATCACTCAAAAAACGATCCCAAAGATGTCCGACACCCTCGAGGGTCTTTCTCCCTCGACCATATGATCACTCAAAAGCCAATCCCAATGGGTGTCCTCAAGGGCCTCTTACCCTCGCTAATAAGTCCGGACTATCGGGAGAGTACCCAAGTCCGGCTCTAAACAGAAGGAACCGGTGTACTCACGAACATTAGCCCGGGAGCTCTGCGAATCGGGCGACTAACGCTGGCAGTCGCGCGCACACCATATGCCTTTGCAACCGGCGTAAATGTGGGGGCCTAAGTACAAACTACGCGGGCGGTATGCATGCCTAAAGACTCGAGCGGTGTCACTCGAACACGAGAGTGCGAGGTCCTCGGCACTCATCTGCGGCACTGTACCACCGACTGAAGCTAAGAACCGCCAAGGCGAGCTTGCACCGCTGGCGTGGTTCCGCTCTAGTAGGCTACAAACTAGGCTTATGCCGATGTGGTAGCTAAATCCACATCGGCATGCGGGAGGAAGCAATGTACGTTATGCTTCGCTCTACTCCCGGCCGGTGGGGACAAGGTACGTTATGTCCGCTCTCGATCTAGTTGATGACACCCTAACACACTAGCTAGAGTATAGAGTAAACGATTCTGGCTAAACATACATAATCATCATCAATCATACATAACCTAGCATGATACTACGAACTTAAAGCAGAATCTCAAGCATGCTTTGGAAGAACAATCCTAGCATGGCACTAACATGTACAAACAAGCAAACATGCTAGCGGGAATGCAATCACAAGTCATCCTATCCACTAATCATGTTCATAAAAGTAAACATGCATATAAGGCACGATCAAGAAAGCATCGCAGGTCCACACAACCACGGTAAGGAATCCTTACCGAAACGAGCGAAATAACCTTCACAATCAAATAATGACCTCGAGCTTTAAAGCGAAACCGAGCAACCTAAGCATTTTAAAAGCATCCAAAATAAATATACAAAGACACAAAGCAAGCTTAAAAATCTAAAAGGGGTAGGTTCGGGAATTACCAACCGAGAAGGCACGGGTCTCGCAGCAAGAAGGGGATTTTGGCGTTGCTTGTGTAAATTGGGCGCTGGCGCTGGCCGGGCGCTAACGGGCGCTGCTGGCTGGCGCTGCTGCGGCGGGAGGGCATCGCGCTGGCCTGCGCGACTACTACGACAGGGCGCAGCGCGCGCCGCAGCGAAGTGACGCGACGAGCGGCAGCGACGCACGCAGACGCGACGAGGGCGATCTTTGAAGCGCGGCGCGCGCGAAGCGGCGGCGGCGCGCGCGCGGTGCGCGGCGGCTCGGTGCGGGACGGCGCGCGCGCGTCTGGCGGCTCAGGCGGAACGACGCGACGCGTCTGGCTGGGCGAGGCAATACGACCGGGCGCGCTGCATGGGCGATGCAGGCGCCTGGGCACGCTGGGCATGGGGTGGCTTTGCTGCTCAGGCGCTCGTGCGCTGGTCTGCATGTGTCTGGCTGCTTTGCGCTGGTGCGAGCAGGCTGAGCGGGCGAAGTGCGGCTAGGCGGCTAGGGTTTCTTGGTGAGGTCGGCTAGGAGAGAGAGAGAGAGAGCGAGAGATTTTTCCAAAACAAGGGGAATAGGATTTTCTTTCCTTTTCCTAATTTAAATGGGTCTAAAATCCCTTCCCAAGGCTTTCTCTTGCGGGTCCCGGCTAAAGAAATTCTTTTCTTTTTTTAACTAAATCTTCTTTTTCTAAAAACTCCAATTTCACCATTAGGGCAAGGGTTCAAATCCCAATGGGACCAATTAAATTCCAATTAATTTTGCTATCAACCTAATGACTCCAAACTTCTAATCAACTAACCCAAACTCCTTGGGTCTTGCAACCAACATTAATCAAGTCTCAACGAAGGCCGAAATGACCTCAAGCCCTCGAAAATCCTCAACCTCGACCGGGAGCAAAATACCAAAATACCCTTAAAGGTTAAAACAGCTCTAACGGCCCATCCGAACATCCGCATAATGTCCCGAAAACTCCTGGGAAACCGAAATAGAAAACTGGGCCGTTACATGAGTGCCTTTGCCCGTCACTTGGAGTGTGACCTTCCCTATCCTCAGAGGGGCATAAAGCTTGTTTTGGGCTGATTTGTGTTGTAAAGGATGTTGTGCCTATTGGCACCAAGCTTTGAGAGGAGGCCTAGATTCGGGCGATTGGCACTTTTGGTGCGAGATGGTTCCATGCTGCCGGAGTATAGCACCCCACCACCTTGTACCCGTTTTTCGGAAGTTGCATCTGTTGGATTGCTTAAGAGATCTAGCTCGGTGGTAGTCAGAGAACTACAAGTGTGAGGTCGTTCGAGGGAAAAGTATGAGCTTTTCAGGGTCACCGAGAGATGGGTGCAAAGTATGTTGTAGGTTGGTGAGGGCTAGAGCGTCCGAGTTCTCGCGCCTGTGTTGTGGGCTTGTGAGCCAGTTGGATGGTAGTGTGATTCGACTACCCTGGAGTTACCCTAATATGAGTAGGGTTGGCATCGATGATGCGTGGTTGATCCACTGTTAGAGCCATGAGTTGGATGGTTGATCGGAGCACGTTTAGTGGACCATCGGTATGAGGTAAGTTAGCTTGGTGTGGCTATGCTCTTGTAAGAGTGAGTCGACCAATGTGGCATTCCGTGGTGAGTTGACCCTGAGTGGGTTGAACTCTTGTTGCTCCTTTGCTCGATGTGGCTCTATTGGGAGGAAAAGTTTCCTTGTGTGAGAATACTTGTTGGTTTGGATCTTAAGCAACCAAGTTGGAGTTGTACACGCCGGTGTACTTTTGTGTAGCTCATTTCGTGGTTATGTTTCAGGAACCACGAGAGGTTCGTGTTGAGGAGCCGTGCTCGCCTTTTGAGTTGTCAAGGCTTTAGTCCTTGGCAACTGCCCTAGCTTGGGTTGAGAGGTTACCGTGCCGGTAGCCGGGTTGTTGCGTAAGCAAGTTATGCTAGTTGGCCCTTGACCTGGGTGGAGGCATTTCTTGTTGATCGATGGTTGGAGTTCAATTGGAACTGATTCAGGGCGATGGTAGCAAAATCGCGGAGTTTCTGGCCGCCATGGCTAAGAGTGTTGTTCGGATCCTTACCCTGGGTAGAAGCTACGATGTGGCTAATGCTTTGAGCAAGAGGAAGTTTGGGTCTTCCGGTGGTTCCCGCTAAGGTGGATAGCAGACTCGCCGACAGGGCCAGTCTAGGGGTAGGGATCGGCACACCGCCGCAGTTAGAGCACACGCACTGTCGGTGGGGGCGGGGCGAGCAAACGGCTCATTGCATCAAGTGTGGTAAGGCGCTTTTCGGATTGTGTGGAGCATCGCCCGTGCTTGCTACAGATGTGGCAAGGAAGAAGCTTTTGGCCAGCACAGTTGAGATGCTGGAGGGAGATGTGCCCGTGTAGCCAGTTGTCTGTTAGACCGTTTGACGATAGTGTGTGTCGGAGGGTGATCGGAGGAACCCTAAGTTGTGGAGAGCCTCACCAGAGCTCAGTCAGACCCACGCCGTGTTCCTCGGTTGAGTTGCTGGATGCTTGTTGTCGGTTGACAAGCTAGAGTTGTTCTTAGTAACCTCCGCGTTGGTTTTCAGAATTCTTAACAAGTTGGTGCTTGGTGTTGACCAAGTTGTGGTTCCCTTGTTGTTTCAAGAGCTAGCTCGATTCGAGAAAAAGGGCGTTGCCCTGAGGACTTGTTCCTAGTCAGGAGGTTTCGGGAGTTGACCCCTCCCTCCTGTGTGAAGTTCGCTGCCCTTCAGAGTTCGCTTGCTGGGAAATCGTTCTCGTTTAGAAGTAGTCAGCGTAGCTCTTGAGTTGTGTAGTTGATCAGAGTAGCGCAGTGGTTAGCCCAGCGAGAGTGTCCCTGCATTGTGTTGTTAGCAAGAGAAAGTTGTTGCCCCCGCAAGGGCGGAGGCCAGCCAGTTTAAGAGTTGAGATTTTGCTGGAAAGTTGTTGGTTCTTTGGGGTTTGAGGAACCCCTAGTTTCCTTGGTGGTTGAGTTGCACCATGGATGCCAGCAGCAAGTATTATCTTTGGAGATAGCCTCGTTAGTTCTTATTCCTTGCGATGTTCTGAGTGTGGAGTTTCTAGTCACAAGATGAGATAGGCCTAGGCTAAAGGAGGAAGTCCTTTGAGTAGCCAGTTCGACTTAAAAGTTGAGTGGTAGCTTGGAGGCGAGCTTTGCTCGTTATGAGCTTGGTTTGAGTTTCTGCTAAGCAAGCCTTTCTCGGGCTTTTCTTTTAGTCGTTGTGCATTCGCAGTTGGCATTTTAGCTGAGCCACAGTTGAGAGAGTTGGCACAGAGGTGCCGTGGCATTGGTTGGTAAAGCCCTTGAGTTGCGATCCTCAAGCTTTTGTGTTGCTAGTAGCCGCATGTTGTTTTATTCCTTGCTGCTCGAGGTTTTCGTGAGAGGAATGTTGTTTGTTTTCCTGTCTGGCGATGTTCACCTAGGCCAGTGGCTGATCGGATTGCATTGGAAAGTTTGTTGTCGGCCGATGAGGGGCTCCGGTTTATAGTTTGGTGAGTGGAGCCTGCTCTGGACCTTGTCGTTCGGGTGGCCGAAGCCGGGCGTATCGCCTAGTATGAGTGGTGGTAGCCGCTTGGTGAACCAGAAAAGTGCCCTTGGCTTTGGTGTTTCGATTTCTCGTAAGATGGTTGCTTTAGTGTTGTGGACGCATGCTAGTTGGAGAAGGTTGCCTTGGGATCAGTCACCAGTTGGTGGTTCGAATTGGATTTCGTTAAGGATTGTAGGCAACTAGTGGGGTTCGCAGGTCTCTTGCGCTATCTCTTGCGAAGTAAGAGTAGGCCGTTTTGTTCCTGAAACCTGGGAGGTTCAGTTGTTTGGTTAGCATGGTGAAGGGTCGAGGCTGTTTGATAACAGCTATGAGCAATCAGAGAAGTTACGCCGGAGCGTGGCGTAGAGTTTTAGAGCTTGTGACCCGTCCACGAGTTTGCTGAGAGTAGCGCCGTAGAGAGGCGTTTCGAGTTGGGTTGGCAGGGATAAGTGAGCCCTAGAGTCGTAAGACCGTTTGAGAGTTGGTGCGAGTTAGAGGATGTGGTTCACCGACTAGTTATCGCATGTTTTCTTCGAAGCTCAGTGTTGGTTCAGTTTTGGTTGAGATAGTTCGTGGCAGACTCGGTGTCTGTTGGGCTTGGAGCCTTTGGGAACCCAAGAGGGTTCGGTTTCAAAGAAGGAATTGTGTTGTCTTAATCAGGAGCTTGGTTGGTTAAGAATCAGTGGAGTTTCCTAGAGTTGTTTTCGTATTAGGACTTTCGAGGACGAAAGTCTTAAAAGGAAGGAGTATTGTAACGGCTCAGTTTTCTATTTCGGTTACCCAGGTGATTTCGGGTCATTATTCGGTTGTTCGAATGGGCCATTAGAGCTGTTTTAACCCTTAGGGGTATTTTGGTCTTTTTGCCCCCGGTCAGGATTTTCAAGATTTCAGAGCCTTTCCTGCCTTCGTCGAAGTTTGGTGGTTGTTGGTTGCAAGACCCAAGAGGTTTGGGCCAGTTGTTTGGGAGTTTGGAGGTATTTTAGTTATTGGCAAAATTAATGGTTTTTTTTAGTGCTTCCTTTGGGATTTGAACCCTTGCCCTAAATGGTTTTGGGAGTTTGAAGGAAAAAGAGTTTTATTAGAAAGAAAAGTTTGTTTGGGCCGAGTTTTGAAAGAGGAAGCTTTGGGAAGGGATTTTAGACCCATTTCTTTTAGGAAGAAGGGAAGAAAATTAAGAAAGTCCCTTTCCCCTTGTTTTGCAATCTCTCTCTCTCTCTCTCTCTCTCTCTCTCTCTCTCTCTCTAGCCGACCTCACCAAGAAAACCCAACCCTAGCCGCACCACACCTTTGCCGCATCAGACCGCTCAGCCCGAGCCACAGCCGTGCCCAGCCGCTCTGCACCAGGCCGGGCCGCCTGGCCAACCATTCCGCCCGACGTGCGCGCCGCCCCGCACGAGCCGCCGCCGCCGCGCGCCGCTTCGTTGCCGTCCGCGCCGCGCGTCGCCCGATGCCGCCCCATGCCGCTTCAGCCAGTGCGCGCCAGAGCTGGCCGCGCCGCGCCCGCGTTCAGCACCGAGTCGCCCGAGCGCGCGCTTCGTTACCACCAGCCCGCCCAGACGCTCCAAGCCGCTCGCTCCATCACCGCCCAAGCGCGTCGCCGCGCTTGCTTCGCTGCCGCCCGACGCGTCACGCGCGCTGGCATCCCCCGCGAACCCAACGTCTCGCCCGCGCGCGACCTGCGTGTTCGCTCACCTCGACGGCCAGCGTCACGCCGTCCCCGCCTCGCTAGCGCCAGGCGCCAGCGACCAGATGCAGCGCCAGCGCCAGTACCAGCGGCGTCCAACGCCAACGCCAGCGCGCCTGCTTGTCGCCTGGCGACGGACGGCTGCCGTCGCCGTCGCGAGTTGGGGCGTGACCTTGTGTCTTCTCGGTCGGTAATTCCCGAGTCTTTTCTCCTTTGGGCACTAGGTCACGGTCTTTGTTTATTTAATTAGGTTGTTTTTACTAAAATGCTTAGGTTGCTCGGCTTTGCATTAAAGCTCGAGGGTCATTATTTGATTGTGAAAGTTATTTCTGCTCGTTTCTAGGTAAGGATTTCTTATCGTGGTTGTGTGGACCCTGCGATGCTTTCTTGATTGTGCCTTATATGCATGTTTACTTCTATGAACATGATTAGTGGATAGGACAGCTTGTGATTGCATTCTTGCTAGCATGTTTGCCTGTTTGTACATGTTAGTGTCATGTTAGGATTGTTCTTCCAGCATGCTTGAGATTCCTGCTTTAAGTTCGTAGTATCATGCTAGGTTATGTGTGATTAATGTTGATATGTATGTCTAGCCAGAAATCAGTTATTTTGTACTCCTAGCTAGTATAGTAGGGTTTGTCATCATCCGTGAGGCCGAGAGGACATAACGTACTTTGTCCCCACCGATCGGGTGTAGAGCGAAGCATAACGTACATTGCTTCCCCGGCGTGCCGATGTGGATTTAGCTACCACATCGGCATAAGCCTAGTTTGTAGCCTACTAGAGCGGAACCACGCCAACGGTGCAAGCCCGCCTTGGCCGGTTCTTAGCTTCAGTCGGTGGTACAGGCGCACAGGATGAGTGCCGAGGGCCTCGCACTCTCGTGTTCGATCACCGTTTCCGAGTCTTTAGGCATGCGTGCACGCCCGCGTGTAGTTTGTACCTAGGCCCCCACATTTACGCCGGTTGCGGCAGAAGATGCATGCGGTGTGCGCGCGCACGCGCGTTAGTCGCCGGTTCGGAGAGCTCCCGGGCTAATGTTCGTGAGTACACCAGTTCCTTCTAGTTTAGAGCCGGACTTGGGTACTCTCCCGATAGTCCGGTTTATTAGCGAGGGTAAGAGGCCCTTGAGGACACCCATTGGGATTGGTTTTGAGTGATCATATGGTCGAGGAGAAAGACCCTCGAGGGTGTCGGACATCTTTGGGATCGGTTTTGAGTGATCAATTGGCCGAGGAGAAAGACCCTCGGAGATGTCCCGGATTGGTTATGAGAGCCAATCATTAGGCCGGAAGTAGGAGACTTCCGAGGATTCCAGATTCTGCCTTGTAAGCTCGTTGAGCTATGATCTGTGTTGGTAACTGTTTGCATGTATACTAGGGTGCCAGATGATTGATGTATCGTATTGTACCCCGGTTGGGGATTCTTACTGAGTATGTTTATACTCACCCTTATTTCTGTGGTTTTCCACCAGGTAACTTGGGACAAAGACCGACGGGCTAGCGGAGGGAGCTGATTGATCATGGGAGCCGCCGGCACTCTGTCTTTTATTGGTTGCATAATTTGTTCAGCATGTAGACGGACAGGAGTCCTAGGGTGATGTTGTTAACAATTGTTTAAATTGTAGTGTATGATTTCATAAACACTGGCCAAGCTTGTTTTACTTTGTTGGTTTGCTTAAATGAAGGTTGTTGTTTATGTTTTAAGTGTCCCCGCTTTTAAATGTTTTGAAAGGTTTTAAATATGAAGCACTAAACCGCTTGATGAAGTATTTAACTTGCATGCTGAGTGAGAACCTAGGTTTAGGATCGCATTTTGGGTCGGGTTCCTACATGTAGGGCCGTTTGAGATCCTTGAGCGGATCGGACTAGTGGCCTATCGGTTAGCCTTGCCCCCATCTTTGGCAGCGGTGCATAATGTGTTCCATGTTTCGATGCTGAGGCAGTACGGGGCAGATCCATCGCATGTGCTAGAGTATGAGCCCTTAGAGTTAAGTGAAGATTTATCCTTCGAAGAGAAGCCCGTTCAGATTTTGGCTCGTGAGCGCAAGGTTTTGCGCAATCGGGAGATAAGCTTAGTAAAGGTTCTTTGGAGGCATCAGAGGGCAGAGGAAGCGACGTGGGAGTTAGAGGATGAGATGAGGATTCATTACCCGGAGCTGTTCCAGTCTTAGGACTTTCGAGGACGAAATTCTTTTAAGGGGGGAGTATTGTAACGGCTTAGATTTCCATTCCGATTTTCCAGGTACTCTCGGTTCAGTATTAGGGAAATCGGTTGGGCCGTTAGAGCATTTTAACCCTTAGGGGTATTTTGTTCTTTTTGCTCCCCAGTCAAGATTTGGGATTTGAACCTTTGCCTTAGTGATTTATTAAATAAGTTTCATTATTGGAAAAGATCGCTTCAGCCGGGTCTCGAAGAGGAAGCCAAAATGGGATTTTTAGGGATTTATTTTAAATGGATTTTAAGGCATTTAAAATGGGATAAGTATGAAATATTAAATAAATAAAAGAAATCCCCAATTTCCTCATGTGTTTTATTTTGCATTTTCTCTCTCTCTCTCTCTCTCACCGTCACCCGACCCCTAGACAGCCCGAGCCCCCCTTGCTCGCCCAGCTCGCCTAGCCAGCCGCACCACGCCGAGCCACCCCCGTGCCAACGTCGCCTTAGTCCGCCCCAGCCCGCACCGTGCCAAGCTCCCACGCCAGCGCCAGTTCGCCCCGCACCAGGTCGACCAGCCCTGTAGCTTGCCGCGCCCGAGCGTCCCTCAGAGCGCCGCTTCGCTTCCGCTGGCGAGCCCTCGCCCTCGCATTTACGTGCGCGCGCTTGCCGCCGCTGGCGAGCCGCGCCCGGCGCGCTCTGCATCCTCAGAGCTCGCCCGGGCACAGCTCCATGCCCCGAAGACCCGGCCCACGGCGCGAGCTCGCCCCTGCCTAGCCAGCCCGACCAGCCGGCCCCTTTGCTGCCGACAGCTTGCCCAGCTGAGTTGGTTTGGCCGAGCCGTGTGTTTTCTCGATTGGTAATTCCCTAGCCTTTTCCTTCTTTGGGTCCTGAGTTGATTGGCTGCTGATTTGTATTTAAATTTGGGTGTTTTATTGAAATGCTTAGGTTGTTCGGGATTCGATTGAGGCTCAAAGGTTGTTTGTTGGTCGTGATAGTTATTATTCTCTGCTTGTTTCCAGGTAAGGATTCCTTACCGTGGTTGTGTGGACCCTGCGATGCTTTCGTGATTGTGACTTGTATGCCTGTTACTTTTATGAGCATGTTAGTGGATAGGACAGCTTGTAATTGAATTCTTGCTAGCATGTTTGGCTGTTTGTACATGTTAGTGCCATGCTAGGTTTGTTCTTCCAGCATGCTCGAGATTCCTGCTTTAAGTTCATAGTACCATGCTAGGATATGTATGATTGATGTCTATTATGTATGTTAGCCAGAAATCTTTCACTCCACACTCTTAGTTAGTAAAGTAGGGTTTGTCATCATCCAGAGGCTGAGAGTGGACATAACGTACGTTGTCCCCACTGGTCGGGAGTAAAGTGCGCGCAGCATAACGTACATTGCTTCCCCCCCCCCCCCGACCGTCGATGTGGATTTAGCTACCCACATCGGCATAAGCCTAGTTTGTAGCCTGCTAGAGCGGAACCCTGCCAACGGTGTAAGCCTACCTTGGCCGGTTCTTAGCTTCAGGTCGGTGGTTCATGCTGCACAGATGAACGCCGAGGGCCTCGCGCTACTGTGATCAGTGACACTGCTTCCGAGTCTTAGGCATGCAAACTTGGCCCGCGTAGTTTGTCCTTAGGCCCCCACATTTACGCCGGTTGCCAAGCGTCCTGCTCCTCTGGGTGCGATCAACATACTGGCGATCTGCACGATGCACCTCCACCCTCTCACTAGGGGAAAAGCAGCAACTGGGCCACACATGGCCAACGGGAGTCTAAGCTCTACCTCCCTCTGGAACGACGTCCCAGGGGCATCCGAATCTATCTGGATACCTCAACAAGCTGCTAAACAAATCTGCTTTCGATCGCGAAAGTTGGCATGATGGCTCACTAAGCCCAAACCAACAACGAGTCAGAACCTGCTCGTCTCCGCTACACAACACTACACAAGGCATAAAAGCTAGATGAAAAGTATTGTAAATTCTTAACCCTTTTCTTTAAAAAGCAGAACTTAGGCGTGCACGATGGTATCGGAATGATGATGATCATGGAAAAACGACCTACAACAAAAGGTCGGTCTACTGTAATCTATGACTCGAGCTCGATACCAACCGTAAGGACCCGAGGCGAATGGGGCTCTAAATGGGCCCTTACCTCAATGCATGCATACAAATCAACACTAGAATTTGCAAGATGGTTGTTTCGGATTCTAAGTAAAAACCAAAAACCAAGCAGAGTTCATTTAAAAAGTCAATACAAAATTCTTGAAACTGTCCCTGTTTCCAAGCACTGTTCCAAGACAAATACATTTCCAAAACTTACTCCGATCAGAGATTTATTAAAACATACAACTTTACAACATTTACAACAATGCTAGAATCCGAAATACATTCATAAAACAACCTAGGGCTCCGTGCCCAACTACATGCATTCGGAGGACATTTAAAACATAAATACAAGACATAAGACTCGTGAGTTGAACAACGGGTTTTCCATGATCACGCCTCCTCCTCCAACCATCCCGCCTCGCGCCATGGTTTCTGAAAGATAAGTAAGGGTGAGTAACGAATTACTCAAGTAGAATCCCCAACCGGGTACAATACGATATAATCAATCATCTAGCACCAAAGCATGCAAGCAAACACACTACCAACACGGATCATAGCTCAACGAGCTTACAAAGAAAGATCTGGAGCCATCGGAAGTCTCCTACTTCCGGAATCATCGGAAGTCTCCTACTTCCGGCCTAATGATTGGTTATCCTAACCAATCTCAGGACATCTCTCGAGGGTCTTTCTCCTCGGCTAAATTGATCACTCAAAACCGATCCCAAGGATGTCCTCAAGGGCCTCTTACCCTTGCTAACTGGGACTTACGGGAGAGTACCCGAAGTCGCTCTCTAACGGAAGGAATGGTGTACTCACGAACATTAGCCCGGGAGCTCTCCGAACCGCAACTAACGCGTGTGCGCGCACACCGCATGCTCTTCTCGCAACCGCGTAAATGCGGGGGCCTAAGGGCAAACTACGCGGGCGGTACGCATGCCTATGACTCGGAGCGGTGTCACGATCACGATGCGCGCGAGGCCCTCGGCGCTCATCATGCGGCACTGTCCACCGACACAAAGCTAAGAACCGCCAAGGCGGGCTTACACCGTGGCGGGGTTCCGCTCTAGCAGCTACAAACTAGGCTATGCCGGTGGGTAGCTAATTCCACAACCGGTGGTCGGGCGGGGTAGCAAGATACGTTATCTTCTGCGCACACTTTATTCCCGACCTGAGCTAAATCCACCTTAGTGACCGGGGGGGGGAAGCAAGATACGTTATGCGTCGCACACTACTCCCGATCAGTGGGGACAAAGTACGTTATGTCCGCTCAGCCTCTGGATGATGACAAACCCTACAACTCTATCTAAGAGTACAGAGCAAAAAGCAATGATTCCTGGCTAGCAAGCAAAGACCGACATCAAACATACAACCTAGCATGATACTACGAGCTTAAGCAGGAATCACAAACATGCTGGCAGAACAAACCTAGCATGGCACTAACATGTAATATCAAGCAAACATGCTAGCAGAAATCAATCAAAGCTGCTCTATTATTATCATGCTCATAACAGTCAGCAAACAAGCAAGGCAAAATCATGACAATATCGCAGGGCCCACACAACTCCGGTAAGAAATCCTTACTTGGTCGGAAGGCAACAACACACAATAAAATTAACTGCGATCGAACCCGAGCAACCTATATCGAGCCAAGCAAAAACACATCAATAATCATAAAATAGCCCTAAATACACTAAAATAAACAGGGCTCGGCTCGGGAGCAACTCACGAGGCACGGCTGACACTCGAACGCAGGCCATTTGCCGCAGGCTAAGCAGCACTGGCGCAGACAGCGCTACCGGGGCGCAGGGTCATTTGCGCCGCACGCTGCCGGCTGCTCAGCCTGGCGCGCGAACGCTTATGCGCGCAGCAGGAGCGAGGCGCGCGCGCCGCGGCGCGACGCGCTTCTGAGGGACGCACGATCGAGCTAGGCGAGGCTCGGCGACGCGACGCAAGACTGTGGCGCTGCGGCTTCGGCACAGATCTGCACCGGGCGACACGGACGAGCGGCGGGCGCGGCGGCCGGGCGACGCTGGCGAGCGCGCGACGCTTGGGCTGGGCGAGGCGGGTAGCGCGCGCGCTGGGCGCGCTTCGGCCGCTCGCGCGCCACTGGCGCTCAGGCTCGGCTAGGCGGGTGTGGGCGAGCCAAAGGCTGCACGACGGCCGGGTGGCGAGCCATGGCTAGAAATTTGGGCTAGGTGGGGGTGCTCGGGGAGAGAGAGAGAGAAGGAGAGAGAAAGATGCATTTTGGGGAAAAAAGAAAAGAAAAAGAAAAATAAAAGAAAAATGGGAAAAAAGGGAAAAAATGGGATTTTTAAATCCATTTTCCATCCTTATCCACTTTAAAACCTCAAAATCCCATTTCCCGGCTTCCTCCTTCGAGACCCGACCGAAGCAATCTTTTCCAATAAATCAAACTCACTTAAATCCAACTCCCAAAGCAACACTAAAGGCTCGGGCTCGAAACCCAAAGGAAACACGCAACAAACCAACACTTTGCCAAAGCCCAAACCACAACCGAGCATCCAACCGACTAGCCAAACACCACGGGACTCGCAGCCACCAACAAACAAGCCTCGACAAAGGCAGGACCTACCTCGAAGCCCTGAAAACCACAAATCCTGCCCGGAGAGCCAAAAGACCAAAATACCCCCAAGGGGCCAAATGGCTCTAAAACCCAACCAAACAACTGAATCTTGACCCGAAGGCACCTCGAAAACTGGAATAGGAAACTGGGCTGTTACAATACTCCCTCCTTTTAAGACTTTCGTCCTCGAAAGTCCTAAGACGAAACAGCTCCAGGAAAACTCCACTGATCCAACCAACGGAACTTCTCGGCCAACAACACTAGCCCTCTTCGAGAACCAAAACTCTCTTGGGTTCTAAAAACTCAAGGCCACAATGCCATCCAAACTGGGCATACACTGAATTCCAAGGGAACAGACGGAAAACCACGTCCTCAACTCGCACCAACTCTAAAACGGTGCTACTCTCAGCAACCTCGAGGACTGGCCACAAGCTATGAAGCTCTACACCACGCACTGGCAAAACTCCTCTGGAAGCTCACAGCTGACAACAAACAAACTCAACCCTTCAATAAACTGGCCAAACAACTGAACCTTCCAGATTCCAGAATCCAAACGGCCGAAAGCAAACTTTTCCATGCAAATCTACTAGCAATCGCCAAAGAAAACACTTTGCCCAAGGAAAACCACCAAAATTCCTCTCAAGGAAAACTCGGGCTGCAAGGACTAAACCATCACGCAGCCTCTCACTGCACAACACCTTGAGGAAAACAGCTCAACGGCTTTACCAACCAAAGCCACGACACCTCTATGCCAACTCACTCAAACGGCTCTGCTACTCCAACTGCGAGCGCACAACAACAAGGAGCAAAGCCCGAGAAGGGCTTGCTCAGCAGAACTCAACCCAAACTTATAACGAGCAACGCTAGCCTCCAAGCTACTACTCAACTTTTAAAATCCAACTAGCTACTCAAAAGACTTCTCCTTTTCTCTTAGGCCAAACTTATCTTCCAACCAGAAACTCCACTCCCGAAACCTTACAAGGAAAACGGATGACGACAACCTCAAAGCTTACGGATCCTAAGCCACACGATTCCGCAAGACTACCTCGAAGCTAACACTGAGGTCGACATCCATGGAGCAACTCAACCACCACAGAGACTAGGGGAAGGGAAATCTTCATTCCCAAAAAGAACCAACAACTTGCCGGAAACAACTCTTACTGGCTGGCCACCGCCCTTGCGGGGACAAACAACTCTTGCTTGCTAACAACACAAAGCAGGGACCCTCTCGCTGGGCTGACCGCTGCGCTACTCTGATAAAAAACACAACTTATGAGCTAAGCTGACTCCTACAAAAACAGGAAACGAATTCCCCAGCAAGCAAACTCTGAAGGGCAACGGACTTCACACAAGCTCGCTGACTTTCTCAAACCCAAGGCAACAAAGAACCAACTCTCTTGGAAGCAACACCCAAGGGAAAACTCAACCAATCGGATCACAAATCCGGAACCAACAAAACTTACTCAACTGCCGAGGGAGGGGTCAACTCCCAAAACTTACTGACTAGGAAAAAGACCTTAGGGCAACGCCCTCAGCTAGAACCGAACTAGCTCTCGAAACAACAAGAGAACCAAATCTTGGCAAACACTCACAAGAGGCCAAACAACCTTTAACTGCAGCCTCTAGAACACCATCCAAGAGTCCGCTTAACTGAACAAACGACTACTTCCAAGTAGCCAACAAATTTTTCCCTCTTGCTAGCACCACTACCATCAATTCCAAGCCCAAAGGAGTAACCTGACAAATCCCCGAACGAAACGGCTCTTACAAACAGAAAACCAAAGGACAGAGAGCTCCACATACGCTCACTGTCTTGCTCCACTAGAGCAACAACATCTACATCTCACGGGGCAACAACAGGGGTCCATCTTAGACTGAACCTCCAAAAGCCAAACGGGGCAACTCGACATCTTCGAAACAGGAAAACAACCAACTGGGCACGAACCATTCGTCCCACGAGCAAAGCAAATCTCTAGCAGCTCCAAACCACACCTTGGTCAACACCAAGCATCAACTTGCCACCACACCGGAACCAATCCGGACTTTACTCCAAACAAACACTAGCTAGCTAGTCTACCAAGACTGCTAGCAACTCAACCGAGGCTACAAACTACACGGCCCAGCTTTTGCCAACCAAACTCACTACTGGGCTCGACCGAGCTTTGGAGAGGCTCTCCAAAACCTAGGGATCCTCCGATCACCCTCCGACACACACGGCCGACAAACGAGCTAACAGCCAAATGCCTGAACAGGCACAACTCTCTCCAGCATCTCAACCATGCAGGCCAACTCCAATTCCTTGGAAACCAAGAGGATCCGAAACGCTACCGAATGCGTCGTCCTCCTACTCAAACATCAGCCTCTCAACAAGGCTTCTACCCAAGGAAAGGATCCAAACAACTCTCTTAGCCAAGGCGATCAGAAACTGCGCGGCTTTGCTACCACCGCACCTGTTCAGTTTCCAACTGAACTCCAACCGAAGAAACACCAAAAGTTCCAACTCCACACGATGCTCAAAGCTGAGGCAACCTTGCTCTACCAAGGCATAACCATGCCACACCGAACTCACTTTACCAAGCCTCTACCAAGGGTGCTTACCCATAAGGCATCCAAATCCTCTCGCAAGGCATCAGCTCATCACGCCTCAAAAGCATCCAACTCGAATCATGGCATCCAACTCGCCTCATAGGCATCCAGCTCATCTCATGAGCATCCAACTCAGAGTCCCTCTGCTGGACCAAACTCGCATCTACGATGCTCAACTCTCCTCAGATAAAGGCACTCGAAGGTAGTTGACCGTACTACCAACCACAAGAAAACTCTTGGCCTTAACACTAGCGCGAGGCTCAAGCGCACCAACACTTACCAACCAATCTGCTGACTTACTCAACCTCCAGAAAAAATGGGAAGAGGCTCCGGCTCCTCTCGAGCATCCTTTCGCTTGTAGTCTATCGACTACCACTGAACTAGCCCTCTGGCACGACCTAAACGGGTGCAACTGCCATAAACAGATCCAAGGCTAAAGGAGTGCGCTGAACTCCGAACGGCATAGAACCATCTGCTATGCCCAAGCCAAACTCAAGCTCCGAACTGCACTTAGTGCCAAAGTGGCACACCAACCAATGAACCTCAAGTGCTACTACTACCAAATCCACATCTGAGGAAGCTGGGCTGTTAAACAACAGCAGGCTCGCAAGGGAGCAAAGATGACCCTTCATCTGCCTCAAGCCACTAACACGGCAACTTGCCAAACAATCGGGCGACTGGTGGAGACTCTGCTAGTCCACCTCTCACAAGGGACTTCCACCACCATCCGATGAACCAAACAAAGACCGGACGGCACACCTCGGCCTCGAGAGCAGCGGGGGCATCCCACACACGGATGCTAAACTCAAACCTGGCCAACTACTTTACTACTAGCAGCGGGACTTACTAAAACATCGAGCTCTACAGCATCCATTTGCCAAATCGGCGGCTCCATCAACACCAACCAACTCATCCGAATAAACTGCTGATCATGCCCTCCCGGAACCTCCGGCTACAAGAGCTACTGGGAAAAATGCTTGAAACAAACTCACACCGGGCTATCTGTGCCGGGACTCCTCACTACGCGCTACAAATCTGCGCTTGGGTCTCCGCTCTCGATAGCTAAAGACTCGCCATCAAATCTCTCATGGGTGGAGCACACTCTGCTCAAGGAGACTCACTCGAGGCGCCGCTAGCCTCTACCCCCTCCTCTAGGCAACTCAATCGCCGGCCAAATCTGGCATGCGGGCCTAACAACCCCGACGCGGCCTCAACATCAACACGATCGGTCCAACTCCTCGGTCGGACATGCCAAGCGTCCCGCTCCTGCAGGTGCGATCAACATACCGGGCGATCGCACGATGCACCTCCACCCTCTCACTAGGGAAAAAGCGACAAGAATCGGGCCACACATGGCCAACGGGAGTCTAAGCTCTACCTCTCCTCTCGAACGACGTCCCCGGGGCATCCGAATCTATCTCGATACCTCAACAAGCCGCTAAACAAATCGCTGCATCATGCGAAAAGTTGGCATGATGGCTCACTAAGCCCAAACCAACAACGAGTCGTAACTCGCTTCGTCTCCGCTACACAACACTACACAAGGCATAAAAGCTAGATGAAAAGTATTGTAAATTCTTAACCCTTTTCTTTAAAACAAGAACTTAGGCGTGCACTGATGACCGCTTTAATGCCGATGATCATGGAAAAACGACCTACAACAAAAGGTCGAGTCTCACGAGAATCTATGACTCGAGCTCGATACCAACTCAAAAGACCCGACCGAATGGGGCTCTAAATGGGCCCTTACCTCAATGCATGCATACAAATCAACACTAGAATTTGCAAGATGGTTGTTTCGGATTCTAAGTAAAAACCAAAAACCAGCAAGAGTTCATTTAAAAGTCAATACAAAATTCTTGAAACTCGTCCCTGCTTTCCAAGCACTGCTCCAAGACAAATACATTTCCAAAACTTACTCGATCGTAGATTTATTAAAAACATACAACTTTACAACATTTACAACAATGCTAGAATCCTAAATACATTCATAAAACAACCTAGGGCTCCGTGCCCAACTACATGCATTCAGAGGACATTTAAAACATAAATACAAGACATAAGACTCAGAGTTGAACAACGGGTTTTCCATGATCACAGCTCCTCCTCCAGCCATCCTGCCTCGCGCCATGGTTTCCTGAAAGATAAGTAAGGGTGAGTAACGAATTACTCAAGAAGAATCCCCAACCGGGTACAATACGATATAATCAATCATCTAGCACCAAAGCATGCAAGCAAACAACTACCAACACGGATCATAGCTCAACGAGCTTACAAAGAAAGATCTGGAGCCATCGGAAGTCTCCTACTTGGAATCATCCGGAAGTCTCCTACTTCCGCCTAATGATTGGTTATCCTAACCAATCTCGGGACATCTCTCGAGGGTCTTTCTCCTCGGCTAAATTGATCACCTCAAAACCGATCCCAAGGATGTCCTCAAGGGCCTCTTACCCTTGCTAACTGGGACTTACGGAGAGTACCCAAGTCGCTCTAACGGAAGGAATGGTGTACTCACGAACATTAGCCCGGGAGCTCTCCGAACCGCAGACTAACGCTGCGTGCGCGCGCACACCGCATGCTCTTCTCGCAACCGGCGTAAATGCGGGGCCTAAGGGCAAACTACGCGCGCCAGCACGCATGCATGCCTATGACTCGGAAGCGGTGTCATCGATCACGCGAGCGCGAGGCCCTCGACGCTCATCTCAGGCAGCCGGTCCACCGACTGCTAAGAACCGCCAAGGCGAAGCTTACACCGTGGGCGGTTCCGCTCTAGCGGGCTACAAACTAGGCTATGCCGAAGTGGGTAGCTAATTCCTACAACCGGTGGTCGGGCGGGTAGCAAGATACGTTATGTCGCGCACACTTTATTCCCGACCGAGCTAAATCCACCTTAGTGACCGGGGAAGCAAGATACGTTATGCGTCGCACACTACTTCCGATCGCTGGGGACAAAGTACGTTATGTCCGCTCACCCTGGATGATGACAAACCCTACAACTCTATCTAAGAGTACAGAGCAAAAGCAATGATTCCCGGCTAGCAAGCAAAGACCGACATCAAACATACAACCTAGCATGATACTACGAGCTTAAGCGGGAATCACAAACATGCCGGGCGAGAACAAACCTAGCATGGCACTAACATGTAATATCAAGCAAACATGCTAGCGAGAAATCAATCAAAGTCGCTCTATTATTATCATGCTCATAACAATCAAGAAACAAGCAAGGCAAAATCATGACAATATCGCAGGCCCACACAACTCCAAAGAAGAAATCCTTACTTGGTGGAAGGCAACAACACACAATAAAATTAACTGCGATCGAACCCGAGCAACCTATATCGAGCCAAGCAAAAACACATCAATAATCATAAAATAGCCCTAAATACACTAAAATAAACAGGGCTCGGCTCGGGAGCAACTCACGAGGCACTACCGACACTCGAACGGGCGGTTGCACAGACGGCGGCAAAGCACAGGCGCAGATAGCGCTACTGGGCGCAGGGTCGGGGCCATTACTGCTCGGCTACTGGCGCGCGCGAACGCTGCGCGCGAGCAAAAGAAAGAGGCGAAGGCGCGCGGGCGCGACGACGCGCTACAGGGACGCACGATCGAGCTAGGCGAGGCTCGGGCGACGCGACGCGGCATCGCATCGCGCGCTCGGCACGATCTTGCACCGGGCGACACGGACCAGTAGCGGGCGACTCTGGCGAGGGCGCGCGACGCTTGGGCTGGCGAGGCGGCGCGCGCGCGCGCGCTGGCGAGGCGGCGCGCGCGCGCTGGGCGAACTCGGCCGCTCGCGACGCTGGCTCGCTAGTGGGCGTGGCGAGCCAAGGTCAGCACGGCCGGGTGGGCGAGCCATGGCTAGGGGTCGGGGCTAGGTGGGGTGCTCGGGAGAGAGAGAGAGAAGGAGAGAGAAAGATGCATTTTGGGGAAAAAGAAAAGAAAAAGAGAAATAAAAGGAAAATGGGAAAAAGGGAAAAATGGGATTTTTAAATCCATTTTCCATCCTTATCCACTTTAAAACCTCAAAATCCCATTTCCCGCTTCCTCCTTCGAGACCCGACCAAGCAATCTTTTCCAATAAATCAAACTCACTTAAATCCAACTCCCAAAGCAACACTAAAGGCTCCTGCTCAAAAAACCCAAAGGAAACACGCAACAAACCAACACTTTGCCAAAGCCCAAACCACAACCGAGCATCCAACCGACTAGCCCAAACACCACGGGACTCGCAGCCACCAACAAACAAGCCTCGACAAAGGGCAGGAGCTACCCGAAGGCCCGGAAAACCACAAATCTGTCCCGGAGAGCCAAAAGACCAAAATACCCCCAAGGGGCCAAACGGCTCTAAAACCCAACCAAACAACTGAATCTTGACCCGAAGGCACCTCGAAAACTGGAATAGGAAACTGGGCTGTTACAAATTCGTTACTCACCCTTATTTTGTTGTTTTTCCACAGGTAACTTGGAACAACACCGAGGCGGCTAGCGGAGGTAGCTGGGAGATCATGGATGCTGCTGACACTCTGTCGCGTCTTATTTTGTTTTGTTTTGAATCCAGCATGTACATGGATTTTGGTCTGTAGGGAGAACTTATGTTTTGTACTATTTTTATGTTTTACAAAAGTACTGATCAGTCACTGTTTTGTAAATGAATGTTTGGTTTGTTTTAATGTTTTCCACTCTTATGTTTGAATAGTTTTTTTTTAATCCGACCCCTGTTTGGGTCATTTTATGTATTTCCATTTGCATGCATTGAGGTAAAGGCCTACTTTAGAACCCCATTCGGGTCCGGTATTTACAATTGCAGGGCCTACCGGTCGGGTTAGCTAAACCCTAACGGGGTTCAGGGACGGAGTACTACCTCTACGTCCCTGCCATGGATGCAAGATACTTTATGCATTCGGGCCCGGATGATGCTACCTACCTACACTATAACATATCATATCAATAACATACAATCCAATACAATCCAATACGTGCTCAACAGATACAACGAACCTAGCATGATACTACGAAACAAGAACAGATACGAGCATGCCAGAACGAAACAACCTAGCATGGACTAACATGAGAAACAACATAAGGAATCATGCCAATCGAGAATTCAGAACGGAGCGCCTATCACTAAACATGTTGATAAACACAAACAAGCACACAAACAACAATCACATATAATACCGCAGGGCCCACACAACTCCGGTAAGAAATCCTTACCTTGGTCGGGAGGCTTCTACACACAAAATCCTAAGCTGCGAGCAATCCCGAGCTAGCTACGGGAACCTAGCAAACACAATGATAATCATCATCTATAAGCCTAAACATGATAAACCAGCAGGCTCGGCTCGGGAGCACTCACACTTACACGGCAACACACGGGTCAGCGCCGGCTGGCGTCGGTGCGCGGGTGGTGGGCTGGCCGCTACCGGGCGACGGTGGCATGACGCTGGGGCATTGGCTACGGGCACGGACAGGCGCTGGGGTGCTGGCTGCGCGCTGGGCAAGCGCTGGGACACGGCACGGGCGAGGACGTGCGGGCGCTGGGCGTGCGATGCGGATGCGAACGAGCAGCTCAAGCGAGGACGTGCGCGCGGGCGATCTGGGCATGCTGGCTTGCGACGGGCGGACTGGGCGTTCTGCTGCGACGGGCGATAGGGACGATGGGCTGGCTTGGCTGCTGGGCGTGCGACGGGCGGCCTGGAGTGCTGCGACGGCGAGCGATGGCATGTTTGGCGATCGGGTGTCTGCTCATTCTTTGGCGGATTCTGGCGGCTCGCAACAAACACACACACACACAAACTCTTCTTCTTACCTTCGGCCAGCAAGAACACCCAATCGAGAAGATGAAGAGGAAGAAGACTTACCCGGAATGATGATTGAACCTCGGGGCCGCAAAGGGAGGTTGAAAATCGGCAAGGGCTAGGGAGATCTTGGATTGTGCGGCAAAGAGGATGTTGGAGAAGAAAGACAAAACCTAATTTCTTTTTCATTTAACCAAATGCACCAAAACTCCAAGATCCAAAGCTAACCATAATATGACGCAGAAGGAGCAACAATAGCTCTCCATAGCTCAACTGGCACGCATCCCCATAGGCTTTCCCGGAGACCCAGGTTCGAATCCCATCTGCAACACAATTTTCCTTTATTTTTACTTTTGCATCTATCCATGCTCAAACCCATCCACAAAGACTAAAAAAACCTACATAAATCCATCCAATAATTTAGCAACTGGAAAAAGACATAAACGGCCCTGACGGCCCGACCAAATTACCAAAATACCCCTAGGGCATACCTGGAAGACCGGGATGAAAACCTGGGCCGTTACAACAGGGCAGCAGGGGCTGGGCTAGGCGCGACACAGGGCGATCTGGCGCGGGGACGGCCTGGGAGATCTGGGAGGCTAGGGCTCAAGCTGGCGAGCTGGGCGGCTAGGTTGGGCGACCAGGGGGGGGGCTGGCTCGGGTTGGAGGAGAGAGAAAAGGGAAAAATGGGGAAAATGGGAATTTTGGGGATTTTTCTCTTATTTATTTATTTTATCTTTAAATTTTATCCTTATCCAAATATAAATAAGCCTTAAAATCCTTAAATCCCATTTCCCAGCTTCCTCCTTCGAGACCCGACTAAAGCAACCTTTTCCAATAAATAAAACTCACTTAAATCCAACTCCCAAATCAACAATAAGGGCCCGGGCTCGAATCCCAAAGGAAACACCCAAACAACCATAACTTTGCCCAAAACCCAAATCACAACTGAACTTCCAAACGAATAGCCCAAACATCTCTGGACTCGCAGCCACCAACAAACAAACCTCGACAAAGGCGGGAGCGCCTCAAAGCCCTAAAAATCCACAAATCCCGCTTCGGGAGCAAAAGACCAAAAGACACCGAGTCCGCTTACAAACTATCTCAACCAAAAACCGAACTAACACCGAAGCTTGAAGAAATCATGCGATAGCTAGTCGGTGAGTCACACCCTCTGACTCGCACCAACTCTCAAACGGTCTCACGACTCTAGGGCTCACTTATCCCTGCTAACCCAACTCGGAACGCCTCTCTACGGCGCTACTCTCAGCAAACTCGTGGATGGGTCACAGGCTCTAAAACTCTACGCCACGCTCCGGCGTAACTTCTCTGAATGCTTATAGCTGTTATCAAACAGCCTCGACCCTTCACCATGTCTTGACCAAACAACCGAACCTCCTGTGTTTGAAAACAAAACGGCCTACTCTTACTTCGCAAGACACCTGCGAACCCCACTGGTTGCCTACAATCCTTAACGAAGTCCAATTCGAACCACCAACTGGTGACTGATCCCAAGGCGACCTTCTCCAACTAGCATGCGTCCACAACACTAAAGCAACCATCTTACGAGAAATCGAAGCACCAAAGCCAAGGGCACTTTTCTGGTTCACCAAGCGGCTACCACCACTCACACTAGCTGATACTTCACCGGCCACCCCTGAACGACAAGGTCCAGGAACAGGCTCCACTCAGCCAAACTAATAAACCGGAGCCCCTCATCGGCCGACAACAAACTTTCCAATGCAATCCGGTCAGCCACTGGGCTAGGTGAACATCACCAGACAGGAAAACAAACAACATTCCTCTCACGGAAACCTCGAGCAGCAAGGAATAAAAACAACACGCGGCTACTAGCAACACAAAAGCTTGAGGATCGCAACTCAAGGGCTTTACCAACCAATGCCACGGCACCTCTGTGCCAACTCGATCAATCGTGGCTCAAATTAAAATGCCCATCATGCGAATGCACAACGACTAAAAGAAAAGCCCGAGAAAGGCTTGCTTAGCAGAAACTCAAACCAAGCTCATAACGAGCAAAGCTCGCCTCCAAGCTGCCACTCAACTCTTAAGCCCATCTGGCTGCTCCAAGGACTTCCTCTTTATAGCTTAGACCTAACTCTTCTTCCAATCCAGAAACTCCACCCACGAAACATCGCGAGGAATAAGGATAGCGACGACCACAAGCTTGCGGAGCCTGAACAACACGAGTCGGCAAGACTACCTCAAAAGTTAAAGCTTGAGGCCGACATCCACGGTGCAACTCAACTACCAAAGAACTAAGGGGTTCTACAAACTCCAAAGATCCAACAACAACTCAAGCCCTTGAACTGGCGGCTCGCGCTACTTGCGGGAACAAACAACTTTCCGCTTGCTAACAAACAATCGCAGTGACACTCTCGCTGGGCTGACCGCTGCGCTACTCTGATCAACTACACAACTCAGGAGCTAAGTTGACTCCTCCTCAACAGGAACGATTTCCCAGCAAGCGAACTTCCGAAGGACAACGAACTTCACACACGCTCGCTGCCTTGCTCAAACCCAAGGGCAGCAACAACCAACTCTCTCTCAAGCAACATCCGAGGATCCTCAATCGCTTGAACCCCAACTTGGAACTAGCAAAGTGCCTACTCAATTGCCGAGGGGAGGGGTCAACTCCCAAAACTTCCCGACTAGGAACAAGTCCTCGAGGCAACGCCACTTGCTCGAACCAAGCTAGCTCTAGAAACAACATGGGAACCAAACCTTGGTCAACACCAAGCACCACCTTGCTAAGAATTCAAAAAACCAGCGTGGAGGCTACTAAGAACAACTCTAGCTTGTTAACCGACAACAAGCATCCAAAGAACTCAACCGAGGAACACCGCACTGGTCCGACCGAGCTCGATGAGGTTCTCCACAAATTAGGGTTCCTCCGATCTCCCTCCGACACACACTGCCGTCAAACGGTCTAATCGACAATCGGCTACACGAGCACATCTCCCTACAGCATCTCAACTGTGCTGGCCAAAAGCTCTTCCTTGCCACATCTGTAGCAAGGACGGGCGATGCTCCACACAATCCGAAAAGCGCCTTACCACACTTGATGAAATGAGCTGGCCGCTCGCCCCGCCTGCCGACGATCTCGAGCTCTAACTCATGCGGTCGTGCCGATCGCAACCCCTAGATCGCCCTGCTTACGGTGAGTCTCGCTATCCACTGAAGGGAACAACCGGAAGACCCAAACTTCCTCTTGCTCAAAGCATCAGCCACATCGTAGCTTCTACCCAGGGTAAGGATCCGAACAACACTCTTAGCCATGGCGGCCAGAAACTCCGCGATTTTGCTACCATCGCCCTGGATCAGTTTCAATTGAACTCCAACCATCGATCAACAAGAAATGCCTCTACCCAGGTCAAGGGCCAACTAGCATAACTTGACTACGCAACAACCCGGCTACCGGCACGGTAACCTCTCAACCCAAGTTAGGGCACTTGCCAAGAACTAAAGTCCTAACTCCTCAGAACTGAGCACTGGTTTCACAACCCGAAACCCCTCGTGGTTCTTGAAAAATACACCACGGAACGAGCTACACAAAAGTACACCGGCGTGTACAGCTCCAACTTGGTTCCTTAAGATCCAAACCAACAAGTATTCTCACACAAGGCAACTTTTGCCTCCCAATAGAGCCACATCTAGCAAAGGAGCAACAAGAGTTCAACCCACTCAGGGTCAACTCACCACGGAATGCCACATTGGTCGACTCACTCTTACAAGAGCATAGCCACACCAAGCTAACTTACCTCATACCGATGGTCCACTAAACGTTCTCCGATCAACCATCCAACTCATGGCTCTAACAGTGGATCAACCACGCATCATCGATGCCAACCCTACTCATATTAGGGTAACTCCAAGGGTAGTCGAAACACACTACCATCAAGCTGGCTCACAAGCCCACACACAAGCGCGAGAACTCGGACGCGCTAGCCCTCACCAACCTACAACATCCTTTGCACCCATCTCCCGGTGACCCTGAAAAGCTCCTACTTTTCCCTCGAACGACCTCACACTTGTAGTTCTCTGACTACCACCGAGCTAGATCTCTTAAGCAATCCAACAGATGCAAATTTAGAAAAACGGGTACAAGGCTGGTGGGGGTGCTATACTCAGGGCGGGCATGGAACCATCTGCACCAAAAGTGCCAACTGGCCCGAATCTAGGCCTCCTCTCAAAGCTTGGTGCCAACAGGCACAACATCCTTTACAACACAAATCAGCCCAAAACAAGCTTTATGCCCCTCTAAGGATAGGGAAGGTCACACTCCAAGTGACGGGCAAAGACACTCAACACAAGAGTCCAAACACTCGAGCAGCCTAAACTCTGGCATCTTGCCTAACAGACATGCCACGGCCTACTCCTGCATACCACTCGATGCTCAACGAATACTCAAGCCAACCCTCGGGTGGCAGCACCTAGCTCCACACCTGGAACATGCTAATAGAAGGTGCTTCTCTCTACTAGCCAGCTAAAAACCACAGACGGATTAAGTCCTGACAAGCAAACTCCACACTACCCTCTAGCTACGAGGGTACTAAAAGAACTGGCTGCAAAACGACTGTAGGCTTGTAGGAGGACAAGATGTCTCTACATCTTCCTCAAAAGCTACTAACTTGGCAGTTTGCCAATCGACCGGGTGGCTGGTGGAGACTCTGCTGGTCCGCCTCTCACGGGGACTTCCACCACCACATCTGCTTGCATCAAACAACACCGAGCGGCGGCGCCTCGACCTCTAAACATCCGGTCATCGGCCTCTGAACACCAGTCATCACAACACTTGGATGATAAACTCGATCCTCGGCCAACCACCTTGCCGCTAGCGAGAGGGTCTCAAAACATCCAGCTCTTCAGCTTCCACTTGCCAAACTCGGCGGCTCGATCAACGCCAACTATCTTATCAAAGATAAACCTGCTGATCAAGCCCTCTCGAACCTCCGGCTCACTGGAACTACAAGGAGGGGTGTCTCCTAAATAAACTCTACCACCGGGCTATCTATGCCCAAGACTCCTCACTTCGCGCTACAAATCGCGCTGGGTCTCCGCTCTCTGTTAGCTAAAAGACTCGCCATCAACTCCCTCATGGATGGAGCACACTGCTGCTCAAGGAGTCTCACTCGAGGCGTGCTAGCCTCAACCCCTACTCTTGGCAACTCATCTCGCCAGGGGCCAAAGGTGGCCTACGGTCTAGACAACCCTAGACGTGGTCGCGTGATCAACATGAACAGTCCAACTCCTCGGTTGGAAATACCAAACGTCCCTGCTCCTCTAAGTGCAATCAACCTACTAGCGATCCACGCAAGCATAAAAGCTAGCCCACGCTGGGGCTCTCACTGCCAAACAAGGGTAACACATGTATACTAGATGCGATATTGTAAAATAAAACCCTTAGCTTAATGAACTCGCACAAACCCGACGGCCGCGGAGTCTTTGATGATCATGGGGGCAACAACCTACAAAGCGAGTTAGTCTACGAGAATCTATGACTCGTGCTCGATACCAACCGTAAGAACCCGACCCAAAATACGGTCCTAAACCTAGGTTCTCACTCAAGCATGCAAGTTAAATATTTCACCGAGCGGTTTAGTGCTCATATTTAAAACCTTTCAAAACATTTAGAACGGGAATGCTTAAAACATAATCAACAATTTTGTTTAAGAAAACCAACGAAGTAAAACAAGCTCAAGCCAGTATATATAAAAACATCCAAAATGCAGTTCAAACAACTTTTAATAATGGTTCCCCTAGGACTCTGTCCATCTACATGCTTTGAACAAATATGCAAACAATAAAGACAGAGTGCCGCGGCTCCCATGATCAATCGCTCCCTCCGCTAGCCGTCCCGTCTTTGTTCCAAGTTACCCGTGAAAAACCACGAAATAAGGGTGATTATAAACATACTCGGTAAGAATCCCCAACCGGGTACAATACGATACTTCAATCATCTAGCACCCTAGTATACATGCAAACAAGCGATTACCAACATGCATCATAGCTCAACGAGCTTACAAGGCGAGAATCTGGAATCCTCGGAAGTCTCCTACTTTCGGCCTAATGATTGGCTCTCATAACCAATCCTGGACATCTCCGAGGGTCTTTCTCCTCGGCCAATTGATCACTCAAAAACCGATCCCAAAGATGTCCGACACCCTCGAGGGTCTTTCTCCTCGACCATATGATCACTCAAAGCCAATCCCAATGGGTGTCCTCAAGGGCCTCTTACCCTCGCTAACAAATCTGACTATCGGAGAGTACCCGAAGTCCGGCTCTAAATCGAAGGAAACGGTGTACTCACGAACATTAGCCCGGGAGCTCTCCGAACCGGCGACTAACGCGTGTCTTGCGCACACCGCATGCCGCTTTGCAACCGGCGTAAATGTGGGGGCCTAAGTACAAACTACGCGGACCAGTGCACGCATGCCTAAGACTCGAAATGGTGTCACCGAACACGAGTGGTGCGAGGCCCTCGGCACTCATCTGCGGCAAACTGTACCACCGACACGAAGCTAAAAACCGGCCAAGGTAGGCTTGCACCGCTGGCGGGGTTCCGCTCTAGCGGCTACAAACTAGGCTTATGCCAATGAGGTAGCTAATCCTCATTGGTGCACTGGGGAAAGCAATGTACGTTATGCTTCGCTCTACTCCCGACCGGTGGGGACAAGGTACGTTATGTCCGCTCTCACCTCTAGATGATGACAAATTTCTAACACACTAGCTAGAGTATAGAGTAAACGATTCCCGGCTAAACATACATAATCATCATCAATCATACATAACCTAGCATGATACTACGAACTTAAAGCAGGAATCTCAAGCTGCTTGGAAGAACAATCCTAGCATGGCACTAACATGTACAAACAAGCAAACATGCTAGCAGGAATGCAATCACAAGCTGTCCTATCCACTAATCATGTTCATAAAAGTAAACATGCATATAAGGCACAATCAAGAAAGCATCGCAGGGTCCACACAACCACGGTAAGGAATCCTTACCTGGAAACGAGCAGAAATAACTCTCACAATCAAATAATGACCCTCGAGCTTTAAAGTGAAACCGAGCAACCTAATCATTTTAGTAAAAACAACCTAATTAAATAAACAGCAGCCAACAGCCTAGGGTCCAAAAGAGTGGAGGCTCGAGAATTACCAAACGAGAGGGTACTAGGTCTCGGCCCCAACAATCTTGGCAAAACAGGCTCTCGGCGGCAAGTGGGCGGCGGCAGGACGTGTACGGTACCGGGCGCAGCAGTGGCGGCTTCGGCGGCCGGGCGCGGCAGGGGATGGGTGCTGGGGCTGGGCTGCGCGCGGACTACGACAGGGCGCAGGCGCGCTGGCGGGCGGACGCGGACGAGCGGCATGGGCACGCAGACGCGGGCGGTCTTTGAGCGCGCGGCGCGCGGCAGGCGCGATGATGCGCAGCGCAGCAAGCGGCTCGGTGCGGACGGCGCGCGCGCGTCTGGGCAGCCTGGTGCGGAGCGGCTGGGTTGTCTGGTGCGCGCTGGCCGGGCGGCAATTGGCTGCTCTGTCGCGCTGGGCTGTGGTACTGGCTGCCTGTGCGCTGGCCGCAGTGGCTGAAGCGGGTGCGCTAGGGCGGCTAGGGCTGGCTGTGCAGGGCTGGGTATGGTCTGGCGCTAGGGTTTCTTGGTGAGGTCTTTCTAGGAGAGAGAGAGAGAGAGAGAGAGAGAGAGAGAGAGAGAGAGAGAGGATTTTGCAAAACAAGGGGGAAAAGGGGTTTTCTTGATTTTCTTTCCTTTTCCCTAATTAAATAGGTCTAAAATCCCTTCCCAAAGCTTCCTCTTTCCAAAGCCGGCCGAAGCAAACTTATTTTAAAATAAAACTCTCTTTTCCTACGAACTCCCCAAGACCATTAAGGGCAAGGGCTCAAAACCCAATGGAAGCACCAAAATTACAATTAATTTTGCCATTTTCTAAAACACCTCCAAACTTCCAAACAACTTGCCCAAACCTCTCGGGTCTTGCAACCAACAACCATTAAGCTTCGACAAAGGCGGAATGGCCTGAAATCTTGAAAATCCTCAAAACCACGACCGGGGCAAAAGACCAAAATACCCCTAAGGGTTAAAATAGCTCTAACGGCCCATCCGAACATCCGAATAATGACCCGAAATCACCTGGGTAACCGAAATAGAAAACTGGGCCGTTACAGCTCCCGCGAGCCGTCCTCCGTGCCGAGCCGCGCCGCTTGCTGCCTTGCCCAGCCGCCTGCGCTTCTTGCGCCTCGCGCCCAGCGCCCGACTCTGCGCGCCGTGTTCGAGCCCTCGGCGTCCCAACGCATACTCAACCAACTTTCTCTCTCCGCCGACAGCCTGCTTGTGGTGTGTTGGTTGGCCCGAGCCTTGTGGCTTCTCGGATGGTATTTTCTGATTCTTTTCTTCATTGGGCCCTGATTTGTTGGCTGCTGGTTATTTATTTAATTGGGGTGTTTTATGTATTTGATTTGGGTGCTTTATTTGATGTATAGGCTGTTTGGGATCGATTAGAGGCTCGAGGGTCGCTCGTTGATTTATTATGATTTGTAATTATTTTCTGCTTGTTCCAGGTAAGGATTTCTTACCGTGGTTTGGTGGACCCTGCGATATATCATGATTGTGCTTTGTATGCTTGCTGATTGTTATGAGCATGATATTGATAGGGCAGCTTTGATTGACCTCTTGCTAGCATGTTTTCCTGATTTTACATGTTAGTGCCATGCTAGGTTTGTTCTGCCAGCATGCTTATGATTCCTGCTTAAGTTGTAGTATCATGCTAGGTAAATGTGATTGATGTCAATCATTGCTTGCTAGCCAGGAATCATTTATTTGCTCTGTACTCTTAGATAGAGTTGTAGGGTTTGTCATCATCTAGAGGCTGAGAGCGGACATAAAGTACTTTGTCCCCACAGGTCGGGAGTAAAGCGAAGCGTTGCTTCAGGGGTTGAGAGCGGACATAACGTACTTTGTCCCCAGTACTTTGTCCCGTAAGTCCAGATTAGTAGCAAGGGCAAGAGGCCCTTGAGGACATCTTTGGGATCAGTTCTTGAGCTGAGCAATCCCCCGAGTGAAAGATACCTCGGTGATGTCCCAGGATTGGTTATGAGAACCAATCATTAGGCAGGAAGTAGGAGACTTCCGATGACTCCAGATCTTGTATTATTGAGCTCGTTGAGCTATGATCTGTGTTGATAGCTGTTTGATTGCATGTTGAGGTGCAAGATGACTGATGTATCGTATTGTACCCCGGTTGGGGATTCTTACTGAGTATGTTTATACTCACCCTTATTTTTCTTTCAGGTAACTTGGGACAACACCAGGAGGGCTAGCGGAGGGAGCTGATTGATCATGGGGAGCCGCCGGCACTCTGTCATTTATTATTGCATTGTTTATTCAGCATGTAGATGGACAGGAGTCCTAGGGGAACATTGTTTAAAACGTTGTTTAAATTGTATTGTATGTTTTTATAAACACTAGCCAGGATGTTTTACTTCGTTGGTTTGTTTAAATGAAATTGTTGGTTATGTTTTAAGGGTTCCCCTTCTCATATGTTTTGAAAGGTTTTAAATATGAGCCCTAAACCGCTTGATATCATATTTAACTTGCATGCTGAGTGAGAACCCCGATTTAGGGCCATGTTTTGGGTCGGGTTAGTCACACAAACCTACTAGCAACTAGCCAAAGAGAACATTGCCAGACAAGGAAACAACCAACATTCCTCTCATGGAAAATCTCGGGTAGCAAGGACCAAACCATCACAGGGCTACCTGCAACTCAACATCTTGAGGAGAATAGCTCAACGGCTTTACCAACCAATGCCACGGCACCACTGTGCCAACTCACTCAACTGTGGCTCAGCTAAAATGCCAACTGCGAATGCACTACAACTAGGAACAAAGCCCTAGAAGGGCTTGCTCAGCAGAAACTCAAACCAAGCTCATAACGAGCAAAGCTCGCCTCCAAGCTACCACTCAACTCTTAAGTTCAACTGGCTACTCAAAGGACTTCCTCCTTTTTAGCCTAGGCCTAACTCATCTTCCAACCAGAAGATTCAATCCCGAAACATCGCAAGGAATACGGACTGACAAGGCTACCTCTAAAGATAATACTCGAGGCTGGCATCCATGGTGCAACTCAACCACCATAGAAACTAGGGGTTCTTCAAACCCCAAAGAACCAACAACTTTCCAGCAAAATCTCAACTCTTAAACTGGCTGGCCTCCGCCCTTGCGGGGACAAACAACTTTTCGCTTGCTAACAACACAAGGCAGGGACCCTCTCGCTGCGCTACTCTGATCAACTACACAACTCAGGAGCTAAGCTAACTACTCCTCAACGGGAAACGATTTCCCAGCAAGCAGACTCTGAAGGGCAGCGAACATCACACACGCTCGCTGACTTGCTCAAACCCAAGGGCAACAACAACCAACTCTCTTGGAAGCAACACCCAAGGGAAACTCAACTGATTGGACCACCAACCCAGAACTAGCAGAACTTACTCAACTATCGAGGGAGGGGTCAACTCCCAAAACATCCTGACTAGGAACAAGTCCTCAAGGCAACGCCCTCTTGCTCGAACCAAGCTAGATCTTGAAACAACAAGAGAACCAAATCTTGGTCAACACCAAGCACCAACTAGCCACCACATCGGAACCAATCCGGACTCTACTCCAAACAAACACTAGCTTGCTAGTCTACCAAATCTGCCAGCAACTCACCCGAGGAACACTGCCTGGGTCTGACTGAGCTCTGGTGAGGCTCTCCACAACCTAGGGATCTTCCGGTCACCCTCCGACACACACGGTCGTCAAACGATCTAACAGACAACCCGACAACGAGCACGACATCCTTACAACCAAAGCTAGGGCACTTGCCAAGAACTAAAGCCTTGACAACTCAAAAACTGAGCACTGGTTCCTCAACACGAACCCCTCGTGGTTCTCCAAACATACACCACGGAACAAGCTACACAATAGTACACCGGGGTGTACAGCTCCAACTTGATTCCTTAAGATCCAATGCCAACAAGAACTCTCACACAGGGCAACTTTTGCCTCCAATAGAGCCACTACTAACAAGGGAGCAACAAGAGTTCAAACCCTCTCGGGGCCAACTCACCACGAAAAGCCACATTGGCCAACTCACTCTTACAAGAGCATAGCCAACCAGGCTAACATATCTCAAACCAATGTGCCCACTAAACGCGCTTCGATCAACCATCCAACTCATGGCTCTAACACTGGATCAATCACGCATCCTCGATGCCAACACTACCCATACTAGGGTAACTCAAAGGGTAGCCGAATCATGCAACCATCAAACTGGCTCACAAGCTCACAACACAGACGCGAGAACTCGAACGCGCTAACTTTTAACAGCCTACAGCATCCTTTGGTACCCAACTCTCGGTGACCCTGAAAAGCTCCTACTTTCCCTCAAATGATCTCATACTTGTAGTTCTCTGACTACCACCGAGCTAGATCTCCTATGCAACCCAAATAGGTGCAACCTCAAGAAATGGGTACAAGACTAGTGGGGATGTTGTACTCTGGGCGGCCATGGAACCACTTGCACCAAAGTGCTAACTGGCCTGAATCTAGGCCTCCTCTCAAAGCTTGGTGCCAACAGGCACTACATCCTTTACAATACAAATCAACCCTAAACGAGCTTTATGCCCCTCTAAGGATAGGGAAGGTCACACTCCAAGTGACGGGGCAATGGCACTTAACACAAGAGTCTCAACACTCGAGCAGACTACTCTCTGGCATCTCGTCTAACAGACATGCCACGGCCTACTCCTGCATCCCTGTAACAGCCCAGTTTCCTATTCCAGTTTTCGAGGTGCCTTTGGGTCAAGATTCAGTTGTTGGTTGGGTCATTAGAGCGGTTTTGACCCTTGGGGGTATTTTGGTCTTTTGGCTCCCCGGGCAGGATTTGTGGTTTTCAGGGCTTCGAGGTAGCTCCTGCCTTTGTCGAGGCTTGTTTATTGGTGGCTGCGAGTCCCGAGGTGTTTGGGCTAGTCGGTTGGATGGTCGGTTGTGGTTTGGGCTTTAGCAAAGTGATGGTTGGTTGTGTGCCTCCTTTGGGATTCAAGCCTGGGCCCTTAGTATTGCTTTGGAAGTTGGATTTAAGTGAGTTTTATTTATTGGAAAAGATTGCTTCGGTCGGGTCTCGAAGGAGGAAGCCGGGAAATGGGATTTTAAGGTTTTAAAAGTGGATAAGGATACAAAAAAGGATAAAATCCCCATTTTCCTTTTATTTTTCCCATTTTCCCTTTTCTTTTCTAAATTCCCATTTTTTCTTTTATTTTTCTCTTTTTTTTTCTCTCTCTCTCTCTCTCTCCCCGAGCCCCCACCTAGCCCGAGCAGCCCCAGCCCGAGCCAGCCCCTACTCGCCCGAGCCTCGCCCAGCCGAGCCCTACCCTGCCCAGGTCACCCCGTCGCCCAGCCCAGATCGCGCCGTCGCCCAGCCCAGGTCACTAGCCCGCGCCATCGCGCACTGTCGCGTCGCCCGAGCCCCTCGCCCGCACAGTGCCAGCGTCGCCAGCCTGAGTCCCCAGCTCGATCAGGTCGTGCCAGCCTGCGTGCCCTGTAGCCGTCGCGTCGCGTCGCCCCACGCGCGCGTCCCTGTTGCTCGCCGTGCCAGCCCGCGTGCCCAGTAGCCGTCGCGTCGTGTCGCCCCGCCCGCGCGTCACTGTAGCTCGTCGACCTCGTGCCCGCACCATCCCTGTGCCGCGCGCCAGCGCCCGTGCCCCTGTGTCACTCGCGCGCCCGTCGCGCCGCGCAGCAGCCAGCACAGCGCCAAGCCAGCGTGTCGGCGCCTAGCCAGCCTTTTTTTTTGCCTCGCCTGTGTAGCCGGCTGTTCACAGTGTCACCACAAGTACTCGTGAGTTACTCCCGAGTCGAGCCTTGTTTATTTTATTGTATTTAGGCCTATTTTATGCTTATTGATGTGTTTGTTTGGCTCGCTATAGGTTGCTCGGGTTCGATCGCAGTTAATTTTATTGTGTGTTGTTGCCTTCCGACCAGGTAAGGATTTCTTACCGGAGTTTTGTGGGCCCTGCGATATTTTCATGATATGCCTTGCTTGTTTGCTGACTGTTATGAGCATGTTAGAGATAGAGCAGTTTGATTGATTTCTTACTAGCATGTTTGCCTGATTTTACATGTTAGTGCCATGCTAGGTTTGTTCTGCCAACATGCTTATGATTCCTGCTTAAGCTCGTAGTATCATGCTAGGTTAGCGTGTTTGATGTCGGTCATTGTTTGCTAGCCAGGAATCATTGATTTTGCTCTGTACTCTTAGATAGAGTTGTAGGGTTTGTCATCATCCAGAGGCTGAGCAGACATAACGTACTTTGTCCCCAATGATCGGGAGTAAAGTGTGCGCAGCATAACGTTTCTTGCTTCCCCCCCCCCCCGATCGCCAAGGTGGATTTAGCTCTGGTTGGGAGTAAAGTGTGCGCAGCATAACGTATCTTGCTTCCCCCCCGACCCGCCGTTTGTGGATTTAGCTACCCACTTCGGCATAAGCCTAGTTTGTAGCCTGCTAGAGCGGAACCCTGCCATCGGTGTAAGCCTGCCCTGGCCGGTTCTTAGCTTTAGGTCGGTGGATCATGCTGCACAGATGAGCGCCGAGGCCCTCGCGCTACTGTGATCAGTGATAGAGCTTCCGAGTCATAGGCATGCGTACCTGGCCCGCGTAGGTTGCAGCAGCATGTGGTGTGCGCGCACACGCGTTAGTTGCCGGTTCGGAGAGCTCCCCCGGGCTAATGTCGTGAGTACACCATTCCTTCCGTTAGAGCCAGACTTCGGGTACTCTCCCGTAAGTCCAGATTAGTAGCAAGGGCAAGGAGGCCCTTGAGGACATTCTTGGGATCAGTGCATTTCCCCTGAGTGAAAGATACCTCAGTGATGTCCCAGGATTGGTCAGTGTATCCAATCCTTAGGCGGGAAGTAGGAGACTTCCGATGACTCTAGATCTTTCTTGTGAGCTCGTTGAGCTATGATCTGTGTTGGTAGCTGTTTGCTTGCATGCTTTGGTACTAGATGACTGATTATATCGTATTGTACCCCGGTTGGGGATTCTTACTGAGTAATTCGTTACTCACCCTTATTTTTGTGGTTTTTCCACAGGTAACCATGGTGCGAGACAGGATGGCTAGAGGAGGAGCTGTGATCATGGAAACCCGTTGTTCAACTCTGAGTCTTGTGTTTATGTTTATGATTTGAAATGTCCTCTGAATGCATGTAGTTGGGCACGGAGCCCTAGGGTGTTTTCTGAATGTATTTCCGGATTCTAGCATTGTTGTAACTGTTGTAAAGCTTGTATGATTTAAATAAATCTCTGATCAGAGTAAGCTTTGTAAATGTATTTGTCTTGGAACAGGTGCTTGGAAACAGGGACAGGTTTCAGGAAATTATGTTAACTTTTTAAATGGATGTTTTATGTTTTAGTTTTTACTTAGAATCCAAACACCACTTTGCAAATTTTCTGTAGATTTGTATGCATGCATTGAGGAAACGACCTATTTTAGAACCCCTTTCGGGTCGGGTCGTTACAGGTTGGTATCAGAGCTCAGAGTCATAGATTATGTAGACTGACCTTTTGTTGTAGGTCGTTTTTCCATGATCATCAGCACTTCGACTGTCATCAGGTACGCCTAAGTTTACTGCTTTAAAGAAAGGGGTAAGAATTTACAATACTTTTCATCTAGTGTATGCCTTGTGTAGTGTTGTGGAGCGGAGACGAGCAGGTTCTGACTCGTTGTTGGTTTAGGCTTAGAGAGCCATCATGCCAACTTTCCGCAGTGCGAGCAGTTTGATAGCAGCTTGTTGAGGTATCTAGATAGATTCGGATGCCCTGGGAAGTCGTCCCCGAGGGAGGCAGAGCTTAGACTCCCGTAGGCCATTTGTGGCCCAGTTGCTGCTTTTCCCCTAGTGAGAGTGTGAAGGTTCTTTGTGCAGATCGCCAGTATGTTGATCGCACTCAGAGGAGCAGGACGCTTGGCATGTCCGACCGAGGAGTTGGACTGATCGTGTTGATGTTGAGGCCGCGTCCAGGGTTGTTTAGACCCGTTGGCTAGAGTTGGCCCTGGCAGTTGAGTTGCCTAGAGGAGGGGGGTAAAGGCTAGCACGCCTCAGAGTGAGACTCCTTAAGCAGAGTGTGCTCCAGCCATGAGAGATTTGATGGCAGGTCTTTAGCTATCAGTGAGCGGAGACCCAGGCGCAGTTTGTAGCGCGTAGTGATGAGTCCTGGGCACAGATAGCCCAGTTGACAGAGTTTGTTTCAGCATTTCCCCCCAGTAGCTCTTGTAGCCCCGGAGGTTCCCGGGAGGGCATGATCAACAGGTTTATTCAGATGAGATTGTTGGCGATGATGGAGCCGCCCAGTTTGGCAAGTGGATGCCTGTAGAGCTCGATGTTTCAGAAAGTCTTGCTACTTGTAGTAAAGCGGTTGGCCAGGTTTGAGTTTAGCATCCGTGTGTTGGGATGCCCTGCTGTTCAGAGGCCGAGGTGTGCCGTTCCTATGCTGTTTGGTACAGCAGTTGGTGGTGGAAGTCCCTTGAGAGAGGTGGACTAGCAGAGTCTCCACCAGTCGCCCGATTGATTGGCAAGTTGCCGTGTTAGTGGCTTGAGGCGGATGTAGAGGCATATTTGCCCCCTTGCAAGCTCCTTTGTTGTTTAATGTTCCCGCTTTCCTCGGATGTTTGGTAGAGTTGAGCACTCTTCCTTGGTGAGCTCCTAGAGTGGAGCTAGTCTTTGCTTGTTGAGAGATCCGGCCGAGTTTTGTTGAGCATCATGAGGAGATGCTAGTGTAGGCCGTGGGCCTTCGGTTTGATGAGATGCCATAGGCATAGTTGTTTGAGTTGAGCCCTTGTATGCCTAGCCAGAGTTGTTGTCACTTGAGGTAGTGACCTTGCCGCCCCATCTGCAGTAGTAAGATGTGGATTTGGTAGTAGTAGCACTTGAGGTGCATTGGTTGGTGTGCCGCTTTGGCACTAAGTCTGGTTCAGGCTTGAGTTTGGCATGGGCATAGCAGATGGTTCTATGCCATCCGGAGTTCAGCGCACTCCTTTAGCCTTGGATCCGTTTATGGCAGTTGCACCTGTTTAGGTCGTGCCAGAGGACTAGTTCAGTGGTAGTCGATGGACTACAGGCGAAAGGATGCTCGAGAGGAGCCGGAGCCTCTTCCCAGTGTTTTTGGAGGTTGAGCCAGTCAGCAGGTTTGCGGTTGGTAAGTGTTGGTGCGCGTGAGTCTCGCGCTAGTGTTAAGGCCAAGAGATTCTTTGTGGTTGGTAGTGCGGTCAACTACCTTCGAGTTCCTTGATCTAAGGAGAGTTGAGCATCGTAGATGCAAGTTCGGTCCAGTAGAGGGACCCTGAGTTGGATGCTCATGAGATAAGCTGGATTCCTATGAGGCGAGTTGGATGCTTTTGAGGCGAGATGAGTTGATGCCTTACGAGAGGAATTGGATGCCTTATGGGTAAGCACCCATGGTGGAGGCTTGGTATAAAGTAAGATTCAGTTTGGCATGGTTATGATTTTGTAAAGCAAGGTTGCCTCAGCTTTGAGCATCGTGTGGAGATGGAACTTTTGGTGTTCCATCAGTTGGAGTTCAGTTGGAAACTGAACAAGAGCGGTGGTAGCAAAGCCGTGCAGTTTCTGTTCGCCTTGGCTAACAGAGTTGTTTGGATCCTTTCCTTGGGTAGAAGCCATGTTGTGGCTGATGTTTGAGTAGGAGGACGACGCATTCGGTAGCGTTTCGGGTCCTCTTGGTTCCCAAGGAATTGGAGTTGGCCAGCATGGTTGAGATGCTGGAGAGAGTTGTGCCTGTTCAGGCAGTTGGCTGTTAGCTCATTTGTCGACAGTGTGTGTCGAGGGTTGCCGAAGAACCCTAGGTTGTGGAAAGCCTCTCCAGAGTGCAGTCAGACCCAGGCAGTGTTCCTTGGGAGAGTTGCTAGCAGTCTTGGTAGACTAGCAAGCCAGTGTTTGTTTGGAGTAGAGTCCGGATTGGTTCCGGTGCGGTGGCAAGATGATGCTTGGTGTTGACCAAGGTATGGTTTGGAGCTGCTAGACGTTAGCTTTGCTCGTGGGGCGAGTGGTTCGCGCCCTGTTGGTTATTTTCCTGTTTCCAGGATGTTGAGTTGCCCCGTGAGATTTAGATGTTGTTGCTCTAGTGGAGCAAGACAGTGAGCGTATGTGGAGCTCTCTGTCCTTCGGTTGTCTACTTATCAGAGTCGTTTCCTCCTGGGAGTTGTCAGATTTCTCCCGTAGTCATGAGTTGATGGTAGAGGTGCTAGCTAGGAGGAAAAGTTTGTTGGCTGCTTGGAAGCAGTTGTTTGTCCAGTTAGGTGGACTCTTGGATGGTGTTCTAGAGGCTGCAATACGGGCTGTTCTGCCTCTTGTGAGTGTTCGGCCAAGGTTTGGTCCTCTTGTTGTTTCGAGAGCTAGTTCAGTTCTAGCTGGAGGGCGTTGCCCTGAGGTCTTGTTCCTAGTCAGGAAGTTTTGGGAGTTGACCCCTCCCTCGGCAGTTGAGTAAGTGCTGTTAGTTCCGGATTGGTGATCCGATTGGTTGAGATTTCCCTTGGTTGTTGCTTCCAAGTGAGAGTTGGTTGTTGTTGCCTTGGGTTTGAGCAAGTCAGCGAGCATGTGTGGAGTTCGCTGCCCTTCAGAGTTTGCTTGCTGGGAAGTCGTTTCCCGTTTAGCAGGAGTCAGCTTAGCTCCTGAGTTGTGTAGTTGATCAGAGTAGCGCAGTGGTCAGCCCAGCGAGACGGTCGTTGCATTGTGTTGTTAGCAAGCAAGTTGTTTGTCCCATGCAAGCGGTGGCGGGCCACCAAGAAGAGTTGTTTCTGGCAAGTTGTTGGTTCTTTGGGGATTGAAGATTTCCCTTTTCCCCTAGTCTCTGTGGTGGTTGAGTTGCTCCCTGGATGTGAGCCTCGAGTGTTAGCTTCTGAGGTAGTCTTGCAGATTCGTATGGCTCAGGATCCGTAAGCTTTGAGGTTGTCGTTATCCGTTTTCCTCGTGAAGTTTCGAGAGTGGAGCTTCTGGTTGGAAGTTGAGTTAGGCTTAAGCTTAAAGGAAGAAGTCCTTTGGGTAGCCTGGTGGATTTTTAGAGTTGAGTAGTAGCTTGGAGGCGAGTGTTGCTCGTTATAAGTTGGGTTGAGTTCTGCTGAGCAAGCCCTTCTCGGGCTTTGCTCCTTGTTGTTGTGCGCTCGCAGTTGGCGTAGCGGAGCCTCGTTTGAGTGAGTTGGCAGAGAGGTGCCGTGGCTTTGGTTGGTAAAGCCGTTGAGCTGTTTTCCTGAAGGTGTTGTGTTGTTAGTGGCTGCGTGATGGGTTAGTCCTTGCAGCCCGAGTTTTCCTTGAGAGGAATATTGGTGGTTTCCTTGCCTGGCAATATTCTCTTTGGCTAGTTGCTGTTAGGTTTGCTCCGAAAAGTTTGCGTTCGGCCAATGAGGAGTTCTAGTTTGTTGGTTTGGCCGAATGGAGCCTGTGCTTGGCCCTTGTCTTTTAGAGGTGGCCGTAGCTGAAGTTTCAGCTGGTGTGAGTGTTGTTAGCTATTGGGTGTACCAGGATGGTGCCCCTTGCCTTTTTTATCAGTCGCGTGTTGGTGATTCGATTGGTTTTCGTTAAGGCTGTAGGCAAGGTTTGAGGTTCGCTAGCCTCTGTGAAGTAAGAGTTGGCCGTTTGGTTTTCTGGAACCTGGGAGGTTCAGTTGTTTGCCCAGTTTGTGTAGAGTTTCAGAGCTTGTGGCCAGTCCTCGAGTTTGCTGAGAGTAGCACCCTTTGAGAGGTTGTGCGAGTTGAGGACGTGGTTTGCCGCCTAGCTTTTTCGCATCTGTTTCCCTTCGGAGTTCAGTGTATGCCCAGTCTGGATGGAATTGTGGCTTTGAGCCTTTGAGAACCCAAGAGGGTTTGGTTCTCGAAGAAGAGCTAGTGTTGTCTTAGCTGAGAAGTTCAGTTGGCTGGATCAGTGCAGTTTTCCTGGAGCTGTTTCGTCTTAGGACTTTCGAGGACGAAAGTCTTAAAAGGAGGGAGTATTGTAAAAGCCCAGTTTCCTATTCCAGTTTTCGAGGTGCCTTCGGGTCAAGATTCTGTTGTTGGTTGGGTCATTAGAGTTGTTTTGACCCTTGGGGGTATTTTGGTCTTTTGGCTCCCCAGGCAGGATTTGTGGTTTTTAGGGCTTCGAGGTAGCTCCTGCCTTTGTCGAGGCTTGTTTGTTGGTGGCTGCGAGTCCCGAGGTGTTTGGGCTAGTCGGTTCGATGCTCGGTTGTGGTTTGGGCTTTGGCAAAGTGATGGTTGGTTGTGTGCTTCCTTTGGGATTCGAGCCCGAGCCCTTAGTGTTGCTTTGGGAGTTGGATTTAAGTGAGTTTTATTTATTGGAAAACATTGCTTCGGTCGGGTCTCGGAGGAGGAAGCCGGGAAATGGGATTTTAAGGTTTTAATAGTGGATAAGGATGGAAAAAAAGGATAAAATACCCATTTTCCTTTTATTTTTCCCATTTTCCCTTTTCTTTTCTATATTCCCATTTCTTCTTTTATTTTTCTCTTTTTCTCTCTCTCTCTCTCACTCTCTCTCTCTCTCTCTCTCCCCGAGCCCCCACCTAGACCGAGCAAGCGGCCCACTCGAGCAAGCCCTCTCTCGTCAGAGCCCCGGCTCGCCTGTGTCGCATTGTCGCCTGACCCAGTCAGCATTGCCGTCGCCCCAGACCAGTCGCGCTGTCGCCAAGCCAGTCGCCGCCACCAGCGCCATCGCCAGCAGATGTCGCGTCGCCCGAGCCCCTCGCCTGCACAGTGCCAGCGTCGCCAGCCCAAGCCCCCAGCTCGCCCAGGCCATCTCGTCCACGTCCGTGTCGCGCGCCCTCGACCCTGTAGCTCATCGTGCCAGCCCGCGTGCCCTTTAGCCGTCGCGTCGCGTCGCCCCGCGCGCGCGTCACTGTAGCTCGTCGAGCTAGCGCCCGCGCGCCATCCTCGACGGCGCCGCGCCGCGCGCCCAGCGGCGCCGCCAGTCGCCTGCCGCGCGTCGCCACAGCGCGAGCGGCGCCTAGCCGCTCTTTACTCGCTGCGCGTAGTAGCCGGCTCGTTCGCGTGTCAGCCGCGCCTCATGCGTTGCTCCCGAGCCGAGCCCTATTTATTTTATTGTATTTAGGCCTATTTTATGATTATTGATGTGTTTGTTTGGCTCGCTATAGGTTGCTCGAGTTCGATTGCAGTTAATTTTATTGTGTGTTGTTGCCTTCCGACCAGGTAAGGATTTCTTACCGGAGTTGTGTGGGCCCTGCGATATTTTCATGATATGCCTTGCTTGTTTGCTGACTGTTATGAGCATGTTAGAGATAGAGCAGTTTGATTGATTTCTTGCTAGCATGTTTGCCTGATTTTACATGTTAGTGCCATGCTAGGTTTGTTCTGCCAGCATGCTTATGATTCTGCTTAAGCTCGTAGTATCATGCTAGGTTAGCGTGTTTGATGTCGGTCATTATTTGCTAGCCAGGAATCATTGATTTTGCTTTGTACTCTTAGATAGAGTTGTAGGGTTTGTCATCATCCAGAGGCTGAGCGGACATAACGTACTTTGTCCCCACTGATCGGGAGTAAAGTGTGCGCAGCATAACGTATCTTGCTTCCCCGACCCGCGGGTTGTGGATTTAGCTACCCACTTCGGCATAAGCCTGGTTTGTAGCTCTGCTAGAGCGGAACCACCGCCATCGGTGTAAGCACTCGCCTGGCGGTTCTTAGCTTCAGGTCGGTGGATCATGCTGCACAGATGAGCGCCGAGGGCCTTGCGCTACTGTGATCAGTGACACCGCTTCCTAGTCATAGGCATGCGTACCTGGCCCGCGTAGTTTGTCCTTAGGCCCACGCATTTACGCCTGTTGCAGCAGCATGCGGTGTGCGCGCGCAGACACGCGCGTTAGTTCCGCTTGGAGAGCTCCCGGGCTAATGTCGTGAGTACACCATTCCTTCCGTTAGAGCCAGACTTTGGGTACTCTCCCGTAAGTCCAGATTAGTAGCAAGGGCAAGGAGGCCCTTGAGGACATTCTTGGGATCAGTGCATTCCCCCCGAGTGAAAGATACCTCGGTGATGTCCCAGGATTGGTCAGTGTATCCAATCCTTAGGCCGGAAGTAGGAGACTTCCGATGACTCCAGATCATGCTTTGGTACTAGATGACTGATTATATCGTATTGTACCCCGGTTGGGGATTCTTACTGAGTAATTCTTTACTCACCCTTATTTTTGTGGTTTTTCCACAGGTAACCATGGTGCGAGACAGGATGGCTGGAGGAGGAGCTGTGATCATGGAAACCCGTTGTTCAACTCTGAGTCTTGTGTTTATGTTTATGATTTGAAATGTCCTCTGAATGCATGTAGTTGGGCACGGAGCCCTAGGGTGTTTTCTGAATGTATTTCCGGATTCTAGCATTGTTGTAACTGTTGTAAAGCTTGTATGATTTAAATAAATCTCTGATCAGAGTAAGCTTTGTAAATGTATTTGTCTTGGAACAGGTGCTTGGAAACAGGGACAGGTTTCAGGAAATTATGTTAACTTTTTAAATGGATGTTTTATGTTTTAGTTTTTACTTAGAATCCGAACACCACTTTGCAAATTTTCTGTAGATTTGTATGCATGCATTGAGGTAACGACCTATTTTAGAACCCCTTTCGGGTCGGGTCGTTACAATCCCACTTGATGCTCAACAAAAGCTCAGGCCAATTCTTGCATCCCACTCGATGCTCCACAGAAGCTCAGGACAACTCCTGCATTCCACTCGATGCTCAACAAAAGCTCAGGCCAACTCCTCGGGTGGCAACAACTAGTTCCACACTTGGAACATCCAAATAAAAAGAGTGCTCCACTCTACTAGCCCGCTGAAATCCACAGATGGATCAAGCCCTGACAAGCAAACTCCACACTACACCCTGGCTACGAGGGTACTAAGAGAACTAGTTGTAAAACAACAGCAGGCTTGCAAGGGGGCAAAGATGTCTCTACATCTGCCTCAAGCCGCTAACACGGCAACTTGCCAATCAATCGGGCGACTGGTGGAGACTCTGCTAGTCCACCTCTCTACAGGGACTTCCACCACCAACTGTTGTACCAAACAGCACAGGAACGACACACCTCGGCCTCTGAACAGCAAGGCATCCCAACACACGTATGCTAAACTCAAACCTGGCCAACCGCTTTACTACTAGCAGTAGGACTTTCTAAAACATCGAGCTCTACAGGCATCCACTTGCCAAATCAAGGCTCCATCAACGCCAACAATCTCATCTCGCATAAATCTGCCGATCATGCCCTCCCGGGAACCTCTGGGGCTACAAGAGCTACTGGGGGTGGTCTGCTGAAAAACAACTCATACCGGGCTATCTCGAGCCCGGACTCCTCACTACGCGCTACAAATCGCGCTGGGTCTCCGCTCTCTGATAGCTAAAGACCTGCCATCAAATCTCTCATGGCTGGAGAACACTCTGCTCAAGGAGTCACACTGTGAGGCGTGCTAGCCTCTACCCCCTCCACTAGGCAACTCAACTGCCAGGGCCAAAACTGGCCTACGGGTCTAAACGACTCTGGACGCGGCCTCAACATCAACACGATCAGTCCAACTCCTCGGTCGGACATGCCAAGCGTCCTGCTCCTCTGAGTGCGATCAACATACTGGCGATCTGCACAAAGCACCTCCACCCTCTCACTAGGGGAAAATCAACAACTGTGCCACAAATGGCCTACGGGAGTCTAAACTCTGCCTCCCTCTGGAACGATGTCCCAGAGGCATCCGAATCTATCTAGATACCTCAACAAGCCGCTATCAAACTCGCTCGCTGCTTTCGCGAAAGTTGGCATGATGGCGCTCTAAGCCCAAACCAACAACGAGTCAGAACCTGCTCGTCTCCGCTCCACAACACTACACAAGGCATAAAAGCTAGATGAAAAGTATTGTAAATTCTTAACCCTTAGCTTAATGAACTCGCACAAACTCAGCGGCCGTAGAGTCTCGATGATCATGGGAACAACAACCTATAAAGCAGTTAGTCTACGAATCTATGACTCGTGCTCGATACCAATCGTGATGAACCCGACCCAAAACATGGTCCTAAACCTGGGTTCTCACTCAACATGCAAGTTAAATATGATAACAAGCGGTTTAGTGCTCATATTTAAAAAACCTTTCAAAACATATGAGAAGGGGGAACCCTTAAAACATAACCAACAATTTTCATTTAAACAAACCAACAAAGTAAAGCAACCTGGCCAGTGTTTATAAAAACATACAATACATTTTAAACAACTTTTTAACAATGTTCCCCTAGGACTCCTGTCCATCTACATGCTGAATAAACAATGCAATAATAAATGACAGTCTTGCAGGCTCCCATGATCAACCAGCTCCCTCTGCTAGTCATCCTGGTGTTGTCCCAAGTTACCTGAAAGATAAATAAGGGTGAGTATAAACATACTCAGTAAGAATCCCCAACCGGGGTACAATACGATACATCAGTCATCTAGCACCTTAACATGCAAGCAAACAACTATCAACACAGATCATAGCTCAACGAGCTCACAATGCAAGATCTGGAGTCATCGGAAGTCTCCTACTTCCGACCTAATGATTGGTTATCCTGACCAATCCTGGGACATCACCGAGGTCTCTTTCACTCGGGGGATTGATCAGCTCAAAAACTGATCCCAAGGATGTCCTCAAGGGCCTCTTGCCCTTGCTACTAATCTGGACTTACGGGAGAGTACCCGAAGTCTGGCTCTAAACTAGAAGGAATGGTGTACTCACGACATTAGCCCGGGGGAGCTCTCCGAACCGGAAACTAATGCCTGTGCGCGCACACCGCATGCTGCTGCAACCGGCGTAAATGTGGGGGCCTAAGGACAAACTACGCGGGCCAGGTATGCATGCCTAAGACTCGGAAGCGGTGTCACTGATCAAAGTAGCGCGAGGCCCTCGGCGCTCATCTGTGCAGCCTGAACCACCGACCTGAAGCTAAGAACCGGCCAAGGTAGGTTTACACCGTTGGCAGGGTTCCGCTCTAGCAGGCTACAAACTAGGCTTATGCCGATGTGGGTAGCTAAATCCACATCTGCAGTCGGGGGGGGGGGGGGGGAAGCAATATACGTTATGTTGCACACACTTTACTCCCGACTGCAGCTAAATCCACATCGGCGGCGGGGAAGCAATGTACGTTATGTCGCAAGACTTTACTCCCGACCAGTGAGGTCAAAGTACGTTATGTCCGCTCTTGGCCTCTGGATGATGACAAACCCTACAACTCTATCTAAGAGTACAGAGAAAATGATTCCTGGCTAGCAAGCAATAACCGACATCAAAGACGCTTACCTAGCATGATACTACAAACTTAAGCAGGAATTATAAGCATGCTGGAAGAACAAACCTAGCATGGCACTAACATGTAAAATCAGGCAAACATGCTAGCAAGAGATCAATCAAAGCTGCCCTATCAATATAATGCTCGTAACAGTAAACAAGCATACAAGGCACAATCATGATATATCGCAGGGTCTACACAACCACGGTAAGAAATCCTTACCTGAAACAAGCAGAAAATAATAACAATCACAAATCAACCAAGCGACCCTCGAGCCTCTAATCGAACCCGAACAGCCTAAACATCAAATAAAACACCCCAATTAAATCCATAATCAGCAGCCAACAAATCAAGGCCCAACGAAGAAAAGACTCGGGAAATACCATCCGAGAAGCCACAAGGCTCGGGCCAAGCAACACACCGGGCAGTGAAGCGCAAACAAGGGGGCCGGGCTGGGCGCTGGGAGCAGAGGGTGGGTGTCTTTGAGCGCGAGGTGAGCGCGGCGCGCGAGCAGGGACGAGGCAAGGGCCCACGGGCACGGGCTTGAGCTTAGCTAAGCGACGGCGCGCGGCGGGCTCGGCACATGGGATAGCGCGCACGGGCGCGAGTGACACGACGCGCTACAGGGACGCGCGCGGGGCGACGCGACGCGTCGGCTACAGGACACACGGGCTCGGCACAGTGCAGGGCGCTCGGACCTGGGCGTCGCGGGGATTGGGCGAGGCTGGGCGACGCGACTCGGCACAGGGCAGCAGGGGCTGGGCTCGGGGCGACATAGGGCGTTCTGGCCCGGGGACGGCCTGGGCGAGCTGAGGCTCGGGCTTGGGTGAGCTGGGCGGCTAGGTTGGGCGACCAGGGGGGGCTGGCTCGGGCTGGAGGAGAGAGAAAAGGAAAAAAAAAGGAAAAATGGGGAAAATGGGAATTTTGGGGATTTTTCTCTTATTTATTTATTTTATCTTTAAATTCCATCCTTATCCAAATATAAATAAGCCTTAAAATCCCTAAATCTCATTTCCCGGCTTCCTCCTTCGAGACCCGACTGAAGCAACCTTTTCCAATAAATAAAACTCACTTAAATCAAACTCCCAAATCAACACTAAGGGCCCGGGCTCGAATCCCAAAGGAAACACCCAAACAACCATAACTTTGCCCAAAACCCAAATCACAACCAAACTTCCAAACGAATAGCCCAAACATCTCGGGACTCGCAGCCACCAACAAACAAACCTCGACAAAGGCAGGAGCTGCCTCGAAGCCCTGAAAATCCACAAATCCTGCCCGGGGAGCAAAAAGACCAAAATACCCCTAAGGGTCAAAACAACTCTAACGGCCCAACCGAACAACTGAATCTGAACCGGAAGCACCTCGAGATCCGGAATAGAAAACTGGGTCGTTACACGCTTGATGATGTTGGTGATTGAAAGAGTTTGTGCGTGTGATTGAAGGAGTCTGTGTGTGTGATTGAAGGAGTTGTGCAAATCTGAAATGGGTTGCTTGCAATTTTTAGAAATGGGCTTTTTAGTCATTTCATTAGGCCGGTATGATTTTCTGCTACAAAAGAATTTCTTTTGAAATTCTGCTATACATGTAAATATTTTGGACTATTTTGATATACATGCAAAAGCCCCATTAACTATACTACTACTATATCAAATGTTTATTTAAATAAATTTAAAATTTGAAAATTAAAATAAATGGATATATATCATCTCTTAATATATGAAAATAAATTTTAATATTTTTATTTATAATTTTTTTTATGTCTTTGTTTAATCATCCTTAATAACAAAAATATTTATGAAATTTCAATGGTTTAGAGATAAACTATAAATATCGTATTTACAAATTTATAGTTAAAAAATTATTATTATAAAATAATGTATTTTTTAAATATTAATATTGTGTACATCATTTTATTATTAAAACAACAATTAAATTTAAAGAATTTATACATCAATTTATTTTTAATAATGAAGTGGAAATGAATTAACACCAAACTAGATAACCAATCGCACCACGGCCCCATTCAGTCATTTTTATTCTTAGTTTACAATAGGTTGAAAAGTATGAACTTAAAAATATTAAACATTTTTTTTTCTTAAAAAATGAGATTCAAATTTTGTACTCGTGTATTAAGGTGCACTTTTAAAATAATAGTAGGAGCAATCTTTTTTTTTTTTGTGGAAGAAATAAATTAATTTAAATAATTTTGAGAGTTTTGGTTGTATATATATAAAAAGCAACTCTAAATTTCAAGACTTGTATGAGTCAACATATGAATTGAAATTTATTTTACATTAAAAAAAAATCTAAAATTTGAGGGGTATTGTGTTACTTCAATGTAATAATTATTATCAAAATGTAATTGAATTCATTTTTCACTACAAAAAAACAACAAACTAAAATATTTAAGGGTGTTTATGGTTCCCTAGAAGCGTCAATGACTAATAAGATAAATATATTTATTTTTTTGTTACCTAATTAGTATATTTTATTCACAATTCTTTAACCCTTGATAAAATATGAATATATTAAAGTTATAAGGAAAATAGTTTCTTTTTTAATAAAATAAAAAATTGTTGTGAAGATTTTATAATCACTAGTTTAACCAAATGATTTAATTTTATTTTTTAATTCATTCTTTTTTAATAAATAGAATATTGATATTTTTAAATTTGTTTTTATTATTTAAGTCTAACAAATCTTTTTTTAAAAAAAATTTAATAATGATGTACAAATATTTTAAATTAGTCAAATTTCATTTTTGTGGTGTGAACTTTTTTTTTCATTATTATTTTTTTAATTAAAAAATATTTAAGTGTGAAAGATTAGAAACTTTGACCTCATGATTATTATGTCGTATATAATATCATTGAAACTCCGTTTCTTTTGAGTAAAAACATTAATATGCATGATCAATAGTGGTATAAGATTAATTTTATATTACTTACATTTTATTTATGATAGTGTTATATTTACACCTTTATGTTAATAATTAAAGATTTGAGAATAATTATTTTCAAAAAAAAGAAAAAGAAAAAATATTTGAGAATAATGTTATTGTTAAAAAACACATAAGAATAGATTAAAAAAAAATTCAAATGTCCTAACATCTCATCTCCTCACTTCCCATCCGTTTTTCTATCATCTCATCACATCTCCTTGCACCATAAATAAGGTTTTTTTTTGTCGTCTCATCTATCTCTTTCTCCCCAAACTAGGTTTTTCTGCTATCACCATCTCATTTCATCTCACCCCAAACACCCCCTCTCATCCTAACAACCGTGAGTAATCCTAAAATTAAGGATATGTGGGGAGTTCTTAATTTCAACCTTTTGTTTTATTTTAGTGAAATTATTTTTGGGAGGATTATGTCTACGTCTCTACTATGACCAAAAAGAAAGAGAACAAAGTGAAATAGGGAAAGAATTATGTTTTTAAAATCAATTGATAAATAAAATCACTTACCAAGCTACTATTTAAAACTTGTATTACACTCCAACCATGGAGTCTTCGCCTGAGAAGAAACCCACCAAATCTCAAGTCCCTTCTTTTTTTTCTTTCCATTATTTATTTATGTGGGATTTCTTAATCAATTCACCCTTCTTTTCCTTCTTGGGTTTGTCTCTCTCTTTTTCTTCTTTAACTACATTTTTGCCATCTCTCCCTTTTCTCAATTAGTTGTTTTTCCCTCTATTTCTTTTCCTCCCATTTGTGATTTCAGAGGTGGTTTTCTCTTTTACTTATACCACTTTAAATATCACACGACAATTTTTTGTTGGGAAAAACCTTTCTTAATTACGGCAGGAATAAGCAGAAAATAACCCAGAAATTAAAAGGAAAAACAATAAAAGAGAGACAAGATTTTATGTGGAAAAAGTCCCAAATCGGGAAAAAAAAATCACGGTCAGAAAACGTCTACTATATGATAATTTTTTACAATCACATAGAATTCTCTCTCTCCCGACCCCACTCACATATATACTCTCTTAAAAAATTATACTACTCTCACCATTTGCCCACTCTTTACAAGAGGTCAATACATAGAACTTAAATGCTTCCGACTGGAATGCCTTGAAACCAAAGTCAGTTGCTCTATTTATAGTGCTTGGAGCACACCACTTCCCTTTAACTTTCTGATTCCTTGAATCTTTCTTATTATTTGAACCTTTCCGATTTCTTGAACATTTATGATTCCTTTAATCTTTCCAATGTAGAAAATCTTCTTCCTACTATTTTGCCAAAATCTTAACAAATTCCACTTTGGCGAGATATTTGAAGAATCCACATCTTCTGCTAAAACATTGTCTGACAATCATAATCCTTAACTCTTAGAATTATAATATACTACACCATAAGAAGTATAACCCTTGAAATCTCATATCTCAAGATTTTTCTTCTTCATCACATGTCAATACACCTTCATGAAATTTATGGTGCAACTTCCACCCATTTGGCTTACCTGGACAACCGCCAAGTCAATGCCCGTGTGCAAACTTGTGGAACCGTTGACATCACATCCTCTACCATGAAAAAGCGAGCATACCATGAGGATGATTTCTTTCTTTCTTCAAAAGAAGTCCTAGATTCCCCGACGAGAGAGACCACGTCAGCATTCAGACTAGAACCCTTCGACGAACTTGCTCTGTTAGGACAATTCTTTCTCATGTGACCAAGTTGTCAACATTCCCACCAACCTTTCTTTTGCACAAAGTTTTTCTTCTTCTTTCAATTGCCAGCTACCAGTACTGAATCCTCTCGTGAAGTACGCTCATCACACTTCGACCATCTTTCTTCTGATAGAAGTTCGCTAGTAGCCTTTGTAAAATTTAAAGTCTCTTTTCGGTACATCAAGATTGGCTTCATATGTTCATAAGAAGGGAGAAGTGACAAGATAAGCCTTAATGCTTTATATTCATCTTCTTTCTTCACACCAACCACCTCCAACTTAGAGACAACGTCATTGAGAACGCTTAGATGATCTGAGATTTTTGTACCTTTCTCTATTCATAACGTGTAAAATTGCTCCTTCTTGTACAACCGATTTGAAATATTCTTTTCTCGATACACGCTTCAAGCTTCTCCCAAAGCTCTTTGGCTGTCATTATTTCATGTATATGAGCAAGAATATTTTTAGCCAAATTTAATCTGATTGACTTGAAGCTCTCAAATCAATTTCCTCCAATTCATGATCACTCATGTTGGATGATTCTACTATAGCGGATAGCTAAATGTCGTAAGTCAAGTTAGTTCGCACTTCACGCAAGTATATGCTGTAAGGGACCGACCCGAATGGGGCACTAAATGGGCCCTTACCCCAATGCATGCAATCAAAATAAAGGACATTTAAACAGACATGATTTCGGATTCCAATTAAAACAAAACATTCAAAATAACCCCTTTAAAAACTAAACAATTTCCTCGAACTCGTCCTGTTTCCAAGCACTGCTCCAAGATAAATACATTTCCAAAGTATACTCCGATCGTGAGATTTCTTAAAATCATTCAAAACATGTCTAAATATAATAATGCTGGAATCCACAACATATTCAGAAAACATCCTAGGGCTCTGTGCCCGGCTACATGCATTCAGGGGAAAATAAAACATAAAGAGTCATAACACAAAATCAGAGTTTGATGATTGAGCCCCATGATCACAGCTCCTCCTTCAGCCATCTTGTCTCGCAACTTGGTTACCTGTGGAAAAACCACAGTAAGGGTGAGTAACGAATTACTCAAAGAAGAATCCCCAACCGGGGTACAATACGATATACATGGTCATCTCGATGAGCGTATGCAAGCTATGAATATAAACACATAATAGAGCACATAGCTTAGCCCACACTTGGGCCTCGGATGCCAGCTTAGGGTCTTAGTCCGGAATAATATCACCACACATCCAATACATAAGTCGCCTATACGAGAAACAAGTCCCGGCCTCGGCTGTCTCATGTCGATGAAAGGTACACGGCTCAAGATCCCGAGGAGCTCTCCTGGTCGGCGCTGTGGAGCGTAAACATGCACCGCGTGCTCTTCGCAGACCATGGAGGGTGTCGGGTCTAGAGGCAAGCTGCCCATGTCCAGTCACCACGCCTAACTAGTTCTTTGGATCGGTGTCACTGACATAGGGGTGTGAGACCTGGACACGTAAACTATGTCAGCCTGAACCACCGCACCTGAGGCTAAGGAAACGGGTCGTGGTAGGCTTACACCAGGAAGCCGCCCTTACCTTAACAGGTGGCAATCGGGGGCTACGGCCGAACACGCTGAGGACGTGCCGACTGCCGGGGACGAGGCAATGCCAAGTCATCATCCCGACGGTTGGGGCATTTAACAGTCTGCCACCCTCACCCAAGATTGCAGGGCCTACCGCTTGGGTTAGCTAATCCCTCACGGGGTCCAGGGATGGAATGACTTGCTCGACGTCCCTGCCATGGATGCAAGGTTCTTTATGCATCAGGCCCGGATGATGCTATCTACCCGCAATTCTAACTCGCCTAGCAAACGAAAAACAATTCCATAAAATCCAATACGTGCTCAATAAGAATACAACGAGCCTAGCATGATACTACGAAGCAAGGAACAGATACTAGCATGCTAGAGAGGAACAACCTAGCATGGATTAACATGAGAATTACACCAGGAAAATCATGCTAATCGGGAATTCAGAATAGAATACCTAGCTATACATGTCAATAAACACAAACAAGCAATCAATCAGCAATCACATAATATATCGTAGGGTCCACACAACTCCGGTAAGAAATCCTTACCTAGGCTGGGGACAATTTGACACGAAATCCTAAGCGACGAACGAACCCGAACTAGCTACCGAGAACCTATCAATCACAACAAAAATCACACAATAGGCCTAAATATAATAAAACAAACAAGGCTCGGCTCGGGAGCAACTCACGAGGCGCGACGAACGCACGAACAGGCCGATTGCACGAACGGGCAAAGAACGGGCTGGCCGCGGCGAGGCTCGCTCAGAGTGGCGCGCTGGGGGCGCGGTGGGTCGGCGCGCGGGCGCGCCTGGGGCCTTGACTGCGCGCGGAAGGGCGCGCGACGACACAGGGGCGTGCGGGCGAGCAATGCGAGGCTCGGCTGGGCGCTGGCGATGCAACGCGACACGAGGCAGGGCGAGGACGCGCGCGCGAGCTCGGGACGAAGTGCGGCGTGGCTCGCTCTTTGGGCTGGTCTCTATCACGCGAACGGCTGGCGAGCTCGACGAACAGGGGCGAACAGAGCGAGCTTCCGCGCGAGGGAAAAACGAGCTCGAATTCGAGCGATCGGAGAGGATTCGACGGGCGATTTGTTGATGGCGAACTCCCCTACACTAGCTGCACAAAACCCATACCTCAAATCACCTTGTCTCGACCAGAAATGGCGAAGCCCGAAACAGAGAACTCGGATTGAAGAAGAGGAGAGGAAAAGCATACCTGCTGCCTTAATAGAAATTCAACTTCGAAGATGGAGGGAGAACTCGGTCGAATTGGAGCTGGAGAAGGAAGAATCGCCGGGAATCTCTGTCGGTCGGAGGATCGGTCGCGAAGGAGAAGAAGAAAGGAAATGAGGGAGAAGGCTCGGGCGAGCTGCCTTTTAAACCAAAACAGGGGACGAACAGCCATAAATAAAAGATGGCGCGCCTTAAGCAACAAGAGCGCTTGATAGCTCAAGTGGCAATGCCACCCGCCTTGCCTACCACACGACCCTGGTTCGATTCCCGCTTGACGCACTATTTAATACCCTATTTATTTTAACCTTTCCCCAAGCCCAATTGCCTTCACCAAAAACCCCGATCCTATTCGAATTGACTCATAATTATTCCGGCAATTTTCAAAATTGCCTTCACCAAAAACCCCGATCCTATTCGAATTGACTCATAATTATTCCGGCAATTTTCAATTTCAAAACCGGCCCGGCCCAAAATTACCAAAATTCGCCCAAAATTACCAAAATTCCCCTGGGCCTCCCAGGAAGACCGGGATGAAATTTCTGGGTTGTTACATATGCGGTCTTTAATAAATAATAAGTAAATTATCTGTAAAGACCCAACCAGAAATATGGTCCTAAACCTAGGTCTTTACTCAGCATGCAAATGAAAAGCATACGAACTAGCAGTTGAATTTTAAAACTTTTCAAATATAAAGGTTGGACATTATTTAAATCAAAACAAATATTCTTTAACCAAATCCATGCCACAAAAAAACAGTGACTGATCAGTACCTTTCTTAAAGACATAAAAATAGTTCGAGCAATAATAAATAATGTTCCCTATGGACTCATGTCCAACTACATGCTGAATTCAAAAGTAAATAACGACACGACAGAGTGCCAGCAACATCCATGATCTCTCAACTCACTCCACTAGCCGCCCCGGTGCTGTCCCAAGTTACTTGGTGGAAAACCACAATAAGGGTGAGTATAAACATACTCAGTAAGAATCCCCGACCGGGGTAAGATACGATGCATTCAATCATCTAGCAACCTAGCACACATGCAAAAAGATATCAACACCGATCTTAGCTCAACGAGCTTACAAGACAAATCCGGAGTCCTCGGAAGTCTCCTACTTTCGGCCTAATGATTGGTTCTCAAAACCAATCCCGGAACATCTCCGAGGGTCTTTCTGTAACGACCCAACCCGAAAGGGGTTCTAAAATAGGTCGTTACCTCAATGCGTCGCCAGCCCGAGCTCGCCCTACCCTGGTCCGTGTCGCCCAGCTGCGCACTGTGCCGCGTCGCGTCGCCCAGCTTGTGTCGCCCGAGCCTCGCACAGTGTCGCCAGGTCGCGTCCAAGCCCGTGTCGCCCGAGCTCGCCCGTCGCGTCTTGTCGCTCTAGCCCGTGCGCCGTCCCTGTGCCGAGCCGCGCGGCCGCCACCGCAGCGGCAGCGCGCGCGCCCACACCAGGCCCCCGCGCGCGCTGTCATGCGAGCCTAGGGCGAGCAGCGCCGTGCGGGCGCCCAATGAGCCCTCTGCGCCCCAAAGCGCCCCACCCCGGCCCCTTTGGTGCGCTAGCCCATGCAAACATTGCTCGTTCGGGTGTCGGTACGCGCCTCGTGAGTTGCTCCCGAGCCGAGCCCTGTTTATTTTATTGTATTTAGGGCTATTTTATGATTATTGATGTGTTTGTTTGGCTCGCTATTGGTTGCTCGGGTTCGATCGCAGTTATTTTTATTGTGTGTTGTTGCCTTCCGACCAGGTAAGGATTTTTTACCGGAGTTGTGTGAGCCCTGCGATATTTTCATGATATGCCTTGCTTGTTTGTTTGTCATTATGAGCATGATAGTAATAGATCGGCTTTGATTGATTTCTCGCTAGCATGTTTGCTTGATTTTACATGTTAGTGCCATGCTAGGTTTGTTCTCACAAAGATGCTTATGATTCCTGCTTAAGCTCGTAGTATCATGCTAGGTAAATGTGTTTGATGTCGGTCATTGTTTGCTAGCCAGGAATCATTGCTTTTTTTACTCTGTACTCTTAGATAGAGTTGTAGGGTTTGTCATCATCCAGAGGCTGATAGCGGACATAACGTATCTTGTCCCCACCGGTCGGGAGTAAAGCGAAGCATTGCTTCAGGGGTTGAGAGCCGACATAACGTACTTTGTCCCCAGTGGTCGGATATTGAGCAAAGCATAACATACCTTGCTTTTTCTCCCCCCTCCCGGCAGCCAATGAAACTTAGCTACCTCATTGGCCTATGCCTAGTTTGTATCCTGCTAGAGCGGAACCCTGCCAACGGTGTAAGCCTACCTTGGCCAGTTCTTAGCTTCAGGTCGGTGGATCAGGCTGCACAGATGAGCGCCGAGGGCCTCGCGCTACTGTGATCAGTGACACTGCTTCCGAGTCATAGGCATGTGCATCTGGCCCGCGTAGTTTGCCCTTAGGCCCCCGCATTTACGCCGGTTGCAGAGAGCATGCGATGTGCGCGCACACGCGTTAGTTGCCGGTTCGGAGAGCTCACCCTGGCTAATGTCGTGAGTACACCATTCCTTCCGTTAGAGCTTGACTTCGGGTACTCTCCCGTAAGTCCAGTTTAGTGCAAGGGCAAGGAGGCCCTTGAGGACATTCTAGGGATCAGTGTATTCCCCCCGAGTGACAGATACCTCGGTGATGTCCAGGATTGGTCAGTGTATCCAATCCCTAGGCAGGAAGAAAGAGACTTCCGATGACTCCAGATCTTGTTTTATGAGCTCGTTGAGCCATGATCTGTGTTGGTAGCTGTTTGCTTGCATGCTTTAGTACTAGATGACTGATTATATCGTATTGTACCCCGGTTGGGGATTCTTACTGAGTAATTCGTTACTCACCATTATTTTTGTGGTTTTTCCACAGGTAGCCATGGCGCGAGACAAGATGGCTGGAGGAGGAGCTGTGATCATGGAAACCCGTTGTTCAACTCTAAGTTTTATGTTTATGATTTAAATGTTCTCTGAATGCATGTAGTTGGGCACGGAGCCCTAGGATGTTTTCTGAATGTATTTCTGGATTCTAGCATTGTTGTAAAGTTTGTATGTTTTAAATAAATCTCTGATCAGAGTACGTTTTGTAAATGTATTTGTCTTGGAACAGGTGCTTGGAAACAGGGACAGGTTTCAGGAAATTATGTTAATTTTAAATGGATGTTTTATGTTTTAGTTTTTACTTAGAATCCGAACACGGTCTTGCAAATTTTCTGTAGATTTGTAATGCATGCATTGAGGTAACGACCTATTTTAGAACCGTTTCGGGTCGGGTCGTTACAAAAACTAAACCATCACGCAGCTATCTGCGACACAACACCTTGAGGAAAATAGCTCAACGACTTTACCAACCAATGCCACGGCACCTCTGTGCCAACTCACTCAAACGAGGCTCAACTAAACGCCAACTGCCAACGCACAACAACTAGGAACAAAGCCCGAGAAGGGCTTGCGCTGCAGAACTCAACCCAAACTTATAACGAGCAAAGCTCGCCTCTAAGCTACCACTCAACTCTTAAGATCCAACTGGCTACTCAAGGACTTCCTCCTTTTAGCTTAGGCCTAACTCATCTTCCAACCAGAAGCTCCACTCCTGAAACCTCGCAAGGAAAACGGATAACGACAACCTCAAAGCTTACGGATCCTAAGCCACACGAATCAGCAAGACTACCTCAGAAGCCAATACTCGAGGCTGGCATCCATGGAGCAACTCAATCACCACAGAGACTAGGGAAGAAGGGAAATCTTCAATCCCCAAAGAACCAACAACTTTCCAGAAACAACTCAACTCTTATACTGGCTGGCCTCCGCTCTTGCGGGGACAAACAACTTTTCGCTTGCTAACAACACAATGCAGGGACCCTCTTGCTGGGCTGACCGCTGCGCTACTCTGATCAACTACACAACTCAGGAGCTAAGCTGACTCCTACTAAACGGAAAACGATTCCCAGCAAGCAAACTCTGAAGGGCAGTGAACATCACACACGCTCGCTGACTTGCTCAAACCCAAGGCAACAGCAACCAACTCTCTTGGAAGCAACACCCAAGGGAAAACTCAACCGATTGGACCACCAACCCAGAACTAACAGCACTTACTCAACCGCCGAGGGAGGGGTCAACTCCCAAAACCTTCCTGAATGGAACAAGTCCTCAGGGCAACGACCTCCAGCTAGAACCGAACTAGCTCTTGAAACAACAAGAGGACCAAATCTTGGCCAAAAACTCACAAGAGGCAAAACAAGCCTTACTGCAACCTCTAGAACACCATCCAAGAGTCCGCCTAACTGGACAAACAACTGCTTCGAAGCAGCCAACAAACTTTTCCCTCTTGCTAGCACCTCAAGTGCCACTACTACCAAATCCACAACTTACTACAAATGGGGCCAGCAAGGTCACAACCTCAAGTGACAAGAACTCTGGCTAGGCATACAAGGGCTCGAACTCAAACAACCATGTCTAAGGCATCTCATCAAACTGAAGGCTCACGGCCTACTCTTGCATCTCCACATGATGCTCAACAATGCTCTGGCCGGCTCTCTCAACATGCAGCAGCTAGCTCCACTCTAGGAGCTCACCAAAAGAAGAGTGCTCAACTCTCCCAAACAACTGAGGAAACCACCAACGGATCCAGTCCGAAGGGGACAATGCTCACTGCACCTTTAACCACAGGGTTCCGGCTTACTGGCTGCAAACAACAACACTTTATAGGAGCACAAAGATGCCTCATCAACCTCCTCGAAGGCTACCAACTCTGCAGCCACTCTCTGGGCAATCAACAATCTGCTAAGGCTTAAGATCAACACTTGAGCTACCCAGGCTAGTCCACACGGGGACCTGCTCCACAAGCATCCACATAAGCAAAGCCATGGCTAACTCTTCTCTTGGAGTGGTACTCCAAGGAAAAGCACCTCCACACTCTCACTAGGGGAAAACCAACAACTGGGCCACAAGTGGCCTACGGGAGTCTATTCTCTGCCTCCCACTGGAACGATGTCCCAGGGGCATCCGAATCTATCTGGATACCTCAACAAGCTGCTATCAAACTGCTCACACTGCGGGAAGTTGGCATGATGGCGCTCTAAGCCCAAACCAACAACGAGTCAGAACCTGCTCGTCTCCGCTACACCACACTACATAAGGCATACACTAGATGAAAAGTATTGTAAATTCTTAACCCTTTCTTTAAAACGGTAAACTTAGGCGTACCTGATGACTGTCGGAGTGCTGATGATCATGGAAAAATGACCTACAAGAAAAGGTTAGTCTACAGAATCTATGACTCTAAGCTCTGATACCAACTGTAACGACCCGACCCGAAAGGGGTTCTAAAATAGGTCGTTACCTCAATGCATGCATTCAAATCTATAGAAAATTTGCAAAATGGTGTTTCTGTAAGAACCCGACCCAAAATACGGTCCTAAACCTAGGTTCTCACTCAGCATGCAAGTTAAATATTTCACCGAGCGGTTTAGTGCTCATATTTAAAACCTTTCAAAACATTTGGAACGGGGAATGCTTAAAACATAATCAACAACTTTGTTTAAGAAAACCAACGAAGTAAAACAAGCCTCGCCAAGATATATATAAAAACATTCAAAAGCAGTTCAAACAACTTTTTATAATGTTTTCCCTAGAACTCTGTCCATCTACATGCCGAACAAATATGCAAACAATAAAGACAGAGTGCTGGCGGCTCCCATGATCAATCGCCTCCCTCCGCTAGCCGTCCCCAGATCTGTCCCAAGTTACCCGGTGGAAAACCACGAGAAATAAGGGTGAGTATAAACATACTCGGTAAGAATCCCCAACCGGGTACAATACGATACATCAATCATCTAGCACCCTAGTATACATGCAAGCGATTACCAACACGGATCATAGCTCAACGAGCTTACAAGGCGAGAATCTGGAATCCTCGGAAGTCTCCTACTTCCGGCCTAATGATTGGCTCTCATAACCAATCCCGGACATCTCCGAGGGTCTTTCTCCCTCGGCCAATTGATCACTCAAAAACCGATCCCAAAGATGTCGACACCCTCGAGGGTCTTTCTCCCTCGACCATATGATCAGCTCAAAAGCCAATCCCAATGGGTGTCCTCAAGGGCCTCTTACCCTCGCTTATAACTGGACTATCGGAGAGTACCCAAGTCCGGCTCTAAAGCGGAAGGAACTGTGTACTCACGAACATTAGCCCGGGAGCTCTCCGAACCGGCGACTAAAGCGTGTCTTGCGCGCACACCGCATGCTCTTCTCGCAACCGGCGTAAATGCGGGGCCTAAGGGGCAAACTACGCGGGCAGTGCACGCATGCCTAAGACTTCGGAAACGGTGTCACCGAACACGAGAGTGCGAGGCCCTCGGCACTCATCTGTGCGCTGCACTGTACACCGACTGAAGCTAAGAACCGGCCAAGGCAGCTTGCACCGCTGGCGTGGTTCTGCTCTAGCGAGCTACAAACTAGGCTTATGCCGATGTGGTAGCTAAATCCACATCGGCCGCCGGGGAAGCAATGTACGTTATGCTTCGCTCTACTCCCGACCGGTGGGGACAAGGTACGTTATGTCCGCTCTCGGCCTCTAGATGATGACAAATTTCTAACACACTAGCTAGAGTATAGAGTAAACGATTCTGGCTAAACATACATAATCATCATCAATCATACATAACCTAGCATGATACTACGAACTTAAAGCGAGAATCTCGGGCATCTTTGGAAGAACAATCCTAGCATGGCACTAACATGTACAATCAAGCAAACATGCTAGCAGAGTGCAATCACAAGTCATGTCTCTATCCACTAATCATGTCCACAAAAGTAAACATGCATATAAGGCACATTCAAGAAAGCATCGCGAGGTCCACACAACCACGGTAAGGAATCCTTACACGAAACGAGCGAAAATAACTTTCACAATCAAATAATGACCCTCGAGCTTTAAAGCGAAACCGAGCAACCTAAGCATTTTAATAAAAACAACCTAATTAAATAAACAGCGCCAATAGCCTAGGGCCCAAAGGAAAAAGTCTCGGGAATTACCGACCGAGAAGACACAAGGCCACGCCCCAACCCGCACGGCAAGGCGGTGTCCCGTCCGCCAGAGACAAGCGGTGGCGCGCTGGCGCTGGCGCTGCACCGGGCGCTGGGCGCTGGGCACCGGCGCTGCACTGGCGCTGGCGCTGGCTGGCGGCCTGGCGCGCGTGAGGAAGCGCGCTGCGCTGGGTTGCGCACGGATCGCGATGGGGAGCAGTGCGCTGGCGCGGCGACGCGGACGAAGCGTGCGGGCACGCAGACGCTGGCCGCTGCAGCGCGCAGCGAATACGCTGGCCCAGGTCGCGCGCGCGCGCGGCGGCCGGGCGGCAACGAAGCGGAGCGCGCGCGCGCTCGGGGCGGTCTGTGCGTAACGGCGCGGCGCTCGGGCTGGGCGTAGGCGAAGCGATCGGGCGCGCTGGGCATGGGCGTCTGAGGCGTTTGGGAGCGCTCTCTGGGTGAGCACAGTGGGCGACACTGGGTTGGTGCGATCTGGGCATGGCTGGGCGGTGCAGGCTTAGCGGCTAGGGTTTGGGTTCTTGGTGAGGTCGGCTAGGAGAGAGAGAGAGAGAGAGAGAGAGAGAGAGAGAGAGAGAGAGAAAAAATCTTGCCAAAACAAGGGGAAGAGGGATTTTCTTGATTTTTCCTTCTTTTTCCTAATTTAAAAGGCCTAAAATCCCTTCCCAAAGCATCCACTTTCAAAACCCGGCCCAAGCAAACTTACTTAAAAAATAAAACTCTCATTTCCTACAAACTCTCAAAGACCATTTAGGGCAAGGGCTCAAATCCCAATGGAAGCACCAAAAATTATAAATAATTTTGCCATTTTCAAAAATACTTCCAAACTTCCAAACAACTTGCCCAAACCTCTCGGGTCTTGCAACCAACAACCATTAAGCTTCGACAAAGGCAGGAATGACCCTGGAATCCTGAAAATCCACAAAACCCTGACCGGGGGCAAAAAGACCAAAATACCCCTAAGGGTTAAAACAGCTCTAACGGCCCATCTGAACATCCGAATAATGACCCGAAATCACCTGGGTAACCGAAATAGAAAACTGGGCCATTACAGTTTCGGATTCTAAGTAAAAACTAAAACATAAAACATCCATTTAAAAAGTCAACACAAAATTCCTGAAACCTGTCCCTATTTCCAAGCACCTGTTCCAAGACAAATACATTTACAAAACTCACTCTGATTAGAGATTTATTTAAAACATACAAGCTTTGCAATAGTTACAACAATGCTAGAATCCGGAAATACATTCAGAAAACACCCTAGGGCTCCATGCCCAACTACATGCATTCAGAGGACATTTAAATCATAAACATAAACACAAGACTCATAGTTGAACAAGGGTTTCCATGATCACAGCTCCTCCTCCAGCCATCCTGTCTCGCACCATGGTTACCTGTGGAAAAACCACAAAAATAAGGGTGAGTAACGAATTACTCAGTAAGAATCCCCAACCGGGGTACAATACAATACAATCAATCATCTAGCACCCTAGGATGCAAGCAAACAGCTACCAACACAGATCATAGCTCAACGAGCTTACAAGGCAAGATCTGGAATCTTCGGAAGTCTCCTACTTCCGGCCTAATGATTGGTTATCCTAACCAATCCCGGGACATCTTCGAGGGTCTATCTCCCTCGGTCATTTGATCAGCTCAAACACTGATCCCGGGGATGTCCTCAAGGAACTCTTTACCCTTGCTAATAATCTGGACTATCGAGAGAGTACCCGAAGTCTGGCTCTAAACTGGAAGGAATGGTGTACTCACGACGTTAGCCCGAGGGAGCTAAATCCACATCGGCGGCCGGGGGGGGGAAGCAATGTACGTTATGCTTCGCGCGCTCTACTCCCGACCGGTGGGGACAAAGTACTTTATGTTCGCTCTCAGCCTCTGGATGATGACAAACCCTACAAATCTAGCTAAGAGTACAGAGAAAATGAATGATTCCTGGCTAGCAAACAATAACCGACAACAATCACACTTACCTAGCATGATACTACGAACTTAAGCAGGAATCATAAGCATGCTGGAAGAACAAACCTAGCATGGCACTAACATGTAAAATCAAGCAAACATGCTAGCAAGAGATCAATCAAAGTTGCCCTATTACTATCATGCTCATAACAGTCAACAAGCATACAAGGCACATCAAGAAAATATCGCAGGGCCCACACAACTCCGGTAAGAAATCCTTACCTGGTCGGAAGGCAACAACACACAAGAAATCTAAGCTGCGATCGAACTTGAGCAACCTAAAGCGAACCAAACAAACACAACAATAATCATAAACCAAAGGCCTAAATAATAATAAAATAAATAGGGCTCGTCTCGGGAGCAACTCACGAGGCGCGGCTGACACGCGAACGGGCCGGCCAGACGGGCGAGGGCATTCTTTGGCGCCGAGGGGCGCAGATGGGCGCTGGCTGGAGCCGCCGCAGCACGGACGAGCGCTGGGGCGACACAATGGCGCGCGGGCATGGGAGCGAGCTCGACTGGGTGATGGCGTGGCTCGGCACAGGGAACGGCGCGCGGGCGCGAGCTCTACGAGCTATAGGGACGCGCAATCTGGTGAGGAGCGGGCTGGCGCTGGCACGGGGCGGCTCGGCACTGTGAGGTGCTGGGCGACGCGGCACTGTGCGCGACAAGGCTGGGCTGGGCTCGGGCTTGGGCGACCTGGGCGAGTTGGGGCTCGGGCTAGGGGGCTGGCTCGGGCTGGGGGAGAGAGAGAGAGAGAGAGAGAAAAGGGAAAAATGGGAAAAAAGGGAAAAAATGGGATTTTTATCCTATTTTTCCAACCTTATCCATTTTTAAAACCTTAAAATCCTTAAAATCCCATTCCCCGGCTTCCTCCTTCGAGACCCGACCGAAGAAAACTTTTCCAATAAAAAAAAACTCACTTAAATCGAACTCCCAAATCGACAATAAGGGCCAGGGCTCGAATCCCAAAGGAAGCACTCAACCAACCATAACTTTGCCAAAACCCAAACCACAACCGAACTTCCAAACGACTAGCCCAAACATCTCGGGACTCGCAACCAACAACAAACAAGCCTCGACAAAGGCAGGAGCGACCTCGAAGTCCTGGAAATCCATAAATCCTGCCCGGGGAGCCAAAAGACCGAAATACCCCCAATGGTCAAAACAGCTCTAACGACTCAACCGAACAACCGAATCTTGAACCGAAAGCACCTCGAAAATTGGAATAGAAAACTGGGCTGCTACAATTTCTCCCTCGGCCAATTGATCAGCTCAAAAACCGATCCCAAAAGATGTCCGACACCCTCGAGGGTCTTTCTCCCTCGACCATATGATCAGCTCAAAAACCAATCCCAATGGGTGTCCTCAAGGGCCTCTTACCCTCGCTAACAAATCTGGACTATCGGGAGAGTACCCAAAGTCTGGCTCGAAACTGGAAGGAACTGGTGTACTCACGAACATTAGCCCGGGAGAGCTCTCCGAACCGGCGACTAACGCGTGTGCGCGCATACCGCATGTTGCTGCAACCGGCGTAAATGTGGGGGCCTAGGTACAAACTACGCGGGCTAGGTACTCATGCCTAAAGACACGGAAGCGATGTCACTGAACACAGTAGTGCGAGGCCCTCGGCACTCATCTGTGCAGCCTGTTCCACCAACTTGAAGCTAAGAACCGGCCAAGGCAGGCTTGCACCGTTGGCAGGGTTCCGCTCTAGCAGGCTACAAACTAGGCTTATCCCGATGTGGTAGCTAATCCACATCAGCTGCCGGGGGAAAGCAAGGTATGTTATGCTTCGCTCTAACTCCCGACCGGTGGGGACAACGTACGTTATGTCCACTCTCAGCCTCTAGATGATGACAAACCCTAAAAGTCTAACTACGAGTACAAAATAACTGATTCCTGGCTAAACATACATATCAACATCAATCACACATAACCTAGCATGATTCTACAAACTTAAAGCAGGAATCATAAGCATGCTGGAAGAACAAACCTAGCATGGCACTAACATGTACAAATAGGCAAACATGCTAGCAGGAATTCAAACACAACTGTCCTATCCACTAACATGCTCATAAAAGTAAACAGGCATACAAGGCACAATCAAGAAACATCGCAGGGTCCACACAACCCCGGTAAGGAATCCTTACCTGGTAACAAGTAGAAGATAACAACCAACAAGCGACCCTCGAGCTTTTAAATGAACCCGAACAACCTAAGTACACAATAAAATCATCCTAAATAAACAAACAGCAACCAACAACTTAGGGTCCAAAAGAGTAGAGGCTCGAGAATTACCAACCGAGGAGGCACTAGGTCTTGGCCCAACTCTATCGGCAAAACAAGCTCTCGGCGGCAAGGGGCTGGAAGGACGCGTGGCTGGGGGCGAACAGAGGGTGCGCGCGCGTCGACGGATCGTGATGGTGTTGCGCGTGGACAGGCGCTGGGGCGCGGGAGTGCAGACGTTGACGAGCGGTGGGACTCTTCTGCTGCGGCGTCTGGCGCGCTAGGCGAGGAGAGGGCGCGCCGCTGGCGGGCGATCGAGGGCTCGGTCAAATATTGGGCGTGCAGGGGGGCTCGGTGCGGCTCTGGGCGATGCAGGTGCTCGGTGCAGCTAGGCTTGGCTGGGTTCTTGGGCTAGGCGCTTGGTCTTGATGAAGTCGGCAAGGTGAGAGGGAAGGAGTGAGGGAGGTGTGCGACAAAACAAGGGGAATGATTTCTTGGTTTTTTTCCTTCCTTTTCCTAATTTAAATAGGCTTTGCTTGACCTAAAATCCCTTCCCAAGGCTTTCCTCCTTCGAGTCCCAGCTGACGCGTCTTAATTCATAATTAACTCAAGCTTCCAAACTCCTGTTTAGGTCAGGGGCTCGAATCCTCTTGGAAACATTTTTAAAAGAAACTTTATTCTACAATTAACCGAAAGCTTCCAGAAACTCCCAAATAATTCCAACAACTCTGGGTATCCTGCACCAACAACCTAACCAACTTAGCAAAGCCAGAAATATTCTCGGGTTCTCTAAAATCCCAAGAGGCCACCCTTAGGAGTATAATGACTAAAATGCCCTTCAGGGTTTAAAAATCCTAACGGCCCAACCAAACAACCAAATATTGAGCTGAACATATCTGAGGAACTGGAATGAAAGTCTGGGCCGTTACAATACTCCCTCCTTTTAAGACTTTCGTCCCCGAAAGTCCTAAGACTGAAACAGCTCCTGGTAATGAGTCCTCATCTCATCCTCTAACTCCCACGTCACTTCCTCTGCCCTCTGATGTCTCCACAGAACCTTCAATAAGCTTATCTCCCGGTTGCGTAGAACCTTGAGCTCACGGGTCAAAATTTGAACAGTCTTCTCCTCGAAGGATAAATCTTTACTCAACTCTAAGGGCTCATGCTCTAACACATGTGTCGGGTCTGCCACATACTGCCTCAGCATCGAGACGTGGAACACATTATGCACTGCTGCCAATGACGGGGGCAAAGCTAAACGATAGGCCATTGCTCTGATCCGCTCAAGGATCTCAAAAGGCCCAACAAATCGGGGGTTCAATTTGCCTCTCTTTCCAAACCTTAACACACCACGCATTGGTGCTACCTTCAGAAAAACATGTTGACCCACCTCGAACTCCAAATCTCTACGCCTCACATCGGCGTAACTCTTCTGCCTACTCTCAGCTGTCAACATGCGAGCCCTGATCTTCTGCACTGCGTCATTCGTCATCTGAAGTAACTCGGGTCCCAGAACCTGTCTATCACCAACTTCCTCCCAGAACACTGGGGATCTACACCGCTTACCATACAACGCTTCGAATGGAGCCATCTGTATAGTCGACTGATAACTGTTATTGTATGCGAACTCCATCAAATACAGGTACTGGTCCCAACTGTCTGGAAAGTCCAAAACACAGGCTCTCAACATATCTTCAAGAATCTGATTCACTCTCTCGGTCTGACCATCGGTTTGAGGGTGAACAACAGTACTGAAACTGCACTCGGTTCCCAAACCCTTCTGGAGCGCTCTCCAGAAGCGAGATGTGAACCGAGAATCCCGATCTGACACTATCTTCGCTGGTACCCCATGGTACCGAACAATCTGCTCCAAAAATAATTGTGCCCAATGTTCCACGGTATAGTTAATCCTACCGAGAATGAAGTGTGCACTCTTAGTCAGCCGGTCCACTATTACCCAAATCTGAGTAAATCCTCTCGGTGTCCTCGGCAACCCAGAAATATAATCCATCGAAATCTCATCCCACTTCCACTGTGGAACACTTAACGGCTGCAATAATCCTGCTGGCTTCGGTCTGGGAGCCTTCACTTGCTGGCAAGTGAGACACCGGCTAACGAACTCAGCTATGTCCCGCTTCATACCCATCCACCAAAATGTCTGTTTTAGATCCTGATACATCTTGGTACCTCCTGGGTGCCAAGTGAATGGGGAACTATGTGCCTCTGTGAGAAACTCGGCTCGAATCCCTGCATCGTCCGTGATGCACAACCGACCTCTGTATCTCAAACCTCCGTCTAGTGCTACGACAAAGTCAAAATTGCCATCAGCCTCAACTCTCTCGAGCAACCTTTTTAACTTGGGATCACTCAGCTGGTTGTCGATAATCCTCGGCTTAAGCGACGGCTGAACTGATAGCTGGGCTACTCTGGAGGTAACCTCTCCCAACAAAACTGCGATACCGGTTCGCTCAAACTCTTTCCGCAATTCAACCTGAGAGCTCAGCAAAGCTGCGGAATGCGACGTCTTCCTACTCAGTGCATCAGCCACAACGTTGGCCTTTCCGGGATGGTACAAGATTTCACAGTCGTAGTCCTTAACCAACTCGAGCCACCTTCTCTGCCTCATGTTCAACTCCTTCTGAGTGAAGAAATACTTAAGGCTCTGGTGGTCCGTGAACAATTAAATCCTTTCACCATACAAATAGTGCCTCCAAATCTTTAGTGCGAAGACAACTGCAGCAACCTCCATATCATGAGTTGGATAGTTCTTCTCATAAGGCTTCAACTGCTGGGAAGCATAAGTTATCACCTTCCCATGCTGCATCAACACACAGCCTAAACCGTACTTGGAAGCATCACTATAAACCACGAAACCTCCTATCCCCTCCGGAACTGCCAACATTGGCGCTGTCGTCAAACTGAGCTTAAGCTAGGCAAAACTTTCCTCACATCTAGCATCCCAAACAAAGTCAACACCCTTCTTGGTCAGACGGGTTAGGGGTGCTGCCTTAGCAGAAAAGTCTTTCACGAAACGCCGGTAATAACTTTGCGGACCTGAGAAAGTCTGCAGATTACGACCGCCGTCGTCGGTCCGCCCACTGAACTAATCGCCTCTATCTTTGCGGGGTCCACCGCTATTCCATCTCTGGATACAATATGTCCAAGAAAGGCTACTTTCTCTAGCCAGAAGTCACATTTTGAAAACTTTGCGAACAACTGATTCTCTCGCAATGCTGTTAAAACCTGTCTCAAATGCGAAGCATGGTCCTCCTTTGTCTTGGAATAAATCAAAATTTCATCTATGAACACGATGACAAAGTTATCCAAGAATGCCTTGAATACTCTGTCCATCATGTCCATAAACGCTGCAGGGGCGTTCGTTAGTCCAAAAGACATGACCACGAACTCATAATGACCATACTTCAATCTAAACGCGGTCTTAGGGATATCTGCATCCCGAATCCTGAGTTGATGGTACCCTGACATCAAATCAATCTTGGAAAACACTGAAGCTCCCTGAAGCTGATCAAATAAATCATCAATTCGAGGCAGGGGATACTTATTCTTCACCGTGACCTTATTCAGCTCTCTATAATCTATACATAAACGCATGGATCCATCCTTCTTTTTAACAAACAGGACAGGTGCTCCCCACGGGGACACACTCGGGCGGATGAACCCTCGATCCAGCATCTCCTGCAACTGAACTTTGAGTTCTTTCAACTCAGCTGGCGCCATACGATTAGGAGCTTTAGAAATGGGAAGAGTCCCTGGCTCCAGCTCAATGGTGAAGTCTAACTCCCTCTTCGGGGGTAAACCCGGTAACTCCTCAAGGAAAACATCAGCAAACTCTTGCACCACAGGGACCATGTCAACAGACAACGCGGAACTGCTATCTCCTGACAGCTTTGCCAAGAAGCCCCAAGCTCCTCGAGCTAACAATCTACGGGCTTTTACTGCTGAGATCAACGGCGGGCAAACTCCGCCTTGGACACCGCAAAACGTGAAGCTCGGCTTCTGAGGTGGCCTAAACACAACTTCTTTCTGGCGGCAGTCTATCAAAGCATGGTTCTCCGCCAGCCAATCCATACCAAGGATCACATCGAAATCGCTCATAGACAGAACTATGAGGGTAACCTCTAAACTCTCATTGGATATCTGTATCCGGCCACTCTTAACTCTATTGCTAGCTAACATACTTACTCCCGAGGGAGTGGCAACACATAGCTCAAACCCTAAAGGTTTGAGTTCCACACAAGCTTGTCTAACAAATGCATCAGAAACAAAAGAATGGGTCGAACCCGAATCGAACAATACAAGTGCATAATGCTCTAAGACAAGCAGCGTACCTGCAACTGCATCATCAGTACGCTCCACCTCCTGGCGAGTAGTGGCAAACACCCGCCTAACTGGCTTTGGGCGATCCCATTCTTTGCTAAATCCTGAGTACAAAATCTGGCCAAATGCCCTTTCTTGCCACATCTGTAGCAAGCACGGGGCGATGCTCCACATAATCCGAAATGCGCCTTACCACACTTATTGCAATGTGACGGCTGCCTGGCCCCGCCCTGCTGGCGATCCTGTGCTCTACCATGTGGTCGGCGCTGATCCCGACCCCTAGACTGGCCTTGACGGCGAGTCTGCTGCCCACCTGAGTGGAAACCATAGGAAGACCCAAACTTCCTCTTATGCCCAGAATGATGTTGATCAAGCTGAAATGACTGAGCTGGTGCAACAGAATCATGCACTAGCGGATACTTCGGATTATAGATTGTAGCCAACTCCACTGCTCGATCATAGCTCTCAGGAGCGAGTGCTCGGACATCCTGAGCAACCTCCTTCCTCAGCCCACTAATAAACTTCTTAGTCTTGAGCTCCTCAGTTGCAATGAGCTACGGGGTAAAATAGCTATATTTAGAGAACTTCTTTTCATACGCAGCAATACTCTGACCCCTACTTCAAATTCGAGAAGGCCTCTGCCATCTCCTACTTAGCCTCGTCGTTGACATACTTGGCTCTAAATTTCGTCCTAAAGAACTCCCAGGTGGCTGGAGAAGACCCAGCTGGTCTAGCTCTATCTATGGACTCCCACCACCATTCAGCTGTGTCAGTGAGAACATGGGTCGCATATCTCGACCTCTACACATTGGGGCATCCCATAACTCTAAAAATGTACTCCATCCTGGCCAACCACCTGACTGCCACTAGTGGGTTCTCTAAAGCATCGAATTCCTTCAGCTTCTACTTGGTGAAATCCTTCATCCACTTGCCAAACTCAGCGGCTCCCTCTGCACAATCAAGTGAATCGATCGGCTCTGGCGACCACCCCTTCCAGTTGAGCTACAGGGGCTACTAGAGTCATGGGGGCTCTTTGGAGCCTTTGAGGTGCTCGCTTTGCATAAGCTATGTCAACTGGGCTATCTGTGCCCTAGACTCCTCTCTGTGTGCTGCTAGCTGCGCCTAAGTCTTATGTAACAGCCCAGTTTCCTATTCCAGTTTTCGAGGTGCCTTCGGGTCAAGATTCAGTTGTTTGGTTGGGTTTTAGAGCCGTTTGGCCCCTTGGGGGTATTTTGGTCTTTTGGCTCTCCGTGCAGGATTTGTGGTTGTCAGGGCTTCGAGGTAGCTCCTGCCTTTGTCGAGGCTTGTTTGTTGGTGGCTGCGAGTCCCGTGGTGTTTGGGCTAGTCGGTTGGATGCTCGGTTGTGGTTTGGGCTTTGGCAAAGTGTTGGTTTGTTGCGTGTTTCCTTTGGGTTTCGAGCCCGAGCCTTTAGTGTTGCTTTGGGAGTTGGATTTAAGTGAGTTTGATTTATTGGAAAAGATTGCTTCGGTCGGGTCTCGAAGGAGGAAGCCGGGAAATGGGATTTTGAGGTTTTAAAGTGGATAAGGATGGAAAATGGATTTAAAAATCCCATTTTTTCCCTTTTTTCCCATTTTCCTTTTTATTTCTCTTTTTCTTTTCTTTTTTCCCCAAAATGCATCTTTCTCTCTCCTTCTCTCTCTCTCTCCCCGAGCACCCCCACCTAGCCCAGCCCCTAGCCATGGCTCGCCCAGCCCCAGCCCGTGCAGCCTTGGCTCGCCCACGCCCAGCTAGCCCGAGCCCAGCGTCGCCAGAGCCAGCCCGAGCTCGCCCAGCGCTCGCGCGCCGCCCTCGCCAGCCAAGCGTCGCGCGCCTCGCGTCGCCCGCCCGCCAGCGCCCTCGCCTGCCTCGTCCGTGTCGCCCGGTGCGCCTTGTGCCGCGGCCGCGCCACGATGCAGCGCGTCGCGTCGCCGCGAAGTCTCGCCTAGCTCGATCGCGCGTCCACAGAAGCGTCGTCGCGCCGCCGCGCGCCTCGCCTCCTGCTGCTCGCCGCGCCGCGTTACGCGCGCCAGCGCCACCCTGCGCCCAGCGCCCTGCTGCGCCAGTGTTGCCTAGCCCGTGCGGCCGGCCCGTTCGAGTGTCGGTAGTGCCTCGTGAGTTGCTCCCAGCCGAGCCCTGTTTATTTTAGTGTATTTAGGGCTATTTTATGATTATTGATGTTTTGCTTGGCTCGATATAGGTTGCTCGGGTTCGATCGCGATTAATTTATTGTGTGTTGTTGCCTTCCACCGTAAGGATTTCTTAACGGAGTTGTGTGGGCCTGCGATATTGTCATGATTTTGCCTTGCTTGTTTCTTGTTGTTATGAGCATGATAATAATAGAGCGGCTTTGATTGATTTTACGCTAGCATGTTTGCTTGATATTACATGTTAGTGCCATGCTAGGTTTGTTCTCACGGCATGCTTATGATTCTGCTTAAGCTCGTAGTATCATGCTAGGTAGTGTGATTGATGTCGGTCTTTGCTTGCTAGCCGGAATCATTTTTTTTTTTCCCAGTACTCTTAGATAGAGTTGTAGGGTTTGTCATCATCCGGAGGCCGAGCGGACATAACGTACTTTGTCCCCACCGATCGGGAGTAGTGTGCGACGCATAACGTATCTTGCTTCCCCGGTCACTAAGGTGGATTTAGCTCGGTCGGGAATAAAGTGTGCGCACATAACGTATCTTGCTACCCCCGCCCGACCAGTAGGTTGTGGAATTAGCTACCCACTTCGGCATAGCCTAGTTTGTAGCTGCTAGAGCGGAACCACGCCACGGTGTAAGCTGCCTTTGGCCGGTTCTTAGCTTCGTGTCGGTGGACCAGCCGCATGATGATGGCGCGCAGGGCCTCGCGCCATCGTGATCGGTGACACCGCTTCCGAGTCTTAGGCATGCGTACTGCCCGCGTGGTTTTGCCCTTAGGCCCCGCATTTACGCCGGTTGCGAGAGAGCATGCGGTGTGCGTGCACACGCGTTAGTTGCCGGTTCGGAGAGCTCCCGGGCTAATGTTCGTGAGTACACCATTCCTTCCGTTAGAGCGACTTCGGTACTCTCCGTAAGTCCAGTTAGCAAGGGTAAGAGGCCCTTGAGGACATCCTTGGGATCGGTTTTGAGTGATCAATTTAGCCGAGGAGAAAGACCCTCGAGATGTCCCAGGATTGGTTAGGATAACCAATCATTAGGCCGGAAGTAGGAGACTTCAGATGATTCCGGAAGTAGGAGACTTCCGATGGCTCCAGATCTTTCTTTTTAAGATCGTTGAGCTATGATCTGTGTTGGTAGCTGTTTGCTTGCATGCTTTGGTGCTAGATGATTGATTATATCGTATTGTACCCTGGTTGGGGATTCTTCTTGAGTAATTCGTTACTCACCCTTACTTATCTTTCAGAAACCATGGCGCGAGGCAGGATGGCTGGAGGAGGAGTTGTGATCATGGAAAACCCGTTGTTCAACTCTGAGTCTTATGTCTTGTATTTATGTTTTAAATGTCCTCTGAATGCATGTAGTTGGGCACGGAGCCCTAGGTTGTTTTATGAATGTATTTCCGGATTCTAGCATTGTTGTAAATGTTGTAAAGTTGTATGTTTTTAATAAATCTCTGATCAGAGTAAGTTTTGGAAATGTATTTGTCTTGGAACAGGTGCTTGGAAACAGGGACAGGTTTCAAGAATTTTGTATTGACTTTTTAAATGAACTCTTGCCGGTTTTTGGTTTTTACTTAGAATCCGAAACAACCATCTTGCAAATTCCGTTGTTGATTTGTATGCATGCATTGAGGTAAGGGCCCATTTAGAGCCCCTTTCGGGTCGGGTCCTTACAGTTGGTATCAGAGCTCAGAGTCATAGATTCTGTAGACTGACCTTTTGTTGTAGGTCGTTTTTCCATGATCATCAGCACTCGAGCGATCATCAGTGCGCCTAAGTTACTGTTTTAAAGAAAAGGGTAAGATTTACAATACTTTTCATCTAGCTTTTATGCCTTGTGTAGTGTTGTGTAGCGGAGACGAGCAGGTTCTGACTCGTTGTTGGTTTGGGCTTAGTGAGCCATCATGCCAACTTTTCGCAGCGATCTTGGCGATTTGTTTAGCGACTTGTTGAGGTATCCGGATAGATTCGGATGCCCACGGGCGTCGTCCCCGAGGGAGGTAGAGCTTAGACTCCGTTGGCCATGTGTGGCCCGATTCTTTGCTTTTCCCTAGTGAGAGGGTAGAGGTGCTTACGCGCGGTCGCCCGGTATGTTGATCGCACCCGAGAGGAGCGAGAACGCTTGGCATGTTCGGCCGAGGAGTTGGACCGATCGTGTTGATGTTGAGGCCGCGTCCGGTGGTTGTTAGGCCCGCATGCCGTTTGGCCCCGGTTGAGAGTTGCACTGGAGGAGGGGGTAGAGGCTAGCGGCGCCTCGGTGAGACTCCTTGAGCGAGTGTGCTCCACCATGAGAGATTTGATGGCGGTCTTTAGCTATCGAGCGGAGACCCGTGCGCAGATTGTAGCGCGTAGTAGAGAGAGTCCCGAACACACAGATAGCCCGGTGTGACAGAGTTTGTTTCAACATTTTTCCCCAAAGTAGCTCTTATAGCCCCTGAGGTTCCCGGGAGGGCATGATCAGCAGTTTTATTCGGATGAGTTTGTTGGCGTTGATGGAGCCGCCCGGTTTGGCAAATGGATGCCTGTAGAGCTCGATGTTTTAGTAAGTCCCTTTGCTAGTAGTAAAGTAGTTGGCCAGTTTGAGTTTAGCATCCGTGTGTGGGATGCCCCGCTGCTCGTGAGGCCGAGGTGTGCCGTTCGGTCTTTGTTTGGTTCATCGGATGGTGGTGGAAGTCCCTTGTGAGAGGTGGACTAGCGAGTCTCCACCACGCCCGATTGTTTGGCAAGTTGCCGTGTTAGTGGCTTGAGAGGCGGATGAAGGGTCATCTTTGCTCCCTTGCGAGCTCTTTGTTGTTTAATGACCCAGACTTCCTCGAGATGTGGATTTGGTAGTAGTAGCACTTGAGGTGCATTGGTTGGTGTGCCACTTTGGCACTAAGTCCAGTTCAAGCTTGAGTTTGGCTTGGGCATAGCGGATGGTTCTATGCCGTTCGGAGTTCAGCGCACTCCTTTAGCCTTGGATCTGTTTATGGCGATTGCACTGTTTAGGTCGTGCGGAGGGCTAGTTCGGTGGTAGTCGATGGACTACAAGCGAAAGGATGCTCGAGAGGAGCCGAGCCTCTTCCCGATGTTTACGGAGGTTGAGTAAGTCGCCAGATTGGTTGGTAAGTGTTGGTGCGCTTGAGCCTCGCGCTAGTGTTAAGGCCAAGAGTTTTCTTGTGGTTGGTAGTACGGTCCAACTACCTTCGAGTGCCTTTATCTCGAGGAGAGTTGAGCATCGTAGATGCGAGTTTGGTCCAATGCAGAGGACCACGAGTTGGATGCTTTTGAGGCGAGATGAGTGATGCCTTGCGAGAGGATTTGGATGCCTTATGGGTAAGCACCCTTGGTAGAGGCTTGGTATAAAGTAAGTTCGGTGTGGCATGGTTATGCTTTTGGTAAAGCAAGGTTGCCTCGACTTTGAGCATCGTGTGGAGTTGGAACTTTTGGTGTTTCTTGGTTGGAGTTCGATTGGAAACCGAACAAGAGCGATGGTAGCAAAGCCGCGCGATTTCGATCGCCTTGGCTAAGAGTTGTTTGGATCCTTTCCTTGGGTAGAAGCCTTGTTGAGAGGCTGATGTTTGAGTAGGAGGACGACGCATTCGGTAGCGTTTCGGATCCTCTTGGTTTCCAAGGAATTGGAGTTGGCCTGCATGGTTGAGATCTTTGGAGAGAGTTGTGCTGTTCGCATTTGGTCACGTTAGCTCGTTTGTCGGCCGTATGTGTCGGAGGGTGATCGTAGGATCCCTAGGTTGTGGAGAGCCTCTCCAAAGCTCGGTCGAGCCCGTGTAGTGAGTTTCAGATTGGCAAGTCTGGGCCCGAGTAGTTTGTAGCCTCGGTTGAGTTGCTAGCAGTCTTGGTAGACTAGCAAGCTAGTGTTTGTTTGGAGTAAAGTCCGGATTGGTTCCGGTGAGGTGGCAAGTTGATGCTTGGTGTTGACCAAGGTGTGGTTTGGAGCTGCTAGTGTTTTGCTTTGCTCGTGGGACGAATGGTTCGTGCCCAGTTGGTTGTTTTCCTGTTTCCAAGATGTCGAGTTGCCCCGTTTGGCTTTTGGAGGTTCAGTCTAAGATGGACCCCTGTTGTTGCCCCGTGAGATGTAGATGTTGTTGCTCTAGTGGAGCAAGACAGTGAGCGTATGTGGAGCTCTCTGTCCTTTGGTTGTCTGTTTGTAAGAGCCGTTTCGTTCGGGGATTTGTCAGGTTACTCCTTTGGGCTTGGAATTGATGGTAGTGGTGCTAGCAAGAGGGAAAAATTTGTTGGCTACTTGGAAGTAGTCGTTTGTTCAGTTAAGCGGATTCTTGGATGGTGTTCTAGAGGCTGCAGTAAAGGTTGTTCTGCCTCTTGTGAGTGTTTGGCCAAGATTTGGTTCTCTTGTTGTTTCGAGAGCTAGTTCGGTTCTAGTGAGGGCGTTGCCCTAAGGTCTTTTCCTAGTCGGTAAGTTTTGGGAGTTGACCCTCCCTCGCGATTGAGTAAGTTTTGTTGGTTCCGGATTTGTGATCCGATTGGTTGAGTTTTCCTTGGGTGTTGCATCCAAGAGAGTTGGTTCTTTGTTGCCTTGGGTTTGAGAAAGTCAACAGCTTGTGTGAAGTTCATTTGCCCTTGAGTTTGCTTGCTGGGGAATTCGTTTCTGCTTTTGTAGGAGTCGACTTAGCTCATAAGTTGTGTTTTTGATCGAGTAGCGCGCTGTCACCCAATGAGAGGGTCCCTGCTTTGTGTTGTTAGCAAGCAAGAGTTGTTTGTCCCCGCAAGGGCGGTGGCCAGCCAGTAAGAGTTGTTTCCGGCAAGTTGTTGGTTCTTTGGGGATTGAAGATTTCCCTTTCCCCTAGTCTCTGTGGTGGTTGAGTTGCTCCCTGGATGTCAGCCTCGAGTGTTATCTCCTGAGGTAGTCTTGCGGATTCGTATGGTTCAGGATCCGTAAGCTTTGAGGTCGTCGTTATCCGTTTTCCTTGTAAGGTTTCGGGAGTGGAGTTTCTGGTTGGAAGATAAGTCTGGCCTAAGCGAAAAGGAGAAGTCTTTTGAGTAGCCAGTTGGATTTTAAAAGTTGAGTAGTAGCTTGGAGGCTAGCGTTGCTCGTTTTAAGTTTGGGTTGAGTTCTGCTGAGCAAGCCCTTCTCGGGCTTTGCTCCTTGTTGTTGTGCGCTCGCAGTTGGAGTAGCAGAGCCGTTTGAGTGAGTTGGCATAGAGGTGCCGTGGCTTTGGTTGGTAAAGCCGTTGAGCTGTTTTCCTCAAGGTGTTGTGCCGCAGAGAGCTGCGTGATGGTTTAGTCCTTGCAGCCCGAGTTTTCCTTGAGAGGAATTTTGGTGGTTTCCTTGCCTGGCAGTGTTTTCTTTGGCCAGTTGCTAGTAGATTTGCATGGAAAAGTTTGCTTTCGGCCGTTTGGTTTCTGGAATCTGGAAGGTTCAGTTGTTTGGCCAGTTTGTTGTAGGGTTGAGTCTGCTTGTTAGCAGCTGTGATTTCCAGAGGAGTTTTGCCAGTGCGTGGTGTAGAGCTTCATAGCTTGTGGCCAGTCCTCGAGATTGCTGAGAGTAGCACCGTTTTAGAGTTGGTGCGAGTTGAGGACGTGGTTTGCCGTCTGTTCCCTTGGAGTTCAGTGTATGCCCAGTATGGATGGCATTGTGGCCTTGAGTTTTTGAGAACCCAAGAGAGTTTTGGTACTCGAAGAGGGCTAGTGTTGTTGGCCGAGAAGTTCCGTTGGTTGGATCAGTGGAGTTTTCCTGGAGCTGTTTCGTCTTAGGACTTTCGAGGACGAAAGTCTTAAAAGGAGGGAGTATTGTAATGTGACCCGATTTCCTATTCCAGCTTTTCGAGGTGCCTTGGGTCAAGATTCGATTGTTTGGTTGGGTTTTAGAGCCGTTTGGCCCCTTGGGGTATTTTTTGGTCTTTTGGCTCTCCGGCGGATTTGTGGTTTTCGTGGCTTCGAGGTAGCTCCTGCTTTGTCGAGGCTTGTTTGTTGGTGGCTGCGAGTCCCGTGGTGTTTGGGCTAGTCGGTTGGATGCTCGGTTGTGGTTTGGGCTTTGGCAAAGTGTTGGTTTGTTGCGTGTTTCCTTTGGGTTTCGAGCCCGAGCCTTTAGTGTTGCTTTGGGAGTTGGATTTAAGTGAGTTTGATTTATTGGAAAAGATTGCTTGGTCGGGTCTCGAAGGAGGAAGCCGGGAAATGGGATTTTGAGGTTTTAAAGTGGATAAGGATGGAAAATGGATTTAAAAATCCCATTTTTTCCCTTTTTTCCCATTTTCCTTTTTATTTCTCTTTTTCTTTTCTTTTTCCCCAAAATGCATCTTTCTCTTTCCTTCTCTCTCTCTCTCCCGAGCACCCCACCTAGCCCAACCCCTAGCCATGGCTCGCCTAACCCCACCCGTGCGGCCTTTGCTCGCCCACGCCCACTAGCCCGAGCCCAGCGTCGCGCGAGCGGCCGAGAGCTCGCCCGCGCTCGCGCGCCGCCTCGCCCGGCCCAAGCGTCGCGCGCCCTCGCCAGCGTCGCCCGGCCGCGCGCGCGCCGCCTGCCGCTCGGTCCGTGTCGCCACCGCCTTTGTCGAGCCACCAAGCGCCGCGATGCCGCGTCGCGTCGCCTCGAGCCTCGCCTAGCTCGATCGCGGCGTCTCAGAGCGCGCGCGTCGCGCGCCAAGCGCGCGCGCGCCTCCTGCTGCTGCGCCCGCGCGTTCGCGCTTCCAACGCCCAGCCAGCCACACGCCCAATACGCTATCTGCGCCAGTTCCAACCAGCCTAGCCCGCGCCGGCCCCGTTCGAGTGTCGGTACGTGTGCCTCGTGAGTTGCTCCCAGCCGAGCCCCGTTTATTTTAGTGTATTTAGGGCTATTTTATGATTATTGATGTTTTTGCTTGGCTCGATATAGGTTGCTCGGGTTCGATCGCGAGCTTAATTTATTGTGTGTTGTTGCCTTCCGACTGTAAGGATTTCTTACCGAGTTGTGTGGGCCTGCGATATTGTCATGATTTTGCCTTGCTTGTTTGCCGATCGTTATGAGCATGATAATAATAGAGCAGCGACTTTGATTGATTTTCTGCTAGCATGTTTGCTTGATATTACATGTTAGTGCCATGCTAGGTTTGTTCTGCAGGCATGCTTATGATTCCCGCTTAAGCTCGTAGTATCATGCTAGGTAGTGTGATTGATGTCGGTCTTTGCTTGCTAGCCGTGAATCATTGTTTTTTCTGTACTCTTAGATAGAGTTGTAGGGTTTGTCATCATCCGTGGCCGAGCGGACATAACGTACTTTGTCCCCACCGATCGGGAGTAGTGTGCGACGCATAACGTATCTTGCTTCCCCGGTCACTAAGGTGGATTTAGCTCGGTCGGGAATAAAGTGTGCGCAACATAACGTATCTTGCTACCCCGCCCGACCAGCCGGTGCCAGGAATTAGCTACCCACTTCGCATAGCCTAGTTTGTAGCTCCTCGCTAGAGCGGAACCTGCGCCACGGTGTAAGCTGCGCTTGGCCGGTTCTTAGCTTCAGTCGGTGGACCAGTGCCGCACAGATGAGCGCCGAGGGCCTCGCGCTCATCGTGATCGCGACACCGCTTCCGAGTCTTAGGCATGCGTACACGCCCGCGTAGTTTGCCCTTAGGCCCCGCATTTACGCTGTTGCGCGAGAAGAGCATGCGGTGTGCGTGCACACGCGTTAGTTGCCGGTTCGAGAGCTCCCCCGGCTAATGTTCGTGAGTACACCATTCCTTCCGTTAGAGCGACTTGGGTACTCTCCGTAAGTCCGTTTAGCAAGGGTAAGAGGCCCTTGAGGACATCCTTGGGATCGGTTTTGAGTGATCAATTTAGCCGAGGGAGAAAGACCCTCGAGAGATGTCCCGAGATTGGTTAGGATAACCAATCATTAGGCCTAAGTAGGAGACTTCCGATGATTCCGGAAGTAGGAGACTTAGATGGCTCCAGATCTTTCTTTTTAAGCTCGTTGAGCTATGATCCGTGTTGGTAGTAGTTGTTTGCTTGCATGCTTTGGTGCTAGATGATTGATTATATCGTATTGTACCCCTGTTGGGGATTCTTCTTGAGTAATTCGTTACTCACCCTTACTTATCTTTCAGGAAACCATGGCGCGAGGCAGGATGGCTGGAGGAGGAGTTGTGATCATGGAAAACCCGTTGTTCAACTCTGAGTCTTATGTCTTGTATTTATGTTTTAAATGTCCTCTGAATGCATGTAGTTGGGCACGGAGCCCTAGGTTGTTTTATGAATGTATTTCCGGATTCTAGCATTGTTGTAAATGTTGTAAAGTTGTATGTTTTTAATAAATCTCTGATCAGAGTAAGTTTTGGAAATGTATTTGTCTTGGAACAGGTGCTTGGAAACAGGGACAGGTTTCAAGAATTTTGTATTGACTTTTTAAATGAACTCTTGCCGGTTTTTGGTTTTTTACTTAGAATCCGAAACAACCATCTTGCAAATTCCGTTGTTGATTTGTATGCATGCATTGAGGTAAGGGCCCATTTAGAGCCCCTTTCGGGTCGGGTCCTTACATCTTAGCTCTCTGCTCGGCCATTAGGCCCATTATCATGTCTCTCATACAAGAAACATCTCCTCCTGGAGCTGCACCTCGAGGCATAGCAGCCTCCACCCCTTCTCAGGGCAAGTTAGCACCTGGAGCCACAGGCGGCCTACGAGCCTGATCTGCCCTAGCTGCTGGCTCTACAACATCTCTATTTGCAATTTCAGACGGGCCTGCTCCACTGCGTGTAACCGGCATACTGGCGATCTACACGGAAACCACAACGGGTTAGTCCACTCTCAGACTCTTCTCTGTCAACAAAGGTAACTCATGTGTACTCATACAGTATCGTAAACAAAACCCTTACTAAACAAACTTAGACAAACTTGACGGTCGTGGAGTGCTAGAGATCATGGGAACACAACCTACAAACAGGTTAGTCTACAAAATCTATGAACCTGTGCTCTGATACCAACTGTAAAAACCCAACCAGAAATACGGTCCTAAACCTAGGTCTTTACTCAGCATGCAAATGAAAAGCATAAATGAAACGAACTAGGAGTTGAATTTAATAACTTTTCAAATATAAAGGCTGGACATTATTGAAATTAAAACAAATATTTTTTAAGCAAATCCATGCAACTCAAAAACAGTGACTGATCAGTACCTTTCTTAAAAACATAAAAATAGTTCGAGCAATAATAAATAATTTTCCTTATGGACTCATGTCCAACTACATGCTGAATTCAAAAGTAAATAACAACACGACAGAGTGTCAGCAGCATCCATGATCACTCAACTCACTCCGCTAGCCGCCCCGGTGCTGTCCCAAGTTACCTGGTGGAAAACCACAATAAGGGTGAGTATAAACATACTCAGTAAGAATCCCCGACCGGGGTACGATACGATGCAATCAATCATCTAGCAACCTAGTACACATGTAAACAGATATCAACACCGATCTTAGCTCAACGAGCTTACAAGACAAATCTGGAGTCCTCGGAAGTCTCCTACTTCCAGCCTAATGATTGGTTCTCAAAACCAATCCCGGGACATCTTCGAGGGTCTTTCTCCCTCGGCCAATTGATCAGCTCAAAAACTGATCCCAAAAGATGTCCGACACCCTCGAGGGTCTTTCTCCCTCGACCATATGATCAGCTCAAAAACCAATCCCAATGGATGTCCTCAAGGGCATCTTACCCTCATTAACAAATCTGGACTATCGGGAGAGTACCCGAAGTCTGACTCTAAACTGGAAGGAACTGGTGTACTCACGAACATTAGCCCGGGGGAGCTCTCCGAACCGGCGACTAACGCATGTGCGCGCACACCGCATGCTGCTGCAACCGGCGTAAATGTGGGGGCCTAGGTACAAACTACGAGGGTCAGGTACGCATGCCTAAAGACTCGGAAGCGGTGTCACCGAATACGAGAGTCGCGGGCCCTCGGCACTCATCTGTGCAGCCTGTACCACCGACCTGAAGCTAAGAACCGGCCAAGGCAGGCTTGCACCGTTGGCAAGGTTCCGCTCTAGCAGGCTACAAACTAGGCTTATGCCGATGTGGTAGCTAATCCACATCGGCTGCCCGGGGGAAGCAAGGTACGTTATGCTTCGCTCTAACTCCCGATCGGTGGGGACAACGTACGTTATGTCCACTCTCAGCCTCTAGATGATGACAAACCCTACAAGTCTAACTACGAGTACAAAATAACTGATTCCTGGCTAAACATACATATCAACATCAATCACACATAACCTAGCATGATTCTACGAACTTAAAGCAGGAATCATAAGCATGCTGGAAGAACAAACCTAGCATGGCACTAACATGTACAAATAGGCAAACATGCTAGCAGGAATTCAAACACAACTGTCCTATCCACTAACATGCTCATAAAAGTAAACAGGCATACAAGGCACAATCAAGAAAAATCGCAAGGTCCACACAACCCCGGTAAGGAATCCTTACCTGGTAACAAGTAGAAGATAACAACCAACAAGCGACCCTCAAGCTTTTAAATGAACTCGAACAACCTAAGCACACAATAAAATCATCATAATTAAACGAACAACAACCAACAACTTAGGGTCCAAAAGAGTAAAGGCTCGGGAATTACCAACCGATGAGGCACTAGGTCTCGGCCCAACTCTCTCGGCAAAACAAGCTCTCGGCGACAAGGGGCTGGCGGGGCGCGCGTGGGTGGGGGCGGCGAGCAGATCGGCGCACTGCGCGGCAGAGGGTCGGGCAGACGCAGCGTGGTCGGGCGCGAACGCAGAGCATGCGACGCGGTGGCGTGGGCGCGCGACGTCTGCGCGCGGACGAGCGGTGGTCGCGAGCTCGTCTTTGGGGCGGTCGCGCGGCGAAAGGCTGGCCGGCTTGCTAGTGGCGTCGCGCGATGCGGCGCGACTGCTTCTTCTGAGCGTCTGGCGGCTAGCGGCGAGGCGCAGGCTGCTGGTGGAGCGCCGAGTGATCTGAGGGCTCGGTGCGGTCTTTGGGCGATGCATGGGCTCGGTGCGGCGCTGGGCGATGCAGGGGATCGGTGCGTAGCTGGGCGGTGTAGGGGCTCGGTGCGGCTAGACTGGGCTGGGTTCTTGGGCTCGGCGCTTGGTCTTGATGAAGTCGGTAAGGTGAGAGGGAAGGAGTGAGGGAGGTGTGCGGAAAAACAAGGGGAATGATTTCTTGGTTTTTTTCCTTCCTTTTCCTAATTTAAATAGGCTTTGGTTGACCTAAAATCCCTTCCCAGGGCTTTTCTCCTTCGAGTCCCAGCTGACGCGTCTTAATTCATAATTAACTCAAGCTTCCAAACTCCCGTTTAGGTCAGGGGCTCGAATCCTCTTGGAAACATTTTTAAAAGAAACTTTATTTTACAATTAATCGGAAGCTTCCAGAAACTCCCAAATAATTCCAACAACTCTTGGTATCCTGCACCAACAACCTAACCAACTTAGCAAAGCCAGAAATATTCTCGGGTTCTCTAAAATCCCAAGAGGCCATCCCTAGGATTATAATGACCAAAATGCCCTTCAGGGTTTAAAAATCCTAACGGCCCAACCAAACAACGAAATATTGAGCTGAACATACCTGAGGAACTGGAATGAAAGTCTGGGCCGTTACATTATCGATCTTTACAGAGAGTGGAAACTATCCAAGGTGATGTTCAAAATGGAATTGTAAATTGCACAAATATGATTTGAGCTGGATTGTTGTGGAAACATAAAAGTAAATAATTAACAGGGTAAAACAGTTTTCTTTCTTTCTTGAGAAATAAGGCTAGACTAAAGTACGCATGAAAATCAACATCAATGTAATAAACACGAAACATTTTGAAAGGGACTCTATCATACTACGCCTTGCAAACTTCTGCTTCCGCTTCCGTTTAGCATCAAATCTGACTTCCGCCGCGACATGATGTAATTATGAGCCGACGCTAAGTATGTAATAGTTACACATTTATTACTAAACTCTGATTCAAAGAATTGCATATGTAACACTACCTATTAAACATGCAAAATAGACTTAGGTTATTTCCTCTTTCGATTTACAACCTATTAGTTTGTGTGGATGGTCGGTCGACATTCACTATTGTAATGATGCACCTAAGTTACATGCTTTAGACGAACCCTTCCAGATTCTTCCTACAACATGCTACTAAGATTCACTTTATCCTAGTTTTGCTCTAATGAAGTTAGTTCATGATACAGATAGAGAACACAAAACACGATATGGAAACATATTAGAATTGTATTACTGAAGTAAAATAAGTCGAACAGTGAAATAAATGAAAAAAAGATAACAACTTGTCGTCCTTTTGGTCGAATCTCTGAACTCTTTTCGAAAGAATAAATAAAAGACCAATGCCCTCATGCTCTCTCTATTACACAAACAATATATTTATAGGATTGAGTCGTCAAATTTCTAAATCTTCCAGAATGGCACGAAGCAATCTTCGCGATAATTTCTCTTTTTATTCTTGCCAAATGTATTTTAATTTGTCTAAGGCAGGAATCCCGTGATTTCAGCAATCCGTCTCGTAATTTTTCTGAATAGTCAACTTCACGCTGTCGTCGATTCCTTCCTTATTTACTTGAAGTGCTTCTAGCCTTTGTCTCTCGAGCTTTTATTGCTCGCAATAGCGCGTCTTGATTCTCAGCATCGCATTGCACTACTAACGCTAACCTTGGGTAAATAGAAATCAACATAAGCCTTGCGAAATCCGTGCTAAACGTGCTATTTTGGTTATTTTTCTCAACATCGCATTCGTAAGCATTAGCGAATTACACCTTTTTATTCATATTTTCACCTTACTGGCAATACTTTTCAATTAATAAACGCAAACAATGGTCCAAAGTTAGGCTTAAATCTTACTATATTTTAAGTTATCACTGGACTTCATAAAACCTCTACTGGAACTACCACTGGACTCTGTTGAACCACCATCACCGCTTAATTTTTCAAAAGAAACCACCACTTGGTCTTTCTTTCAAAGGCTTGTGCAATCCAAATTGTATCCGCACATCTTTGACTTATACTTGCCACAAGTCAAAATTCATCCTTCCATCAAATTTCTCCACGTCAAACTTCACTACACTCATAATGTGTAACGACCCAGGTTTTTCTTCCCGGTCTTCCAGGTATGCCCTAGGGGTAATTTGGTAATTTGGTCGGGCCGTCAGGGTCGTTTGTGTCTTTTCCAGTTACTAAAATTATTGGATGGTTTTTGTAGGTTTTTGGAGGAGTTTGAGGTTTGGTTTGAGCAAGGTTTGTTGCAAAAGTAAAAATAAAGGTAATTGTGCTTTGCAGTGGGTTTGAACCCGGTCTCTGGGAAGCTTGTAGAGAGGTGTGCCAATTGAGCCATTAGGTGCTCTTGTTGCTCTTTCTGCATCACATCTTAGTTAACCTTGGATTTTGGAGTTTTGGTGCATTTGGTTAAATGAAATAGAATTAGGTTATTCCATCTTATTCTCCAAATCACCTCTTGGCCGCCCAAGCTCTCCATCTCCATAGCCTTGCCGAGTTCTTCATCCTTGCATCTCCTTGGGTTCGATCATCATCATTCCGGGTAAGTCTTCATCTTCTTCATCTTCTCATTTGGGTGTTTTGTTGGCCGAATGTAAGAAAAAGGAGTTGTGTGTGTGTGTGTTGTGCGGCCAATAGAGGAGTCCAAAGACCGAGCTCGCTCGTCGATCACCCGGCTCACAACAGACCGCCCCAGCCGTCGCGACGCCCGGACCGATCGAACCAGCCTGCCACGACGCCCGATCGCCTCGCCAGCGCGCCGTCGTCAGCCGATCGCTTGCACGCCAGATCTGCCGAAGCGGCCATCGCTCGCCGTTCGTCCGCCGATCGCTGCGCCGCCCAGATCTGTCCTCGCCAAGCGCCGTCGTCGTCGGCCGACGCTCGCCGCCCGAATCTGCCGGCGCGCCACTGTCGCGCCGGCTCGACGACGTTCGCCGCGCGCGTCCTCGCCGAGTTGCTCGCCCGCGCCTTCGCCCGACGCCGCGCCAGCGCCCGCGCCGTCGTCGAGCGCTCGCCCGCAGCGCGTGTGTCCACGCTGCCGTGCGGTAGCGCGCGCCATACAGTGTCCTCGCTTGCGCGCCGTGCGGTAGCGGCCGGTAGCGTGTCCGTCGCCGTGCCACAAGAACCAACCAAAGCGTGTCCTGCCGTGCGTACCCCCACCTTGCCGAGCGGCTTGCGGCGACCCAAGCTCGTGTCGTCGCGCCGCGTGAGTTCCCTCGGCGAGCCGAGCTTGTTGTTTCTATTGTTGTTTAGATATTTTAGATGCCGATTATTGTTGGTTTGCTAGGTTCCCGCCGCTAGCTCGGGATTGTTCCGCAGACTTAGGATTTGTGTGTAAAAGTCTTCCACCAAGGTAAGGATTTCTTACCGGGTTGTGTGGACCTCTGCGGTATATTTGTGATTGTTGTTTTGTATGCTGTGTATGTTTACTAGCATGTTTAGCCTAGGTGCTCTGTTCAAATTCTGATCGCATGAACTCTTGTATTGTTTCTCATGTTAGCCCATGCTAGGTTGTTCTATTCTAGCATGTTCGATATCTGTTCTTGCTTCGTAGTATCATGCTAGGTTCTTTGTATCCGATGAGCACGTATTGGACCGCATTGATTGAATCGTTATTATTGTTAAGGTTTAGAATTGAGGTAGATAGAATCATCCGCCCGATGCATAAAGTATCTTGCATCTATGGCAAGGACGTTCGAGACAGTTCTCCGCCCTTGGACCCCGTGAGGATTAGCTATCCCAACCGGTAGGCCCCGCAATCTTGGGTGAGGGTGGCGATCGTTAAATGCCCCAACGGTCGGGATGATGACTTGGCATTGCCTCGCCCCGGCGATCGACACGCCTCGGCGTGTTCGGCCGTAGCCCTTGATTGCCACTGTTAGGCAAGGACCGCTTCTCGTGTAAGCCTACCTCGACCGGTTCCTTAGCCTCAAAGTGCGGTGGTACAGGTGACATAGTTCACGTGTCCGTGTCTCACACCCTATGTCGCTGACACCGATCCGAGATTTAGTTAGGCATGGTGGCGAACACGGGCGGCTTTTGCCACTGACCCGGCACCCCGAGAGTTTGCGGTAGCATGCGGTGCGCGCTTACGCTCATTACAACGCGCCGATCGAGAGCTCCTCGGGATCTTGAGCCAGCACCTTTCGTGACGACGATGAGACAGCCGAGGGCGGACTTGTTCCCGTATAGTGCGTTTAGTGTGTTGTGGTATTTTCCGGACTAAGACCCCGAGATGGCATCCGAGGTCCAAGTGTGGACTTAGCTATGTGCTCCGCTCTGTTTGTTTCTCATAGCTTGCATACATTCTTCTAGATGATCATGTATATCGTATTGTACCCCGGTTGGGGATTCTTCTGGTAATTCGTTACTCACCCTTATTCTCGTGGTTTCCACAGTGTAATCAAGGCGGGAGACAGGATGGTCAAGGAGGAGCTATGATCATGGAACCTCTTGTCATCTCTCGATTATTTATTTTAATTATTATGACTCTTCACTTTTTATTATTTCCCTGAATGCATGTAGACGGGACACAGAGCCCCGGGATGTTTTCTTACGTTTTATGGATTCCAAAGATATTGGTACTTGTGGATTGTTTTAATGGTTTAAATAAATCTCACGATCGAGTGTGCTTTTAGAAATGTATGTTTTGGTTGTTGAATGTTTCTGCTTTTACTTGGAATCAAAATGTATTTTTCTTAATGTCTTTCATTTTCACTACATGCATTGGGGTAAAGGCCCATTTAGAGCCCCTTTTTGGTGTCGGGTCTTTGCTGATTGGTATCGAGCTCGAGTCATAGATTCAGTAGGACCGACCTTTGTTGTAGGTCGTTTTCCATGATCATCAAGACACTCTGGCGGATCATCAGTGCGCCTAGATTTATTGTTTTAGAAAGGAAAAGGGTTAAGAATTTACAATACCTATCATCTAGTGTATGCCTTGTTTGGTGTTGTGGAATGGTGACAGCGAGTTTTGATTCGTTGTTGGTTTGGATGTAGATCGCCAAATGCGACCACCCGCATCGGAGAGGAGGTTCGAGAGCGGTCGAGGTATCGGATCGGATCGATCTCGCGGGACATCGTCCCAAGCCGACAACGATGGCATTCCACCAAAGAGCCTCTGTTACGCCTAGAGCGGGCGTTGAGGCGATCGAAGGCCGTGAGATCGCTCCCCGAGCAGAGTTTGCTTGAGTCTATGAGGGCTTTTATGGTCGCATGTTGAGTGACCGAGGCGGCGAGACCTGTGCCTTGTTGGCGCCAAGCAATGGAAGAGTCCCGAGCCCCGATCGAGCGGTGACTTCGATTGGTTCAAAGTGAGCTCGAGAGCACCTCCAGGCTCCACGAGAGCAAGTAGCCCCAGAGGCGATATGGCGAGGGTGCCGAGGAATTGGGTAGGTGGTCAAGGATTTTGTGAAGTGGAAGCTTTGAGAAGTTTGATGCCACCGGGTGATGCGTTAGCGGCGGCCAGTGGATTGCCCATTTGGAGTACACCTTCCCGATCATGGTGTGCCCCGATATTCAGAGGCCGAGATGTGCGGCTCATGTGCTAGGAGGCACACAATGAGATGGTGGTGGGAGTCCACCTTGAGCGAGAGACCACCGGGTCTCCACCCGCTACTTGGGAGTTCTTCAAGGCCGAGTTCAAGGTAAAGTTCATCGGTGATGAGGCTCGGGAGAAGATGGTGGAGCTCTTCCGAACTCGGCGCGTTCCGATTCCATTGAGGAATATGAGCGCAAGTTCTCGGAGTATGGATATTTTGCTCCTCGCCTGATTGCCACCCCGAGTGAAGATTCGGAAGTTCATATCTGGATTGAGGCAGTGGTGTTTCCCGAGATGTCGTGGCTCGTGCCCCCGACACTTATGCTAGGGTCATCCCAGGCTTAGCCACGATCTATAATGGGAAGTATCCCACTGAGCGGGTTGTTGCCGCTCTGTCTGTTGTCGTCCCGTCCCAGCAGCAGTGGGCGAGAAGAGGAAGTTTGACTTTTCGGGAGGCGGCGGCGCGCCGCCAAGGGCGATTGAAGCAGATCACGGAGAGCTCCATCCGTTTCAGCCCGACAATGCAGGAGGACCTGAGCGCTTTCCGCTTGTGCTACTTGTGGGAAAGTCCACGCCGAGCTTGTCACCTGGACCTAGATTGTGCTTCCGTTGTGGTAGAGAGGGCACATGGCCCGTTTTTGTGATCACCCGGCTATGGCGGCTCGGCCAATGCAGCGGCGGGTCGAGTGTTTGCTACGACCGTCAGAGGCCGAGCGTCACGGATGCGGCTGTGGCGAGGTGCACTTCTTGTTTTAGATCATCGCGCGCATTTGTCTTGTTTGATTCTCGGTTCCACGCATTCATTTGTATCTGTGTTGTTTGGTTTGAGCATGCTAAGTTAAGACTAGAGCCTCTAGGTTTTGAGTTATCTGTTGCAACTCCTTCGGGAGTTAGTATGTTGGCTAGAGATAAGATTAAGGATGGCCGGATCGAGATATCCGGAGAGTTGCTTGTGGCTACGCTCATAGTTCCGCCTATGAGCGGTTTTGATGTGATTCTTGGTATGGAGTGGTTAGTCGCTAACCACGCGCTGATTGATCCGCCACCGGAAAGAAGTAGTGTTCGGACGCCAGTCGGCCTAGCTTTAAGTTTCGTGGAGTCCAGGTGGAGTTTGCCCGCCGATGGTGTCACCGTGAAAGCTCGTCGTTTGCTAGCTCATGGAGCTTGGGGCTATCTAGCCAAGTTGTGCAGGAAGAGCCGCCCCGCCGTGCATTGATCAAAGCCGGCGTGCGGGGAGTTTGCGGACGTGTTTCTGAGGAGTTACGGGGTTGCCCCAAAGAGAGAGGTTGACTTCATTATTGAGCTCGAGCCGTGGACCCTCCTATCTCGAAGGCTCCGTGACGCATGGCGCCAGTGAGTTAAAGGCCAAGATTCGATTGCGGGAGATGTTAGACCGAGGGTTCATCCGCCCAAGTGTGTCCCCGTGGGAGCACCACGATTCTGTTTGTGAAAAGAAGGATGGATCTATGCGCTTATGTATTGATTACCGCGAGCTTAATAAGGTGTGATGAAGAATAAGTATCCGCTGCCCCGTGCATCGATGATTTGTTCGATCGGCTTGGGAGCTTCGTGTTCTCCAAGATAGATCTCGAGATCCGGTTACCATCGATTCTGCGGATCGGGGATGCCGACATTCCTAAGACAACTTTCGTGTCTAGATATGGTCACTACGAGTTTGTGGTCATGTCGTTTGGATTGACCAATGCCCCACCGCGCGTTCATGGACATGATGGATAGGGTGTTCAAATCATTCTTGGGCAACCGTCATCGTGTTCATTGACGATATTCGATTTATTCGAGGTCTAAAGAAGACCATGCAGAGCATTTGAGGCGAGTATTGGCGGCTTTGAGGAAAACCACTTTATGCGAAGTTTTCCAAATGTGACTTCGGTTGGAGCGGTGGCCTTCCTAGGCCACGTGGTTTCGAGAGATGGTATAGCCGTGGACCCCGCGAAGATTGAGGCCGTGAGTTCATGGGCCAAGCCGACTTCGATTGCCGAGATTCGCACTTTTCCGGTTTTGCGGTTACTACCGTCGGTTCGTCAAGGACTTTTTCGCTTTAGCCTCGCCCCTCACTCGTCGTCGCGACGAGGAAGGGTGTCGAGTTTGTTTGGGACAAAGAAAGTGCGATGAGAGCTTTGCGAGCTCAAGCGTAGTTTGACTTCACACACGACTGTTGGCGATCCGGAGGGACAGTGGTTTCGTGGTCTACAATGATGCTTCCAAGTTTGGATTAGGTTGTGTGTTGATGCAAAGACGGGAAGGTCATTGCCTATGCTTCCGTCACCACCAAGCGTATGAGCGAGAACTACCCGACTCATGATATGGAGTTGGCGGCGAGTGGTGTTTGCAATCAAGATTTGGAGGCATTACCGTATGGTGAGCGGATTCGATGTTTACCGATCACCGAGAGCCTCAAGTATCTGCTTTACTCGAAGGAGTTGAATATGAGGCGAGAGATGGTTAGAGTTGGTAAAGGATTATGATCTGCGAGATTTTGTACCATCCGGGTAAAGCCAATGTAGTGGCCGATGCTTTGAGCGAGAAAGACGTCGCACTCTGCGGCGTTGTTGAGTTCAGCCAGTTTTGCGAGAGAGAGTTCGAGCGGCCGAGGTTGCAGATGTTGTTGGGAGAGGTTACCGCCGAGTAGCTCGATTGATCTGCTCACCGCGATTCGGCGCGGATTATAGACGGCCAGTTGGGTGACCCCGCACTTAAGAGATTGGTTGACAGAGTTAGTCTTGTGGTGACTTTGACTTTGTATATTCACCGATGGTGGGTTGACTTATAGAGGCGGTTGTGTGTTCCGGACATCTGCGAGTTTCTGCAGCGAGTTGCTCTCGAGGCCCACAGTTCCTTTTGCTTGGCACCCCTCCTGGGTACCAAGATGTATCGAGACCTTAGCGGACTTTACGGTGGATGGGGATGAAGAGAGATGTGGCAGAGTTTGTCACCCGGTGTCTCACTTGTCGCCAAGTGAAGGCACCCAGCAGAGCCAAAGAGTTTGTTGCAACCATCGAGTGTACCCAGTGGAAATGGGAAGAGATCTCTATGGACTTTATATCCGGTTTGCCAAGGACTCCGAGGAAGTTCTCTCGCATTTGGGTGATAGTCGACCGTTTGACCAAGAGCGCACACTTCATTCCCTGTAGAGACACTTATACCGTGGAACAGTGGGCGCACTGCTTTTGGAGCGAGATCATCCGTTATCATGGTGTGCCTGGTGAGGATTGTGTCCGATCGTGACTCGCATGATTCACTTCTCGTTTCGAGAGCGCTCGTAGAAGGGTTTGGGCACAGAGTGCGATTTCAAAGATGACTTTTCACCCTCGAGACGGATGGTCGACCGAGAGAGTGAATCGATTCTCGAGGATATGTTGAGGGCTTGTGTGTTGGATTTCCCGAGCGATTGGGACCAGATTCAGATTTGATGGAGTTTGCCTATAACAATAGTTACGATCGACGATTGAGATGGCTCCATTCGAGGCATTGTATGGTAAGCGTTATCGGTCCCCAATGTTCGGGAAGAGGTTGGTGATAGACGAGTTTTGGGTCCCGAGTTACTGCGCTTGACCAATGGTGCGGTCACGAAAGATTAGAGCTCGTATGTTGACAAACTCAGGCAGCGAGAGAGAGTTACGCCGATGTTCGGCGTCGAGATTTGGAGTTTGAGGTTGGTCGGCATGTGTTCCTTAAGGTTGCTCCGATGCGAGGTGTTTTGAGGTTTGGTAAGCGAGGGAAGTTGAGTCCCCGTTTTGTTGGTCCGCTCGAGATCCTAGAGAGGATTGGCGAGTTGCTTACCGGTTAGCCCTACCTCCGTCACTATCGCAGCATAGTGTTTTCCATGTATCGATGTTGAGGCGGATGTGCCGGACCCGTCGCACATTGTGGACTTTGAGCCTTTGCACCGAATGAGGATTTGAACTTCGAGGAGAAGCCGGTGAGGATCCTTGCCTTTGAGACCAAGACGTTGCGTGTCGCGAGATTCGTTTGGTAAAGGTTCGATGGAAGAATCGGGGTTCGAGGAAGCCACTTGGGAGCGGGAAGACGAGATGAGGTCGCATTACCACTCGAAATGTTTCTACTTTTAAGACTTTCGAGGACGAAAGTCATAAAAAGGAGGGAATATTGTAACGACCAGGTTTTTCTTCCCGGTCTTCCGTATGCCCTAGGGTAATTTGGTAATTTGGTCGGGCCGTCGTGTCGTTTGTGTCTTTTCGAGTTACTAAAATTATTGGATGGTTTTTGTAGGTTTTGGAGGAGTTTGAGGTTTGGTTTGAGCAAGGTTTGTTGCAAAAGTAAAAATAAAGGTAATTGTCTTTGCAGTACCGGTTTGAACCCGGGTCTCCCGGGAAGCTTGTAGAGAGGTGTGCCAATTGAGCCATTAGGTGCTCTTGTTGCTCTTTCTGCATCACATCTTAGTTAACCTTGGATTTTGGAGTTTTGGTGCATTTGGTTAAATGAAATAGAATTAGGTTATTCCATCTTATTCTCCAAATCACCTCTTGGCCGCCCAAGCTCTCCATCTCCATAGCCTTGCCGAGTTCTTCATCCTTGCATCTCCTTGGGTTCGATCATCATCATTCCGGGTAAGTCTTCATCTTCTTCATCTTCTCATTTGGGTGTTTCTTTGGCGAATGTAAGAAAAAGGAGTTGTGTGTGTGTGTGTTGTGCGGCCACGGAGGGAGTCCAAAGATCGAGCTCGTCGCATCGGCCCGCTCAGTCAACAGACCGCCCTCGTGTCGTCGACGCCCGGACCGATCGAACCAGCCTGCGCGCGCGCCCGAGATCTGCCCTCGCCGGCGCCGTGTCGCCCACCGATCGCTTGCACGCCAGAATCTGCTGGCGGCCTCTCGCCGTTCGTCCGGCCGATCGCTCGCGACGCCCAGATCTGTCCTCGCCCGGCGCCGTCGCGCGTCCAATACCGATCGCTCGCCGACGCCGATCTGCTGGCGGCCACTGTCGCGCGCCGCTCGACGTTCGCCGCGCGCGCGTCCTCGCCGAGTTGCTCGCCGCGCGCCGCGCCAGACGCCCGGCGCCGCGCGCCTTCGTCGAGCGCTCGCCCGCGCGCGCGTGTCCTCGCTTTGCCGTGCCGGCGCGGCCGGTAGCGTGTCCACGCTGCCGTGCGGTACGCGGCCAGGCCAATAGTGTCCGTGCGCGTGCCGGTAGCGCAACCGGTAGCGTGTCCCGCCGTGCAGCGCCGCCCGGCCTTGCCGAGCCGGCTTGCGGCCAGCCCCAAGCTCGTCGTGTCGCGCGCGTGAGTTCCCTTTGAGCCGAGCTTGCATTCTATTGTTGTTTAGATATTTTAGATGCCGATTATTGTTGGTTTGCTAGGTTCCCGCCGCTAGCTCGGGATTGTTCCATGCTTAGGATTTGTGTGTAAAAGTCTTCCGACCAAGGTAAGGATTTCTTACCGGGTTTGTGGACTCCTGCGGTATATTTGTGATTGTTGTTTTGTATGCTGTGTATGTTTACTAGCATGTTTAGCCTAGGTGCTCGCTCAATTCTGATCGCATGAACTCTTGTATTGTTTCTCATGTTAGCCCATGCTAGGTTGTTCTATTCTAGCATGTTCGATATCTGTTCTTGCTTCGTAGTATCATGCTAGGTTCTTTGTATCCGATGAGCACGTATTGGACCGCATTGATTGAATCGTTATTATTGTTAAGGTTTAGAATTGAGGTAGATAGAATCATCCGCCCGATGCATAAAGTATCTTGCATCTATGGCAAGGACGTTCGAGACAGTTCTCCGTCCTTGGACCCCGTGAGGGATTAGCTATCCCAACCGGTAGGCCCTGCAATCTTGGGTGAGGGTGGCGATCGTTAAATGCCCCAACGGTCGGGATGATGACTTGGCATTGCCTCGCCCCCGGCGATCGACACGTCCTCGGCGTGTTCGGCCGTAGCCCTTGATTGCCACTGTTAGGGCAAGGACCGCTTCTGGTGTAAGCCTACCTCGACCGGTTCCTTAGCCTCGGTGTGCGGTGGTACAGTGTGACATAGTTCACGTGTCCGTGTCTCACACCCTATGTCGGTGACACCGATCCGTAGATTTAGTTAGGCATGGTGATCGAACTCGGGCGGCTTGCCACTAGACCCGGCACCCCGAGTTTGCGGTAGCATGCGGTGCGCGCTTACGCTCATTACAACGCCCGGCCGAGAGCTCCTCGGGATCTTGAGCCAGTGCACCTTTCGTGACGGCGATGAAGCCGAGGCCGGGACTTGTTCCCGTATAGTGCGTTTAGTGTGTTGTGGTATTTTCCTGACTAAGACCACGAGATGGCATCCGAGGTCCAAGTGTGGACTTAGCTATGTGCTCCGCTCTGTGTTTGTTCTCATAGCTTGCATACATTCTTCTAGATGATCATGTATATCGTATTGTACCCTGGTTGGGGATTCTTACTGGGTAATTCGTTACTCACCCTTATTCTCGTGGTTTTCCACGTGTAATCAAGGCGGGAGACAGGATGGTGAAGGAGGAGCTATGATCATGGAACCTCTTTGTCATCTCTCGATTATTTATTTTAATTATTATGACTCTTCACTTTTTATTATTTCCCTGAATGCATGTAGACGGGCACAGAGCCCCGTGGATGTTTTCTTACGTTTTATGGATTCCAAAGATATTGGTACTTGTGGATTGTTTTAATGGTTTAAATAAATCTCTGATCAGAGTGTGCTTTTAGAAATGTATGTTTTGGTTGTTGAATGTTTCTGTTTTTACTTGGAATCCGAAATGTATTTTTCTTAATGTCTTTCATTTTCACTACATGCATTGGGGTAAAGGCCCATTTAGAGCCCCTTTTGGGTCGGGTCTTTACATAATGGTTGACATCTCTGCTTCAATCTTAGTAAATCTGCAAATAGTGAACAACACTGAAACTACGAACCTAAAGCTCTAATACCACTTGTTGGGAAAAACCTTCCCTAATTACCACATGAATAAGAAGTAAATAACCAAGTAATTAAATGTTGCAGAAATATTCACAAATCAGTCTTAAGATAATTTAGCAATACTTTAGCTTTCTTCACACTTTACTCCACTGAAATGTTGCAGCAATATTCACAAATCAGTCTTAAGATGGTAAAACATTAAAATTTCACATTCAAACATATTTTGCTACAACAACCTTCAATTATTTATCTTACACAAAAATCTATATGATGCTACAATTTTTCCCCAATTGAGATGCTAAAGCAAACATTTCAATCGATTATTTTTATGAATCAACGTAGTTTTTCACAAATACTCTCAATTCTTGAGAGTTATCAATAGTCTTCAATTAATTCACCGATAGATTCAACCAGCTCAATGAAGAGAGAGGTAATATGACAATTTAAAACAAATGAAATGAGAATCGGCTATGACTAATTTTTTTTTTTAAAAAAATGCTATAATTATATCATGTGGCTTAAAAGTTGTTATCCATAACAATTTCCCTTAAAAATTAGATATTTAATTATAAAGACCAAAATTAGGAGAAATAAGCAAAAAAGAAAAATTACAAATTTGTTTACTATGCATATTTTTCATATTCTCAAAAAATTATTTGATAAATAAATTTGAATATACATAGATAAATAATTTAAATTTATGGTTTTCATTTAATTTAATAATTATCAAAATTTATAAACTGGATTAAAGTTAGAAATTTAGTTATAAAGATTAAAAGTTAAAAAAATACAATTAAAATTAAAATTCCTTTGATATATCTATTTGACATACCTCTTTTTTAAGAAGATCTTGTTCATCAAAGATTTGGAAACATGTATGCTCTAAGTGTTTGCGAAAACTTTTTAACATTATCGACTCTGTCAACTCTCCTTGTTTACACCTTATCACCTAGACAAAAATATAATTATACTATATGCAATTTTCTTGCATATCTTGTTTACTTAAAATAAAAAAGTGTTTCCGATTGTTTACTTGAATCCTAATGTTCTTTGGTGAGTCTGGTATCTTCAAGTATTTTGGGTGACTTCAATTGAACTAGTAGGGCCTTCAAATTCATTTTCCACATTCCAAATCGCCTATATGGTCAAACTTCTTAACCTCAAATCTTACAGACTTCGTGATGATATATTAATGGCTAAGTAGGACCAAGAACCACGAAGAACTACAATATAATGAAGAATCAAAGGGTAGACGAAGACAACTTGAAGTTTTGATGCCAATTTGGTTAACATGAAAGCTGATCTTATAGTCGAACGATCAAAACGATAGAATCATTAATTAAAAAAAATGTTGATGTATGACACGCACTGGCTTCTAAAATCATGCAGATGTGAAGGCACGTGTTCAAGATTGAGGCTTGATACAAAAGAAATTTGGTGCCTTGAAGATGATCTTTTTGGTCACACACCTAAACAAAGGACGCTCCTTTTAGAGTTTGTAGCTCCAACGATTTTGCAGCAATTGAGGTCAAAAGAGAAGAGGGAATTGAGACAAGAACAAAGCATGCGCACTTGATTAAAGGGAGAAAAAGACAAGAGGATTTTTTTACGTGGTTCGGTTGCTAAAGAGCTTCACTCCATGTAGGAAGATGACATTTAATCTTTCTTTTCAAAGAAGAATTTAAAGATAAGTTTTCTCTAGCTTGTTTCTTTCTATTTTCACATAAATGCTTATAATGATCTATCTAGCCTTTTATAGGTTGAGAAACTACACTTAGAACTTAGCTAATTTCAATTTACACTTAGGTTATAAAACAAAAAAGATTAACTGCAATAACTACCTAAGTTTACGAAAACAAAAGATAGTAGAAGTAGGATTTAGAAAGAATGAATCATAGTTTTGAGTGGTTCTTCATATTGGGTAAATGAGAAAGGGGAATTTTCTTATTGCTTTGGTTAACAACAAAACATGTTGAGTGTGAAGCCACGTGCAAGGTAGGTAAGTTAGACAGGTGCCCTCAAAGTTTTGACTTCATGCAATCCACAATTACATTCACACTCTTCTCTCTTATCTCTTTATTCTCAGGGATTCGAAGAAAGCTCTTTTCAAGAATGGAGATTATAATAAAAACAGAGGAATAAATGGATCGAAGAATCAGCAGTACAGAGAAAGAGTATAGAGAGAGATATCGATGGGCAGTTGTAAGTGGTTCGGCCGTGTAGGCTTAGTCAATTGAGACGTAGAATGGATCTTAATAAAGCTTCAATGCTGAGAGCAAAAAATTTCAGGTTTGTTTATCTCTTTACAATTGAAGCACATAACAAATTATACTCGCCTTTCTACCTAAGAGAAGACCTCCATTTATATAGCTTAAGACCATTACACTTAGACAGCTTAGGTTTAGTTAGTTAAAACTGATTTAGTTAGGCTGATCTTCAATTCTCCACCTTGAAACGATCATAGCTGACTAGAGACCAGCTCCATTCTACATCCCTTGACTCTTTTCTTATCCCTTTATAGAAAAGGTGAAAGCTGACAAGCTCAAGACAGTGAGTGAGCTTCTGTCAATCAACAGGCTTGGTCAACATATCAACAACACTCTCTAAGGTATGTACTTTAATGACTTTCACTATTCCCTGTTTTATAACATCACGAATGAAATGAAATTTAATGTCAATATCTTTAGTCCTATTATGGAATTGTTGATTTTTAGATAAGTGTTGATAGCTCTCAAATTGTAAAGACCTGACCCGAAAAATAGTTCTAAACCTAGGTCTTTACTCAGCATGCAAGTGAAAAGCATAAATGACACATACCAGAGGTCGAATTTAAAACTTTTCAAACATAAAGAGTGGAAAACATTTAAAACACAAAGTCAGATAATCGTTAAGTCAAAACCATCCAATTTCAAACAGTGACTGATCAGTACTTTTTCTTTAAAACATAAAAGATAGTTCGAAGCAACAGTAAATAAGTTTTCCCTATGAAATCATGTCCAACTACATGTTGAATTCAAATAATGTAAATAAAGACACGACAGAGTGTCAGCAGCATCCATGATCTCCCAGCTCCCTCCACTAGCCGTCCCGGTGCTGTCCCAAGTTACCTGGTGGAAAAACCATAGAAATAAGGGTGAGTACAAACATACTCAGTAAGAATCCCCGACCGCGGTACGATACGATGCAATCAATCATCTAGCAACCTAGCACACATGCATACAGATATCAACACAGATCTTAGCTCAACGAGCTGACAAGGCAAAATCCGGAGTTCTCGGAAGTCTCCTACTTTTGGCCTAATGATTGATTCTCATAATTCTCATAACCAATCCCGGGACATCTCCGAGGGTCTTTCTTCCTTGGCCAATTGATCAGCTCAAAAACCGATCCCAATAGATGTCCGACACCCTCGAGGGTCTATCTCCCTCGACCAAATGATCAGCTCAAAAACCAATCCCAATGGGTGTCCTCAAGGGCCTCTTACCCTCGCTAACAAATCTGGACTAACAGGAGAGTACCCGAAGTTTGGCTCTAAACTGGAAGGAAACTGGTGTACTCACGAACATTAGCCAGGGGGAGCTCTCCGTACCGGCGACTAGAGCGTGTGTGCGCACACCGCATGCTGCTGCAACCGGCGTAAATGTGGGGGCCTAGGGACAAACTATGCGGGCCAGGTACGCATGCCTAAAGACTCGGAAGCGGTGTCACTGAACACAATAGTGCGAGGCCCTCGGCACTCATCTGTAACAGCCTGTACCACCGACCTGAAGCTAAGAACCGGCCAAGGTAGGCTTGCACCGTTGGCAGGGTTCTGCTCTAGCAGGCTACAAACTAGGCTAATGCCGATGTGGTAGCTAAATCCACATCGGCTGCCGGGGGGAAGCAATGTACGTTATACTTCGCTCTAACTCCCAACCCGTGGGGACAACGTACGTTATGTCCACTCTCAGCCTCTGGATGACGACAAACCCTACTATTCTAACTAAGAGTGCAGAATAAATGATTCCTGGCTAAACGTACATAATCAACATTATACACACATAGCCTAGAATGATACTACGAACTTAAAGCAGGAACCATAGCATGCTGGAAGAACAAACCTAGCATGGCACTAACATGTACAAACAGGCAAACATGCTAGCAGGAAGTCAAACACAAGTTGTCCTATCCACTAACATGCTCATAAAAGTAAACAGGCATACTAGGCACAATCAAGAGAACATCGCAGGGTCCACACAACCCCGGTAAGGAATCCTTACCTGGAACAAGCAGAAAATAACTATAATGCTCCTTTAGCTGCAGGAACACACAACCTAGAAAAACAACCGAAATACATTAACACCTAAACTAGCTAACCCTATCTACAAACCAAGAGAAACAAGAGCCGGGAAACTACCTAGCTAGTTCTACAAGCTCTCGGCCAAGCTTGGTTTTTGGCCTTCACAAACAACAAATTCCCGGAACTTGCTCGGCTTCACCTCAACAGGAAAGAACACAAGTTAGCTAACTGAAAAAACAAACACACACCCCTAAACATACCCTTAAGCTCTAGGCTAGGATGGGGATTTTACCTCGGGGTTGTGTTTTTGCTTGGCTATTGCTCACGGCTTCAAGGGTTAGTTGCGGGAACTCTTTCGGCTTCGATCGGAGCGTGCAAATCAAAGGAGAAGCACTTAGAAAACCAGCAACCAACAACCAAAGGTTCTCGGCCAAGGAAAGGAAAAACATACCACAAGGTGTTTCGGTTGCAAGGAAAGCTAGGGAATTGATTCGGCAACAATGGGGATGAACAAGGATGAAGGCTCGGCTCTTTGCAAGATGAATCACCAACTTCGGCAACCCCAAACCTCTCCAACCTCTCAGCTACAAGCTAGGGCAAAGAGTTCTTGCTTGGTTAGGGTTTGCGCAATCAACAGGGGAAGAGACTTCGACAAGGAGAAGAAAGAAAAAGAAAGGAAAACTCACCTCTCGGCCTTGGTTCTTGAATTGGTTTGCGGCTACATCAAGAGAGGAATCAAGAAGGCAATTCTGCATTATCCAAGAAAAGGAACTCAAGGCTCGGCAACTCCAAGAAACACCCAAGAGGGTCTCGACCACAAGGAAAACACCAACTCCTCGGTTAGGGATTGGCCAAACACCAAAGGGAAACAATTCGGCTTTGAGGAGAAGAAGGAGAAGAGGAACTTACATGATTCTTGATCTTGCTTCTTGATCTTGATGAAACGACAAGGGGATGGGGGAGGAGGAGCAAGAATTCGGCAAGAGGGAGAGAGAGAGAGAGAGAGAGAGAGAGAGAGAGAAATCGACAAGACCAAAGGAGAAAACGAATTCTTTTGTTTTCTTTTTCCCTTTTCCTAATGTAATTAGGTTTTGGCGACCCAAAGCTCCTTCCCAGGGCTTTCCTCCTTCGAGTCCCAGCTAACGCATCTTATTTTACTCATTTAAACCAAGCTTCCAAATCACCTTTAGGTCAAGGGTTCAAATCCCAATGGAGGCACTTTAATTTACATTAATTTTGCTAATAACCAAACCACCTTCAAGCTTCCGAACAACAAGCACAAACTTCTTGGGTCTTGCAACCAACAACAGTCAAACCTCGATAAAGGGCAGGAAAGACCCTGGAATCCTGAAAATCCACAAACCCTGACCGGGGAGCAAAATGACCAAAATACCCCTAAGGGTTAAAATAGCTTTAACGGCCCAACCGAACAACCGAATATTGAACCGGAAGCACCTGGGAAACCGGAATAGAAAACTGGGCCGTTACACAAATAGAGTGCCTTTTAGGCTGCATTAGTTTGCTTTATTCTTAGGATTAAGGGAAATAAATAAGCATTAGTAGGAAATTGTGAGTATAAATCATAGAAATTAGAATGCATTCATAAAGTAGAATCAGAAGCACAATTCGCGGATTTAGTACGAATATTGTATGAATTTGCACTAAAAAGATTACTTAATGTAGGAAATGTTGAACACTTATGCTAGAGGGACAAAGCAATGCGAGCAATGACACACACAAAAGACTCGCACGTATCACAAGGTGGTCGCGCTCGAAGAATCAAACGAACAAGGAAAGAACAAAGAATCAATCAAACAATTAAGTTGGTGTCAATCAAATAAATTCCAGAGAAAATCAAGAAATCCTGCATTAATGAGGATTCTCCAGCTCACCTAGGCTTTTTTTATCAATTAAATCAACTCTATAAATTGTTAGAAGGAAGTCGAGGTTCGGTGAGCTGGTCGGATGGCTAGAAGCCAATTCTGTGAGAAGCAATTGGTGGTGTTTGTAGGAGTTGATGACTAAGGGACTGCACAATTCACAACCGAGCCAATTCCATTTTTATTGTTTATAGGAGTAGCTGTAGTTAAAAACATCTCATAAGCATAATAAAATCAGCTGGTTTAAACTTCTTACTTGTGTTTATATCTATGTTGCGTTATTTCCCCAAGGGGTGGCGTAGTGGTTGAAGACTTGAGTTTTGAGGGTATGCTCGCCTCAAGGTTCCGAGTTTGAGTCTTTTCTATGATAGTACTCCTTTGATGATTTTTGCATGAATATTCTCTAGTAGAAGCATGTTAGGAGCGTAGGTTAAAAAGTCTTACACTACTACATTATTATTTTATACATATGCGTCGATTAGCTACCCACGTATATAACTTGTTGTGAGTTCGGAAGAAGGAACCGCATGGTGACCCAATATGCTACTATAGGTTGAAGGCAAGTCTTTGCATCATTTAGGGAGTTAGGAATAACCCCATTATTGCTCGCGTTGCCCCGAGTTAGTATGGAGTTCGTAGCGGAAGTTGGTTCTGCTGTAAATCCATACGTGCAGAAGTACTTATTGGTAGAGGGAAGTGAGAACTCAATAACTAGTTCCACGCTCTTAATATCTTATACACCTGTTTATTTATCACTATTCATTGCATTCATATTTATTACTGTTAGCATTTGTTTTATTATCAGCATAAAAAACAACAACTATTTCAACCATGCATTTACTTTTCTACACAACTCTCGACTTAGTAATATTAGTTCTAGACATCAATCTCTCTAGGATTGATAAAATTATATACTTATTACTTGCTGCGATTCGACCGCGTATACTTGTGCATAAGAAACATCGAGACATACATTATAAATACTCATTAATACGGCATTGTAAGAAAGTATTTGTAACAGCCCAGTTTTCTACTCCAGGTTTCGAGGTGCCTTCGGGTCAAGATTCGGTTGTTTGGTTGGATCGTTAGAGCTATTTTGACCCTTGGGGGTATTTTGGTCTTTTGGCTCCCCGGGAAGGATAATGTGGATTTTTAGGGCTTCGAGGTCGCTCCTGCCTTTGTCAAGGCTTGATTGTTGTTGGTTGCGAGTCCCGAGATGTTTGGGCCAGTCGTTTGGAAGTTCGGTTGTGGTTTGGGTTTTTGGCAAAGTGATGGTTGGTTGTGTGCTTCCTTTGGGATTAGAGCCCGGGCCCTTGGTGTTGATTTGGGAGTTGAATTTAAGTGAGTTTTATTTTTGGAAGAGGTTGCTTCAGTCGGGTCTCGAAGGAGGAAGCCGGGAAATGGGATTTTAAGGTTTTAATTTGGATAAGGATGGAAAAAGAGATTAAATCCCCATTTTCCTTTTATTTTCCCATTTTCCCTTTTCTTTTTCATTTCCAAATTCATTTTTCTTTTCTTTTTATTTTTTTCTCTCTTTTCTCTCTCTCTCTCTCTCTCTCTCTCTCTCTCTCTCTCTCTCTCTCTCTCTCTCTCTCTCCCCGAGCACCCCCCTCCTAGCCGACACAAAGAGCCCCTGCTCGCCTGCCACCTGCCTGTGTCGCGCTGTCCGCCGAGCTCGCCCGCCAGTGTCGCCACCGAGTTCGCGCCACAGGCCCGCAACGGCCCGATTTTTCTATTCCGCCTCGAGGTGCTTCCGTTGATTCGATGGTTCATTGGGCGTTAGAGTGCTTTTGACCCTTAGGGTATTTTGGTCTTTTGCTCCCGGGCAGATTTGTGGATTTTTAGGGCTTCGAGGCGGCTCCCCCTTGTTGAGAGGCTTGTTTGTTGGTGGTCATGCGAGTCCCTAGATGTTTGGGGTATTCGTTTGGGAGTTCGGTTGTGATTTGGGTTTTGGGCAAAGTGATCGTTGTTTGGGTGTTTCCTTTGGGATTCGAGCCTGTGCCCTTAGAGATGATTTGGGAGTTTGTTTTAAGTGAGAGTTATTGTTGGAAAAGGTTGCTTCAGCCGGGTCTCGAAGGAGGAAGCCGGAAAATGGGATTTAAGGACTTTAAGACTTATTTAAATTTGAAAGAAAATTGGTTAAGGATGGAAAGGAGGATAAAATCCCATTTTTCCTTTTATTTCCTTTTCTTTTATTTTTTTCCTTTTGTCCAAACCCATTTTCCTTTTCTTTTTTTTTTTTTTTTTCTTTTCTCTTTCTCTCTCTCTCTCTCTCTCCCTCGACCTAGCCGCACTTTTGGCCCAGAAATTGCTTTGCAAGCCGTCGCGCCACCGCCAGAGCCGGCCAAATCCGCACGCCTGCCGTCGCAGCGACCAAGATCGCCTCACCAGCCCGACCCCTCGCGCGCCAGATCGCGCGCTGCCTCCGTCCGTCGCCAGCCAGCCCGAGATCGCGCGTCGTCGCACCAGACGCCCAGATCCGAGCTCGCCGTCGCTCCCTCTCGCGCGCCCAGATCTGTCCGCGCCGTGCCATCCCTGCCGAGCCGCGTCGCGCGTCCCGCCCTGGCTTTGTCGCGCCTCGCGCCGCGCGCCGCTGCTCCCGCGCGAGCCGCCCGAAGTCGCGTCCTCAGAGCGCGCGTCGTCGCGCCACGCGCACCCTCTTCCTCCTGCTCGCCGTGGCGCGCGCGCTTTGCCGCCAGCGCGCCGCACCGGCGCGTGTCGCTAGCGCGCCTGCGCGCCGCCGCCCACCAAAGGCCCACAGACTGCTTGTGATGTGTTGGCTTGGCCCGAGCCTTGTGGCTTCTCGGATGGTATTTCCCGAGTCTTTTCTTCGTTGGGCCCTGTTTTGTTGGCTGCTGGTTGTTGATTTATTTGGGCTGTTTATGTATGTGATTTGGCTGCTTTATTTGATGTTTAGGCTGTTTGGTTCGATTAGAGGCTCGAGGATTGCTTGGTTGATTTGTGATTATTTTCTGCTTGCCCTGTAAGGATTTCTTACCGTGGTTGTGTGGACCTGCGATATATATCTCGATTGTGCCTTGTATGTTTGCCGATTGTTATGAGCATGATAGTGATAGGCGCCTTTGTTTGATCTCTTGCTAGCATGTTTGTTGATTTTAAATGTTAGTGCCATGCTAGGTTTGTTCTTCCAAAGATGCTTGTGATTCCCGCTTAGTTGTAGTATCATGCTAGGTAAATGTGATTGATGTCGGTCATTGCTTGCTAGCCGTGAATCATTGATTTACTCGGTATTCTTAGATAGCGTAGTAGGGTTTGTCATCATCCGTAGGCCGAGAGCGGACATAACGCACTTTGTCCCCACCGGTCGGGGAGTAGAGCGAAGCATAACGTACATTGCTTCCCCGTGACCGATGATGTGATGTAGCTACCACATCGGCATAAGCCTAGTTTGTAGCTGCTAGAGCGGAACCCCGCCAACGGTGCAAGCCCGCCTTGGCTGGTTCTTAGCTTCGTGTCGGTGGTACAGTCGCACAAAATGAGTGCCGAGGGCCTCGCACTCATCGTGTTCGGTGACACCGCTTCCGAGTCTTTAGGCATGCGTACGACCCGCGTGTAGTTTGCCCTTAGGCCCCGCATTTACGCCGGTTGCGATGAGCATGTGGTGTGCGCGCAGACACGCGTTAGTCGCCGGTTTGGAGAGCTCCCCGGCTAATGTTCGTGAGTACACCGCCTTCCGCTTTAGAGCCGGACTTCGGGTACTCTCCGATAGTCCAGTTGTTAGCGAGGGCAAGGAGGCCCTTGAGGACACCCATTGGGATTGGCTTTTGAGCTAATCAATTGGTCGAGGAGAAAGACCCTCGAGGGTGTCGGACATCTTGGGATCGGTTTTGAGCTGATCAATTGGCCGAGGAGAAAGACCCTCGGAGATATCCCGGATTGGTTATGAGAACCAATCATTAGGCCTAAGTAGGAGACTTTTCGATGATTCCGAAAGTAAGAGACTTCCGATGTTTCCAGATCTTGTTTTATGAGCTCGTTGAGCTATGATCTGTGTTGATAGCTGTTTGCTTGCATGTTGAGGTGCTAGATGACTGATGTATCGTATTGTACCCCGGTTGGGGATTCTTACTGAGTATGTTTATACTCACCCTTATTTATCTTTCGGTAACTTGGGACAACACCGGGAGGGCTAGCGGAGGGAGCCGATTGATCATGGGGAACCGCCAAGACTCTGTCTTTTATTATTGCATTGTTTATTCAAATGTAGATGGACAGAGTCCGAGGGGAACATTGTTTAAAACGTTGCTTAAATTGTATTGTACATTTTATTAAACATCTGCCGAAGTTGTTTTACTTTGTTGGATTGTTTTAAATGAAAATTGTTGGTTATGTTTTAAGGGCTCCCCTTCTCATATGTTTTGAAAGGTTTTTAAATATGAGCTCTAAACCGCTTGTTATCATATTTAACTTGCATGCTTTGAGTGAGAACCTGTGTTTAGGACCATGTTTTGGGTCGGGTTCTTACAGATTGGTATCGAGCACGAGTCATAGATTCTGTAGACTAACCTGCTTTGTAGGTTGTTGTTCCCATGATCATCAAGACTCCACGGCCGCCAGTTTGTCCGAGTTCAATTAAGTTAAGGGGTAAGAATTTACAATACTTTTCTTCTAGCTTTTATGCCTGTGTAGAGTTGTGGAGCCGAGACGAGCAGGTTCTGACTCGTTGTTGGTTTGGGCTTAGAGAGCCATCATGCCAACTTCCCGCAGTGCGAGCAGTTTGTTGAGCAGTGAGAGCCCCAGTGTGGGCCATCATTTATGCTTTATGCAGATCGCCAGTGTGTCGATCGCACTCAGAGGGAGGCAGAGATTAGACTCCCATAGGCCATTTGTGGCCCAGTTGTTGGTTTCTCCCCTAGTGAGAGGGTGGAGGTGCCTTGTGCGTCGTCGTCGGTGTGTTGATCGCACTCGCAGGAGCAGACGCTTGGCATGTCCGACCGAGGCGCCGACCGATCGTGTTGATGTTGAGGCCGCGTCCCAGGGTTGTTTAGCCCGTTGGCCAAAGTTGGCCCTGGCAGTTGAGTTGCCTAGAGGAGGGGGTAGAGGCTAGCACAACTCAAAGTATGACTCCTTGAGCAGAGTGTGCTCCAGCCATGAGAGGGTTGATGGCAGGTCTTTAGCTATCAGAGAGCAAAGACCCAGGCGCAGTTTGTAAAGCGTAGTGAGGAGTCTCGGGCACAGATAGCCCAGCTGACAGAGTTTGTTTCAGCATTTTTCCCCCCAGCAGCTCTTGTAGCCCCAGAGGTTCCCGGGAGGGCATGATCAGCAGGTTTATGTCGTTGAGTTTGTTGGCGTTGATGGAGCCGCCCAGTTTGGCAAGTGGATGCCTGTAGAGCTCGATGTATTAGAAAGTCCTGCTGCTAGTAGTAAAGTGGTTGGCCAGGTTTGAGTTTAACATCCGTGTGTTGGGATGTCCTGCTGTTCAGAGGCCGAGGTGTGCCGTTCCCGTGCTGTTTGGTACAACAGTTGGTGGTGGTAGTCCCTTGAGAGAGGGGACTAGCAGAGTCTCCACCAGTCGCTCGATTGATTGGCAAGTTGCCGTGTTAGTGGCTTGAGGCAGATGTAGAGACATCTGTGCCCCCTTGCAAGCATGCCGTCGTTGTGCAGCACCAGCTTCTTTTAGTGCCCTCGTGAGCTGTGGTGCGCTTTGGAGTTTGCTTGCCAGGGTTTGATCCGTATGTGGATTTCAGCGGGCTAGTAGAGTGGAGCACTCTTTTTATTTGGATGTTCCCATAGTGGAACTAGTTGACGCCACCCGAGGAGTTAGCCTGAGCTTTTGTTGAGCATCGAGTGAGATGCAAAAGTTAGCCTGAGATTTTGTGAGCATCGAGTGGGATGCAGGAGTAGGCCTTGGCATGTCTGTTGGTCGAGATGTCGAGATTAGGTCGCTCGAGTGTTTGGACTCCTTTCTTTGAGTGCCATTGCCCCGTCACTTGGAGTGTGACTTTCCTCCGAGGGGCGTAAAGCTCGCTTAGGGCTGATTTGTGTCGTAAAGGATGTAGTGCTTGTTGGCACTAGGCTTTGAGAGGAGGCCTAGATTTGAGGCCCATTGGCCCTTTGTGCGAGATGGTTCCTTGGCTGCCCAGAGTATAGCATCCCCGCGAGTCTTGTACCCCTTTCCGAGCTTGCACTGCTTGGGTTGCATAAGAGATCTAGCTCGGTGGTAGTCGAGAGGACTACAAGTATGAGGTTTTCGAGGAAAGTAAGAGCTTTCGGGGTCACCGAGAGTTGGGTACCAAAGGATGCCGTAGAGGTCGTTAAGAGCTAGCAAGTTTGAGTTCTCGCGCTGTGTTGTGAGCTTAGAGCCAATTGCTTGGTAGCATGAGTCGGCTACCCTTTGAGTTACCCTAGTATGGGTAGTGTTGGCATCGTGGATGCGTGGTTGATCCAAAGATATTAGAGCCATGAGTTGGATGGTGATCGAGCACATTTGGTGAGCACATTGGTTTGAGGTATGTTAGCTTGGTTTGGATTTGCTCTTGTAAGAGTAAGTTGGCCAATGTGGCTTTTCGTGGTGAGTGGCCCCGAATGGGTTTGGACTCTTGTTGCTCCTCGGTTAGTAGTGGCTTTGTTTGGAGGCAAAAGTTGCCTGTGTGAGAGCCTTGTTGGCTTTGGACCTTAAGGGATCAAGTTGGAGCCAGACACCGCGGTGTACTTTTGCGTAGCTCGTTCCGTGGTTCATGTTTGGGAAAACCACGAGAGGTTCGTGTTGAGGAGCCGTGCTGCTCGCCTTTGAGGTGTCAAGGCTTTAGTTCTTGGCAAGTGCCCTAGCTTTGGTCGTAAGGATGCCATGCTCGTTGCCGGGCCGTTGGTTAAGCAAGTTTTGCTAGTTGGTCCTTGCCACCGGCGAGTTCATTGGAACCGAGCAAGAGCGGTGATAGCAAAGCCGCGCGAGCTTTACGATCGTTTTGGCTAAGAGAGTTGTTCGGATCCTTACCTTGGGCGTAGGTATGTTGAGGTTGTTGCTTTGAGTAGGAGGATGACGCGTGCAGCAGCGCTTTCCGGTTCTCTTGGTTTCCAAGTTGGAGTTGGCAGCGTAGTTGAGATGCCGGAGAAGGTTGTGCCCGTGTAGCCGGTTGTCCATTAGATTGTTTGACGACCGTGTGTGTGAAGGGTGATCGGAGGATCTCTAGTTGTGGAGAGCCTCTCGAGCTCGCCAGACCCGAGCGTTGTTCCTTGGGTGAGTTGCTTGCATTTGGCGCCTAGCAAGCTAGTGCTTGTTTGGTTTTGGAGGCTAGTTGGTGCTTGGTGTTGACCAAGATTTGGTTCTCTTGATGTTTCAAGAGCTTGCTCTCGTTCGAGCTAGAGGGCGTTGCCCCGAGGATTTGTTCCTAGTCCGGTTGTTTTGGGAGTTGATTCCTCCTCGGTGGTTGAGTAAGTTCGGCTAGTTCTCGATTGGTGGTCCAATCGGTTGAGTTTCCCTTGGGTGTTGCTTCCAAGAGAGTTGGTTGATGTTGCCCTTGGGTTTGAGCAAGTCAATGCGTGTGTGTGATGTTCACGCCCTTTTAGAGTTTGCTTGCCGGGAAATCGTTCCCGCTGAGGAGTCGGCGTAGCTCTGAGTTGTGTAGTTGATCGAGTAGCGCAGCTGGTTAGCCCAAATGAGAGGGTCCTGCATTGTGTTGTTAGCAAGCGAAAAGTTGTTTGTCCCCGCAAGAGCGGTGGCCACCAGTTTAAGAGTTGAGCTTTTCTTTGGTAAGTTGTTGGTTCTTGGGGTTTGAAGTTTTCCCCTAGTTTTCCTTGGTGGTTGAGTTGCACCATGGATGCCACCTCGAGTATTATCTTTGGAGATAGCCTCATCGCCTCGTTTTCCTTGCAATGTTTCGAGTGTGGAGTTTCTAGTCGCAAGATGAGTTAGGCCCGAGCTAAAAGGAGGAAGTCCCTTGAGTAGCCAAAGTGGGACTTAGGTGTTGAGTGGTAGCTTAGAGGCAAGCTTTGCTCGTTATGAGCTTGAGTTGAGTTTCTGCTGAGCAAGCCCTTCTCGGGCTTTGTTTCTAGTTGTTGAGCTTTCGCAGTTGGCGAATAGCTGAGCCTCAGTTGAGTGTGTTGGCACATAGGTGCCGTGGCATTGGTTGGTTAGCCTTTGGGCTGTTTTCCTCAAAGCTGTTGTGAGTTCTTTGGTAGCCCCGTGAGGGTTTGGTCCTTCTTCGCCGAGATTTTCCATGAGAGGAATGTTGGGTGTTTCCTTGCATGGCAATGTTCTCTTTGGCCGCTTGCTAGTAGGTTTGCATGGAAAAGTTTGTGTTCGGCCGCTGTAAGGCTCCAATTGTTGGCTTGGCCGAGTGGAGCTCAGGCCTGGTTTTGGGCCATTTAGGGTTGGCGATGTGAAGTTTCAAATTGTGTTAGTGGGAAAAGTTTGCCTTTTGGATCAATCGCCAGTTGGTGGTTCGATTGTTTTTCGTTAAGGCTTTAGGCAAGCCTTGTGGTTCGCTGGTCTCTTGTGAAGAAAGAGTAGGCCGTTTGGTTTCTGGAACCTGAGAGGTTCAGCTTGTTTGGCCACTTGGCATTGTGTTGAGGCGCTTTGTTATCGCCAGTAGGCATTCAGAGAAGTTACGCCAAAGGCGTGGCGTTGAGTTTTGGAGCTTGTGCCCATGCCCGCTTCTTACGAGAGTAACACCGCTGAGAGGTGTTCCGTGTTGGGTTAGCGGGGTTTTGGCCGAGCCCCAAGTTTGTAGGGCATTTGAGATCCTTGAGCGGATTGGAGCAAGTGGTTAGCTTTGCCCCGCCTTTGACAAAGATGCAAGTTTTGTGTTCCTCGTCTCTTTGTTGAGATAGTATGTGGCGATCGAGAGCATTGTGGCTTTGAGCCTTTGAGAACCCAAGAGGGTTTGGTTATCGAGAAAGGCTAGTGTTGTTTTAGCCGAGAAGTTCAGCTTGGCTAAGAATCGGGAGTATTCATAGAGTCGTTTCGTTTTAGGACTTTCGAGGACGAAAGTCTTAAAAGGAGGGAGTATTGCAACGGCCCGATTTTCTATTCCAGCCTTCTCGAGGTGCTTCCTGCTTCGTATTCAAAGTGGTTCGGTTGGGCCGTTAGAGCTGCTTTTGACCCTTAGGGTATTTTGGTCTTTTGCTCCCGGGCGGGATTTGTGGATTTTCAGGGCTTCGAGGCAGCTCCCGCTTTGTTGAGGCTTGTTTGTTGGTGGTCGTGAGTCCCGAGATGTTTGGGGTATTCGTTTGGGAGTTCGGTTGTGATTTGGGTTTTGGGCAAAGTGATCGTTGTTTGGGTGTTTCCTTTGGGATTCGAGCCTGTGCCCTTAGAGATGATTTGGGAGTTTGTTTTAAGTGAGAGTTATTGTTGGAAAAGGTTGCTTCAAATGTCTCTCAAGGAGGAAGCCGAAATGGGATTTAAGGACTTTAAGACTTATTTAAATTTGGAAAGAAAATTGGTTAAGGATGGAAAGGAGGATAAAATCCCATTTTTCCTTTTATTTCCTTTTCTTTTATTTTTTTCCTTTTGTCCAAACCCATTTTCCTTTTCTTTTTCTTTTTCTTTTTATTTTTCTTTTTCTCTTTCTCTCTCTCTCTCTCTCTCCCGACCTAGCCGCACTTCACTCGAGCCGCCAGACGCTGTCGCGCCACCGCCGAGCCGGCCAAACTCGCGACGCTGCCGTCGCAGCCTCAAAGATCGCCGCACCAGCCAGCCCCTCGCGCGCCTTCGGATCGCGCCGTGTCGCCTAGTCCGTCGCCAAAGAGCCGATCGCGCGTCGTCGCACCGCACGCCCAGATCCGAGCTCGCCCCGCCAGATCTCGCCCACATCGCCGTCGCTGCCGCCGCCGCTCCCTCTCGCGGGCCCAGATCTGTCCGTCTGCGTGCGTGCCATCCTCGCTGAGCGCGCTCGCGCGTCCCTGGGCCAGCTTTTTGTCGCGCGCGCGCGCGCGCGCGCACGCGCCCCTCCCGCGTCGAGCCGCCCGAAGTCGCGTCCTCAGAGCGCTGTCGTCGCGCCAAGGCCTCCTCTTCCTCGCTCGCCCGCGCGCGTTGCGCTGCCTTCTTCCCAGTAGCGTGTCCGCGCGCCCGCCGCCATCACAGGTGTCGCGCCGCCGCGCCAACGCCCAACGCCGCCCGCCCAAAGCAGCACCTACTTGTGATGTGTTGGCTTGGCCCGAGCCTTGTGGCTTCTCGGATGGTATTTCCAGTCTTTTCTTCGTTGGGCCCTGCTTTTGTTGGTCTTTGGTTGTTGTTGATTTATTTGGGCCATTTATGTATGTGATTTGGCCGCTTTATTTGATGTTTAGGCTGTTTGGTTCGATTAGAGGCTCGAGGATTGCTTGGTTGATTTGTGATTATTTTCTCGCTTGTCCTGTAAGGATTTCTTACCGTGGTTGTGTGGACCTGCGATATATCTCGATTGTGCCTTGTATGTTTGCCGATTGTTATGAGCATGATAGTGATAGGCGACTTTGTTTGATCTCTTGCTAGCATGTTTGTTGATTTTACATGTTAGTGCCATGCTAGGTTTGTTCTTCCAAAGATGCTTGTGATTCCTGCTTAAGTTGTAGTATCATGCTAGGTAAATGTGATTGATGTCGGTCATTGCTTGCTAGCCAGAAATCATTGATTTACTCGGTATTCTTAGATAGGGTAGTAGGGTTTGTCATCATCCGCAGGTGAGAGCGGACATAACGTACTTTGTCCCCACCGGTCGGGAGTAGAGCGAAGCATAACGTACATTACTTCCCCGAACCGATGTGGATGTAGCTACCACATCGGCAAAAAGCCTAGTTTGTAGCTCGCTAGAGCGGAACCCCAGCGGTGCAAGCCCGCCTTGGCCGTTCTTAGCTTCGTGTCGGTGGTACAGTGCCGCACAGATGAGTGCCGAGGGCCTCGCACCATCGTGTTCGGTGACACCGCTCCGAGTCTTTAGGCATGCGTGCGACCCGCGTGGTTTGCCCTTAGGCCCCGCATTTACGCCGGTTGCGAGATGAGCATGCGGTGCGCGCGCGACACGCTGCGTTAGTCGCCGGTTCGGAGAGCTCCCGGGCTAATGTTCGTGAGTACACCGCCTCCTTCCGCTTTAGAGCCGGACTTGGGTACTCTCCGATAGTCCAGATTGTTAGCGAGGGCAAGGAGGCCCTTGAGGACACCCATTGGGATTGGCTTTTGAGCTAATCAATTGGTCGAGGAGAAAGACCCTCGAGGGTGTCGGACATCTTGGGATCGGTTTTGAGTCGATCAATTGGCCGAGGGAGAAAGACCCTCGGAGATGTCCCGGGATTGGTTATGAGAACCAATCATTAGGCCTAAGTAGGAGACTTCCGATGATTCCGAAAGTAAGAGACTTCCGATGTTTCCAGATCTTGTTTTATGAGCTCGTTGAGCTATGATCTGTGTTGATAGCTGTTGCTTGCATGTTGAGGTGCTAGATGACTGATGTATCGTATTGTACCCCGGTTGGGGATTCTTACTGAGTATGTTTATACTCACCCTTATTTATCTTTCAGGTAACTTGGGACAACACCAGGAGGGCTAGCGGAGGGAGCCGATTGATCATGGGGAACCGCCAGACTCTGTCTTTTATTATTGCATTGTTTATTCAAATGTAGATGGACAGGAGTCCTAGGGGAACATTGTTTAAAACGTTGCTTAAATTGTATTGTACATTTTATTAAACACTGGCAAGGTTGTTTTACTTTGTTGGATTGTTTTAAATGAAAATTGTTGGTTATGTTTTAAGGGCTCCCCCTTCTCATATGTTTTGAAAGGTTTTTAAATATGAGCTCTAAACCGCTTGTTATCATATTTAACTTGCATGCTGAGTGAGAACCCAGGTTTAGGCCCATGTTTTGGGTCGGGTTCATACACCGGCCGCGCAGTGCCGCTCGTCCAGTCCGCACCCGTGCCGCCTAGATTCGAGCCGCCTCGTGCCAGATCGAGCGTCCCTTGTAGCTCGTCGTGCCAGATCGAGCGTCTTGTAGCCGTCACGTCGCGTCGCGCTTGCGCGCCGTCCCTGTGCCGAGCCACGCCGCACGCCCTCGCCCAGCCGAGCTCGCGCCCGCGCGCCCTCGCCTCCCTGCAGCTCGCCCGCGCGTTCGCGTCCGCGCTCGAGCGCCCTGCTCGCCCAGCCGTGCCCCAGCGCGCAGCTCAGCGCCCAGCGCCCGTGTCAGCGCGCCCCTGCGCCCATCTGCACCCCTCAACGCCCAGCAGCTGCCTCGCCCGTGCAGCCGGCTCGTTCGAGTGTCAGCCGTGCCTCAAGAGTTGCTCCCGAGCCGTGCCGTGTTATTTTATTATATTTAGGCCTATGGATTGTGATTTTTGATGTGTTTGTTAGGTTCGCTTTAGGTTGCTCGGGTTCGATCGCAACTTAAGTTTCTTGTGTGTTGTTGCCTTCCTACTGTAAGGTTTTCTTACCGAGGTTGTGTGGACCTCTGCGAATAATTGATAGTATGCCATATCTTGTGATTGTATGAAATTCTAGTGGATAGGTTACATGTTTTCTCTTGCTTCGTGTTTGTGTTGTAATCGTGTTTCATTATATTGGTTACTGAGCTAGGGTCTTTTATCTTGGCATATTCTGGTTCTTGTTATATTCTGACAGTTCCATGTTAGTGCTAGGCAGGTGATCCTTAATGTAGGTAAGTCCCCGATGGGCACTGCACTTGTAACGGCCCAGGTTTTTCTTCCCTGTCTTCCAGGTTTGCCCTAGGGGTATTTTGGTAATTTGGTCGGGCCGTCAGGGCCGTTTATGTCTTTTCTAGTTGCTAAAAATATTGGATGAATTTATGTAGGTTTGTGAGGCTTTGTGGAAGGGTTGAGCAAGGTTTGATGCAAAAGTAAAAATAAAAGGGAATTGTGCTGCAGCTGGGGTTTGAACCCGGGTCTCCAGAAAAGCCTGTGAGGATGCGTGCCAGTTGAGCTATGGAGAGCTCTTGTTACTCTTTCCGCGTCATATCTTAGTTACCCTTGGATCTTTGGAGTTTTGTGCATTTGGTTAAATGAAAAGAAATTAGGTTTTGTGTTTTCTTCCCCAAAACTCCATGGCCGCCCAACCCTCTTCTCTCCCAAGCCCCTTGCCGTGATTTTCTTCCCTTGCAGCCCCGAGCGCCGTTCCGGCCAGCCAAGCGACCCAGCCGAGCAGCCCGGTCGAGCAGCCCAGCCCGATCGCATCAAACAAATTTCAGCGCGCCAAGCGAAGCGCCAGCGCCAGCGCCCAGCAGCAGACGCAGCCCAGCGCCCGAGCCGTCGCAGCCGCCAACAGAGCGTCGCGCGCACCGATCCAGCGCGCGTCGTCGCGTCGCGGCCGCCGTCGCATCGCCGCTTCGCCGCGCGCGCCAGCGCCTCGCCATCGCCACCGAGCTCGCGTCAGCATCGCGGCCCGCGCGCCGTCGTCCGCGTCGCGCGCGCGCGCCCTCGCGTCTGCGCCCGTACGTCCGCGTGCCCGTCCCAGCAGCGTCGCGCGCTAAGCGCGCCACCCGCGCCCAGCGCTGTCCGTCTGCGCAGCAGCGCCAGTGTCGCCCATTTGCGCCCATCGCCGCCAGATGTGCGCCCATTTGCCGCCCATCGCCAGCGCCCATCCGCGCCAGCCAAGCCGTCTTTGCCGCCGCCTGCGTCAGCGTCGTACCGCTCGCGTGAGTTGCTCCGAGCCGAGCCCTATTTATTTTATTATATTTAAGCCTTTAGAGTGTGATTATCATTGTTTTGTTAGGTTCTCGGTAGCTAGCTCGGGTTTGATCGCAGCTTAGGTTTTGTGTGTAGTTGCCCCGGCCAGGTAAGGATTTCTTACCGGAGTTGTGTGGACCCTGCGATGTTCTATGTGATTGATGTTGTATGTTTGTTGTGATTATCAGCATGTATAGTTTAGGTGCTCTGTTACAATTCTGATCGGCATGACTTCGTATGTTGTTCTTTCATGTTAGTCCATGCTAGGTTGTTCCGTTCGGCATGCTCATATTCATTCTTGTTACAGTAGTACCATGCTAGGTCTCTGTGTATTCTTTCGAGCACGTATTGGATTGTTTGCTGATTGTTAAGGCAGGTTAGAATTCAGGTAGATAGCATCATCCGGGCCCGATGCATAAAGTATCTTGCATCTATGGCAAGGACGTTCGAGACAGTTCTCCGTCCTTGGACCCCGTGAGGGATTAGCTATCCCAACCGGTAGGCCCTGCAATCTTGGGTGAGGTGGTAGTCTGGCGATACCCCAGCGGTCGGGATGATGACTTGGCAATGCCTAGTCCCGACGGCCGGCACGTCCTCGGTGTGTTCGGTAGTAGCCCTTGATTGCCACTGTTAAGGTAAGGGCGGCTTCTGGTGTAAGCCTACCACGACCCGTTCCTTAGCCTCGGTGCGGTGGTACAGTGACATAGTTCACGTGTCCGTCTCACACCCCTTTGTCGGTGACACCGATCCGGAGATTTAGTTAGGCGTGGTATCCGGATATGGGCGACTTGCCACTGGACCCGGCACCCCATAGTGCAGTGGAAGCACGCGGTGCATGCTTACGCTCATTCTGACGCCGACCGAGAGCTCCTCGGATCTTGAGCTAGTGTACCTTTCGTATCGACGATGAGCAGGTGAGGCCGAGACTTGTTTCTCGTATAGGGCATATTGTGTGGTGGATTTATTTTCGGACTAAGACCACGAGTTGGCATCAGAGGTCCAAGTGTGGACTTAAGCTATGTGCTCTATTACGTGTTTATACTCATAGCTTGCATACATTCTTCTAGATGATCATGTATATCGTATTGTACCCGGTTGGGGATTCTTCTTGGTAATTCGTTACTCACCCTTATTCTGTGGTTTTCCACGGGTAACCAAGCGCGAGACAGGATGGTGAAGGAGGAGGCGTGATCATGGAATCTGCTGTCATCTCTGACCATTTTATTATATCATGACTCTTGACTTTTGTTATTTCCCTTGAATGCATGTAGACGGGCACGGAGCCCTAGGATGTTTTCTTACGTTTTATGGATTCCAGCATAATTGTACTTGTGGAATGTTTAAATGGTTTAAATAAATCTCTGATCAGAGTATGCTTTTAGAAATGTATGTTTTGGTTGTTGAATGTTTCTGTTTTTACTTGGGATCCGAAATGTATTTTTCATAATGTCTTTTATTTTCAATACATGCATTGGGGTAAAGGCCTATTTAGAGCCCCTTTTGGGTCGGGTCTTTCTGATTGGTATCGAGCTCGAGTCATAGATTCTGTGAGACTGACCTTTTGTTGTAGGTCATCCTTCCATGATCACCAAAGACCTCAAGCTACCATCATCAGTGCGCCTAGGTTTATTGTTTTAGAAAGGAAAAGGGTTAAGAATTTACAATACCTATCATCTTGTGTATGCCTTGTGTAGTGTTGTGGAGCGGAGACGAGCAGGTTCTGACTCGTTGTTGGTTTGGGCTTAGTGAGCCATCATGCCAACTTTCCCGCAGTGCGAGCAGTTTGTTTAGCAGCTTGTTGAGGTATCCAGATAGATTCGGATGCCCACAGGACATCGTTCGAGAGGGAGGCGAGCTTAGACTCCGTTGGCCATTTGTGGCCCGATTCTTTTTTTCCCTAGTGAGAGGGTGGTGGTGCTTCGTGCGGATCGCCAAGTATGTTGATCGCACCTGCAGGAGCGGGCGGCGCTTGGCATGTCCGACCGAGGAGTTGGACCGATCGTGTTGATGTTGAGGCGCGTCCCGGTTGTTAGGCCCGCATGCGGTTTTAGCCCCCTGCAGTTGAGTTGCTGGAGGAGGGGGTAGAGGCTAGCGGCGCCTCGAGTGAGACTCCTTGAGCGAGTGTGCTCCACCATGAGAGATTTGATGGCGAGTCTTTAGCTATCGAGAGCGGACCCAGCGCGATTTGTAGCGCGTAGTGAGGAGTCCGGGCACAGATAGCCCGGTGACAGAGTTTGTTTCAAAGATTTTTCCCCGGTAGCTCTTGTAGCCGGAGGTTCCCGGAGGGCATGATTAGCGAGTTTATTCGGATGAGTGTGTTGGCGTTGTTGGAGACGCCCGAGGTTTGGCAAATGGATGCTGTAGAGCTCGATGTTTTAGTAAGTCCCTCTTGCTAGTAGTAAAGTAGTTGGCGAGTTTGAGTTAGCATCCGTGTGTGGGATGCCTGGCTGTATGCTCGAGAGGCCGAGGTGTGCCGTTCTTCTTGTCTTTGTTTGGTTCATCGGATGGTGGTGGAAGTCCCTTGTGAGAGGTGGACTAGCGAGTCTCCACCAATGGCCCGATTGTTTGGCAAGTTGCCGTGTTAGTGGCTTGAGGCGGATGAAGGGTCATCTTTGCCCCCTTGCGAGAGCTTTGTTGTTGTTTAACACCCGACTTCCTCGGATGTGGATTTGGTAGTAGTAGCACTTGAGGTGCATTGGTTGGTGTGCCACTTTGGCACTAAGTCCAGTTCGGCTTGAGTTTGGCTTAGGCATAGCGGATGGTTCTATGTCGTTCGGAGTTCAGCGTACTCCTTTAGCCTTGGATCTGTTTATGGCGGTTGCACCCGTTTAGGTCGTGCGGAGGCTAGCTAGTTCGGTGGTATTCGATGGACTACAAGCGAAAGGATGCTCGAGAGGGCGGAGCCTCTTCCCGATGTTTACGGAGGTTGAGTAAGTCGCCAAGTTGCCGGTTGGTAAATGTTGGTGCGCGTGAGTCTCGCGCTAGTGTTAAGGCCAAGAGATTTTCCTTGTGGTTGGTAGTGCGGTCAACTACCTTCGAGTGCCTAAATCGAGGAGAGTTGAGCATTGTAGATGCGAGTTTGGTCCAGTGAGGGACCATGAGTTGGATGCTTATCGGATGAAATTTGGATGCCTATGAGGCGAGTTGGATGCTTTTGAGGCGAGATGAGTGATGCCTTGCGAGAGGTTTTGGATGCCTTGGGGGTAAGCACCCTTGGTAGAGGCTTGGTATAAAGTAAGTTTGGTTTGGCATGATTATGCTTTGGTAGAGCAAGGTTGCCTCGGCTTCAGTATCGTGTGGAGATGGGACTTTTGGTGTTCCTTGGATTGTTTGTATCATTGCCGGGAGTTATCGTTGCTTTGTGGAAAAGCGCTTGTTAGTCTTGGATCTATAAAGGAAGGTTGGGAGTTGTGCACACAAGTGTGTTTTGTGTTGTTCGTTCCGTGGCGAGAGTTTGAGATCCATGTAGGGTTTGCTTTGGAGATCTCGTGCTCTCGGTTCCTTGAGAAGTTGGACTCCAGTGGTTGTTGTAAGGCTTTGGTTGAGGTGGTAAGGATACCGTGCTCGTGGTATCAAGTTGTTGCTTAGGCAAGATTTGTTAAGTTGGGCCTAAGCTTGGTTGGCGGATCTTCTTGTTGATCGTTGGTTGGAGTTCGATTGGAAACCGAACAAGAGCGATGGTAGCTAAGCCGCGTGGTTTACGATCGTCATGGCTAAGAGAGTTGTTCGGATCCTTCCTTGGGTAGAAGTTATGTTGTGGCCGATGCTTTGAGTAGGAGGATGACGCGTGCATAGCGTTTGGGTCCTCTAGGTTCCCAAGGAGTTGGAGTTGGCCACATGGTTGGGATCTTTGAAATTGGAGTTGTTTGTTGAGCGGTTATCTGTTAGATCGTATCTTGGCGGTGTGTGTGTCGAGGGTTGCCGAAGAACCCTAGGTTGTGGAGTGCCTCTCGAGCTCGGTCGAGCCCAGCTAGTGAGTTTCAGTTGGCTAGCCGGAGGCGTGTAGTTTGTAGCCTCGGTGGAGTTGCTAGCGATCTTGGTAGACTAGCAAGCTAGTGTTTATTTGGAGTAAAGTCCGGAGTGGTTTTGGTGTGGTGGCAAGTTGATGCTTGGTGTTGACCAAGGTGTGGATTGGAGTTGCTAGAGTTTAGTTTTGCTCGTGAGGCGAGTGGTTTGTGCCATGTTGGTTGTTTTCTGTTTCGGGATGTTGAGTTGCCCCGTTTGGCATTTGGAGGTTCATGCGAGATGGACCCTTGTTGTGCCCCGTGAGATTAGATGTTGTTGCTCGGTGGAGCAAGGCAGTCGGCGTATGTGGAGTTCTCTGTCCGTTGGTTGTGCGCTTGTAGAAGCCGTTTCCTTCGGGGAGTTGTCGGGTTACTCCTTGGTCTTGGAGTTAATGGTGGAAGCGCTAGCTTGAAGGAAAAGTTTGTTGGCTGCTTGGAAGTAGTCGTTTGTCGATTAAGCGGATTCTTGGAGGGTGTTCTAGAGGCTGCGATAAAGGTTGTTCTGCCTCTTATGAGTGTTTGGCCTAGTTGGTTAAGATTTTTGTGTGTTGGCATGGAAGATGTTGCACCTTTGTAGTGGAAGATCTCCTTTGTATCGATTGTGGGTTGAGGTGCACCATTGTGGCTGGATTAGGTGCGGACTTATTGAGGATCCTTGTTTGGCTAGTGTAGCTTGCACTCTGCCAGACCATTGTTGGTATTCTTGTTCTTGGTAGTTGGTGTTGACCGGTGGTGGAGTTCCGTTATGAAGTTTCGGTGGGAAGGTGCATTAAGCCTAAGCTTGAGGTTAAGCTGTATGTGTTATCGTTTGGACTTGTGAGATGTGTTTCATATTTGAGGCGAGCTTTGTTCCGTTGTTTGCATGGAGGTAAGTTTAGTGGATGGAGCCCTCTAGGGCACAGTTGTTTGCAAGTTGTCTTGCCCACTAGTGATTTGAGTCGAGCTAGAGATGAGTGGATTGGCATAGCTATGCGATTGTAGTTGTTTGAGCTTCCTAGTTCGTAGCACTCAAGTTGTTGGATTGTAAGTTTCCGTGTGGGAGGCTGTCGGCTAGTTGAGGTTGTTGTGTGAGTTCGGATTTTGGAGTATTGACTTGATGGCTAGAGCTCGCACCTCGGTTGGTGTGCGAGATGCCATTTCTATGGAGTAGAGGCATGTCGATTTGAGGTTGGAGATGTTGCCATTAGGGTGTGGCAACAAAGGTTTGTTCTAGGCGGTGCGTGGGCGAACCGTGATTCGAGAGAGTGTTCTTAGAGGCTTATGGCCGAGTGCGATTCTGTAGTGTTTTCACCCTTTTTGTCCGATGGTCTTTTGGGAGGAGTGAGCGAGATCCTTCGGAGCTTGTTGCGAGTTGGTGTTTCCGTGATTAGGCGGCGGGAGACCGGTGTGGTTTTAGGAGGTTGCCTTGGGTAGCGATTCTCGTGATCGATTCTTGTGGTTCCATTGAGGCATTGTATGGTAAGTGTTGCGAGTCTCTAGTCTTTGTGAGAAAAGGTTGGTGGCCGTCGGTGTTGTTTTGGGTCTGTGTTGCTGCAGATTGACCAGAGAGTGTTGTGCAAGAGGTTGAGCTCGTTTGTGGTTAGCTCAGGCGAGCATGAAAGTTTCGTCGATGTTCGTGTCGAGTTTTAGAGTTTGAGGTTGGGCGGTCGTGCTTTTAAGGTTGTGCCGTTGTGAGTTGTGTTGAGTTTTGGTAAGCGGGAGAGTGGAGTCTCTGTTGTTGGACCATTTGAGTTTCTCGAGAGGATTGGCGAGTTGCATATTGGTTAGCTTTTACTGTCATTGTCGGTAGTGTGCGATATTCTCATGTATATCGGTGTGAGGCGGTATGTGTCGGACCCATCGCTCGGTGTGGACTTTGAGCCTTTGCGGTGATTGAGGATTTGAGCTTGAGAGGAAGCTGTGAGAGTATTCTGGTCCTTGAGACGAAGACGTTGCATAATCGCGAGATTCGGTTGGTAAAAGTTCGGTGGAGAGTCGAGTTCCGAGGAAGCCACTTGGGAGCGGGGAAGGCGAGATGAGATTGCATCATCTGAGTATGTTCCAATCGTAAGGACTTTCGAGGACGAAAGTCATAAAAAGGAGGAATATTGTAACGGCCCGAGTTTTTCTTCCCGTCTTCCGAGTTTTGCCTAGGGGTATTTTGGTAATTTGGTGGTAAAATCGGGGGCGTTTATATCTTTCTAGTTGCTAAAAATATTGGATGAATTTATGTAGGTTTGTGAGGCTTTGTGGAAGGGTTGAGCAAGGTTTGATGCAAAAGTAAAAATAAAGGGAATTGTCTTTGCAGTGGGGTTTGAACCGGGTCTCGAGAAAAGCTTTGTGAGGATGCGTGCAGTTGAGCTATGGAGAGCTCTTGTTACTCTTTCCGCGTCATATCTTAGTTACCCTTGGATCTTTGGAGTTTTGTGCATTTGGTTAAATGAAAAGAAATTAGGTTTTGTGTTTTCTTCCCCAAAACTCCATGGCGCCCAACCCTCTTCTCTCCCAAGCCCCTTGCCGTGATTTTCTTCCCTTGCGGCCCAGCGCGCCGTTCCGGCCAGCCAGCGACCCAGCAGAGCGGCCGGTCAGCGGCCAGCCAGATCGCACCAGCGGCCCAGCGCCCAGCGAGCGGCGCGCCAGACGCCAGCGCCAAGCAGCGCGCAGCCAGCCAGCCCGAGCCGTCGCGGCCGCCATGCGAGGCGTCGCGGCACCGATCCGCCACGTCCGTCGCGCGCGGCGGCCGTCGCATCGCACCGCTTCGCCGCGCGCGCCAGCGCCTCGCCATCGCCAGCCGAGCTCGCGTCCGCATCGCGCGGCCCGAGCGCCCGTCGTCGCGTCGCGCCGCGCGCGCGCCTCTCAGCGTCTGCGCCCCCGTCCGTCGCGTCCCGTCCCAGCGCGTCGCGCCCTAGCGCGCCACCCGCGCCCAGCGCTGTCCCGTCTGCGCAGCCAGCGCCAGATGTCGCCCATTTGCTGCCCATCAGCGCCCGGTGTCGCCCATTTGCCGCCATCAGCGCGCCATCAGCGCCCCATCCGCGCCAAAGAATAAATGACCGTCTTTGCTGCCCGTCCGCGTGTCAGCCGCATCGCGTGAGTTGCTCCCGAGCCGAGCCCTATTTATTTTATTATATTTAAGCCTTTAGAGTGTGATTATCATTGTTTTGTTAGGTTCTCGGTAGCTAGCTCGGGTTTGATCGCAGCTTAGGTTTTGTGTGTAGTTGCCCCGGCCAGGTAAGGATTTCTTACCGGAGTTGTGTGGACCCTGCGATGTTCTATGTGATTGATGTTGTATGTTTGTTGTGATTATCAGCATGTATAGTTTAGGTGCTCTGCATTGCAATTCTGATTGGCATGACTTCGTATGTTGTTCTTTCATGTTAGTCCATGCTAGGTTGTTCCGTTCTGGCATGCTCATATTCATTCTTGTTCTCTAGTACCATGCTAGGTCTGCTGTATTCTTTCGAGCACGTATTGGATTGTTTGCTGATTGTTAAGGCGGGTTAGAATTCAGGTAGATAGCATCATCCGGGCCGATGCATAAAGTATCTTGCATCTATGGCAAGGGCGTTCGAGACGATTCTCCGTCCTTGGACCCGTGAGGGATTAGCTATCCCAACCGGTAGGCCACGCAATCTTGGGTGAGGGTGGTAGTCTAAGCGATACCCCAGCGGTCGGGATGATGACTTGGCAATGCCTAGTCCCCGACGGTAAACACGTCCTCGGTGTGTTCGGTAGTAGCCCTTGATTGCCACTGTTAAGGTAAGGACGGCTTCTGGTGTAAGCCTACCACGACCCGTTCCTTAGCCTCGGTGCGGTGGTACAGGTGACATAGTTCACGTGTCGAGTCTCACACCCCTATGTCGGTGACACCGATCCGGAGATTTAGTTAGGCGTGGTATCCGGATATGGGCGACTTGCCACTGGACCGGCACCCCCATAGTGCTGTGGAAGCACGCGGTGCATGCTTACGCTCATTACACGCCCGGCCGGAGAGCTCCTCGGGATCTTGAGCTAGTGTACCTTTCGTATCGACGATGAGCAGTGAGGCCGAGACTTGTTTCTCGTATAGGGCGTATTGTGTGGTGGATTTATTTCCGGACTAAGACCCTGAGTTGGCATCCGAGGTCCAAGTGTGGACTTAAGCTATGTGCTCTATTCTGTGTTTATACTCATAGCTTGCATACATTCTTCTAGATGATCATGTATATCGTATTGTACCCCGATTGGGATTCTTACTGGGTAATTCGTTACTCACCCTTATTCTGTGGTTTTCCACGGGTAACCAAGCGCGCGAGACAGGGATGGTGAAGGAGGAGGAGGCGTGATCATGGAATCTGCTGTCATCTCTGACCATTTTATTATATCATGACTCTTGACTTTTGTTATTTCCCTTGAATGCATGTAGACGGGCACGGAGCCCTAGGATGTTTTCTTACGTTTTATGGATTCCAGCATAATTGTACTTGTGGAATGTTTAAATGGTTTAAATAAATCTCTGATCAGAGTATGCTTTTAGAAATGTATGTTTTGGTTGTTGAATGTTTCTGTTTTTACTTGGGATCCGAAATGTATTTTTCATAATGTCTTTTATTTTCAATACATGCATTGGGGTAAAGGCCTATTTAGAGCCCCTTTTGGGTCGGGTCTTTACAGCACTGTTCCCTGGTGTGTAAGCCCCCGATGGGCATCATGAGGCTGCTTAAGAGTGTAAGACCCCGATGGGCATCCTAGGTGTGTAAGACCCCGTTGGGCAGCATTGATAGCTAGAGGTGTAAGACCCTGATGGGCATCCGTACGTGTAAGACCCCGATGGGCATCATTGTTTAGAGGTGTAAGACCCCGATGGGCATCCGTATGTGTAAGATCCCGATGGGCATCATTGTTTAGCTGGTGTAAGACCCCGATGGGCATCCTAGATGTGTAAGACCCCGTTGGGCAGCATTGATAGCTAGAGGTGTAAGACCCCGATGGGCATCCGTATGTGTAAGACCCCGATGGGCATCATTGTTTAGAGGTGTAAGACCCCGATGGGCATCCGTATGTGTAAGACCCCGATGGGCATCATTGTTTAGAGGTGTAAGACCCGATGGGCATCCTTGTGTGTAAGTCCCCGATGGGCATCATTGTGTCATTGTATCCTAGGTTGTGTAAGACCCCGATGGGCATCCAGGTGTAGAACCTAGGATAAGCTGTAGTTGAAAACCCTTGATAGGCTAGCTCTAGTGTTAGCACATAGCCTAAACCTACCGTCTTGCTCTAAGTCATTGTTTGGTTGCATGTCGGTGTGCTAAATGAGATGTTTTCGTATTGTACCCCAGTTGGGGATTCTTACTGAGTAATCCGTTACTCACCCTTATTTCTGTGGTTTTTCCACAGGTAACCACGGTGCGAGACAGGATGGCTGGAGGAGGAGCTGTGATCATGGGAACCCGTTGTTCAACTCTGAGTCTTGTTTATGTTTATGTTTTAAATGTCCTCTGAATGCATGTAGTTGGGCACGGAGCCCTAGGTTGTTTGCTGACTGTATTTCTGGATTCTAGCATTGTTGTAACTATTGCAAAGCTTGTATGTTTTAAATAAATTTCTGATCAGAGCAAGTTTTGTAAATGTATTTGTCTTGGAACAGGTGCTTGGAAACAGGGACAGGTTTCAGGAATTTTATGTTGACTTTTTAAATGGATGTTTTATGTTTTAGTTTTTACTTAGAATCCGAACATCATATCGCAAATTTTCTGTAGATTTGAATGCATGCATTGAGGTAACGGCCTATTTTAGAACCCCTTTCGGGTCGGGTCGTTACAGTTTGTATCAGAGCTCAGAGTCATAGATTCTGTAGACTGACCTTTTGTTGTAGGTCGTTTTTCCATGATCATCAGCACTACGACAGTCATCAGGTACGCCTAAGTTTACTATTTGTTGTTGAAAAAGGGTTAAGAATTTACAATACCTGTCATCTAGTGTATGCCTTGTGTAGTGTTGTGGAGCGGAGACGAGCAGGTTCTGACTCATTGTTGGTTTTGGCTTAGAGCGCCATCATGCCAACTTCCCGCAGTGTGTGATGTATGTTGTGGCTTGTTGAGGTATCTAGATTGATTCGGATGCCCTGGGACGTCGTCCCCGTGGGAGGCAGAGCTTGGACTCCCGTAGGCCAATTGTGGCCCAGTTGTTGGTTTTCCCCTAGTGAGAGGGTGGAGGTGCTTTGCCTTGGAGTGCCACTCCAAGAGAGGAGTTAGCTATGGTCAGGCTTATGTGGATGTTTGTGGAGCGAGTCCCCGTGTGGACTAGCCTGGGTAGCTCAAGTGTTGATCTTGAGCCTTAGTAGATTGTTTGATTGCCCAGTGAGTAGCTGCAGAGTTGGCAGCCTTCGAGGAGATTGTTGAGGCATCTTTGTGCTATTGTAAAGTGTTGTTGTTGTTGTTGTTCAGCCCAACGATGGCGGAACCACGTGGTTAAGGGTGCAATGAGCGATGTTCCCTTCTGTTGGATCCGTTGGTGTTTTCTTCAGATGTTTGGTAGAGTTGAGCACTCTTCTTTTGGTGAGCTCCTAGAGTGGAGCTAGCTGCTGCATGTTGAGAGAGCCGGCCAGAGTTTTGTTGAACATCATGTGGAGATGCAAGTGTAGGCCGTGAGCCTTCGGTTTGATGAGAGGCCATAGGCATGGTTTTTTGAGTTGGAGCCCTTGTATACCTGGCCAGAGTTCTTGTCACTTGAGGTTGTGACCTTGTTGGCCCCATTGGTAGTAAGATGTGGATTTGTTAGTGGTGGCACTGAGGTGCATTGGTTGGTGTGCCATTTTGGCACTAAGTTTGGTGCAGGCTTGAGTTTGGCTTGGGCATAGCAGATGATTCTATGCCGTCCGGAGTTCAGCGCACTCCTTTAGCCCTAGATCCGTTTATGGCAGTGGCACCTGTTTAGGTCGTGCCAGAGGGCTAGTTCAGTGGTAGTCGATGGACTACCAGCGAAAGGATGTTCGAGAGGAGCCGGAGTGTAAAGACCCGACCCAAAAGGGGCTCTAAATGGGCCTTTACCCCAATGCATGTAGTGAAAATAAACGACATTATGAAAAATACATTTCGGATCCCAAGTAAAAACAGAAACATTCAACAACCAAAACATACATTTCTAAAAGCATACTCTGATCAGAGATTTATTTAAACCATTAAAACAACCCACAAGTACAAATATGCTGGAATCCATAAAACGTAAGAAAACATCCTGGGACTCTGTGCCCGTCTACATGCATTCAGGAAATAACAAAAGTCAAGAGTCATGATAAAATAAAATAATCGAGATGACAGCGAGGATTCCATGATCACGGCTCCTCCTTGACCATCCTGTCTCCCGCTTTGATTACACCGTGGAAAACCACGAGAATAAGGGTGAGAGTAACGAATTACCCAGTAAGAATCCCCAACCGGTACAATACGATATACATGATCATCTAGAAGAATGTATGCAAGCTATGAGTACAAACACGAGCGGAGCACATAGCTAAGTCCACACTTGGACCTCGGATGCCAACTCGGTGGTCTTAGTCCGGAAATACCACAACACACTATACGCTATACGGGAACAAGTCCCGGCCTCGGCCGCCTCTCGACGACGATACGAAAGGTGCACTGGCTCAAGATCCCAAGGAGCTCTCCGATCGGCGCCAGAATGAGCGTAACGATGCACCGCGTGCTTCTACAGAACTATGGGGTGCCGGTCTAGTGGCAAGCCGCCCATATCCGGATACCACGCCTAACTAAATCTCCGGATCGGTGTCAGCGACATAGGGGTGTGAGACTGGACACGTGAACTATGTCACTGTACCACCGCACTGAGAGCTAAGGAACGGGTCATGGTAGGCTTACACCAGAAGCCGTCCTTACCTTAACAGTGGCAATCAAGGGCTCTTGCCGAACACGCCGAGGCGTGCGCCGCCGCCGGGACTAGGCATTGCCAAGTCATCATCCCGACCGTTGGGGCATCGCTTAGACTACCACCCTCACCCAAGATTGCAGGGCCTACCGGTTGGGATAGCTAATCCCTCACGGGGTCCAAGGACGGAGAACTGTCTCAATCGTCCTTGCCATAGATGCAAGATACTTTATGCATCGGGCCCGGATGATGCTATCTACCTGAATTCTAAACCTTAACAATAATAACGATTCAATCAATGCAGTCCAATACGTGCTCAACAGATACAAGGAACCTAGCATGATACTACGAAGCAAGACAGATATCGAACATGCCAGAATGGAACAACCTAGCATGGGCTAACATGAGAAACAATACAAGAGTTCATGCCATCGGGAGTTGAGCATGAGCACCTAGGGCTAAACATGCTAGTAATCATACACGGGCATACAAAACAACAATCACAAATATACCGCAGGGCCCACACAACTCCGGTAAGAAATCCTTACCTTGGTCGGGAGGCTTCTACACACAAATCCTAAGCTGCGGAACAATCCCGAGCTAGCGAGCGGGAACCTAGCAAACCAACAATAATCGGCATCTAAAATGTCTAAACAACAAAAGAACAGCAAGCTCGGCTCTCGGGAACTCACGCGCACGACGACGACACGAGCTTGGAGCCGCTGCAAGCTGGCATGGGGGCCGCCGCTGGCCTGGCCGGCACAGCAGGACGCCACACGGCGCGCTACGCTACACGCACGACGACGACGAGGCGCGCGCGCGCGTCTGGCGAAGGCGCGCGCGGCGCCGGCGTCGCGATGCGATGCGGACACACGGCGAGCAGCTTAGCGAGGAGACGCGCGCGCGCGAACGTCTGTCTGGCGGCGATGCGCGCGCTTGGCGTGAGGCGTCGACAAAGCGACGCAGACGCTACCGACGTCGCGAGGCGAGCGATTCGGCAAGGCAATGGAGAGGAGAGCTTGTGCGGCCAAGAGGAGATTTGGAGAAGAAGATGGAATAAACCTAAATCCATTTCATTTAACCAAAGGCACCAAAACTCCAAAATCCAAGGTTAACTAAGATGTGATGCGAGAAAGAGTAACAAGAGCACCTAATGGCTCAATTGGCACACATCTCTACAAGCTTCCCAGAGACCCGGTTCAAACCCCCACTGCAAAGACAAATTCCTTTATTTTTACTTTTGCATCAAACCTTGCTCAAACCAAACCTCAAACTCCTCCAACAACCTACATAAAATCATCCAATAATTTTAGTAGCCGGAAAAGACACAAACGACCATGACGGTCCGACCAAATTACCAAATTACCCCTAGGGCATACCCGAAGACCGGAAGAAAACTCAGGTCGTTACAATATTCCCTCCTTTTTATGACTTTCGTCCTCGAAAGTCCTTAAAACTGAAATAGACTCGAGGTAATGCAATCTCATCTCGTCTTCCCGCTCCCAAGTGGCTTCCTCGAACCCCGACTCTTCCATCGAACCTTTACCAAACGAATCTCGCGATTACGCAACGTCTTGGTCTCAAAGGCAAGGATCCTCACCGCTTCTCCTCGAAGTTCAAATCCTCATTCACCGCAAAGGCTCAAAGTCCACAATGTGCGACGGGTCCGCACATATTTGCCTCAACATCGATACATGAAAAACACTATGTACTGCGATAGGGACGGAGGTAGGGCTAACCGGTAAGCAACTCTGCCAATCCTCTCTAGGATCTCAAATGGACCAACAAAACGGGGACTCAACTTCCCACGCTTGCAAACCTCGAGAACACCTCGCATTGGAGCAACCTTAAGGAACACATGCGACCAACCTCAAACTCCAAATCTCGACGCCGAACATCGGCGTAACTCTCTCTCGCTGCTCTGAAGTTTGTCAACATACGAGCTCTAATCTTCTCCTGACTGCACCATTGGTCAAGCTGCGGTAACTTCGGGACCCAAAACTCGTCTATCACCGACCTCTTCCCGAAACACGGGGACCGACAACGCTTACCATACAATGCCTCGAATGGAGCCATCTCGAATCGTCGATCGTAATCGTTGTTATAGGCAAACTCCATCAAGTACAGAATCGGTCCCAATCGCTGGGAAATCCAACACACAAGCCCTCAACATATCCTCGAGAATCGATTCACTCTCTCGGTCGACCATCCGTTTGAGGGTGAAAAGTCATCTTTGAATCGCACTCTGTGCCCAATCCCTTCGGGCGCTCTCGAAAACGAGAAGTGAACCGCGAGTCACGATCGGACACAATCCTTACGGCACACCATGATAACGGATGATCTGCTCCAAAAACAATCTGCGCCTTTGTTCCACGGTATAAGTGTCTCTACCGGGAATGAAGTGTGCGCTCTTGGTCAAACGGTCGACTATCACCCAAATTTGAGAGAACTTCCTCGAGTCCTTGGCAAACCAGAGATAAAGTCCATGGAGATCTCGTCCCATTTCCATCGGGCACACTCGGTGGTCGCATTGCATGAACCGGTGGCCTCTGCTGGGTGCCTTCACTTGCCGACAAGTGAGACACCCACCGACAAACTCTGCCACATCTCTCTTCATTCCCATCCACGGAAGGTGCGCTTAAGGTCTGATACATCTTGGTACCCCCAGGTGCCAAGCAAAAGGGGGCGTGGGCCTCAGAGAGCAACTCGCTCGCAAACTCGCAATGTCCGGAACACACAACCGCCTCTATAAGTCAACCCACATGTCGGTGAATATACAAAGTCAAAGTCACCGTCAAGCACTAACTCTATCAACCAATCTCTTAAGTGCGGGGTCACCCAACCGGTGCATCTATAATCCATTTGCCTAATCGGCGGTGAGCAGTCCAATCGAGCTACCACGGCGGTAACCTCACCCAACAACACTGCAACCTCGGCCGCTCGAACTCTCTCCATAAGCAAACTGGCTGAACTCAACAACGCCGCGAGTGCGACGTCTTTCTACTCAAAGCATCGGCCACTACATTGGCTTTACCGGATGGTACAAAATCTCGCATGATCATAATCCTTTACCAACTCTAACCATCTCCTGCGCCTCATATTCAACTCCTTCGAGTAAACAGATACTTGAGGCTCGGTGATCGGTAAACATCTGAATCCGCTCACCATACGGTAATGCCTCCAAATCTTGATTGCAAACACCACTGCTTTGCCAACTCCATATCATGAGTCGGGTAGTTCTGCTCATACGGCTTGGTGGACGGAAGCATAGGCAATGACCTTCCCGTCTTTGCATCAACACACAACCTAATCCAAACTTGGAAGCATCATCAGTAGACCACGAAACCACTGTCCCCTCGGATGCCAACATCAGTCTTGAAGTCAAAGCTGCGCTTGAGCACAGCAAAGCTCTCATCACACTGCTGTCCCAAACGAACTCGACACCCTTCCTCGTCGGACGAGTGAGGGGCGAGGCTAAAGCGAAAAAAGTCCTTGACGAACCGACGGTAGTAACTCGCCAAACCAGAAAGCTGCGAATCTCGGCAATCTGAAGTCGGCTTGGCCCATGAACTCACGGCCTCAATCTTCGCGGGGTCCACGGCTATACCATCTCTCGAAACCACGTGGCCTAGGAAGGCCACCGCTCCAACCAGAATCACATTTGGAAAACTTCGCATAAAGTGGTTTTCCCTCAAAGCCGCCAATACTCGCCTCAAATGCTCTGCATGGTCTTCCTTAGACCTCGAATAAATCGAATATCGTCAATGAACACGATGACGGCCGCTGTCCAAAAATGATTTGAACACCCTATCCATCATGTCCATGAACGCGGTGGGGGGCATTGGTCAATCCGAACGACATGACCACAAACTCATAGTGACCATATCTAGACACGAAAGTCGTCTTAGGAATGTCGGCATCCCGATCCGCAGCCCGATGGTAACCGGATCTCGGATCTATCTTGGAGAACACGAAGCTCCTGAAGGCCGATCGAACAAATCGTCGATCACGGGGCAACGGATACTTATTCTTCATCATCACCTTATTAAGCTCGCGGTAATCAATACATAAGCGCATAGAACCATCCTTCTTTTTCACAAACAGAATCGTGCTCCCCACGGGACACACTCTCGGACGGATGAACCCTCGATCTAACATCTCCTGCAAATCCCAATCTTCGCCTTTAACTCACGGCGGCGCCATGCGATCACGGAGCCTTCGAGATAGGGAGGGTCCTCGGCTCGAGCTCAATAATGAAGTCAACCTCTCTCTTTGGGGCAACCCCAGAACTCCTCGAAACACATCCGCGAACTCCTCGCACGACCGGCACCTTTGATCGACAAATCGGCAAGGGACGGCTCTCCACGAACAACTTGGCTAGGTAGCCCCAAGCTCCATGAGCTAGCAACCGACGAGCTTTCACGGTGACACCATCGGCGGGCAAACTCCACCTGGACTCCACGAAACTTAAAGTGGGCGACTGGCGGCGCCTAACACTACTTCTTTCCGGTGGCGGTCAATCAACGCGTGGTTAGCGACTAACCACTCCATACCAAGAATCACATCAAAACCACTCATAGGCGAACTATGAGTGTGGCTACAAGCAACTCTCCTGATATCTCGATCCGGCCATCCTTAATTTTATCTCTAGCTAACATACTAACTCTCGAAGGAGTTGCAACAGATAACTCAAAACCTAGAGGCTCTAGTCTCAACTTAGCATGCTCGGCCAAACAACACAGATACAAATGAATGCGTAGGAACCGAGAATCAAACAAGACAAATGCGCAGTGATCTAAAACAAGAAGCGTACACGCCACGCAGGCATCCGTGCGCTCGGCCTCTGACGGTCGTAGCAAACACTCGACCTGCCTGCTGCTGCTGCTGGCCGAGCCGCCATAGCCGGGGTGAGGACGAAAACGGATCATATGTCCTCTTTACCACAACGAAAACACACTGCAGGCCCCGCTGTGCGCAAGCTCCAGTGTGGGTCCTCCCATAAAGAAGCACAAGCGAGGAACACGCTCGGGACCGCCCTGCTGGCGCGAGGCCGAAAACGGATCGGGGCCCTAAAGCGATCCGGTTTTGGAATCCCTTGGCGGCGGCGGCCGCTACCCCTAAACTCAAACTTTCTCTTACCCCACTGCACTGGAACAGACGCCAACAGAGAGCAGGCGGCAACCACCACCGCTCAGCAGGATACTTCCCATTATAGATCGTGGCCAACCGGGACAGCCCTAGCATAAGTGTCGGGGGCACGAGCCACGACATCTGGGAAACACCGCCTCAATCCGGATATGAACTTCCGAATCTTCACTCGGGGTGGCAATCAACCGAGGAGCAAAATACCCATACTCTACGAGAACTTGCGCTCATAATCCTCAATGGAATCGAGAACCGCTTGAGTCCCGGAAGAGCTCCACCATCTTCTCTTGAGCCTCATCAGCGATGAACTTTACCTTGAACTCACCTTGAAGAACTCCCAAGTAGCGGGTGGAGACCCGGTGGTCTCTCGCTCAAGGTGGACTCCCACCACCATCTCGCTGTGCCTCCTAGCACATGAGCCGCACACCTCGGCCTCTGAATATCGGGGCACACCATGATCGGGAAGGTGTACTCCGGATGGGCAATCCACACAGGCTGCCGCTAGCGCATCACCGGTGGCATCAAACTTCTCGGGCTTCCACTTCACAAAATCCTTGACCACCTACCCAATTCCTCGGCACCCTCTGCCATATCGCCTCTGGGGCTACTTGCTCTGAGGAGCCGGAGGTGCTCTTGAGCTCTCTTTGAACCAATCGAGTCATTTGCTCGATCTGGGCTCGGGACTCTTCCATTGCGCCGCCAACAAGGCACAGGTCTCGCCCTCTGGTCACTCAACATGCTCGACCATAAAAGCCCTCATAGACTCGGCAAACTCTGCTCCGGGAGCGATCTCACGGCGCTTCGATCGCCTCAACGCCCGCTCTAGGCGTAACAGAGGAGCTGGCGGTGGAATGCCATCGATGTCGGCTTGGGGCGATGTCCTGCGATGTCGATCCGATCCACGATACCTCGACCGCTCTCGAACCTCCTCTCCCGATGCGGGTGGTCGCATCTTTGGCGATCTACATCCAAACCAACAACGAATCAAAACACACTGTCACCACTCCACAACACCAAACAAGGCATACACTAGATGATAGGTATTGTAAATTCTTAACCCTTTTTCAACAACAAATAGTAAACTTAGGCGTACTGATGACCGTCCAGAGTCTTGATGATCATGGAAAAACGACCTACAACAAAGGTCGATCTACAGAATCTATGACTCGAGCTCGATACCAAGCTGAAAGACCCGACCCAAAAGGGGCTCTAAATGGGCCTTTACCCCAATGCATGTAGTGAAAATAAACGACATTATGAAAAATACATTTGGATCCCAAGTAAAAACAGAAACATTCAACAACCAAAACATACATTTCTAAAAGCATACTCGATCGAGATTTATTTAAACCATTAAAACAACCCACAAGTACAAATATCTTTGGAATCCATAAAACGTAAGAAAACATCCTGGGACTCTGTGCCCGTCTACATGCATTCGGAAATAACAAAAGTCAAGAGTCATGATAAAATAAAATAATCGAGAGATGACAGCGAGGATTCCATGATCACAGCTCCTCCTTGACCATCCTGTCTCCCGCTTGATTACAGTGGAAAACCACGAGAATAAGGGTGAGTAACGAATTACCAGTAAGAATCCCCAACCGGGGTACAATACGATATACATGATCATCTAGAAGAATGTATGCAAGCTATGAGTACAAACACAGAGCGGAGCACATAGCTAAGTCCACACTTGGACCTCGGATGCCAACTCGGGGTCTTAGTCCGAAATACCACAACACACTATACGCGCTATACGGGAACAAGTCCCGGCCTCGGCGCCTCACGACGATACGAAAGGTGCACTCAAGATCCCAAGGAGCTCTCGATCGGCGTTGTAATGGCGTAACGATGCACGCGTGCTTCTACAGACTATGGGGTGCCGGGTCTAGTGGCAAGCCGCCCATATCCGGATACCACGCCTAACTAAATCTCTCCGGATCGGTGTCACCGACATAGGGGTGTGAGACACGGACACGTGAACTATGTCACTGTACCGCACACGAGGCTAAGGAACGGGTCATGGTAGGCTTACACCGAAGCCGTCCTTACCTTAACAGTGGCAATCAAGGCTCTTGCCGAACACGCCGAGGGCGTGCGGCTGCCGGGGACTAGGCATTGCCAAGTCATCATCCCGACCGTTGGGGCATCGCTTAGACTACCACCCTCACCCAAGATTGCGGGGCCTACCGGTTGGGATAGCTAATCCCTCACGGGGTCCAAGGACGGAGAATGTCTCAATCGTCCTTGCCATAGATGCAAGATACTTTATGCATCGGGCCCGGATGATGCTATCTACACGAATTCTAAACCTTAACAATAATAACGATTCAATCAATGCGGTCCAATACGTGCTCAACGGATACAAGGAACCTAGCATGATACTACGAAGCAAGAGCAGATATCGAACATGCGAGATGGAACAACCTAGCATGGGCTAACATGAGAAACAATACAAGAGTTCATGCCAATCGGGAGTTGAGCGAGCACCTAGGGCTAAACATGCTAGTAATCATACACGAGCATACAAAACAACAATCACAAATATACCGCAGGGCCCACACAACTCCGGTAAGAAATCCTTACCTTGGTCGGGAGAGCTTCTACACACAAATCCTAAGTCTGCGGAACAATCCCGAGCTAGCGGCGGGAACCTAGCAAACCAACAATAATCGGCATCTAAAATGTCTAAACAACAAAAGAACGACAAGCTCGGCTCAAAGGAACTCACGCGGCGACGACGACCACGAGCTTGGAGCTGAGCTGGCAAGCCGGGCATGGCGCTGGCTGCTTGTGGCCGCGCAGCGAGGAGCGCAGCAGCGCGCGGCTGGCGTCTGGCGGCGCTTGCGGCGCGGCGTCGTCGTGCGATGCGGACACGGCGAGCGGCTTAGCGAGGGCAGCGCGCGCGAAGCGAACGTCTGGCGAAGCGCGCGGCGCGCGTGGCGTCGCGCGAGCGACAGCGACGCAGACGGTGGGGCGTCGCGGCGGCGGCGATTCGGCAAGGCAATGGAGAGGGAGAGCTTGTGCGGCCAAGAGGAGATTTGGAGAAGAAGATGGAATAAACCTAAATCCATTTCATTTAACCAAAGGCACCAAAACTCCAAAATCCAAGGTTAACTAAGATGTGATGCAGAAAGAGTAACAAGAGCACCTAATGGCTCAATTGGCACACATCTCTACAAGCTTCCCAGAGACCGGGTTCAAACCCTATTGCAAAGACAAATTCCTTTATTTTTACTTTTGCATCAAACCTTGCTCAAACCAAACCTCAAACTCCTCCAACAACCTACATAAAATCATCCAATAATTTTAGTAGCTGGAAAAGACACAAACGACCATGACGGTCCGACCAAATTACCAAATTACCCCTAGGGCATACCTGGAAGACCGGGAAGAAAACCTGGGTCGTTACACGGAGCCTTTTTCCCAGTGTTACTGGAGGTTGTGTAAGTCAGCAGGTTGTCGGTTGGTAAGTGTTGGTGCGCGTGAGTCTCACGCTAGTGTTAAGGCCAAGAGATTCCGTGTGGTTGGTAGTGCGGTCAACTACCTTCGAGTGCCTAAATCTGAGGAGAGTTGAGCATTGTAGATGCGAGTTTGGTCCAGCAGAGGGACCCTGAGATGGATGCTCATGGGATGAGCTGATGCCTTGCGAGAGGATTTGGATGCCTTATGGGTAAGCACCCTTGGTAGAGGCTTGGTATAAAGTAAGTTCGGTTTGGCATTGTTATGCTTTGGTAGAGCAAGGTTGCCTCAGCTTCGAGTATCGTGTGGAGATGGAACTTTTGGTGTTCCTTGGATTGTTTGTATCTCTTCCAGGAGCTAGTGTTGCTTTTTGGGAAAAGCGCTTGTTAGTCTTGGATCTCTAAAGGAAGGTTGAGAGTTGTGCACACAAGTGTGTTTTGTGTGGTTCGTTCCGTGGCGAGAGTTTCAGATCCATGTAGGGTTTGCTTTGGAGATCTAGTGCTCAGTTCCTGGAGAAGTTGGACTCCAGGTGGTTGTTGTAAGGCTTTAGTGAGGTGGTAAGGATACCGTGCTCGTGGTATCAGGTTGTTGCTTAGGCAAGATTTGTTAAGTTGGACCTAAGCTTGGTTGGCGGATCTTCTTGTTGATCGTTGGTTGGAGTTCAGTAGGAAACTGAACAAGAGCGGTGGTAGCTAAGCCGCGTGGTTTCTGATCGTCATGGCTAAGAGAGCTGTTTGGATCTTTCCTTGAGTAGAAGTTATGTTGTGGTCGATGCTTTGAGTAGGAGGATGACACATTCTGTAGCGTTTTGGGTCCTCTGGGTTCCCAAGGAGTTGGAGTTGGCCAGCATGGTTGGGATGCTGGAAATTGGAGTTGTTTGTTCAGGCAGTTGTCTGTTAGATCGTTTGCCGGCAGTGTGTGTGTCGAGGGTTGTCGGAGAACCCTAGGTTGTGGAGAGCCTCTCCAGAGCTCAGTCAAGCCCAGGTAGTGAGTTTAGTTGGCCAGCTGGAGGCGTGTAGTTTGTAGCCTCGGGTGAGTTGCTAGCAGTCTTGGTAGACTAGCAAGCTAGTGTTTGTTTGGAGTAAAGTCTGGATTGGTTTCGGTGTGGTGGCAAGTTGATGCTTGGTGTCGACCAAGGTGTGGATTGGAGTTGCTAGAGATTAGTTTTGCTCGTGGGGCGAGTGGTTTGTGCCCTGTTGGTTGTTTTCCTGTTTCCAGGATGTTGAGTTGCCCCGTTTGGCATTTGAAGGTTCAGTCTGTGATGGCCCCCTGTTGTTGCCCCGTGAGATTAGATGTTGTTGCTCTAGTGGAGCAAGACAGTGAGCGTATGTGGAGCTCTCTGTCCGTTGGTTGTCTGGTTGTAAGAGCCGTTTCCTTCGGGGAGTTATCAGGTTACTCCCTTGGTCTTGGAGTTGATGGTAGAGGTGCTAGCAAGAGGGAATAGTTTGTTGGCTGCTGGGAAGCAGTTGTTTGTCCAGTTAAGCGGATTCTTGGATGGTGTTCTAGAGGCTGCAGTAAAGGTTGTTCTGCCTCTTGTGAGTGTTTGGCCAAGATTTGGTTCTTTTGTTGTTTCGAGAGCTAGTTCGGTTCTAGCTGGAGGGCGTTGCCCTGAGGTCTTGTTCCTAGTCAGAAAGTTTTGGGAGTTGACCCCTCCCTCGGCAGTTGAGTAAGTATTGTTAGTTCTGGATTTGTGATTCGATTGGTTGAGTTTTCCCTTGGGTGTTGCTTCCAAGAGAGTTGGTTGCTGTTGCCTTGGGTTTGAGCAAGTCAGCGAGCTTGTGTGAAGTTCGCTGCCCTTCTGGAGTTTGCTTGCTGGGAAGTCGTTTCCCGTTGGGCAGAAGTCAGCTTAGCTCCTGAGTTGTGAAGTTGATCTGAGTAGCGCAGCGGTCAGCCCAGCGTGAGGGTCCCTGCTTTGTGTTGTTAGCAAGCAAAGTTGTTTGTTCCCGCAAGGGTGGCGGCCAGCCAGTAAGAGTTGAGTTGTTCGGGCAAGTTGTTGGTTCTTTGGGGATTGATGATTTCCTTTCCCCCTAGCCTCTGTGATGGTTGAGTTGCTCCCTGGATGCCAGCCTCGAGTGTTAGCTTGCGAGGTAGTCTTGCGGATTCGTGTGGCTCAGGATCCGTAAGCTTTGAGGTTGTCGTTATCCGTTTTCCTTGTTACGTTTCGGGAGTGGAGCTTCTGGTTGGAAGATGAGTTTGGCCTAAGCAAAAATGAGAAGTCTTTTAAGTAGCCAGTTGGATTTTAAGAGTTGAGTGGTAGCTTGGAGGCGAGCGTTGCTCGTTATAAGTTTGGGTTGAGTTCTGCTGAGCAAGCCCTTCTAGGGCTTTGTTCCTAGTTGTTGTGCGTTCGCAGTTGGCGTTAGCAGAGCCGCGTTTGAGTGAGTTGGCACAGAGGTGCCGTGGCATTGGTTGGTAAGCTGTGAGCTGTTTTCCTCAAGGTGTTGTGCCCAGAGAGCTGCGTGAAGGTTTAGTCCTTGCTTCCCGAGTTTTCCTTGAGAGGAATGTTGGTTGTTTCCTTGCCTGACAATGTTCTCTTTGGTCAGTTGCTGGTAGGTTTTCTTTGGAAAGTTTGCGTTCGGCCGTTGAGGAGTTCTAGTTTGTTGGTTTGGCCGAGTGGAGTCTGTGCTTGGCCCTTGTCTTTTAAAGGTGGCCGTAGCTGAAGTTTCAGCTGGTGTGAGTGTTGTTAGCCGTCTGGTGTACCAGGATGGTGTCCCTTGCCTTTGGTTTGGCGATTTCTCCTTAAGATGGTTGCTTAAGTGTTGTGGTCGCGTTCTAGTTGGAGAAGTTTGTTTTGTTTTTGGATCAGTCGCCAGATGGTGATTCGATTGGATTTCGTTAAGACTGTAGGAAAGATTTGAGGTTAGCTGGTCTCTTGTGGAGTAAGAGTAGACCGTTTGGTTTTCTGGAACCTGGAAGGTTCATTGTTTGTTTGACTTGTTGTAGGGTTGAGGCTGCTTTGTTAGCGGTACGTGAGCTTCAGAGGAGTTTTGCGATCTGGTGGTAGTTGTGGCAGTCTGGATGGCATTGTGGCGTTGAGTTTTGAGAACCATGAGGGTTTGGTTTCGAAGAAGGTTGGTGTTGTTTTAGCCGAGAAGTTCAGTTGGTTTGGTTTCAGTGGAGTTTCCAGGAGCTGTTTCGTCTTAGGACTTTCGAGGACGAAAGTCTTAAAAGGAGGGAGTATTGTAACAGCCCAGTTTTCTACTCCAGTTTTCGAGGTGCCTTCGGGTCAAGATTCGGTTGTTTGGTTGGATCGTTAGAGCTGTTTTGACCCTTGGGGGTATTTTGGTCTTTTGGCTCCCCGTGCAGGATATTGTGGATTTTTACGGCTTCGAGGTCGCTCTTGCCTTTGTCAAGGCTTGATTGTTGTTGGTTGCGAGTCCCGAGATGTTTGGGCCAGTCGTTTGGAAGTTCGGTTGTGGTTTGGGTTTTTGGCAAAGTGATGGTTGGTTGTGTGCTTCCTTTTGGATTAGAGCCCGGGCCCTTGGTGTTGATTTGGGAGTTGAGTTTAAGTGAGTTTTATTTTTGGAAGAGGTTGCTTCAGTCAGGTCTCGAAGGAGGAAACCGGGAAATGGGATTTTAAGGTTTTAATTTGGATAAGGATGGAAAAAGAGATTAAATCCCCATTTTCCTTTTATTTTCCCATTTTCCCTTTTCTTTTTCTTTTCCAAATTCATTTTTCTTTTCTTTTTATTTTTTTCTCTTTTCTCTCTCTCTCTCTCTCTCTCTCTCTCTCTCTCTCTCTCTCTCCCCGAGCACCCCCCTCCTAGCCGACCCAGCAGCCCTTGGCTCGCCCAGCCCTATCCCGAGCAGCCCCTAGCTCGCCCTGCCGAGCCCTACCCTGCCCAGGTCGAGCCGTCGCCGAGCTCGCCCGCCAGGTCGCCAGCCCGAGCTCGCCTGCCCAGGTCGCGCCATCGCCAGGTCGCCAGCCTGAGTTCGCCCAGCCCGGCCGCGCAGTGCCGTTTGTCCCGTCCGCACCCGTGACGCCCAGATCCGAGCCGCCTCATTCCAGATCAAGTGTCCCCTATAGCTCGTCGTGCCAGATCGAGCGTCTTGTAGCCGTCGCGTCGCGTCGCGCCCGCGCGCCGTCCCTGTGCTGAGCCGCGCCGCACGCCCTCGCCCAGCCGAGCTCGCGCCCGCGCGCCCTCGCCTCCCTACAGCTCGCCCGCGCGTTCGCGTCCGCGCCCGAGCGCCCTGCTCGCCCAGCCGTGCCCCAGCGCGCAGCTCAGCGCCCCAGCGGCCGTGTCAGCGCGCCCCAGCGGCCAGCCCCTGCGCCCATCTGCGCCCCTCAGCGCCCAGCAGCTGCCTCGCCAGTGCAGCCGGCTCGTTCGCGTGTCAGCCGCGCCTCGTGAGTTGCTCCCAAGCCGTGCCCTGTTATTTTATTATATTTAGGCCTATGGATTGTGATTTTTGATGTGTTTGTTAGGTTCTCTTTAGGTTTCTCGGGTTCGATCGCAGCTTAAGTTTCTTGTGTGTTGTTGCCTTCCGGCCAGGTAAAGGTTTCTTACCGAGGTTGTGTGGACCCTGCGAATAATTGATAGTATGTCATATCTTGTGATTGTATGAAATTCTAGTGGATAGGTTACATGTTTTCTCTTGCTTCTAGGTTTGTGTTGTACTGGTGTTTCAGTTATATTGGTTACAGGCTAGGGTCTTTTATCTTGGCATATTCTGTTTCTTGTTATATTCTCGACGGTTCCATGTTAGTGCTAGGCGGTGATCCTTAATGTAAGGTAGTCCCCGATGGGCACTGCACTGTTCCCTGGTGTGTAAGCCCCCGATGGGCATCTCAGTGATCCTAGCTGGAGTAAGACCCCGATGGGCATCCTAGGTGTGTAAGACCCCGTTGGGCAGCATTGATAGCTAGAGGTGTAAGACCCCGATGGGCATCATTGTTTAGAGGTGTAAGACCCCGATGGGCATCCGTATGTGTAAGACCCCGATGGGCATCATTGTTTAGCTGGTGTAAGACCCCGATGGGCATCCTAGATGTGTAAGACCCCGTTGGGCAGCATTGATAGCTAGAGGTGTAAGACCCCGATGGGCATCCGTATGTGTAAGACCCCGATGGGCATCCGTATGTGTAAGACCCCGATGGGCATCATTGTTTAGAGGTGTAAGATCCGATGGGCATCCTTGTGTGTAAGTCCCCGATGGGCATCATTGTGTCATTGTATCCTAGGTTGTGTAAGACCCCGATGGGCATCCAGGTGTAGAACCTAGGATAAGTTGTAGTTGAAAGCCCTTGATAGGCTAGCTCTAGTGTTAGCACATAGCCTAAACCTACCGTCTTGCTCTAAGTCATTGTTTGGTTGCATGTCGGTGTGCTAAATGAGATGTTTTCGTATTGTACCCCGGTTGGGGATTCTTACTGAGTAATTCGTTACTCACCCTTATTTCTGTGGTTTTTCCACAAACTAACCACAGATGCGAGACAGGGATGGCTGGGAGGAGGAGCTGTGATCATGAGAACCCGTTGTTCAACTCTGAGTCTTGTTTATGTTTATGTTTTAAATGTCCTCTGAATGCATGTAGTTGGGCACGGAGACCTAGGGTGTTTGCTGACTGTATTTCTGGATTCTAGCATTGTTGTAACTATTGCAAAGCTTGTATGTTTTAAATAAATTTCTGATCAGACCAAGTTTTGTAAATGTATTTGTCTTGGAACAGGTGCTTGGAAACAGGGACAGGTTTCAGGAATTTTATGTTGACTTTTTAAATGGATGTTTTATGTTTTAGTTTTTACTTAGAATCCGAACATCATATTGCAAATTTTCTGTAGATTTGAATGCATGCATTGAGGTAACGGCCTATTTTAGAACCCCTTTCGGGTCGGGTCGTTACAGTATTTAATCATTAATACATTTTAATACTATATTATAAATACTCATTAATGCAGCATTGTAAGAAAGTAGGTGACAATACTCATTAATACAATAACTATATTTGCTAAATTTTTTAAAAAGTGGTCACATTTGTAACTGTTTTGTAGATTTGATATATTTCCAAATTTCTGTTATATCAATCAATAAAAGTATCAGAAACATCCAAATTAGAACTAATATTTATAAAATTATTTTTTTAAAAAAAACAAGAAGCAAATATTTATTTTATTTAAAAAAAACAAATGGCATTATGGAGCCTAGTTGATTACAAATGTATGGATAAAATGAACTTATGATGAATAAAATGAACACAAACAGTCAGACGCATACCAAGAAACAGAATGCTACTATTTACTATGCTCAGGCTTCGTTCAAACCAACAGCAGAATCACCATTGGAGCTGCAATTTCTCCAACTTCATCTTACATTGCCGGCCATTTCGACATCAGTCTACTTGTTTGGAAGGATCCAAAGCATGGAAATTGGTGGCTAGAATTCGGGTCCGGCATATTGGTCGGGTAATGGCTTGCATTTCTGTTCACTCATCTTCAAAGCCACGCAACGATGATTCAATTCGGGGGCGAGGTGGTGAACTTAAGTATTGTCACCTACTTTCTTACAATATTGCATTACTTGCTGAGATTAAAATCAAAATAGAGGAATCGATGGATCAAATAATCATGCAGTATAGAGAAAGAGTATAGAGAGAGATATTGAGGCACACATGTAAGTGGTTTAGCTGTGTAGGCTTATGATAAGGTTGGGCCTAGGGCTCTATTTAGCCATTACTTGGAGAATAAGTTAGTATTTTGTTATAAATAGAGTGGATTAGGTTAGAGTTTAGGCATCCAAATTATTGAATAGTTATTGAGTGATTTATTGTAGGGCCAAGAGATTCTCTTGAGAAGGGAGGTTCCAAGTTCCTATCAAAACTTGGTTTATCTTTATTCTTTTATCTTTTGATATAATCTAGATCCTGGATCATATCAATTGGTATCAGAAGCCGTTTGATTCTTGGTTGTAGAGATGAATCAAGAACAACAAATTCGTTTCATTCTAGAAGAGTTGCAAAGTTTGAGGGTCATGATTTCTTTTCATAGAAAAGAATTCAGAGAAGACCTAAAGGAGAGTTTCAATGACCTAAAACAATGTTTTAGGAAGGCAATTAGATTGGAAAAAACAATGACGGCTAGGGTTTTGACCCCGCCACCACCGCCTCCTCCGTTGCCGCCTCCGCCTCCGCCACCGCCGTTGCTGCCGCCATTGCCCCTACCTCCGCCACCATCACCAACCCCACCTGCGGCGCTGCTGCTGCCGCCGTCACCACCTCCGCCACCACCATCGCCGCCACCACTTCTAACATCGCCGCCGCCATCTCCACCGTCACCACCTCCGACACTGCCGCCGCCACCACCACAGTGTTGCCGCTCATCGCCATCGCCACCACCTCATCATCGCTGCCTCCACCACCGACGCGCACGCTGCTGCCTCCGGAAAAAAAAAAAAAAAAAAAAAAAAATCTATTTTTGTTTATGCCCACCTTGAGGACAAGGTGCTTTAAAGGGGCGGGTATTGATAAGGTTGGGCCTAGGGCTCTATTTAGCCATTACTTGGAGAATAAGTTAGTATTTTGTTATAAATAGAGTGGATTAGGTTAGAGTTTAGGCATCCAAATTATTGAATAGTTATTGAGTGATTTATTGTAGGGCCAAGAGATTCTCTTGAGAAGGGAGGTTCCAAGTTCCTATCAAAACTTGGTTTATCTTTATTCTTTTATCTTTTGATATAATCTAGATCTTGGATCATATCAATTGATAGAATCTACCACACTTTTCTATTAAAATAAGATAAATCTCCTGAGAGGATCTCTCTAAGAGCCAGAGTACCAAATACGACAATTCAATGGATGAATAATAAAGACCTAACCTCTCCTATTTATAATGACTCTACCCTAGCCTTTTTACTTGTTCTCCAAGTAAACCCCTAATTAAATAATAATCTCTAATAAGGCCCAAAAGCTCAATACAATTGAAATAACAATTAATTAATCAATAATAAATACTAATACTACTATTCCTAAAACTCCAAGGTAGGTCCGGATCATATCAATACTTTCCCCCCCAAGAGCCACCTTGTCCTCAAGGTGTTCCATCTCCGATGCCATCTTCTGCAGCTCCGTCTTCTGGCGAAAAGTCTGTCACATCAACATCCTCTATAATTTTTTTTTTTTTTTTTTCCGGCGGCAGCGGCGGCGGCTGTGGCACTGGCGCGTCGGTGGCATCAGCGGTGGAAACGACGGCGGTGGTGGTGGCGACGGCGGTAGCGGTGGTGGCGGCAGAGGTGGCGGCAGCGATGTCGGAGGTGGCGGCGGCGATGGTGGTGGCAGAGGTGGTGACGGCGGCGATGACGGCGGAGGTGGCGGCAACGATGTCGAAGGCGGCGGCGGCGGCGGTGGTGGTGGTGGCGGCGACGGTGTAAAAACCCTAGCTGCCACACCACCCTCCGAGGCCTCGATTATTAAACCCTTCCCTTTGTAAGCTCGGAATGACTCCATTAATAGTTCTAGCTTCCGGTTTATGCTCTCGAACTTCAAATCCTACAAATCTATCTTTCTTCCCAATCGTTCCTCCATCAATTCCATCTTTGCGTTCGTCTCCTGTAACTTCCTCGCCAAGTCGGTCGTTCTTTCTTCACACTCAAGCATCCTTGTTTCCATCTTAGTAGTAACCATTCCCGGATCGACAAATGGCTCTGATACCAAAATGATAGAATCTACCACACTTTTCTATTAAAATAAGATAAATCTCCTGAGAGGATCTCTCTAAGAGCCAGAGTACCAAATACGACAATTCAATGGATGAATAATAAAGACCTAACCTCTCCTATTTATAATGACTCTACCCTAGCCTTTTTACTTGTTCTCCAAGTAAACCCCTAATTAAATAATAATCTCTAATAAGGCCCAAAAGCCCAATACAATTGAAATAACAATTAATTAATCAATAATAAATACTAATACTACTATTCCTAAAACTCCAAGGTAGGTCCGGATCATATCATCTTAGTCCACTAAGACCCAGAATGGATTTTATTAAGGCTTCAATGGGGAGAGATGAAAACTACAGGGTTTCTTATCTCTTTATAATTGAAGCACATAAGAAGTTATACTCGCCTTTCTACCTAGGAGAAGACCTCTATTTATATAACTTAAGATCGTTACACTTAGACAGCTTAAGTTTAGTTAGCTATAACTGATATAGTTTGGTTGATCTTCAAAACGTAATACAAATATAGAAGAATCATATTAATTTATTCAACCAGCTAACTTCATAACCATCTAACACAACCGAAGTCAATACTTAACTCAAATTATTGACTATGGTGTATGAAGGACCAACTATATTCATTATTTAACATACCATTTTTGCATCATGTATCTCACAATTTCAACCATTGGATCATTTACCTTTATTCTCATCACCCTATCATCACTCTAATTATAGTATTTGCAAATTCCTTGCATTTCCTTTTTGTACTTTCAATCCAAGAGTATGGTAGCATATGAAACGTTATATGCGTTCAAGAAATGAAGTAAATAAAAATTACACAGTTTCATTCTTTTCTTATTTAGAAAAGGTTTTTTTTTTTGTCTTTTTAATTTCAATGCTGATAATGTAATTTCAAAACGAGTAGAATGAAGATAAGTTGTACATTCATATGAAAAAAAACAAAATTGATATACTGTTAAGCTATCGTTAACAACATTCATTTTTTCCTAAAGATATAATAGAAAATTAAGAAAAGTGAATTAAGATAGTGTTGAAGGGTGAGTGGTTTTGAGAGAATTGGGAAACAACAATTTCCTTAGGTTAGCATCAAAGTTGGCCTTGATGGACAAAAGGTCATTGTGCATAAGCAAATGAAGTTGCCACTCTTTGATAAGATATTCCAAGCATGCAGGCGTTAAACAACTAATGTGAATCTCCTTTTCTTGAAGAAACTCGATGAACCTCGTTACCCTCTTCATGTGAGCTCCAATGTTGCTGCTTTTCTTCTTCTTAGCTCCCCATATCCTCTTAGATAGCACAAACGCAAGCCATTCATGATGCTTTGTGAATTCCCAATAGTATATGCCTTTGGTTAGACACTCCTTTTCCAAATATTCTTTTCTTAATCCATCAACTTTGTCACTCAATTGCTTCATCGACATTTCACCCTTGCTTACTCTCATCTTCTTCTTCTTCTCCTTCACGAACTCGTAGAATTCTTTTGGAGAATACGAAGTGTTGTTCGTTGAGAATTCACACAGTTGTTCCAATACACTGATTTCGTCTTTCTCTCCCCATTCCAATGATCCTGATCTTTTTTTTCTTTTTTTTTGCTCAATGACTCTTCTTTTAGACTTGGATTTCTCTAATTTCTCACTACATGAATCTGACTCTTCACTACCTTCTAACTCTACTCTGTACTCAATATCTAATTTATCCTCTTCACTTGAATTAGGAGCCATATTCAATGTAATCAACAAATATTGCTTTCCAACTCTCCCTTTAGGGTATTTGCAAGAAGAAGAAATTCATAGTCATCATCATTCGTCCAAGCGTTTTTCAATCAGGAATAACATGAAAGACATGCCAATTAAGAATTTTGAAATAAAAAAGGATTGAAAAGATGCTGGAATAATAATAATAATAATAATAATATCCAATAATACAATTCGAAAAAGGACATAAAAGAAAAAGGTCGAATAGATGAAATGTGTGTCGTGGTGGAAGAGCTAATTGAAGTTGTGTGTGTTGTTATGCATGTTCGCCTTCAATTCAAAAAACCACAAAGAAATCTATTTTGCATCCTTCGAATTTCATCTTTAACAAATTGGAAATGTTCCCAATCTTTCTTAATTTCCTCGATAACAGAAGGCGACAACCCATTGGCCTCGAATCCTAATTCTTCAACAACGTAAGCTCACAAGTGTTTCTTGTAATGATCTTTGAGTACTTTTGTCTTTGGCCACCCATCATCGACTTCCCATAGTTTTCGTGATAATTCCAAGACTTTGAGGGCGTTAGAACCCAAGTGCAGGTTCATTATGATGATGATCTAAATATTGTTTTCTCAAAAGATAGTGATAAGGTTGGGCCTAGGGCTCGGTTGGCCCTAGGGCTCTATTTAGCAATTACTTGGAGAATAAGTTAGAATTTTGTTATAAATAGAGTGGGTTAGGTTAGGGTTTAGAGATCCAATGGTTAAATGTGTTATTGAGTGATTTATTGAAGGGCTCAAGAGATTCTCTTGAGAAGGGAGGTTCCAAGTTCCTATCAAAACTTGGTTTATCTTGATTCTTTTATCTTTTGATATAATCTAGATCCTGGATCATATCAATTGGTATCAGAGCCGTTTCGATTCTTGGTTGTAGAGATGAATCAAGAACAACAAATTCGTTTCATTCTAGAAGAGTTGCAAAGTTTGAGGGTCATGATTTCTTCTCATAGAAAAGAATTCATAGAAGACCTAAAGGAGAGTTTCAATGACCTAAAACAATGTTTTAGGGAGGCAATTAGGTTGGACAAAACAATGACGGCTAGGGTTTTGACCCCGCCACCACCGCCTCCTTCGTTGCCGCCACCGCCTCCGCCACCGCCGCTGCTGCCGCCGTTGCCCCCATCTTCGCCGCCATCACCAACCCCACCTGCGGCGCTGCTGCCGCCGCCGCCACCACCTCTAACATCGCCGCCGCCACCGTTGCCGCCGTCACCACCTCTGCCACCATCATCACCGCCGCCACCACCACCTCCACCACCGCCGCCACCTTCGCCACCACCTCCGCCATCGCTGTCGCCACCAACGCCGCCGTTTCCGCCACCACCGACACGCCGCATTGCTTTGCGCCGGAAAAAAAAAAAAAAAAGTTTTCATTTTTTATTTTTCTATTTTTTTGTATACCCACCTTGAGGACAAGGTGCTTTAAAGGGGCGGGTATTGATAAGGTTGGGCCTAGGGCTCTATTTAGCAATTACTTGGAGAATAAGTTAGGATTTTGTTATAAATAGAGTGGGTTAGGTTAGGGTTTAGAGATCCAATGGTTAAATGATTTATTGAGTGATTTATTGTAGGGCTCAAGAGATTCTCTTGAGAAGGGAGGTTCCAAGTTCCTATCAAAACTTGGTTTATCTTGATTCTTTTATCTTTTGATATAATCTAGATCCTGGATCATATCAGATAGATCATGTAAGACAATTGATTCTCAAAGAGTTGAACACTTAGCATTTTGTTGGCATAGTTGTAGAATTGAGTTGTGTAGTATTTAGAGTTGTTATTGTTGTTGTTATTCATGGTTAAAAATTCTAATAGCTTCTCAAGCACCATTAATTCATCCTCCTTACTCCATGAGAGTGAATCGTATTGTTGCCCCAATATGCTGTTCAACTCATTCCATTCGTGACCTTGATACTTCATATTGGCTTAAAATTAATTTATATATTGCTAACTTCTACAATGATCAAAATAACGGGATTAATTTAATGACAATATATATACATATATAATGATGGATTGAAAAACACATGTCAAATGTATCACAAACCATAACGAACAGCAAAAAGCCTATAACCATGTATTTTAGACTAACCAATAATTGAAGAAAACAAAATTAATTTAATCACACACTTACAAAACGAGAGCGGCTGTGCACATCAATCTCTGGCCAGGGCTACCAAGAAAACAGATTTCTAAATTATATTCAAAACCATTCAATTCTCCCAAATATTTTCCTTTCGTTTCACTTTTTTTATACTAAATCCTTTCAAATACTTTCCATTCCCAAATTGATTGTAATATTAGTGGTTTTTCTTTTTTCCTTTTCTTCAACTCCACTGCCATTTTCTTTCCCGGGGTTCAAGAATCAATAAATAGATGGATCAATATGTGCATCCCTCTATCATTTCCTTCCTCTAATTACTCTTTCTTTGTAACGGCCCAGTTTTCTATTCCGGTTCTCGAGGTGGTTCCGGTTCAGATTTAGTTGTTCGGTTGGGCCGTTAGAGCTTTTTAACCCTTAGGGGTATTTTGATCTTTTGGCTCCCCGGGCAGGATTTGTGGATTTTCAGGACTTCGAGGTCGCTCCTGCCTTTGTCGAGGCTTGTTTGTTGTTGGTTGCGAGTCCCGAGATGTTTGGGCTATTCGTTTGGAAGTTCGGTTGTGATTTGGGTTTTGGCAAAGTGATGGTTGATTGAATGCATCCCTTGGGATTCGAGCCCGGGCCCTTAGTGTTGATTTGGGAGTTGGATTTAAGTGAGTTTTATTTATTGGAAAAGGTTGCTTCAGTCGGGTCTCGAAGGAGGAAGCCGGGAAATGGGATTTAGGGATTTTAAGGTTTTATATATTTGGATAAGGATGGAAAATAAGGATAAAATAAATAAAGAAAAGAAAAATCCCCATTTTCCCCATTTTTTCCCATTTTTCCCTTTTATTTTCTCTCTCTCTCTCTCTCTTCCTCTCACCCAACCCGAGCCCCCCCAGCCTGAGCCCTAGCCCAGCCCGAGCCCCCTGCTCGCCCCTGTACCCTTAGCCCACCCAAGACAAAGCCGAGCCACCACTGTGCGTAGTCGTCCCGTGTCCGCCCACTAGCCCATTTCTCACCCTCCTTGATCTGTGCCGAGTCGCGTCGCCCAGCCCTCGCCCAGGCCCCACGTCCCCCAGGTCCGAGCGCCATGCACTGTGCCGAGTCGCGCCCCCCTGTAGCTCGCCGTGCCGATCCCGTGTGCCCTGTAGCCGTCGCGTCGCTGTGCCGAGTCGCGCGTCCATGTAGCTCGCCGAGCTCAAGCCCGCGCGCCGTTCCTTGTGCTGAGCCGCACGCATTCGCCCAGCTAAGCTCGAGCCCGCGCCCTTGTCTCGCCCCAGCTCGTCCGCGCGTAGCCTCCGCGCCCCTGCGCCCAGTCTGCCCAGCTATGTTGGTTGGCCCGAGCCTTGTGGCTTCTCGGATGGTATTTCCCGAGTCTTTTCTTTGTTGGGCCCTAATTTGTTGGCTGCTGATTATGGATTTGATTAGGGTGTTTTATTGAAATGTTTAGGATGTTCGGGTTCGATTAGAGGCTCGAGGGTCGCTTGGTTGATTTGTGATTATTATTATTTTCTGCTTGTTCTAGGTAAGGATTTCTTACCGTGGTTGTGTGGACCCTGCGATATATCATGATGTGCCTTGTATGCTTGTTTACTGTTATGAGCATGATAGTGATAGAGCAGCTATGTTTGATCTTTTGCTAGCATGTTTACCTGATTGTACATGTTAGTGCCATGCTAGGTTTGTTCTTCCAGCATGCTTATGATTCCTGCTTAAGTTCGTAGTATCATGCTAGGTAAGCGTGTTTGATATCGATTATTGTTTGCTAGCCAGGAATCATTTTTCTCTGTACTCTTAGCTAGAGTTGTAGGGTTTGTCATCATCCAGAGGCTGAGAGCGGACATAACGTACTTTGTTCCCACTGGTCGGGAGTAAAGCGCGCAAAGCATAACGTACATTGCTTTCCCCCCCCCCCGGCCGCCGATGTGGATTTAGCTACCCACATCGGTGTAAGCCTAGTTTGTAGCCTGCTATAGCGGAACCCTGCCAACGGTGTAAGCCTGCCCTGGCCGGTTCTTAGCTTCAGGTAGGTGGTACATGCTGCACAGATGAGTGTCGAGGGCCTCGCACTACTGTGATCAGTGACACCGCTTCCGAGTCTTAGGCATGCATACCTGGCCCGCGTAGTTTGTCCTTAGGCCCCCACATTTACGCCGGTTGCAGCAGCATGCGGTGTGCGCGCACACGAGTTAGTTGCCGGTTCGGAGAGCTCCCCCGGGCTAATGTCGTGAGTACACCATTCTTTCCAGTTTAGAGCTAGACTTCGGGTACTCTCCCGTAAGTCCAGATTATTAGCAAGGGTAAAGAGGCCCTTGAGGACATCCTTGGGATCCGTTTTTGAGCTGATCAATACCTCGAGTGAAAGAGACCTCGGAGATGTCCCGGGATTGGTTAGGAGAACCAATCATTAGGCCAGAAGTAGGAGACTTCCGAGGACTCCAGATCTTGCCTTGTAAGCTTGTTGAGCTATGATCTGTGTTGGTGGCTGTTTGCATGTATGCTGAGGTGCTAGATGACTGATGTATCGTATTGTACCCCGGTTGGGGATTCTTACTGAGTATGTTTATACTCAACCTTTATTTATCTTTCAGGTAACTTGGGACAACACTAGGATGGCTAGCGGAGGGAGCTGATTGATCATGGGAGTTGCCGGCACTTTGTCATTTATTATTGCATTGTTTATTCAGCATGTAGATGGACAGGAGTCCTAGGGGAACATTGTTAAAAAGTTGTTTAAATTGTATTGTATGTTTTTATAAACACTGGCCATGCTTGTTTTATTTTGTGGGTTTTGCTTAAATGAAAATTGTTGGTTATGTTTTAAGGGTTCCCCCTTCTCATATGTTTTGAAGAGTTTTTAAATATGAGCACTAAACCGCTTGTTATCATATTTAACTTGCATGCTGAGTGAGAACCTGGTTTAGGACCGTATTTCGGGTCGGGTTCTTACAGTTGGTATTAGAGCACAGAGTCATAGATTCTGTAGACTAACCTGCTTTGTAGGTTGTTGTTCCCATGATCATCAGCACTCCACGGCTGTCAGGTTTGTCTGAGTTCATTAAACTAAGTGTTTTGTTTTTACGATACTGCATCTAGTATTCATGTGTTGCCCTTGTTGAGCAGTGAGAGCCCCAACGTGGGCTAGCTTTTATGCTTTGTGTAGATCGCCAGTATGTTGATCGCACATGGAGGAGCAGGGACGCTTGGCATGTCCGACCGAGGAGTTGGACTGATCGTGTTGATGTTGAGGCCGCGTCCAGGGTTGTTTAGACCCGTAGGCCAGATTTGGCCCTGGCAGTTGAGTTGCCAAGTGGAGGGGGTAGAGGCTAGCACGCCTCAGAGTGTGACTCCTTGAGCAGAGTGTGCTCCAGCCATGAGAGATTTGATGGCAGGTCTTTAGCTATCAGAGAGCGGAGACCCAGGCGCAGATTGTAGCGCGTAGTGAGGAGTCCCGGGCACAGATAGACCAGTTGATAGAGTTTTTCAGGAGATACCTCCCAGTAGCTCTTGTAGCCCCGGAGGTTCCCGGGAGGGCATGATCAGCAGGTTTATGCAGATGAGATTGTTGGCGTTGATGGAGCCGCCCAGTTTGGCAAGTGGAAGCCTGTAGAGCTCGATGTTTTAGAAAGTCCTACTGCTAGTAGCAAAGCGGTTGGCCAGGATTGAGAGTAGCATCCATGTGTTGGGATGCCCTCATTGCTCGTGAGGCCGAGGTGTGCTGCCTGTCTTTGCTTGGTACACAGCAGCTTGGTGGTGGAAGTCCCTTGAGAGAGGTGGACTAGCAGAGTCTCCACCAGTCGCCCGATTGATTGACAAGTTGCCGTGTTAGTGGCTTGAAGAAGATGTAGAGACATCTTTGCCCCCTTGCCAGCCTGCTGTTGTTTTACAGTGTAACGACCCAGGTTTTTCATCCCGGTCTTCCAGGTATGCCCTAGGGGTAATTTGGTAATTTGGTCGGGCCGTCAGGGCCGTTTGTGTCTTTTCCAGCTTACTAAAATTATTGGATGGATTTATGTAGGTTTTGGAAGGAAATTGTGCCGCACTGGGGTTTGAACCTGGTCTCCGGAAAGCTTGTGGGGATGTGTGCCAATTGAGCCATTAGGTGCTCTTGTTGCTCTTCCTGCATCATTTTATGGTTAGCCTTGGATTTTGGGAGTTTTGGTGCATTTGGTTAAATGAAATAGAAATTAGGTTTGTTCCATCTTCTTCTCCAAAGTGTGTGGCCGTCCAAGCTATTCTCTCCCTTGCCTTGCCGAGTTCTTCATCCTTGCAGCCTCCTTGGATCGATCATCATCATTCCGGGTAGGTATCGATCTTCCTCTTCTTCTTCTCATCCGTTTGGTGAATAGAAGAGTGTTGTGTGTGTTTGTGTTGATTGCAGCCACCGAGAGAAGCCCCACCCAGCGACCATCGTCGCACGCCCACCGGCCACCACTCTCGATCGCGCCAAAGCGGCCAGGATCGCCCTTCGCCGCTGCCGCGCACCAGATCGCCCTTGCCGTCACATCCTCGCCGCGCCCAGATCTCGCCAGACAAAGAATCCGCCCACCCCTGCTCGCGCCATCGCCACCAGGACGCCACGCCAGATCGCGCGCGGCGAGCGACGCTCGACGCCTGCGCGCTTTCGCGCTTCGCGTGTCGCTTGCCGAAGCCGCTCGCCCGCACGCCAGACGTTAGCTCGCTGCGCGCCTCGCTGCCGCGAGCGCCGCCGTGTCCGCACGCCGCCGCGCCGCGCGCCCGTGCGTGCTGCCGCTTCGCCTACCGAGTCCCGTCTGTCCGCGCGCACAACCGCGCCCGCCCATCGCCCGCAGCACAGACGCGCGCGCCAGCCGTGCAAGCCACAAGCAAACAGCGCCCGGCCCGCCGTGCCCGGCCTGCCAAAGAACTCCAAGTTCGTGTCGCCGTGCGCGTGAGTGCCCCGAGTTGAGCTTGCTGTTCTATTGTTTTTTTAGACGTTTTAGATGCTTTGGATTATTATTGGTTTGCTAGGTTCCCGCCGCTAGCTCGGGATTGTTCCGCAGCCTTAGGATTTGTGTGTAGAAGCCTCCCACCAAGGTAAGGATTTCTTACCGAGTTGTGTGGGCCTGCGGTATATTTGTGATTGTTGTTTTGTATGCTCATGTATGATTATTAGCATGTTTAGCCCTAGGTGCTCTGTTCAATTCTGGATCGCATGAACTCTTGTATTGTTTCTCATGTTAGCCCATGCTAGGTTGTTCCATTCTCGCATGTTCGATATCTGTTCTTGCTTCGTAGTATCATGCTAGGTTCCTTGTATCTCATGAGCACGTATTGGACCGCATTGAATGAATTGTTATTATTGCTATGGTTTAGAGTTCGTAGGTAGCATCATCCGGGCCGATGCATAACGTAACTTGCATCCCCGATGAGGACGTCACGAGATGGTACTCCGTCCTCGATCCCGTTAGGGTTTAGCTAACCCTAACGGTGGCCTCGCAATCTTGGGTGAGGGTGGCGGATCGTTAAATGCCCCAACGGTCGGGATGATGACTTGGCATTGCCTCGTCCCGGCGATCGGCGCACGCCCTCGGCGTGTTCGGCCGTAGCTCTTGATTGCCACTGTTAGGGCAAGGACCGCTTCTCGGTGTAAGCCTACCACGACCGGTTCCTTAGCCTCAGTGCGGTGGTACAGCCGACATAGTTCACGTGTCCGTGTCTCACACCCCTATGTCGGTGACACCGATCCGTAGATTTAGTTAGGCATGGTGGATCGAACTCGGGCGACTTGCCACTAGACCCGGCACCCCGAGTTTGCGGTAGCATGCGGTGCGCGCTTACGCTCATTACGACGTCGACCGGAGAGCTCCTCGGGATCTTGAGCGATGCACCTTTCAGACGTATCGGCGATGAAGCCGAGGCCGGACTTGTTTCCGTATAGGGCGTATAGTGTGTTGTGGTATTTTCGGACTAAGACCACGAGTTGGCATCCGAGGTCCAAGTGTGGACTTAGCTATGTGCTTCGCTCTGTGTTTATATTCATAGCTTGCACACATTCTTCTAGATGATCATGTATATCGTATTGTACCCCCGGTTGGGGATTCTTCTTGAGTAATTCGTTACTCACCCTTATTTTGTGGTTTTCCACAGTGTAACCAAGGCGCGAGACAGGATGGTCAAGGAGGAGCCGTGATCATGGAATCCTGCTGTCATCTCTCTGACGTTTCTTATGTTATGACTCTTATCGTTATTTTTCCCCAGATGCATGTAGACGCACGAGCCCTAGGATGTTTTCTCAATGAATTGTGGATTCCACTTTGTTGAATTTGAGGATGTTTTAAATGTTTTTAATAAAATCTCCGATCGAGAGTAAATCGTTGGAAATGTATTTGTCTGTGAAACAGTGCTTGGAGACAGGGACAGTTTTTGATGAGACTTTATCGCTCAATGAATCTTGAATGTTTTGTTTTTAATGGGAATCCGAAAATTTTATTTGCATTTTGTCTTTTACTTTGAATACATGCATTGGGGTAAAGGCCTATTTAGAGCCCCTTTTTGGGTCGGGTCTTTACAGTTGGTATCAAGAGCTCAGAGTCATAGATTCTCAGAGACCGACCTTTGTTGTAGGTCGTTTTTCCATGATCATCAAGACTCAAGCACATCGTGTACGCCTAAGTTTACCGCTTTAAAAGAAAAGGGTTAAGAATTTACAATACTTTTCATCTAGTTATGCCTTGTGTAGTGTTGTGTAGCGGAGACGAGCAGGTTCTGACTCGTTGTTGGTTTGGGCTTAGTGAGCCATCATGCCAACTTTCCCGCAGTGCGAGCAGTTTGTTTAGCAGCTTGTTGAGGTATCCAGATAGATTCGGATGCCCCGGGACGCGTCGTCCGCAGGGAGGCGAGCTTAGACTCCGCTGGCCATTTGTGGCCCAGTTGCTGCTTTTCCCCTAGTGAGAGGGTGGAGGTGCTTCGTGCAGATCGCCAGTATGTTGATCGCACCCAGAGGAGCAGGACGTTTGGCATGACCGACCGAGGAGTTGGACCGATCGTGTTGATGTTGAGGCGCGTCCGGGGTTGTTAGGCCTGCATGCCGTTTGGCCCCTGCAGCTTGAGTTGCCTAGAGGAGGGGGTAGAGGCTAGCGGCGCCTCGAGTGAGTCTCCTTGAGCAGAGTGTGCTCCACCATGAGAGATTTGATGGCGTGTCTTTAGCTATTAGAGAGCGGAGACCAGCAGCGCAGTTGTAGCGCGTAGTGAGGAGTCCCGCACAGATAGCCCAAATTGGCCGTGAGTTTGTTTCAACATTTTTCCCCAAGAGCTCTTGTAGCCCCAGCAGGTTCCCGGGAGGGCATGATCAAAGAGTTTATTCAGATGAGTTTGTTGGCGTTGATGGAGATGCCCACTTTGGCAAATGGATGCCTAGAGAGCTCGATGTTTTAGTAAGTCCCTCGCTAGTAGTAAAGTAGTTGGCCAGTTTGAGTTTAGCATCCGTGTGTGGGATGCCCCATTGCTCGAGGCCGAGGTGTGCCGCCTCTGTCTGCCGTTTGGTTCATCGGATGGTGGTGGAAGTCCCTTGTGAGAGGTGGACTAGCAGAGTCTCCACCATCGCCGATTGTTTGGCAAGTTGCCGTGTTAGTGGCTTGAGGCGGATGAAGGGTCATCTTTGCCCCTCTGCGAGCCTCTTTGTTGTGTTTAACGTTCCCACTTCCTCGGATGTGGATTTGGTAGTAGTAGCACTTGAGGTGCATTGGTTGGTGTGCCACTTTGGCGCTAAGTCCGGTTCAGCTTGAGTTTGGCTTGGGCATAGCGAGATGGTTTTATGCCGTTCGGAGTTCAAATGTACTCCTTTAGCCTTGGATCTGTTTATGGCGCTTGCACCGTTTAGGTCGTGCGAGAGGGCTAGTTCAGTGGTAGTCGATGGACTACAAGCGAAAGGATGCTCGAGAGGAGCCGGAGCCGGAGCCTTTTCCCAGTGTTATTGGAGGTTGAGTAAGTCAGCAGGTTGGCGGTTGGTAATTGTTTGTGGGCGTGATTCTCGCGCTAGTGTTAAGGCCAAGAGATTTTCTTTGTGGTTGGTAGTGCGGTCAACTACCTTCGAGTGTCTTAATATGAGGAGAGTTGAGCATTGTAGATGCGAGTTTGGTCCAGCAGAGGGACCCTAAGTTGGATGCTCATGAGATGAGCTGGATGCCTATGAGGCGAGTTGGATGCCATGAGGCGAGTTGAATGCTTTTGAGGCGAGATGAGCTGATGCCTTGCGAGAGGATTTGGATGCCTTATGGGTAAGCACCCTTGGTAGAGGCTTGGTATAAGTGAGTTCGGTTTGGCATGGTTATGCCTTGATAAAGCAAGGTTGCCTCAGCTTTGAGCATCGTGTGGAGTTGGAACTTTTGGTGTTCCTTCGGTTGGAGTTCAGTTGGAAACTGAACAAGAGCGGTGGTAGCAAAGCCGCGCAGTTTTTGTTCGCCTTGGCTAAGAGAGTTGTTTGGATCCTTTCCTTGGGTAGAAGCCTTGTTGAGAGGCTGATGTTTGAGTAGGAGGACGACGCATTCGGTAGCGTTTCGGGTCCTCTTGGTTTCCAAGGTATTGGAGTTGGCCTGCATGGTTGAGATGCTGGAGAGAGTTGTGCCTGCTCGAGCGGTTGGTCGTTAGCTTGTTTGTCAAGCAGTGTGTGTCGAGGGCTGCCAAGAACCCTAGGTTGTGGAGAGCCTCTCCGAGCTCACCAGCCCCTGTAGTGAGTTTCAGCTGGCAAGTGGAGCCGTGTGGTTCGTAGCCTCGGTTGAGTTGCTAGCGATCTTGGTAGGCTAGCGGCCGCTGGTTGTTTGGAGTAGAGTCCGGATTGGTTCGTGTGGTGGCAAGTTGATGCTTGGTGTTGACCAAGGTGTGGATTGGAGTTGCTAGAGATTAGTTTTGCTCGTGGGGCGAGTGGTTTGTGCCTGTTGGTTGTTTTCTGTTTCCGAATGTTGAGTTGCCCTTGTTGTTGGCCCTGAGTGATTTAGATGTTGTTGCTTTAGTGGAGCAAGACAAAGAGCATTTGTGGAGCTCTTTGTCCTTCGGTTGTCTGCTTTGTAAGAGCCGTTTCCTTCCTGGAGTTGTCGATTCCTCCCGTAGCCATGAGTTAATGGTAGAGGTGTTGGCTTGAAGGAAAAGTTTGTTGGTCGCTTGGAAGCGCTTGTTTGTCCAGATTAAGCGCACTCTTGGATGGTGTTCTAGAGGCCGCAGTAAGGGTTGTTCTACCTCTTGTGAGTGTTTGGCTAAGATTGGGTTCTCTTGTTGTTTCGAGTGCTAGTTCGGTTCTAGCTGGAAGGCGTTGCCCTGAGGTCGTGTTCTTAGTCAGTAAGTTGTGGGAGTTGACCCCCCCTCGGCTTGAGCAAGTGTCGCTTTGTTTCGGATTGGAGATCCGATGGGTTGAGATATCCCTTGGGTGTTGCTTCCAAGAGAGTTGGTTGTCGTTGCCTTGGGTTTGAGCAAGTCAATGAGCTTGTGTGAAGTCCGCTGCCCTTCGAGTTTGCTTGCTTGGGAATTCGTTTCTGTTATTGTAGGAGTCGACTTTAGCTCCAGAGTTGTGTTTTTATCGAGTAGCGCAGCAATGGTCACCCCAATGAGAGAGGTCCTCGCTTTGTGTTGTTAGCAAGCAAGAGTTGTTTGTCCCCGCGCAAGAGGCGGTGGCCCGCCAAAGAAGAGTTGTTTCGGCAAGTTGTTGGTTCTTTGGGGATTGAAGATTTCCCTTTCCTCTAGTCTCTGTGGTGGTTGAGTTGCTCCTGGATGTCACCTCGAGAGTTAGCTTTGAGGTTGTCGTTATCCGCTTTCCTCGTGAGGTTTCGGGAGTGGAGCTTCTGGTTGGAAGTTGAGTTATTCTTAAGCTTAAAGGAGAAGTCCTTTGAGTAGTCAGTTGGATTTTAAGAGTTGAGGGTAGCTTGGAGGCGAGTGTCGCTCGTTATAAGTTTGGGTTGAGTTCTGCTGAGCAAGCCCTTCTCGGCTTTGATCCTTGTTGTGCGCTTCAGCTGGAGTAGCAGAGCCGTTTGAGTGGGTTGGCACAGAGGTGCCATGGCTTTGCTTGGTAAAGCCATTGAGCTGCTTTTCCTCAAGGTGTTGTGCCGTGAGAGAGGCTGCGTGATGGTTTAGTCCTTGCAGCCCGAGTTTTCCTTGAGAGGAATTTTGGTGGTTTCCTTGCCTAGCAGTGTTTTCTTTGGCCAGTTGCTAGTAGATTTGCATGGAAAAGTTTGCTTTCGGCCGTTTGGTTTCTGGAATCTGGAAGGTTCAGTTGTTTGGCCATGATTTGTTGAAGGGCTAAGTTTGTTTGTTGTCACCGTGAGCTTCCAGAGGAGTTTAGCCAGAGCGTGGTGTAAAGTTTCGAGCTTTTGGCGATCCTCGAGTTTCTTGTGAGTAGCACCGCTTTAGAGTTGGTGCGAGTTGAGGACGTGGTTTGCCGTCTGCTCCCTTGTAGTTCAGTGTATGCCCATCGGATGGCATTGTGGCCTTGAGTTTTTGAGAACCCAAGAGAGTTTTGGTTCTCGAAGAGGGCTTGTGTGTTGGATTTCGCAGCGCTTGGGACCATGATTCAGATTTGATGGAGTTTGCCTATAACAACGCTTATCGATCGACGATCTGGGATGGCTCCATTCGAGGCTTTGTATGGTAAGCGTTATCGGTCCCCGTGTTCTCGGGAAGAGGTTGGTGATAGACAGTTTTTGGGTCCCGAAAGTTACCGCAGCTTGACCAATGGTGCAATCAGGAGAAGATTAGAGCTCGTATGTTGACAAATTTCAGAGCAGTAAGAGTTACGCCGATGTTCGGCGTCGGGATTTGGAGTTTGAGGTTGGTCAAAGATGTGTTCCTTAAAGTTGCTCCGATGCGAGGTGTTTTGAGGTTTGGTAAGCGTGGGAAGTTGAGTCCCCGCTTTGTTGGTCCATTTGAGATCCTAGAGAGGATTGGCGAGTTGCTTACCTGTTAGCCCTACCTCCGTCACTATCGGGCATAGTGTTTTTCATGTATCGATGTTGAGGCAAGATGTGCCGGACCCGTCGCACATTGTGGACTTTGAGCCTTTGCACCGAATGAGGATTTGAGCTTCGAGGAGAAGCGGTGAGGATCCTTGCCTTTGAGACCAAGACGTTGCGTAATCGCGAGATTCGTTTGGTAAAGGTTCAGTGGAAGAGTCAGGGTTTTGAGGAAGCCACTTGGGAGCGGGAAGACGAGATGAGATTGCATTACCCTGAGCTGTTTCAGTCTTAAGGACTTTCGAGGACGAAAGTCATAAAAAGGAGGGAATATTGTAACGACCTGTGTTTTTCATCCCGGTCTTCCGGTATGCCCTAGGGGTAATTTGGTAATTTGGTCGGGCCGTCGGGCTGCGTTTGTGTCTTTTTCCATTACTAAAATTATTGGATGGATTTATGTAGGTTTTGGAAGGAAATTGTCTTTGCCATAAACTGGGGTTTGAACCCGGTCTCCTGGAAAGCTTGTGGGGATGTGTGCCAATTGAGCCATTAGGTGCTCTTGTTGCTCTTCCTGCATCATTTTATGGTTAGCCTTGGATTTTGGGAGTTTTGGTGCATTTGGTTAAATGAAATAGAAATTAGGTTTGTTCCATCTTCTTCTCCAAAGTGTGTGGCCGTCCAAGCTATTCTCTCCCTTGCCTTGCCGAGTTCTTCATCCTTGCAGCTCCCTTGGATCGATCATCATCATTCCGGTAGGTATCGATCTTCCTCTTCTTCTTCTCATCCGCTTGGTGTCTTTGTTTGGCCAAGTGAATAGAAGAGTGTTGTGTGTGTTTGTGTTGATTGCAAACCACCGAGAGAAGCCCCCACCAGCAGCAGCCATCGTCGCGACGCCCACCGGCCGCTCCACGCCGGATCGCGCCAAGAAGCAATTTCAGATCGCCCCTGCCGCCGCACACCAGATCGCCCTTGCCGTCACATCCCCGTCGCGCCCAGATCTCGCGACAAAGAACGGCCCGGCCCCGCTCGGCCATCGCCCGGCCCGGACGTCACGCCCGATCGCGCGCAGCGACGCGCTCGACGCCCGTGCGCTTTCGCCGTGTCGCTTGCCGAGCCGCCGCTCGCCCGCGCGCCAGACGTTAGCTCGCGCGCGTCCCCTCGCCGAGCGGCTCGCCGTGTCCGCGCTCGCACGCCAACGCCGCCGTGCGCCGCGTGCCGTCTGCCGCTCGCTTACCGAGTCCCGTCTGTCCGTCGCACAATCGCGCCCAGCGCCCATCCACATGCAAGCAGAGATGCGCGCCGCCGCGTGCAAGGCCACGCAACAGCGCCCAACCCGGCCGTGCCCGGCTTGCCGCCAAAGAACTCCAAGTTCGTGTCGCCGTGCCGCGTGAGTGCCCCGAGTTGAGCTTGCTGTTCTATTGTTTTTTTAGACGTTTTAGATGCTGATTATTATTGGTTTGCTAGGTTCCCGCTCGCTAGCTCGGGATTGTTCCGCAGCTTAGGATTTGTGTGTAGAAGCCTCCCGACCAAGGTAAGGATTTCTTACCGGAGTTGTGTGGGCCCTGCGGTATATTTGTGATTGTTGTTTTGTATGCTGTGTATGATTATTAGCATGTTTAGCCCTAGGTGCTCTGCTTGCAATTCTGATCGCATGAACTCTTGTATTGTTTCTCATGTTAGCCCATGCTAGGTTGTTCCATTCTCGCATGTTCGATATCTCTGTTCTTGCTTCGTAGTAGTATCATGCTAGGTTCCTTGTATCTGTTGAGCACGTATTGGACTGCATTGAATGAATTGTTATTATTGCTATGGTTTAGAGTTCAGGTAGGTAGCATCATCCGGGCCGGATGCATAACGTAACTTGCATCCCCGACAGGGACGTACGAGATGGTACTCCGTCCCTGATCCCGTTAGGGTTTAGCTAACCCTAACGGCCGCCCCCGCAATCTTGGGTGAGGGTGGCGGTATCGTTAAATGCCCCAACGGTCGGGATGATGACTTGGCATTGCCTCGTCCCCGCATTCGGCACGTCCTCGGCGTGTTCGGCCGTAGCTCTTGATTGCCACTGTTAGGCAAGGACCGCTTCTCGGTGTAAGCCTACCACGACCGGTTCCTTAGCCTCAAAGTGTGCGGTGGTACAGCCGACATAGTTCACGTGTCCGTGTCTCACACCCTATGTCGCTGACACTCGATCCGGAGATTTAGTTAGGCATGGTGATCGAACACGGGCGCTTGCCACTAGACCCGCACTTCCGAGTTTGCGGTAGCATGCGGTGCGCGCTTACGCTCATTACAACGTCGGCCGGAGAGAGCTCCTCGGGATCTTGAGCCAGTGCACCTTTCGTATCGACGATGTGAGACAGTGAGGCCGGGACTTGTTTCTGTATAGGGCGTATAGTGTGTTGTGGTATTTTCGGACTAAGACCACGAGTTGGCATCCGAGGTCCAAGTGTGGACTTAGCTATGTGCTTCGCTCTGTGTTTATATTCATAGCTTGCACACATTCTTCTAGATGATCATGTATATCGTATTGTACCCTGGTTGGGGATTCTTACCGAGTAATTCGTTACTCACCCTTATTTTGTGGTTTTCCACAGTAACCAAGGCGCGAGAGACAGATGGTGAAGGAGGAGCTGTGATCATGGAATCCTGCTTTGTCATCTCTGACGTTTCTTATGTTATGACTCTTATCGTTATTTTTCCCCGAATGCATGTAGCGGCACGAGCCCCCAGGATGTTTTCTGAATGAATTGTGGATTCCACTTTGTTGAATTTGAGGATGTTTTAAATGTTTTTAATAAAATCTCCGATCGAGTAAATCTGTTGGAAATGTATTTGTCTCAGGAAACAGTGCTTGGAGACAGGGGCGAGTTTCATGAGACTTTATCGTTCAATGAATCTTGAATGTTTTGTTTTTAATGGGAATCCGAAAATTTTATTTGCATTTTGTCTTTTACTTTGAATACATGCATTGGGGTAAAGGCCTATTTAGAGCCCCTTTTTGGGTCGGGTCTTTACATACAGCCAGTTCTCTTAGTACCCTCGTAGCCAGGGTGTAGTGTGGAGTTTTCTTGTCAGGGCTTAATCCGTTTGTGGATTTCATCGAGCTAGTAGAGTGGAGCACTCTTTTGTTGCATGTTCCAAATGTGGAACAAGTTGTTGCCACCCGAGGAGTTGGCCTGAGCTTTTGTTGAGCATCGAGTGGGATACAGGAGTTGGCCTGAGCTTTTGTTGAGCATCGAGTGGTATGCAGGAGTAGGCTGTGGCATGTCTGTTAGACGAGATGCCAGAGATTAGACTGCTCGAGTATTGGGACTCTTGTGCTGAGTGCCATTGCCCCGTCACTTAGAGTGTGACTTTCCCTATCCTCAGAGGGGCATAAAGCTTGTTTTGGTTGTTTTGTGTTGTAAAGGATGTAGTGCCTGTTGGCACCAAGCTTTGAGAGGAGGCCTAGATTCAAGCCAGTTGGCACTTTTGTCCAGGTGGTTCCATGGCCGCCTGGAGTATAGCATCCCCACTAGTCTTGTACCCATTTCCTAAGGTTGCACCTATTTGGGTTGCATAGGAGATCTAGCTCGGTGGTAGTCCGAGAACTACAAGTTTGAGATCATTCAAGGGAAAGTAGGAGCATTTTAGGGTCACCGAGAGTTGGGTACCAAAGGATGCTGTAGGCTGTTAAGAGCTAGCGCGTTCGAGTTCTCGCGCCTGTGTTGTGAACTTGTGAGCCAGTTTGATGGTAGCATGATTCGGCTACCCTTTGAGTTACCCTAGTATGGGTAGTGTTGGCATCGAGGATGCGTGGTTGATCCAGTGTTAGAGCCATGAGTTGGATGGTTGTTCGGAGAGCGTTTAGTGGGCACATTGGTTTGAGGTATGTTAGCTTGGTGTGGATATGTAACGACCCAACCCGAATGGGGTTCTAAAATGGGCCGTTAACTTAATGCATGCAAAAGGAAAACATAAAAAGACCCAACCTAGGGTCGGATTGAAACTTTTCAACATAAAAGTGGAAAACATTAAAGCAAACTAAACATTCATTTACAAAATAGTGACTGATCAGTACTTTTCTTAAAATCATCAAAACAGTTCAAACCATAAGTTTTCCATACGCACTAAAATCCATTTACATGTCAGTATTCAAAATAAAACAAAATAAGACACGGCAGAGTGTCAAGAAGATCCATGATCTCTCGGCTACCTCCGCTAGCCACCTCCTGGTCTTTCCCGAGTTACCCGAAAGATAAATAAGCGTGAGTATAAAAATACTCGGTAAGAATCCCCAACCGGGGTACGATACGATGCAATCAATCATCTAGCAACCTAGTACACGCCAACAGATATCAACACAGATCTTAGCTCAACGAGCTTATTAGACAAATTTGGAGTCCTCGGAAGTCTCCTACTTCCGATCTAATGATTGGTTATCCTAACCAATCCTGGGACATCTCTGAGGGTCTTTCTCCCTCAGCCAGTTGATCAGCTCAAAAACCGATCCCAAGGATGTCCTCAATGGCCTCTTACCCTTGCTAATAAATCTGGACTATCGGGAGAGTACCCGAAGTCTGGCTCTAAATTGGAAGAAATGGTGTACTCACGAACATTAGCCCGGGGGAGCACTCCGAACCGGCGACTAACGCGTGTCGCGCGCGACACCGCATGCTCTTCAGCAACCGGCGTAAATGCGGGGCCTAAGGGCAAACTACGCGGGCGTGTGCATGCCTAAAACTTGGGCGATGTCACCGATCACAGTGCGCGAGGCCCTCGGCGCTCTTACGTGCGGCTGATCCACCGACTGAAGCTAAGAACCGCCAAGGTAAGCTTACACCGTTGGCAGGGTTCCGCTCTAGCAGGCTACAAACTAGGCTTATGCCGATGAGGTAGCTAATTTTCATTGGCTTCCGGGAGGGGAAGCAATATACGTTATGCCTCACTCTACCCCCGACCTCTTGGGACAAAGTACGTTGTGTCCACTCTCAGCCTTTGGATGATGACAAACCCTATAACACTAGCTAAGAGTACAGAGTGAGAGATTCCTGGCTAACATATACATTAGACATCAATCATACATATCCTATCATGATACTACGAACTTAAAGCAGGAATCTCGAGCATGCTGGAAGAACAAACCTAGCATGGCACTAACATGTACAACAGGCAAACATGCTAGCAAGAATTCAATCACAAGCTATCCTATCCACTAACATGCTCATAAAAGTAAACAGGCATACAAGGCACAATCAAGAAAGCATCGCAGGTCCACACAAACACGGTAAGAGATCCTTACCGAAACAAGCGAAAATAATAATTATCACGACCAACGAATAATGACCCTCGAGCTTTAATCGAATCCCGAACAACCTGATTATTACAATAAACACCCTAATTAAATACATAAACAAGCACCAACAACTCGGAGTCCAAAGAGGGAAAAGACTGGAATTACCAACCGAGAAGCACAAGACTCACCAAAACAACACAAACCGGGCAGGGGTGGTCGGCAGCTAGATGGTCGGGCAAGGGCGCCGCAGCGCTGCAGGAGGCTCGCTAGGGCGCGCGGGCTCGTTTCGCTGTCACTGGGCGCGCGGGCGCGGGCGACGACGAGCTACAAGGACACGATGTCGCGCGGCGCTCTGCAGGTCGGGGATGTGATGGTCGGGCGAGCTAGGGATCGACTTGGGCGGTCTTGCACGGTGTGGCTCGCATGCGGCACGGCTAGCTAGGTGGTCAAGCGAGCAAGGGGGGCTCGGGGCTGGCTAGGGGTCGGGTGAGGGAGAGAGAGAGAGAGAAATGAAAATTAAAAACACATGGGGAAATTTGGGGATTTTTCTTATTTATTTAATAATCCATACTTATCCCAAAAATGCCTTAAAATCCATTTAAATAAATCCCTAAAAATCCCATTTTGGCTTCCTCTTCGAGACCCGGCTGAAGCGATCTTTCCCAATAATAAAACTGACTTAATAAATCACTAAGGCAAAGGTTTAAAATCCCAAATCCCGACCAGAGAGCAAAAAGACCAAAATACCCCTAAGGGTTAAAATGCTCTAACGGCCCAACCGATTGCCCTAATACTGAACCGAGAGTACCAGGAAAACCGGAATGGAAATCTGGGTCGTTACAATACTCCCCCCTTAAAAGACTTTCGTCCTCGAAAGTCCTAAGATCTGAATACGACTCCGGGTGATGAGTCCTCATCTCATCCTCTAGCTCCCACGTCGCTTCCTCTGCCCTCTGATGCCTCCAAAGTACCTTTACTAAGCTTATCTCTCGGTAGCGCAAAACCTTGCGCTCACTAGCCAAAATCTGAACGGGCTTCTCCTCGAAGGATAAATCTTCACTCAACTCTAAGGGCTCATGCTTTATCACATTTGACGGATGCACTCACGTCTCGCCTCAAAGATCAAAACATGGAACACATTATGCACCGCCGCCAAAGACGGGGCAAGGCTAACCGATAGGCCACCGCTCCGATCCGCTCAAGGATCTCAAAAGGCCCTACAAACCTGGGGCTCAATTTGCCTCGCTTCCCAAACCTTAACACACCACGCATTGGTGCTACCTTCAGAAAAACATGCTGACCAACCTCAAACTCCAAACCTCTACGCCTCACATCGGCGTAACTTTTCTGCCTACTTTGAGCCAAGTAACATGCGAGCCCGATCTTCTCGCACAGCGTCGTTTGTCATCCGAAGTAACTCGGGTCCTAACTCGTCTATCGCCAACCTCCTCCCAAAACACTGGGATCTACAACGCTTACCATACACAATAGCTTCAAAAGCGACCATCCGAATAGTCGATCGATAGCCGTTATTGTAAGCGAACTCCATCAAATACAGTGCATCGTCCCAACTACACCGGAAAGTCCAAAACACATGCTCTCAACATATCTTCCAAAATCTGATTCACCCTCTCGGTCTGACCATCGGTTTGAGGGTGAAAGGCGATCTTGAAAGCCGCACTCGCTTCCCATACCCTTCTGGAGCGCTCTCCAGAAGCGGGATGTGAACTGAGAATCCCGATCTTACACTATCTTCACCGGTACCCCGTGGTACCGAACAATCTGCTTCAAAAATAACTGTGCCCACTGCTCCACGGTATAACTAATCCTGGCCGGGATAAAGTGTGCACTCTTAGTCGGGCGGTCCACAATTACCTGAGATCTGAGTAAACCCTCTAGGTGTCCTCGGCAACCCCGAGATATAATCCATCGAAATCTCGTCCCCACTTCCATTGTGGAACACTCAACGGCCGCAAACAAACCTCGCAGGCTTTCGTCTGGAGCCTTCACTTGGCGACAAAGTGAGACACCGGCTAACAAACTCGGCTATGTCCCTCTTCATACCCATCCACCAAAACGTCTCGCTTGAGATCTCGATACATCTTGGTACCTCCCGGGTGCCAAGTGAATGGGGAACTATGCGCCTCGGCGAGCAACTCGGCTCGAATCCCCTACGACATCCGGACGCACAACCGACCTCTCTCAGATCTCAAGCCTCCGTCTGCGTGCTACAACAAAGTCAAAATCGCCATCCGCCTCGACTCTCTCAAGCAATCTCTTTAACTTGGGATCACTTAGCCGATCGCCGATGATCCTCTCGCTAAGCGACGGTTGAACGGATAACCGGGCTACCCCGGCCAGAACCTCTCCTAACAAAAGTGCGATCTGGCTCGCTCAAACTCCTTCTCGCAATTCAACTCGAGAGCTCAAAGAAAGCCGCGAATGCGACGTATTCCTACTCGGTGCATCACCCACAACGTTGGCCTTTTCGGGATGATACAAGATCTCACAAATCGTAGTCCTTTACCAACTCGAGCCATCTTCTCTCGCCTCATGTTCAACTCCTTCGAGTGAAGAAATACTTAAGGCTCGTGGTTCGTGAACAGCTTGAATCCTTTCACCATACAAGTAGTGCCTCCAAATCTTTAGGGCAAAAACAATCGTAGCCAACTCCATATCATGAGTTGGGTAATTCTTCTCATAGGGCTTCAACCGCCGGAAGCATAAGCTATCACCTTTCCATGCCGCATCAACACACACCTAAACCATACTTGGATGCATCATCAGAAACTACGAAACCTCCTGTTACCTCGAGAACCGCCAACACCGGCGCTGTCGTCAAAGCGTGGCTTAAGCCGGGCAAAACTTTCCTCACATCTAGCATCCCAAACAAAGTCAACACCCTTCTTGGTCGACGGGTTAGGGGTGCCGCCTTAGCGAAAAGTCTTTCACGAAACGCCGATAATAACTCGCTGCACCAGAAATCGCGAATCTCGGTGGACGTTGACGGTCCGCCCATGAACCGATCGCCTCTATCTTTATGGGGTCCACCGCTATACCATCTACCAAACAATATGACCAAGGAAAGCTACTTTCTCTGCCGAACTCACACTTAGAGAACTTTGCGAACAAGCTCGATTTTCTCGCAATCTTGCCAAAACTTGCCTCAAATGCGAAGCATGGTCCTCTTTTGTCTTGGAATAAATCAAAATGTCGTCTATGAATACGATGACAAAGTTATCCAAGAATGCCTTGAACACTCTGTCCATCATGTCCATAACACGCTGCAGGGCGTTCGTTAATCCAAAAGACATAACCACGAACTCATATTGACCATACCTAGATCCGAACGCGGTCTTAGGGATATCGGATCCCGAATCCTCACCGATGGTACCGACCTCAAATCAATCTTAGAAAATACCGAGAGGCTCCTCAAGCCGATCGAATAGATCATCAATACGCCGCGGGGATACTTATTCTTCACCGTGACCTTATTCAAATCTCTATAATCTATACATAATCGCATGGATCCATCCTTCTTCTTAACAAACAGATGTGTGCTCCCACGGGACACACTCTGACGAATGAAACCTCGATCCAAAGATTTCCTGCAGAATCGCACTTTGAGTTCTTTCAACTCACTGGCGCCATACGATACAGAGGGCTTTAGAGATGGGAAGAGTCCTGGCTCCAACTCAATGGTGAAGTCTAACTCCTCTTCTGGGGTAAACCCAGTAACTCGTCGTGGAAAACATCTCGCAAATTCTTGCACCACAGGACCATGTCAACAGACAAGGCAGAACTATCATCTCCAAACAGCTTTGCCAAGAAACCCAAAGCTCCTCGAGATAACAATCTACGGGCTTTCACTGCTGAGATCAATGGCGGGTAAATTCCGCCGTGAACACCGCGAAACTTGAAACTTGGCTTCTGAGGTGGCCTGAACACAACTTCTTTTCGGCGGCAGTCTATCATAGCATGGTTCTCCGCCAACCAATCCATACCAAGGATCACATCAAAACCGCTCATAGACGTAACTAGGAGGGTAGCATCTAGAGTCTCATCAGATATCTGTACCCGGCCACTCTTAACTCTACTGCTAACTAACAAACTTACTCCCGAGGGAGTGGCAACACACAGCTCAAACCCTAGAGGTTCGAGTTCCACACAAGCTTGTCTAACAAATGCATCAGATACAAAAGAATGAGTCGAACCCGAATCAAACAACACAAATGCATAATGCTCTAAGACAAGTAGCGTACCTGCAACCGCATTATCAAGACGCTCCGCCTCCCGGCGAGTAGTGGCAAACACCCGACCTAACTTTGGCTGGACCGGTCCTCTGCTTTGTTGCTACATCCTCGAGTACAGAATCCGCCATATACCCTTCCCGCCCACATCAGAGCAAGCCTTGGGCGATGCTCAACATAATCCAAAATGTGTCCTTCCGCACTTGTTGCACCGAGCCGGCCGCTCGCCTCGCCTGCTTTGGCGATCTCCGGGCTCTATCTCGAGGTCGTGCGCCGATCCCGACTTTAGATCGCCCGGACGGCGAGTCTGCTTACCCACCGAGCGGAAACCACTAGAAGACCCAAACTTCCTTTTATGTCTGAATCTTTGCTGAGCGGTGAACTAATCGAATCGAGCAACATAATCCTCAGATCGCGGATACTTCGAATTATAGATCGTGGCCAACTCCACTGCTCGGTCATAACTCTCAGGAGCGGGTGCTCGAACATCCTGAGCAACCTTTTTCCTCAGCCCACAAATGAATTTCTTAGTCTTGAGCTCCTCAGTTGCAACGAGCTCCGGGCGAAATAACTATACTCGAGAGAACTTCTTTTCATAGGCAATAATCTCATCAAAACCTGCTTTGATTCGAGAAGGCCTCTGCCATCTCCTCACGAGCCTCGTCATTAACATACTTAGCTCAAACTTCGTTCTAAAGAACTCCTGTGTGGTCGGAGAAGACCCATCTGGTCTAGCTCTAATTTTGGATTCCCACCACCACTCAGCGATGTCAGTGAGAACATGGGCCGCACATCTCGGCCTCTGCACATCTGGGCATCCCATAACTCTAAAGATGTACTCCATCCTTGCCAACCACCTGACTGCCACAAGTGGGTTCTCTGAAGCATCAAATTCCTTCGGCTTCCACTTGGTGAAATCTTTCAACCACTTGCCAAATTCAGCAGCTCCCTCTTCACTATCAAGTGAATCAGCCTGGTTCTGCTGACCCTGTCCCACCGGTTGAGCTACCGGAGCTACTGGGGCTACTGGAGCTACTGGAGCTACTGGGGGTGCCTGCTGTATAAGCTGGGTCAATTGGGCTATCTGTGCCCTAGACTTCTCTCTCTGCGCTGCTAGCTGCGCCTGAGTCTCAGCTCTCTGCTCGGCCATTAGGCCCATCATTATATCTCGCCTCTGAGAATCTATGACTCAGAGCTCGATACTAAAAAGCAGAACGACCCGACCCAAAGGGGGCATAAAATAGGCCGTCACCTCAATGCATGCATTCAAAGCTACGAAAAATTTGCAAGATGGTGTTTGGATTCTAAGTAAAACTAAAACATGAAAACATCCATTTAAAAATCAACATAAATTCCTCAAACTGTCCTCTGTTTCCAAGCACTGCTCCAAGACAAATACATTTCCAAAACATACTCGATCGAGATTTATTTAAAACATACAAACTTTACAACAATGCTAGAATCCAAATACATTCGAGAAAACACCCTAGGGCTCCGTGCCCAACTACATGCATTCAGAGGACATTTAAATCATAAGCATAAACATAAGACTCAGAGTTGAACAACGGGTTTTCCATGATCACAGCTCCTCCTCCAGCCATCCTGCCTCGCGCCATGGTTTCTGAAAGATAAGTAAGGGTGAGTAACGAATTACTCAAGAAGAATCCCCAACCGGGTACACAATACGATATACATGGTCATCTAGCGTAAAGATATGCAAGCTATGAATATAAACACAGAATAGAGCACATAGCTTAGCCCACACTTGGGCCTCGGATGCCAACTCAGGGTCTTAGTCCGGAAATAAATCACCACACAACATATCACACAAGTCGCCCTATACGAGAAACAAGTCTCGGCCTCGGCTGCTCTCATCGTCGGCGAAAGGTGCACTAGCTCAAGATCCCGAGGAGCTCTCCGGTCGGTCTTTGTAATGAGCGTAAGCATGCACCGCGTGCTCTGCGAACCATGGGGTGCCGGGTCTAGAGGCAAGCCGCCCATGTCCAATCACCACGCCTAACTAATTCTTTGGATCGGTGTCACCGACATAGGGTGTGAGACTCGACACGTAAACTATGTCGGCCGAACCACCGCACTGGGCTAAGGAACGGGTCGTGGTAGGCTTACACCGTGAAGCCGCCCCTTACCTTAACAGCTTGGCAATCGGGGCTCTTGCCAAACATGCCGAGACATGCCCCGCGCCGGGACGAGGCAATGCCAAGTCATCATCCCGACCGTTGGGGCATTTAACGATCCGCCACCCTCACCCAAGATTGCAGGGGCGGCCGTTAGGGTTAGCTATTCCCTAACGGGATCGGTATGAGCTCCATCTCATACGTCCTGTCCGAGGTGCAAGGTACGTTATGCACCGGCCGGATGATGCTATCTACCCGCAACTCTAACTCCGCCTTAGCAATCAAAGCAAACAAGCAATATCATCCAATACGTGCTCAATAAGAATACAACGAACCTAGCATGATTCTACGAAGCAAGGAGCGAGATCTGAGCATGCCGAAAAGAAACAACCTAGCATTGACTAACATGAGAAACAACACAGAAATCATGCCACGGGAATTGAGAATAGAGCACTTATCACCAAACATGTCAATAAACACAAACAAGCATACAATCAAGAATCACATAATATATCGCAGGGTCCACACAACTCCTGTGAAAATCCTTACCGCCCAAAGACCTCTAAACACAAGAAACCTAAGCTGCGATCGAACCCGAGCTACCTAGCGAGAACCTAACAAAAACAACAATAATTACAATCAAAAGGCCCAAATATAATAAAACAAATAGGGCTCACTGGAGCAACTCACGAGGCGCAGCGGACACATCGAACAGCCGGCCGCCGACGGCCTAGGCAAATGAGCGCGATGATGCGCAGCATGGCGCGCGCGGGCGCGCGCTGCGCTGCGCGAGAGCCGCGTGGAGGCGCTGGCCGCGCGCGACGACACGCGAGCAAGCGACAAAGGCGCGCGCAGCGCGGCGCTAGCTCGGCGGCGACGCCGCGCGCGCGCAAGACGAGACGGCGAGCGGCGCGAGCGCGACACGACGCGAGGGCGCGATTCTGGCGCTGACGCCTCGACTCGAGCGCGCGGACGACACGCAACGGCTCGGGCGACATGGACCAGGCGCAGTAGTAGGGCGACGGCACTATGCGGGCGAGCTCGGGCGACACGAGCCGGGCGGCGGTGGATCGGCTCGGCTCGGCGGCGATGGCGCTCGACGCCGGGCTGGCGACCTAGGCTGGCGAGCGAAGCGTCTGCGGGTCAGGCTAGCTCAGTGAGCAGGCTCGGGCGAGGGGTCAAGCGAGCCAAGGGGTCAATAGGTGGGGGCTCGGGGAGAGAGAGAGAGAGAGAGAGAGAGAGAGAGAGAGAGAGAGAGAGAGAGAGAGAAATTGATTTTGGGGAAAAAAATAAAAGAAAAAGGGAATAAAAAGGAAAATGGGAAATAAAAGGAAAAATGGGATTTTAATTCCATTTTCCATCCTTATCCACTTAAAACCTCAAAATCCCATTTCCGGCTTCCTCCTCCGAGACCCGATCAAAGAAATCTTTTCCAATCAATCAAACTCACTTAAATCCAACTCCCAAAGCAACACTAAAGGCTCGGGCTCGAATCCCAAAAGAATCACACAACCAACCATCACTTTGCCAAAGCCCAAACCACAACCGAGCATCCAACCGACTAGCCCAAACACCTCGGGACTCGCAGACCACCAACAAACAAGCCTCGACAAAGGCGGGGAGCTACCTCGAAGCCCCAAGACCACAAATCCTGCCGGAGAGCCAAAAGACCAAAAATACCCCCAAGGGTCCAAACGGCTCTAAAACCCAACCAAACAACCGAATCTTGACCCGAAGGCACCTCGAAAACTGGAATAGGAAACTGGGCTGTTACAATACTCCCTCCTTCTCGGCTACTTGTGTGATGTGTTGTGTGGTGATTTATTTCCGGACTAAGACCCTGAGTTGGCATCCGAGGCCCAAGTGTGGGCTAAGCTATGTGCTCTATTATGTGTTTATATTCATAGCTTGCATATCTTTCTGCTAGATGACCATGTGTATCGTATTGTACCCCGGTTGGGGATTCTTACTGAGTAATTCGTTACTCACCCTTATTATGTGGTTTTCCACAGTAACCATGGTGCGAGACAGATGGTCGAGGAGGAGGAGTCGTGATCATGGAACCCGTTGTTCAACTCTGAGTCTTATGTTTATGTTTATGATTTAAATGTCCTCTAAATGCATGTAGTTGGGCACGGAGCCCTAGGGTGTTTTCTGAATGTATTTCCGGATTCTAGCATTGTTGTAAAGCTTGTATGTTTTAAATAAATCTCTAATCAGAGTATGTTTTGGAAATGTATTTGTCTTGGAACAGGTGCTTGGAAACAGGGACAGGATTCAGGAATTTATGTTGATTTTTAAATGGATGTTTTCATGTTTTAGTTTTACTTAGAATCCAAACACCATCTTGCAAATTTTCTCAGAGATTTGAATGCATGCATTGAGGTGACGGCCTATTTTATGCCCCTTTCGGGTCGGGTCGTTACTGAGTTGGTATCGAGCTCGTAGTCATAGATTCAGAGACCGACCTTTCGTTGTAGGTCGTTTTTCCATGATCATCGCGACTTCGATACCATCATCAGTACGCCTAAGTTTACTATTTGTTGTTGAAAAAGGGTTAAGAATTTACAATACTGTCATCTAGTGTATGCCTTGTGTAGTGTTGTGTAGCGGAGACGAAGGCGGGTTCGACTCGTTGTTGGTTTGGGCTTAGTGAGCCATCATGCCAACTTTCCCGCGATCGCAGCGGTTTGTTTAGCGGCTTGTTGAGGTATCCAGATAGATTCGGATGCCCCGGGACATCGCTCCGAGGGAGGCGAGCTTAGACTCCGCTGGCCATTTGTGGCCCGATTCTTTCGCTTCCCTAGTGAGAGGGTGGAGGTGCTTCGTGCGCATCGCCAATATGTTGATCGCACCCGCAGGAGCAGGACGCTTGGCATGTCCGACCGAGGAGTTGGATCGATCGTGTTGATGTTGAGGCCGCGTCCAGGGTTGTTAGGCCCGCATGTCGATTTGGCCCCGTGAGTTGAGTTGCCTAGAGGAGGGGTAGAGGCTAGCGCCGCCTGCAGTGAGACTCCTTGAGAAGAGTGTGCTCCACCATGAGAGATTTGATGGCGTGTCATTAGCTATCGAGAGCGGAGACCCAGCGCAGCTTTGTAGCGCGTAGTGAGGAGTCCCGGCACAGATAGCCCACTGGGCCGAGTTTGTTTCAAAGATTTTTCCCCAAGAGCTCTTGTAGCCCTGGAGGTTCCCTGGAGGGCATGATCGGCAAGTTTATTCAGATGAGTTTGTTGGCGTTGATGGAGCCGCCCATTTGGCAAATGGATGCCCAGAGCTCGATGTTTTAGTAAGTCCCACCGCTAGTAGTAAAGTAGTTGGCCAGTTTGAGTTTAGCATCCGTGTGTGTGGGATGCCCCGCTGCTCGAGAGGCCGAGGTGTGTCGTTCTGCTTTGTTTGGTTCATCAGATGGTGGTGGAAGTCCCTTGTAAGAGGTGGACTAGCAGAGTCTCCACCAGTCGCCCGATTGATTGGCATGTTGCCGTGTTAGTGGCTTGAGGCAGATGAAGGGTCATCTTTGCCCCCTTGCGAGCCTGCTGTTGTTTAACAGCCCAGCTTCCTCAGATGTGGTTTTGGTAGTAGTAGCACTTGAGGTGCATTGGTTGGTGTGCCACATTGGCACTAAGTCTGGTTCAGGCTTGAGTTTGGCTTGGGCATAGCAGATGATTCTATGCCGTTCGGAGTTCAGCGTACTCCTTTAGCCTTGGATCTGTTTATGGCAGTTGCACCCGTTTAGGTTGTGCCAGAGGGCTAGTTCAGTGGTAGTCGATGGACTACAAGCGAAAGGATGCTCGAGAGGAGCCGGAGCCTCTTCCCAGTGTTTCTGGAGGTTGAGTAAGTCAGCAGATTGGTTGGTAAGTGTTGGTGCGCTTGAGCCTCGCGCTAGTGTTAAGGCCAAGAGTTTTCTTGTGGTTGGTAGTACGGTCAACTACCTTCGAGTGCCTTTATCTGAGGAGAGTTGAGCATCGTAGATGCGAGTTTGGTCCAGCAGAGGGACTCTGAGTTGGATGCTCATGAGATGAGCTGGATGCCTATGAGGCGAGTTGGATGCCATGATTCGAGTTGGAACTTTTGGTGTTTCTTCGGTTGGAGTTCAGTTGGAAACTGAACAAGAGCGGTGGTAGCAAAGCCGCGCAGTTTCTGATCGCCTTGGCTAAGAATGTTGTTTGGATCCTTTCCTTGGGTAGAAGCCTTGTTGAGAGGCTGATGTTTGAGTAGGAGGACGACGCGATTCGGTAGCGTTCGATCCTCTTGGTTCCCAAGGAATTGGAGTTGGCCCGCATGGTTGAGATGTTTGGAGAGAGTTGTGCCTGCTCGCATTTGGTCATTAGCTCGTTTGTCGGCCGTATGTGTCGGAGGGTGATCGGAGGATCCCTAGGTTTTGGAGAGCCTCTCAAAGCTCGGTCGAGCCTGTAGTGAGTTTCATTGGCAAAGGATCCGTGTAGTTTGTAGCCTCGGTTGAGTTGCTAGCGATCTTGGTAGACTAGCTAGCTAGTGTTTGTTTGGAGTAAAGTCCGGATTGGTTCCGGTGAGGTGGCAAGTTGATGCTTGGTGTTGACCAAGGTGTGGTTTGGAGCCGCTAGTGATTTGCTTTGCTCGTGGGACGAATGGTTCGTGCCTGTTGGTTGTTTTCCCTGCTTTGGGATGTCGAGTTGCCCCGCTTTGGCTTTTGGAGGTTCATCTAAGATGGACCCCTGTTGTTGCCCCGTGAGATGTAGATGTTGTTGCTCTAGTGGAGCAAGACAGTGAGCGTATGTGGAACTCTCTCATCCTTCGGATGTCTGCTTTTAAGAGCCGTTTCCTTCCGGGAGTTGTCGGAGTTTCTCCCGTAGCCATGAGTCGATGGTATAGGTGCTAGCAAGAAGGAAAAGTTTGTTGGTCGCTTGAAGCAGCGCTTGTTTGTCCGATAGGTGGACTCTTGGATGGTGTTCTAGAGGCTGCAATAAGGGTTGTTTTGCCTCTTGTGAGTGTTGGCCAAGATTTGGTTCTCTCGTTGTTTCAAGAGCTAGTTCGGTTCTAGCTGGAGGGCGTTGCCCTAAGGTCTTGTTTCTAGTCAGTAAGTTTTGGGAGTTGACCCCTCCCTCGGTAGTTGAGCAAGTGCTATTAGTTTCGGATTGGTGATCCGATTGGTTGAGATTTCCCTTGGGTGTTGCTTCCAAGAGAGTTGGTTGCTGTTGCCTTGGGTTTGAGCAAGTCAGCGAGCGTGTGTGATGTTGTTCACGCCCCTTCGAGTTTGCTTGCTGGGAAGTCGTTTCCCGTTTGGTAGGAGTCAGCTTAGCTCCTGAGTTGTGTAGTTGATCAGAGTAGCGCAGCCGTCAGCCCAGCGTGAGGGTCCCTGCTTTATGTTGTTAGCAAGCAAGGTTGTTTGTTCCCGCAAGGGCGGAGGCTAGCCAGTCAGAGTTGAGTTGTTCGGGCAAGTTGTTGGTCCTTTGGGGAGTGAGGATTTCCTTTCCCCCTAGCCTCTGTGGTGGTTGAGTTGCTCCCTGGATGTCAGCCTCGAGTGTTAGCTTCTGAGGTAGTCTTGCGGAATCGTGTGGCTTAGGATCCGTAAGATTTGAGGTTGTCGTCATCCGTTTTCCTTGTAAGGTTTCGGGAGTGGAGCTTCTGGTTGGAAGATAAGTTTGGCCTAAGCGAAAATGAGAAGTCTTTTGAGTAGCCAGTTGGATTTTAAGAGTTGAGAGGTAGCTTGGAGGCGAGTGTCTCTCGTTATAAGTTTGGGTTGAGTTCTGCTGAGCAAGCCCTTCTCGGGCTTTGCTCCTTGTTGTGCGCTCGCAGTTGGAGTAGCAGAGCCGTTTGAGTTGGTTGGCACAGAGGTGCCATGGCTTTGGTTGGTAAAGCCGTTGAGCTGTTTTCCTCAAGGTGTTGTGCCGTGAGAGAGTCAAGCGTGATGGTTTAGTCCTTGCACCCGAGTTTTCCTTGAGAGGAATTTTGGTGGTTTCCTTGCCTGGCAGTGTTTTCTTTGGCCAGTTGCTAGTAGATTTGCATGGAAAAGTTTGCTTCCGGCCGTTTGGTTTCTGGAACCTGGAAGGTTCAGTTGTTTGGCCAGTTTGTGTAGGGTTGAGGTTGTTTGTTAGCAGCTGTGAGCTCCTAGAGGAGTTTTGCCAGAGCGTGGTGTAAAGTTTCAGAGCTTTTGGCCAGTCCTCGAGTTTGCTGAGAGTAGCACCGTTTTAGAGTTGGTGCGAGTTGAGGACGTGGTTTGCCGTCTGTTCCCTTGTAGTTCAGTGTATGCCCAGTCTGGATGGCATTGTGGCCTTGAGTTTTTGAGAACCCAACAGGGTTTGGTTTTCGGAGAAGGTTGGTGCTGTTTTAGCCGAGAAGTTCAGTTGGTTTGGTTTCATGAGAAACAACACAGGAAATCATGCCAGTCGGGAATTCAGAATAGAGCACTTATCACCAAACATGTCAATAAACACAAACAAGCATACAATCAGCAATCACATAATATATCGCAGGGTCCACACAACTCCGGTAAGAAATCCTTACCTGGCCGGAAGACCTCTAAACACAAGAAACCTAAGCTGCGATCGAACCCGAGCTACCTAGCGAGAACCTAACAAAAATACAATAATTACAATCAAAAGGCCCAAATATAATAAAACAAACAGGGCTCAGCTCGGGAGCAACTCACGAGGCGCGACGGACACACGAACGAGCCGGCTGCACGGGCTAGGCAGTTGATGGGCGCAGACAGCGCGCTACTGGGCGCAGGTCGGGTGCGCGGCGCGCGCGCGCGCGCGGGGGCTGGTCATGCGCGACGGCGGACGCGAGCGACACACAGCGCGCGGCGCGGCGCTAGCTTCGGCTTGGCGGGGCGAGGCGCGCGGCGCGGCTTCGGCAAGACAGAGACGGCGCGCGCGCGAGTGACCACGACGCGAGGGCGCGCGCGACCGGGGCCTGACGCGCGACTTCGAGCGCGGACGACACGCGACGGCTGGGGCGACACGGATCGTCGAGCGAGCGGCGACGGCACTTTGCGCGGGCGAAGCTCGGGCGACACGAGCCGGCGCGGCGAGGACTGGGCTCGGTGGCGATGGCGCTCGACGCCGGGTGAAGCGACTGGGCGGCGAGGCGAACGTCTGCGCGGTCGGGCTAGCTCAGGCGAGCGGGGGGCTAGGGTCAAGGCGAGGCTGCTCGGCCGAGGGGTCAAGCGAGCCAAGGGGTCGGGCTAGGTGGGGGCTCGGGAGAGAGAGAGAGAGAGAGAGAGAGAGAGAGAGAGAGAGAGAGAGAGAGAAAAATTTATTTTGGGGAAAAAAATAAAAGAAAAAAGGGAAATAAAAAGGAAAATGGGAAATAAAAGGGAAAAATGGGATTTTAATTCCATTTTCCATCCTTATCCACTTAAAACCTCAAAATCCCATTTCCTGGCTTCCTCCTCCGAGACCCGATCAAAGAAATCTTTTCCAATCAATCAAACTCACTTAAATCCAACTCCCAAAGCAACACTAAAGGCTCGGGCTCGAATCCCAAAAGAATCACACAACCAACCATCACTTTGCCAAAGCCCAAACCACAATCGAGCATCCAACCGACTAGCCCAAACACCTCGGGACTCGCAGCCACCAACAAATAAGCCTCGACAAAGGCAGGAGCTACCTCGAAGCCCTGAAGACCACAAATCCTGCCGGGAGAGCCAAAAGACCAAAAATACCCCCAAGGGTCCAAACGGCTCTAAAACCCAACCAAACAACCAAATCTTGACCCGAAGGCACCTCAAAAACTGGAATAGGAAACTGGGCTGTTACAGGCCAGTTATTATCGTCGCTTCATTCAGGGGGTTTTGTGGAAGGGCGTCGATTTCGTTTGGGATAAGAAGTGCGACGAAAGTTTCGCTAAGCTGAAAAGCAGTTTGACGTCCGCATCAGTGTTGGCAGTTCCAGAGGGAACAGGGGGTTTTGTGGTGTATAGTGATGCCAGCAAGTTTGGTCAGGTTTGCGTTCTGATGCAGCACGGTAAGGTAATAGCGTACGCCTCAAGGTAGTTGAAACCACATGAGCAGAATTATCCGACTCATGATATGGAGTTGGCAGCTGTCGTCTTTGCACTTAAGATCTGGAGGCATTATCTGTATGGGGAAAAGATTCAAATTTTCTCGGACCACCAGAGCCCCAAGTATTTCTTCACCCAGAAAGACCTGAACATGAGATAGAGGAGGTGGTTGGAGCTTGTAAAGGATTACGACTGTGAAATCCTGTATCACCCTGGGAAGGCAAATGTTGTAGCAGATGCACTGAGTAGAAAGACCTGGCATTTAGCAACGCTGACAAATCCCAAAAGTATTATAAGGAAAGATCTTGAGAGAGCAGGAATAGCAGTGTTGTTAGGAGAGGTTACAACTAGGGTAGCCCAGTTGACCATCCAGCCTTCGATAAAGCAAAGGATTATCGACGGCCAATTGAATGACCCTAAGTTAAGGAGTTTGTACAAGAGAGTTCAGGCCGATGGTGACTTCGATTTCGTGGTATCTGCAGATGGTGGCTTGAGGTATAAGGGTCGGCTATGAGTCCCAGCCGATGCCAGTATACGTACAGAGTTGTTGACCGAGGCTCACACCTCGGCTTTTGCGTGGCACCCCGCGGGTAACAAAATGTACCAAGATCTTAAGCAGACTTTTTGGTGGATGGGGATGAAGAGAGAGATTGCCCAGTTTGTCTGCCGGTGTCTCACTTGTCAGCAAGTGAAGGCGCCTAGGCATAAACCAGCAGGATTGCTACAGCCGCTTGGGGTGCAGCAGTGGAAGTGGGAGGAGATTATCATGGACTTTATTTCGGGTTTGCCCAGGACTCCCAGAGGTTATGCACAAATCTGGGTGATCGTTGATAGGTTGACCAAGTGTGCACACTTCGTTCCTGGCAGGATAAATTATACCGTGGAGCAGTGGGCACAGTTGTTCCTTGAGTAGATAGTTAGGTACCACGGAGTGCCAGTTAAGAGTATCTCTGACCGGGATTCACGTTTTACGTCTCGGTTTTGGAGAGCCCTCCAGGCTGGGTTGGGCACAGAGTGCAACTACAGTACAACCTTCCATCCGCAGACCGATGGTCAGACAGAGCGGGTAAATCAGATCCTAGAGGATATGTTGCGAGCTTGTGTGTTAGAGTTTTCGGGCAGTTGGGATCAGTACTTATATTTGATGGAGTTTGCCTACAACAACAGTTATCAGTCAACCATTCAGATGGCATCGTTTGAGGCGTTGTATGGTAGGCGTTGCAGATTCCCGGTATTTTGGGAAGAGGTTGGAGACAGGCAGGTTTTGGGTCCTGAGTTGCTCCAGTTGACCAATGAGGCGGTCCAGAAGATCAGGGCTCGTATGTTGACCTCTCAGAGCAGGCAGAAAAGCTACGCCGACGTTAGGCGTAGAGAGTTGGAGTTTGAAGTTGGTCAGCATGTCTTCCTTAAGGTAGCCCCGATGCGTGGGGTTCTGAGGTTTGGTAAGAGGGGGAAACTGAGTCCCAGGTTTGTTGGACCTTTCGAGATCCTTGAGAGGGTTGGGGCCGTAGCTTACCGGTTAGCGTTGCCGTCGTCCTTGGCTGCAGTGCATAGTGTGTTCCACATTTCGATGCTCCGCCAGTATGTGGCAGATCCTGCGCACATCGTAGATTTTGAGCCCTTGCAGCTGAATAGTGACCTGAGCTTTGAGGAAAAACCTAGAAATATCTTAGCATTTGAGAAAGAGGTTTTGAGGAACTTAGCCATTGATTTAGTGAAAGTGCAGTGGCGGAATCAGGGAGTTGAGGAAGCTACTTGAGAGTTGGAAGGGGAAATGAGGAGGAACTACCCGGAGTTATTTTAGTACAACGACTTCCGAGGACGGAAGTCTTCTAAGGAGGGAGTATTGTAACGGCCCGGGTTTCCGTTCTAGTTCCTCAGGTATATTCGGCTCAGTTTTCGGTTGCTCGGTTGGGCCATTAGAGGGTTTTAACCCTAAAGGGCATTTTGGTCATTTTGCTCTCAGGGCAGGCCTTGCGGGACCGGAGGGTTCTGAGACTGCCTCTATCTTTTGCCAATGTTGGTTTGGTTGTCGGTGCAGGATTCCAAGAGTAGTTGGATTTGTTAGTGTAAAGACCAGACCCGAAAAACGGTTCTAAACCTAGGTCTTTACTCAGCATGCAAGTGAAAAGCATAAATGACACAAACCAGAGGTCGAATTTAAAACTTTTCAAACATAAAGAATGGAAAACATTTAAAACAAAGTCAGATAATCATTAAGCAAAACCATCCAATTTAAAACAGTGACTGATCAGTACTTTTCCATAAAACATAAAAGATAGTTCGAAGCAACAATAAATACGTTTTCCCTACGGACTCATGTCCAACATGCTGAATTCAAATAATGTAAATAAAGACACGACAGAGTGTGAGCAGCATCCATGATCTCCCAGCTCTCTCCGCTAGCCACCCCGGTCCTGTCCCATGTTACCTGGTGGAAAACCACAGTAAGGGTGAGTATAAACATACTCAGTAAGAATCCCCGACCGGGGTACGATACGATGCAATCAATCATCTAGCAACCTAGTACACATGTAAACAGATATCAACACAAATCTTAGCTCAACGAGCTGACCAGGCAAAATCCGGAGTCCTCGGAAGTCTCTGGAAAGACCCAACCCGAAATACGGTCCTAAACCTAGGTCTTTACTCAGCATGCAAATGAAAAGCGTAAATGATACGAACTAGCAGTTGAATTTAAAAGCTTTTCAAACATAAAGGCTGGACAATATTTAAATAAAAACAAATATTCTTTAAGTAAATCCATGCAACTCAAAAATAGTGACTGATCAGTACCTTTCTTAAAAACATAAAAATAGTTCGTGCAATAATAAATAATTTTCCCTATGGACTCATGTCCAACAACATGCTGAATTCAAAAGTAAATAACGACACGACAGAGTGTTAGCAGAATCCATGATCTCTCAACTCACTCCGCTAGCCGCCCCGGTGCTGTTCCAAGTTACCTAGTGGAAAACCATAATAAGGGTGAGTATAAACATACTCAGTAAGAATCCCCGACCGGGGTACGATACGATGCAATCAATCATCTAGCAACCTAGTACACATGCAAACAGATATCAACACGGATCTTAGCTCAACGAGTTTACAAGGAAAATCCAGAGTCCCCAGAAGTCTCCTACTTCCGGCCTAATGATTGATTCTCAAAACCAATCTCGGGACATCCCCGAGGGTCTTTCTCCCTCGGCCAATTGATCATCTCAAAAATCGATCCCAAAAGATGTCCGACACCCTCGAGGGTCTTTCTCCCTCGACCATATGATTAGCTCAAAACCAATCCCAATGGGTGTCCTCAAGGGCCTCTTACCCTCGCTAACAAATTTGGACTCTCGGGAGAGTACCCAAAGTCTGGTTCTAAACTAGAAGGAACTGGTGTACTCACGAACATTAGCCCGGGGGAGCTCTCCGAACCGGCGACTAACGCGTGTGCGTACACACCGCATGTTGCTGCAACCGGCGTAAATGTGGGGGCCTAGGTACAAACTACGTGGGCCAGATACGCATGCCTAAAGACTCGCAAGCGGTGTCACTGAACACAGTAGTGCGAGGCCCTCGGCACTCATCTGTGCAGCCTGTACCACCGACCTGAAGCTAAGAACCGGCCAAGGCAGGCTTGCACCATTGGCATTGTTCCGTTCTAGCAGGCTACAAACTAGGCTTATGCCGATGTGCTAGCTAATCCACATCGGCTGTCGGGGGGGGGTGGAAGCAAGGTACGTTATGCTTCGCTCTAACTCCTGACCGGTGGGGACAACGTACATTATGTCCACTCTCAGCCTCTAGATGATGACAAACCCTACGAGTCTAACTACGAGTACAGAATAACTGATTCCTGGCTAAACATACATATCAACACCAATCACACATAACCTAGCATGATGCTACGAATTTAAAGCAGGAATCATAAGCATGCTGGAAGAATAGACCTAGCATGGCAATAACATGTACAATCAGGTAAACATGCTAGCAGAAATTCAAACACAAGCTGTCCTATCCACTAACATGCTCATAAAAGTAAACAAACATACAAGTCACAATCAAGAAACATCGCAGGGTCCACACAACCCCGGTAAGGAATCCTTAGCTAGAACAAGCAGAAGATATCAATCAACAAGTGACCCTCGAGCTTCTTAGTGAACTCGGACAACTTAATTAAACAGTAAAATCATCCTAATTAATCAATCAGCAACCAACAACTTAGGGTCCAAAAGAGAAGGGGCTCGGGAATTACCAACCGAGAAGGCACTAGGTCTCGGCCTAACTCACTTGGCAAAACAGGCTCTCGGCGGCAAGGGCTGGTAGGACACGCGACTGGGGGCGAGCAGGCTGGGCGTGCTGGCACGACAAGAGTGTGTGCTGCACGGCTCGTCTTTGGTGTCTGCTGCGTGGGCGCGGCCCGAGGCGCGGGTGTGCGATCGCGGCCGACGCAGGTGCGAGCGTCGCGTACGAGCGGGCGGTCGGTGCAGCGTGCTCGCGCTGGAACGACGCGCGGGCTAAGCGGTTGGCTGCGGGTGGTGTCGCGCTGTAGGCGATGGTCCTGCTGCGGCGTCGGCGCGCTAGCGCGGCGGCGGTAGGGTCACATAACGCCCGATTTTCTATTCCAGTTTCCCAGGTGTTTCCGGTTCAATATTCGGTTGTTCGGTTGGGTCGTTAAAGATATTTTAACCCTTAAGGGTATTTTGGTCTTTTTGCTCCCCAGTCAGGGTTTGTGGATTTTCAGGATTCCAGGGTCATACCTGCCCTTTATCAAGGCTTGATTGTTGTCAGTTGCAAGACCCAAGAAGTTGGTGCTAGTTGTTTTGAAGTTTGAAGGTGTTGTGGTTATTAACAAAATTAATGTTAATTAAAGTGCCTCCAATGGGATTTGAACCCTTGACCTAATGGTGAGTTGGAAGCTTGATTTAAATGAGTTTTATTAAAAAGAAAAGATTGCCTCAGCGGGGACTCGTAGGAGGAAAGCCCTGGGAAGGGATTTTAGATCACCAAGGCTTATTTAAAATTAGGAAAAAGGAAAAGAAGGGAAGGAGCCCTATTTCTCACCTGACCGTCCTCCAAGAATCAAGAACCGAGAGCCTGCACACCAAAGAGCCGCGCACGGCGCACAGATCGAACCCGGCTTGTTTGCAGCATCACCTCAGCCCAGCGCGCGCTGCTTTCTTTGCCCGATCCCGATCTTTGCACCAGCAAAGCAGCCCCACTGCCGCGACACCAGCCGAAAGCGGCCCAGACGCCCAAAGATAGCCCCTCCATCGCGCCCAGACGCCCTCGCCAGCCTGCTCGCGTCGCGCCCAGCCAGCGCGCCCAGCGCGCTCGCCCAGTTCGTGTCGCAGTGCCAGCGCCCAGTCCGTGTCGCCTTGCCAGCGCCCGTCCACGCGCGCCCGTCCCCTGCCTTGCCAGCGCACCCGTGTCGCCGTGCCAGCGCCCGTCCAATGCCGCGCCAGCTCGCCCAACAGCGCCCAGCCTGCTCGCCTCTGGCGCCCAACTTGCCTGCCTCTTGCTACCGAGAGAATAATTTTGCCAAGAGAGTTGGGCCGAGACCTTGTGCCTTCTCGGTTGGTTGCTCGGGTTCACTTAGAGGCTCGAGGGTCGCTTGTTGGTTGTGGTAGTTATTCTCTGCTTGTTTCCAAGTAAGGATTTCTTACCGTGGTTGTGTGGACCCTACGATGCTTCCAGGATTGTGCCTTGTATGCTTTGTTACGGTTATGAGCATGTCAGCTATAGGGCAGCTTGTGTTTGAAATCTTGCTAGCATGTTTGCTTGTTGTTCATGTTAGTGCCATACTAGGTTTTTCCTCCAGCATGCTTTTGATTCTTGCTTGAATTCGTAGTATCATGCTAGGAACTTTCCTTACCCTGACATATCCATGTTTCCTGCTCGTATTCTGTTGGTTTCTTGCTAGGGTTAGACAGGTAATGTTGATTGTCTGATTGTTAGGCTAGTTTGTGTCCCTGTACTTAGGAGACCGTTAGGGGTTGTAGGTTTAGGTTTCGCTTGGGTAAGTCCCCGATGGGCACCAATGCGTTGCTAGTGTATGTAAGTCCCCGATGGGCGTCATAAGGTTGATAGGGAGTGTAAGACCCCGATGGGCATCTCCGTGATCCTAGCTGGAGTAAGACCCCGATGGGCATCCTAGATGTGTAAGACCCCGTTGGGCAGCATTGATGGCTAGAGGTGTAAGACCCTGATGGGCATCTGTATGTGTAAGACCCCAATGGGCATCATTGATTTGAGGTGTAAGACCCTGATGGGCATCCGTATGTGTAAGACCCCGATGGGCATCATTGATAGCTGGAGTAAGACCCCGATGGGCATCCTAGATGTGTAAGACCCCGTTGGGCAGCATTGATAGCTAGAGGTGTAAAACCCCGATGGGCATCCGTATGTGTAAGACCCCGATGGGCATCATTGAATTGTGGAATAAGACCCCGATGGGCATCTGTAACGACCCGACCCGAAAGGGGTTCTAAAATAGGCCGTTACCTCAATGCATGCATACAAATCTACATAAAATTTGCAAGATGGTGTTCAGATTCTAAGTAAAAACTAAAACATAAAACATCCATTTAAAAAGTCAACATAAATTCCTGAAACCTGTCCCTGTTTCCAAGCACCTGTTCCAAGACAAATACATTTACAAAACTTACTCTGATCAGAGATTAATTTAAAACATACAAGCTTTACAACAATGCTAGAATCCTGAAATACATTCAGAAAACACCCTAGGGCTCCGTGCCCAACTACATGCATTCAGAGGACATTTAAATCATAAACATAAACATAAGACTCAGAGTTGAACAACGGGTTTTCCATGATCACAGCTCCTCCTCCAGCCATCCTGTCTCGCACCATGGTTACCTGTGGAAAAACCACAAAAATAAGGGTGAGTAACGAATTACTCGGTAAGAATCCACAACCGGGGTACAATACGATATAATCAGTCATCTAGTACCAAAGCATGCAAGCAAACAGCTACCAACACAGATCATAGCTCACGAGCTCACAAGGAAAGATCTGGAATCATCAGAAGTCTCCTACTTCCGGCCTACTGATTGGTTATCCTGATCAATCCTGGGACATCACCGAGGTATCTTTCACTCGGGGGATTGTTCAGCTCAAAAACTGATCCCAAAGATGTCCTCAAGGGCCTCCTTGCCCTTGCTAATCTGGACTTACGGGAGAGTACCCGAAGTCTGGCTCTAACGGAAGGAATGGTGTACTCACGACATTAGCCCGGGGGAGCTCTCCGAACCGGCGACTAACGCTTGTGCGCTCACACCGCATGCTACTGGGGCTCGGGCGACACGGGCCAGGTACGCATGCCTAAGACTCGGAAGCTGTAACGGCCCAGTTTTCTATTCCAGTTCTCGAGGTGCTTACGGTTGGTCGATGTTTGGTTGGGCCGTTAGAGTGCTTTTGACCCTTAGGGTATTTTGGTCTTTTGCTCCCGGGCAGGATTTGTGGATTTTCGGGCTTCGAGGCTCCTCGCTTTTGTTGAGGCTTGTATGTTGATGGTCATGAGTCCCGAGATGTTTGGGCTATTCGTTTGGGAGTTCGGTTGTGATTTGGGTTTTGGGCAAAGTGATCGTTGTTTGGTGTGTTCCTTTGGGATTCAAGCCTGTGGCCCTTAGAGATGATTTGGGAGTTTATTTTTAAGTGAGATTTGTTGATCGGAAAAGGTTGCTTCAGCCGGGTCTCGAAGGAGGAAGCCGGGAAGTGGGATTTAAGGACTTTAAGGCTTATTTAAATTGGTTAAGGATGGAAAGGAGGATAAAATCCCATTTTTCCTTTTATTTCCCTTTTCTTTATTTTTCCCTTTTGTCCAAACCCATATTCCTTTTCTTTTCTTTTTCTTTTCTTTTCTTTTTCTCTTTCTCTCTCTCTCTCTCTCTCTCTCCCAGACCTAGCCGCACTTCACCCGAGCCGCAGACGCTGTCGCGCCACCGCCGGAGCCGGCGAGATCCAAGCACGTCTGCCGTCGCAGCCCAAAGATCGCCGCACACCAGACCCCGCGCGCCCGGATCGTCGCGTCCGCCGAGTCCGTCGCCCAAAGAACCGAGATCGCGCGTCGTCGCGCCAGACGCCCAGATCCGAGCTTGCCTCTCCGATCTCGCCCACATCGCCGTCGCTCGCCGTCGCTCCCCTCTCGTGCCCGGATCTGTCCCGCGCTGTGCCATCCTCGCTGAAAGCCGCGGCGCGCGCTCGCGGCGTCCCTCGCGCCGAGCCGCTCCGAAGTCGCGTCTCAGAGCGCGTCGTCGCGCGCCGCGCGCCCTCCTCCCTTCTCGCCAAGCGCCTCTCCTCCTTCTCCGCGCGCGTTGCCACAGGCCATGTGTCGCGCGCCCAGCGCCATGTCGCGCGCCCAGTGCCGTGTCCGCGCGCCCGCGCGCCGTGTCCGCATGCGCGCAAAGCCGTGTCATACGCGCAGCCCAGCGCCATGTGTCCGCGCCCCAGCTCACCGTGTCGCCGCACGCCACTGCGCCTGCGCGCCCACCCGATGCCAAAGGCTGCGCTGTGATGTGTTGGCTTGGCCCGAGCCTTGTGGCTTCTCGGATGGTATTTCCCAGTCTTTTCTTCGTTGGGCCTGTTTTGTTGGTCTTTGGTTGTTGATTTATTTGGGTTTATTTTATGTATGTGATTTGGCCGCTTTATTTTATGTTTAGGTTGTTTGGGTTCGATTAGAGGCTCGAGGATTGCTTGGTTGAGTTGTGATTATTTTCTCGCTTGTCCCGGTAAGGATTTCTTACCGTGGTTGTGTGGACCTGCGATATGTCTCGATTGTGCCTTGTATGTTTGCCGATTGTTATGAGCATGATAGCGATAGGCGACTTTGTTTGATCTCTTGCTAGCATGTTTGTTGATTTTACATGTTAGTGCCATGCTAGGTTTGTTCTTCCGGCATGCTTGTGATTCTGTTTAAGTTGTAGTATCATGCTAGGTAAACGTGATTGATGTCGGTCATTGCTTGCTAGCCAGAATCATTGATTTACTCGGTATTCTTGGATAGAGTAGTAGGGTTTGTCATCATCCGGAGGCCGAGAGCGGACATAACGTACTTTGTCCCCACCGGCCGGGAGTAGAGCGAAGCATAATATACATTGCTTCCCCGGCACCGATGTGGATTTAGCTACCACATCGGCATAAGCCTAGTTTGTAGCTGCTAGGCGCGAACCCCGCCAACTGCAAGCTCGCCTTGGCGGGTTCTTAGCTTCAGTCGGTGGTACAGTCGCACAGATGAGTGCCGAGGGCCTCGCACTCATCGTGTTCGGTGACACCGCTCCGAGTCTTTAGGCATGCGTACACGCCCGCGTAGTTTTGTACTTAGGCCCCACATTTACGCCGGTTGCAGCGAAGCATGCGGTGTGCGCGCACACGCGTTAGTCGCCGGTTCGGAGAGCTCCGCGGGCTAATGTTCGTGAGTACACCGGTTCCTTCCGCTTTAGAGCGCATCATGGGTACTCTCGATAGTCCAGTTGTTAGCGAGGGTAAGAGGCCCTTGAGGACACCCATTGGGATTGGCTTTTGAGCTAATCAATTGGTCGAGGAGAAAAGACCCTCGAGGTGTCTGGACATCTTGGGATCGGTTTTTGAGGTGATCAATTGGCCGAGGAGAAAGACCCTCGGAGATGTCCCGGATTGGTTATGAGAACCAATCATTAGGCCTAAGTAGGAGACTTCCGATGATTCCGAAGAAAGAGGCTTCCGATGTTTCCAGATCTTGTGTTATGAGCTCGTTGAGCTATGATGCTGTGTTGATAGTCATTTGCTTGCATATTGAGGTGCTAGATGACTGATGTATCGTATTGTACCCGGTTGGGGATTCTTCACGAGTATGTTTATACTCACCCTTATTTATCTTTCTGTAACTTGGGACAACACCGGGAGGGCTAGCGGAGGAGCCGATTGATCGTGGGGAACCGCCGGCACTCTGTCTTTTATTATTGCATTGTTTATTCAAAGATGTAGATGGACAGAGTCCTAGGGAACATTGTTTAAAACGTTGCTTAAATTGTATTGTACATTTTATTAAACACCGCCGTGGATGTTTTACTTTGTTGGATTGTTTAAACTGAAAATTGTTGGTTATGTTTTAAGGGCTCCCCCTTCTCATATGTTTTGAAAGGTTTTTAAATATAAGCTCTAAACCGCTTGTTATCATATTTAACTTGCATGCTTTGAGTAAGATCCTGTGTTTAGGACCATGTTTTGGGTCGGGTTCTTACAGGTTGGTATCGAGCACGTGAGTCATAGATTCTGTAGACTAACCTTCTTTGTAGGTTGTTGTTCCCATGATCATCGGCCTCCACGGCCGCTTGGTTTGCCTTCGAGTTCAATTAAGTTAAGGGGTAAGAATTTACAATACTTTTCTTCTAGCTTTTATGCATGTGTAGAGTTGTGGAGCGGAGACGAGCGGTGTTCGACTCGTTGATGGTTTGGGCTTAGAGAGCCATCATGCCAACTTTTCCGCAGTGTGAGTAGTTTGATGAGCGGTGAGAGCCCCCAGGGGCCGGGCTTTGTTGCTTTGTGCGTCGCCAGCAGTGTCGATCGCACTCGCAGGGAGGCGCAGATTAGACTCCCATAGGCCATTAGTGGCCCAGATTGTTGGTGTCTCCCCTAGTGAGAGGGTGGAGGTGCCTTGTGCGGATCGCCGATGTGTTGATCGCACCCGCAGGAGCAGACGCTTGCATGTCCGACCGAGGAGCCGGACCGATCGTGTTGATGTTGAGGCCGCGTCCCCGGGTTGTTTAGCCCGTTGGCGAGTTGGCCCCGGCGATTGAGTTGCCTAGAGGAGGGGGTAGAGGCTAGCACGCGCGTCAGTATGACTCCTTGAGCAGAGTGTGCTCCAAACATGTGAGATTTGATGGCGTGTCTTTAGCTATCGTGAGAGCAAAGACCAGTGCGCTTTTAGCGCGTAGCGAGAGAGTCCCGGCATGGATAGCCCAAATTGTGAGAGTTTGTTTCAGATTTTTCCCCGGTAGCTCTCGTGAGCCCTGAGGTTCCCGGGAGGGCTTGATCAAGCAGAGTTTATGCAGATTGAGTTTGTTGGCGTTGATGGAGCCGCCCGATTTGGCAAGTGGATGCACAGAGAGCTTGATGTATTAGAAAGTCCTACCGCTAGTAGTAAAGCGGTTGGCGGTGTTTGAGTTTAGCATCCGTGTGTGTTGGGATGCCCTCGCTGCTCGCAGGCCGAGGTGAGTCGTTCCGTCTTTGTTGATTCCGTAGTTGGTGGTGGTAGTCCCTTGAGAGAGGTGGACTAGCGAGTCTCCACCACGATCGCCCGATTAATTGGCAAGTTGCCGTGTTAGTGGCTTGAGGCGGATGTAGAGACATCTGTGCCCCTTGCAAGCCTCCGCCGCCATTGTTTTGGCGCCCGATTCTCTTTGTACCCTCGTAGCCGGGGTGTAGTGTGGAGTTTGCTTGCCGAGTTTTATCCATCTGTGGATTTCGGCGGGCTAGTAGAGTGGAACCCTCTTTTATTTGGATGTTCCGAGTGTGGGACTAGTTGTTGCCACCCGAGGAGATGGCTGAGCTTTTGTTGAGCATCGAGTGGGATGCGAGGAGTAGGCGTGGCAAGTCTGTTGGTCGAGATGCCGAGAGATTAGGCTGCTCGAGTGTTTTGGACTCTGTCTTTGAGTGCCATTGCCCCGTCACTTGGAGAGTGACTTTCCCTATTCTCGAGGGGCATAAAGCTCGTTTGAGGCTGATTCGTGTTGTAATGGATGTAGTGCTGTTGGCACCAAGCTTTGAGAGGAGGCCTAGATTCGGGCCGCTTGGCACTTTTGGTGCGAGTGGTTCCATGGTCGCCAGCAGTATAGCATCCCCGCTTGACTTGTACCCTTTTTCCGAGGTTGCACTGTTGGGTTGCTTAAGAGATCTAGCTCGGTGGTAGTCGAGGGACTACAAGTTTGAGGTTTTCGAGGGAAAGTAGGAGCGGTTCAGATCTCCGAGAGTTGGGTGTAAAGGATGTTTTAGGTCATTAAGAGCTAGCGCGTTCGAGTTCTCGCGCTGTGTTGTGAGCTTTGTGAGCCACCTTGATGGTAGCATGATTCGGCTACCCTTTGAGTTGCCCTAGTATGGTTAGTGTTGGCATCGTGGATGCGTGGTTGATCCAGATGTTAGAGCCATGAGTTGGATGGCTGATCGGAGCGAGTTTAGTGAGCACATTGTTTTGAGGAATGTTAGCTTGATGTGGTTTTGCGCTTGTAAGAGTAAGTTGGCCAATGTGGCTTTTCGTGGTGAGTTGGCCCCGAGTGGGTTTGAACTCTTGTTGCTCCCTTGTTTGTGGTGGCTCTGTTTGAAGGCAAAAGTTGCCCGTGAGAGCCCTTGTTGGCTTTGGATCTTAAGGGATCAAGTTGGAGCCGCTCACCCCGGTGCACTTTTTGCGTAGCTCGTTCCGTGGTTTATGTTTGGAAAACCACGAGAGGTTCGTGTTGAGGAGCCGCATCGATCTTTGAGGTGTCAAGGCTTTAGTTCTTGGCAAGTGCCCTAGCTTTGGTACATAAGGATGTCGTGCTCGTTGTTGGAAATTGTTTGGTTAAGCAAGTTTTGCTAGTTGGTCCTTGCCTGGTTAGACTTCATTGGAACCGAGCAAGAGCGAGAGTGGCAAGCCGCGCGCGATTTACGATCGTTTTGGCTAAGAAAGTCGTTTCGGATCCTTACCTTGAGCGTAAGGTATGTTGAGGTTGTTGCTTTGAGTAGGAGGATGACGCCTCTGTAGCGTTTCTAGTTCCCTTGGTTTCCAAGTTGGAGTTGGCCAAAGATAGTTGAGATGCTTTGGAGGGTTGTGCCCGCGTGGCCGGTTGTTTGTTAGATCGTTGTCGACCGTGTGTGTCGAGGGTGATCGAAGGATCCCTAGTTTGTGGAGAGCCCTCTAGAGCTCGGTTAGACCCAGCAGTGTTCCTTGGGTGAGTTGCTTGCAGATTTGCGATCTAGCAAGCTAGTGCTTGTTTGGTTTTGGAGGCTAGTTGGTGCTTGGTGTTGACCAAGATTTGGTTCTCTTGATGTTTCAAGAGCTTGCTCTGGTTCGAGCGCAGGGCGTTGCCCGAGGATTCGTTCCTAGTCCGGTTGTTTTGGGAGTTGATTCCTCCTCTCGGTGGTTGAGTAGGTTCGGCTTGTTCGGATTGGTGGTCCAATCGGTTGAGTTCCTCAGGTGTTGCTTCCATGAGAGTTGGTTGATGTTGCCCTTGGGTTTGAGCAAGTCGTGAGCGTGTGTGATGTTCACGCCTCCCTTTAGAGTTTTGCTTGCTGGGAAATCGTTCCGTTGAGGAGTCGGCGTAGCTCTGAGTTGTGTAGTTGATCGAGTAGCGCAGTTGGTTAGCCCAATGAGAGGGTCCCCATTTGTGTTGTTAGCAAGTGAAAAGTTGTTTGTCCCGCAAGAGCGGTGGCCACCAGATTTAAGAGTTGAGCTTGAGTTGAGTTTCTGCTGAGCAAGGCCTTCTCGGGCTTTGTTTCTAGTTGTTGAGCTTTCTCGGTTGGCGAATAGCCGAGCCTCGATTGAGTGTGTTGGCACAGAGGTGCCGTGGCATTGATTGATTAGCCTTTGGGCCGCTTTCCTCAAGCTGTTGTGTGTTGCTTTGGTAGCCACTGTGAGGGTTTGGTCCTTTCGCTTGAGATTTTCCATGAGAGGAATGTTGGGTGTTTCCTTGCACAGCAATGTTCTTTTTGCCAGCTTGCTAGTAGGTTTGCATGGAAAAGTTTGTGTTCGGCCGTTGTGAGGCCCTCAGCTTGTTGGCTTGGCCGAGTGGAGCACATGCACTGGTTTTTGGCCATTTAGGGTTGGCCGAGTCAAGTTTCACTTGTGCTAGTGGGAAAAGTTTGCCTTTTGGATCAATCGCCAGATTGGTGGTTCGATTGTTTTTCGTTAAGGCTTTAGGCAAGCCTTGTGGTTCGCCGGTCTCTTGTGAAGAAAGAGTAGGCCGTTTGGTTTCTCGGAACCCGAGAGGTTCATTGTTTGGCCACTTTGGCGTTGTGTTGAGGCGATTTGTTATCGATTGTGGGCATTCAGAGAAGTTACGCCAAAGGCGTGGCGTTGAGTTTTGGAGCTTGTGCCCACCGCCGCGGTTCTTGAGAGTAACACCGTTGAGAGGTGTTCCGTGTTGGTTTAGCGGGGTTTTGGCCGAGCCCCAAGTTTGTAGGGCTTTTGAGATCCCCGAGCGGATTAGAGCAAGATGGTTAGCTTTGCCTGTCTTTGGCAAAAGAATCACGAGATTTGTGTTCCTCGTCTCTTTGTTGAGATAGTTTTTAGCGGATGGATAGCATTGTGGCTTTGAGCTTTTGAGAACCCACGAGGGTTTGGTTTTCAGAGAAGGGTTAGTGTTGTTTTGGCCGAGAAGTTCTGTTGGCTAGGAAACATTGGAGTTTTCCTAGAGTCATTTTCTTTTAGGACTTTCGAGGACGAAAGTCTTAAAAGGAGGGAGTATTGTAACGACCCGCTTTTCTATTCCAGCCTCGAGGTGCTTACGGTTCGGTTCAGTGTTTGGTTGGGCAATGTTAGAGCTGCTTTGACCCTTAGGTGTATTTTGGTCTTTTGCTCCCTGGCAGATTTGTGGATTTTCGGGGCTTGAGGCGCCTCCCGCTTTGTTGAGGCTTGTATGTTGTTGATGGTCATGAGTCCCGAGATGTTTTGGCTATTCGTTTGGGAGTTCGGTTGTGATTTGGGTTTTGGGCAAAGTGATCGTTGTTTGGGTGTTTCCTTTGGGATTCGAGCCTGTGCCCTTAGAGATGATTTGGGAGTTTATTTTTAAGTGAGATTTGTTGATCGGAAAAGGTTGCTTCAGCCGGGTCTCGAAGGAGGAAGCCGGGAAGTGGGATTTAAGGACTTTAAGGCTTATTTAAATTGGTTAAGGATGGAAAGGAGGATAAAATCCCATTTTTCCTTTTATTTCCCTTTTCTTTTATTTTTCCCTTTTTGTCCAAACCCATATTCCTTTTCTTTTTCTTTTTCTTTTCTTTTCTTTTTCTCTTTCTCTCTCTCTCTCTCTCTCTCTCCCCTAGCCTACTTCACTTTGACCCAGCCGCTGACGCTGTCGCGCGCCACCACTGGAGCCGGCCAGATCCGCACGTCTGCCGTCGCGCACCAAAGAGATCGCCGCACCAGCCAGCCCCTCGCGCGCCCAGATCGCGCCGTCGCCGAGTCCGTCGCCCAGCAGCCGAGATCGCGCGTCGTCGCGCCAGACGCCCAGATCCGAGCTTGCCCTCGCCAGATCTCGCCCACATCGCCGTCGCTCGCCGTCGCTCCCTCTCTCGTGCCCAGATCTGTCGCGCGCGTGCCATCCTCGCTGAAAGCCGCGCGCCGCGCGCCTGCTCGCCGTCCCTGCGCCCGAGCCGCTCCGAAGTCGCGCGTCTCAGAGCGCGTCGTCGCGCGCGCGCGCGCCTCCTCCCTTCTCGCCCGAAGCGTTGCGCGCCCAGGCCACAGCCGTGTCACGCTTGGCCTCAAATGTCGTAGCGCGCCGCCTGCGCCAGCGCCCACCAGATGCCAAAGCCCAGCAGCCTGCTTGTGATGTGTTGGCTTGGCCCGAGCCTTGTGGCTTCTCGGATGGTATTTCCCGAGTCTTTTCTTCGTTGGGCCTGCTTTTTGTTGGTCGGTTGTTGATTTATTTGGGCTGTTTATGTATGTGATTTGGCTGCTTTATTTTATGTTTAGGTTGTTTGGGTTCGATTAGAGGCTCGAGGATTGCTTGGTTGATTTGTGATTATTTTCTGCTTGTCCCAGGTAAGGATTTCTTACCGTGGTTGTGTGGACCTGCGATATGTCTCGATTGTGCCTTGTATGTTTCTTGATTGTTATGAGCATGATAGCGATAGGCGACTTTGTTTGATCTCTTGCTAGCATGTTTGTTGATTTTACATGTTAGTGCCATGCTAGGTTTGTTCTTCCAAAGATGCTTGTGATTCTGTTTAAGTTGTAGTATCATGCTAGGTAAACGTGATTGATGTCGGTCATTGCTTGCTAGCCGGGAATCATTGATTTACTCGGTATTCTTGGATAGAGTAGTAGGGTTTGTCATCATCCGTAGGTCGAGAGCGGACATAACGTACTTTGTCCCCACCGGTCGGGAGTAGAGCGAAGCATAACGTACATTGCTTCCCCGGCGGCCGATGTGGATTTAGCTACCACATCGGCATAAGCCTAGTTTGTAGCTCCGCTAGAGCGGAACCACGCCAACTGCGGTGCAAGCCCGCCTTGGCCGGTTCTTAGCTTCGTGTCGGTGGTACAGTGCCGCACGATGAGTGCCGAGGGCCTCGCACTCATGTTCGATGACACCGCTTCCGAGTCTTTAGGCATGCGTGCACGCCCGCGTAGTTTGTACTTAGGCCCCCACATTTACGCCGGTTGCGAAGATGGTGCGGTGTGCGCAAGCGCACGCTGCGTTAGTCGCCGGTTCGAGCTCCCCGGCTAATGTTCGTGAGTACACGAGTTCCTTCCGCTTTAGAGCGGATCGGGTACTCTCCCGATAGTCCAGTTGTTAGCGAGGGTAAGAGGCCCTTGAGGACACCCATTGGGATTGGCTTTTGAGCTAATCAATTGGTCGAGGAGAAAGACCCTCGAGGTATCGGACATCTTGGGATCGGTTTTTGAGTGATCAATTGGCCGAGGAGAAAGACCCTCGGAGATGTCCCGGATTGGTTATGAGAACCAATCATTAGGCCTAAGTAGGAGACTTCCGATGATTCCTAAGAAAGAGGCTTCCATGTTTCCAGATCTTGTGTTATGAGCTCGTTGAGCTATGATCTGTGTTGATAGTCGCTTGCTTGCATATTGAGGTGCTAGATGACTGATGTATCGTATTGTACCCCTGTTGGGATTCTTACCGAGTATGTTTATACTCACCCTTATTTATCTTTCAGTAACTTGGGACAACACCGGGAGGGCTAGCGGAGGAGCGATTGATCGTGGGAACCGCCAAGACTCTCTCTTTTATTATTGCATTGTTTATTCAAAGATGTAGATGGACATGAGTCCTAGGGGAACATTGTTTAAAACGTTGCTTAAATTGTATTGTACATTTTATTAAACACCGCCGAGGATGTTTTACTTTGTTGGATTGTTTAAACTCGAAAATTGTTGGTTATGTTTTAAGGGCTCCCCCTTCTCATATGTTTTGAAAGGTTTTTAAATATAAGCTCTAAACCGCTTGTTATCATATTTAACTTGCATGCTGAGTAAGATCCCAGGTTTAGGACCATGTTTTGGGTCGGGTTCTTACAGAAGCGGTGTCACTGATCACAGTAGCTCGAGGCCCTCGGCGCTCATCTATGCAGCATGATCCACCGACCTGAAGCTAAGAACCGGCCAGGGCAGGCTTACACCAATGGTAGGGTTCCGCTCTAGCAGGCTACAAACTAGGCATATGCCGAAGTGGGTAGCTAAATCCACAACCGGCGATCGGGGGGGCAAGCAAGATACTTTATGCTGCTCACACTTTACTCCCGACCAGTGGGGACAAAGTACGTTATGTCCGCTCTCAGCCTCTGGATGATGACAAACCCTACAACTCTATCTAAGAGTACAGAGTAAAATCAATGATTCCTGGCTAGCAAAAAATGACCGACATCAATCACATTTACCTAGCATGATACTACGAGCTTAAGCAGGAATCATAAGCATGCTGGCAGAACAAACCTAGCATGGCACTTACATGAAAATCAGGCAAACATGCTAGCAAGAAATCAATCAAAGCTGCTCTATTATTATCATGCTCATAACAATCAGCAAACATACAAGGCATATCATGAAAATATCGCAGGGCCCACACAACTCCGGTAAGAAATCCTTACCTTGTCGGAAGGCAACAACACACAATAAAACTAACTGCGATCGAACCCGAGCAACCTATAGCGAGGTAAACAAACACATCAATAATCATAAAAATAGGCCTAAATACAATAAAATAAACAAGGCTCGGCTCGGGAGCAACTCACGAGGCGCGGCTGACACGCGAACGAGCCGATTGCACGGGCGAGGCAGCTAAAGGGGCTGGCTGGGCGCGCTGGGGCGCAGAGCTGGGCATGGCTCGGGCGCGGGGCACTAGGCTGCGCGTGGACGGGCGTGGAGCGACACAGGGGCGCGCGAGATAGACTGGGCGATGGTGCGCGGCGCGGCTCGGCACATGGACAGCGCGCGGGCGCGAGCTCGGTGAGCTACAGGGACGCGACGCGACTGATACAGGGCACTCGCGCGGGGATCAACGACTCGGCAAGCAACAGGGCTGGCGACGCGGCACTATGCGCGACAGGGGCTCGGACGACGCGACACTGGACGAGCAGGGGGCTCGGGCGACGCGAGCTGGGCGGCCGATTCTTTGGGCGACGTGACTGGCGAGCTGGGCTAAGGCGGGCGATGGCGGTTTGCGACCTCACCGGCGAGAGGCTCGGGTAGTCAAATGGGCTTGTAACGGCCCAATTTTCTATTTCGGTTTCCAAGGAGTTTTCGGGACATTATGCGGATGTTCGGATGGGCCGTTAGAGCTTTTTAACCTTTAAGGGTATTTTGGTATTTTGCTCCCCGGTCAGAGGTTGAGGATTTTCAGGGCTTCAGGGTCATTTCGGCCTTCGTTGAGACTTGATTAATGTTGGTTGCAAGACCCAAGGAGTTTGGGTTAGTTGATTAGAAGTTCGGAGACATTCCGGTTGATAGCAAAATTAATTGGAATTTAATTGGTCCCATTGAGATTTGAACCCTTGCCCAAATGGTGAAATTGGAGTTTTTAGAAAAAGAAGATTTAGTTAAAAAGAAAAGAACTTCTTTAGCCGGGACCCACAAGAGAAAGCCTTGGGAAGGGATTTTAGACCCATTTAAATTAGGAAAAGGAAAAGAAATCCTATTCCCCTTGTTTTGGAAAAATCTCTCTCTCTCTCTCTCTCTCTCTCTCTCCTTGCCGAGCCCCTCACCAAGAAACCAAACCCTAGCCACTCAGCCCATCCCCACACCAGATCGAGCCAGCCCTGCCCAGCCACGCCGCCCGGTCGCACCACCACCGCCCAACACCACGCCGCACTGCATCATGCCAAGATGCCCATGCCCAGGCGCGCCCAGACGCCCTGCATCGCCCATGCCAGGCGCGCCCAGTCGCACTGTGTAAGAACCCGACCCAAAACATGGTCCTAAACCTGGGATCTTACTCAGCATGCAAGTTAAATATGATAACAAGCGGTTTAGAGCTTACATTTAAAAACTTTTCAAAACATATGAGAAGGGGGAGCCCTTAAAACATAACCAACAATTTAAGTTTAAACAATCCAACAAAGTAAAACATCCTGGCCAGTGTTTAATAAAATGTACAATACAATTTAAGCAACGTTTTAAACAATGTTCCCCTAGGACTCTGTCCATCTACATGCCAATAAACAATGCAATAAATAAAGACAGAGTGCCATGCGGTTCCCCATGATCAATCAGCTCCTCCGCTAGCCCTCCCGGTGTTGTCCCAAGTTACCCGAAAGATAAATAAGGGTGAGTATAAACATACTCGGTAAGAATCCCCAACCGGGTACAATACGATACATCAGTCATCTAGCACCTCAATATGCAAGCAAACAAACTACCAACACAGATCATAGCTCAACGAGCTCATAACACAAGAGCTGGAAACATCGGAAGTCTCTTACTTCCGGAATCATCGGAAGTCTCCTACTTCCGGCCTAATGATTGGTTCTCATAACCAATCCCGGACATCTCCGAGGGTCTTTCTCCCTCGGCCAATTGATCACTCAAAAACCGATCCCAAGATGTCCGACACCCTCGAGGGTCTTTCTCCTCGACCAATTGATTAGCTCAAAAGTCAATCCCAATGGGTGTCCTCAAGGGCCTCTTACCCTCGCTAACAATCTGGACTATCGGAGAGTACCCGCATCGCTCTAAATCGGAAGGAACTGTGTACTCACGAACATTAGCCCGGGAGCTCTCGAAACAAGCTACTACTAACGCGTGTCTTGCGCACACCGCATGCTCTTCTCGCAACCGCGTAAATGCGGGGCCTAAGGGCAAACTACGCGGGCGTGTACGCATGCCTAAGACTCGGAAACGGTGTCACCGAACACGAGTGGTCACGAGGCCCTCGGCACTCATCCGTGCGGCTGTACCACCGACTGAAGCTAAGAACCGCCAAGGCGGGCTTGCACCGCTGGCGGGGTTCCGCTCTAGCGAGCTACAAACTAGGCTTATGCCGATGTGGTAGCTAAATCCACATTGGCTGCCGGGGAAGCAATGTACGTTATGCTTCGCTCTACTCCCGACCGGTGGGGACAAAGTGCGTTATGTCCGCTCTCGGCCTCTGGATGATGACAAACCCTACTACTCTATCCAAGAATACCGAGTAAATCAATGATTCCCAGCTAGCAAGCAATGACCGACATCAATCACGTTTACCTAGCATGATACTACAACTTAAACAGAATCACAAGCATCTTTGGAAGAACAAACCTAGCATGGCACTAACATGTAAAATCAACAAACATGCTAGCAAGAGATCAAACAAAGTCGCCTATCACTATCATGCTCATAACAATCAAAGAAACATACAAGGCACAATCGAGACATATCGCAGGGGTCCACACAACCACGGTAAGAAATCCTTACCGGGACAAGCGAAAAAATCACAAATCAACCAAGCAATCCTCGAGCCTCTAATCGAACCCAAACAACCTAAACATAAAATAAAGCAACCCAAATCAAATACATAAAATGTACCCAAATAAATCCCTAAACAAAGACCAACAAATCGGGGCCCAACGAAGAAAAGACTGGGAAATACCATCCGAGAAGCCACAAGGCTCAAGGCCACCAAAGATACAACAGTGTGCGCGGCGCAGTAGAGCACCGGCCGGGCGCCGGGCACAGCGCAGGCAGCAGGCGCGCAGGCGTGATGGCCGGGCGCAGCACGGCGCTGGGGGGCGCAGCAGCAAGGCGCGCGGCGCGCGCGAGCTCGAGCTCGGGCTGGCGACGACACACACGCGCGCTTTAGCGTAAGACGGCGCCAAGACGCGCGCGCGCGCAGGCGACGCGATGATGGGCTCGGGGCGCTCGGGAAGGCACGGCGACCTACGAGGGCGAGCGACTTCGGACGGAGACGGCTCGGCGATGCCGATCCCGGCTCGGCGCGACCAAGGCGAGGGCGATGCGATCTGGACTCGGCGCGACCAAGGCGACACGAAGATGGCCTGGGCGATGCAGATCTGGGCTCGGCGCGGCTAGGGCGAGGGCGACGCGATCGGGCGCTGGGGTGGCTCGGCACGGCGCGGCATGGGTGACCTGGGCGGCCTGGAGCGAGGGCGCAGCTAGGGCTGGACGATGCAACGATCCGGGCGCACTGGCCGGGCGATCTGCAGGCGTCACGTGCGGCGTGTGGTCAAGCGAGGGCTATCTTTGGGGCGAGCGGATGCGATGCGGCCAGGAGTGGTGCGGCTAGGGCATGGTCAGGGTGGCTAGGGTTGGGTCTTCTTGGTGAGGCTCGGCTAGGGGAGAGAGAGAGAGAGAGAGAGAGAGAGAGAGAGAGAGAGAGAGATTGCAAAACAAGGGGAAAGGGACTTTCTTGATTTTTCTTCCCTTTTTCCTAATTTAAACAAGCCTTAAAGTCCTTAAATCCCAATTCCCGGCTTCCTCCTTGAGACCACTAAGCAACCTTTTCCAAACAATAACTCTCACTTAAACAAACTCCCAAATAATCTCTAAGGGCCTGGGCTCGAATCCCAAAGGAAACACCCAAACAAAGATCACTTTGCCCAAAACCCAAATCACAACCGAACTCCCAAACGAATACCCCAAACATCTCGGGACTCGCAGCCACCAACACACAAGCCTCAACAAAGGCAGGAGCTGCCTCGAAACCCTGAAAATCCACAATTCCTGCCCGGGGAGCAAAAGACCAAAATACCCTAAGGGTCAAAACACTCTAACGGCCCAACCGAACCACTCGAATCAACCAGAAGCACCTCGAGAACTGGAAACGAAAATCGGGCCGTTACAATACTCCCTCCTTTTAAGACTTTCGTCCTCGAAAGTCCTAAAACAAACGACTCCATAAAAACTCCACCGATTCTTAGCCAATCCGAACTTCTCGCTAAAACAACACTAGCCCTTCTCGATAACCAAACCTCTCTGGGTTCTCAAAGGCTCAAAGCCACGATGCTCTCGATCGCCACAAACTATCTCAACAAAGAGACGAGGAACACAAAACTTGCACTGCTGTCAAAGACGGGGCAAAGCTAACCACTGCTCCAATCCGCTCAAGGATCTCAAAAGCCCTACAAACTTGGCGCTTAGCCAAAACCCCGCTAAACCAACACGGAACACCTCTCAACGGTGTTACTCTCAAAGAACCGCGACTCGGCACAAGCTCCAAAACTCAACGCCACGCCTTTGGCGTAATTTCTCTGAATGCCCACAATCGATAACAAAAATCGCCCTAACACAACGCCAAGTCGCCAAACAATCAACCTCTCGTGTTCCAAAACCAAACGGCCAACTCTTTCTTCACAAGAGACCAGCGATCCACAAGGCTTGCCTAAAGCCTTAACGAAAAACAATCGAACCACCAACTGGCGATTGATCCAAAAAGGCAAACTTTTTCCCACTAGCACAAGCTGAAACTTCAGCTACGGCCAACCCTAAATGGCCAAAAAACCAGAGCACAGCTCCACTCGGCCAAGCCAACAACTGGAGCCTCACAACGGCCGAACACAAACTTTTCCATGCAAACCTACTAGCAATCGGCCAAAAAGAACATTGCCGTGCAAGGAAACACCCAACATTCCTCTCATGGAAAATCTCGGCGTGAAGGACCAAACCCTCACGGGGCTACCAAAGAACTCACAACAACTTTGAGGAAAGCAAACCAAAGGCTAACCAACCAATGCCACGGCACCTCTGTGCCAACACACTCAATCGAGGCTCGGCTATTCGCCAACTGCGAAAGCTCAACAACTAGAAACAAAGCCCGAGAAGGCCTTGCTCACAGAAACTCAACTCAAGCTCAACTCTTAAATCAGCCGCCACCGCTCTTGCGGGGACAAACAACTTTTCGCTTGCTAACAACACAATGCGGGGACCCTCTCATTGGGCTAACCATCGCGCTACTCGATCAACTACACAACTCGGAGCTACGCCGACTCCTCAACGGAACGATTTCCCGAAAGAAGCAAAACTCTAAAGGGCGGCCGAACATCACACACGCTCACGACTTGCTCAAACCCAAGGGCAACATCAACCAACTCTCTTGGAAGCAACACCTGTTGGAACTCAACTGATTGGACCACCAATCTAGAACAAGCCGAACTTACTCAACCACCGAGGGAGGAATCAACTCCCAAAACAACCAGACTAGGAACGAATCCTCAGGGCAACGTCCTCTGGCTCGAACCGAGCAAGCCCTTGAAACATCAAGAGAACCAAATCTTGGTCAACACCAAGCACCAACTAGCCTCCAAAACCAAACAAGCACTAGCTTGCTAGACTGCCAAATCTGCAAGCAACTCACCCAAGGAACACTGCCTGGGTCTAACTGAGCTCTGGAGGGGCTCTCCACAAACTAGGGATCCTTCGATCACCCTCCGACACACACGGTCGACAACGATCTAACAAACAACCGGCTACGCGGGCACAACCCTCTCCAGCATCTCAACTATGCTGGCCAACTCCAACTTGGAAACCAAGAGAACCGAAAACGCTACAGAATGCGTCATCCTCCTACTCAAAGCAACAACCTCAACATACCTTCCGCCCAAGGCAAGGACCAACTAGCAAAACTTGCTTAACCAACAGCTGGCAACGAGCATGGCATCCTTACAGCCAAAGCTAGGGCACTTGCCAAGAACTAAAGCCTTGACACCTCAAAGACTGAGCACTGGCTCCTCAACACGAACCTCTCGTGGTTTTCCAAACATAAACCACTTTAACGAGCTACGCAAAAGTGCACCGGGGTGTACAGCTCCAACTTGATCTCTTAAGATCCAAAGCCAACAAGGGCTCTCACACAGGGCAACTTTTGCCTCCAAACAGAGCCACAACAAACAAGGGAGCAACAAGAGTTCAAACCCACTCGGGGCCAACTCACCACGAAAAGCCACATTGGCCAACCTACTCTTACAAGCGCAAAACCACACCAAGCTAACATTCCTCGAAACAATGTGCTCACTAAACGCGCTCCGATCAGCCATCCAACTCATGGCTCTATCAATCGGATCAACCACGCATCCACGATGCCAACACTAACCATACTAGGGCAACTCAAAGGGTAGCCGAATCATGCTACCATCAAGGTGGCTCACGTGCTCACAACACAGCGCGCGAACTCGGCGCGCTAGCTCTTAACGACCTATAGCATCCTTTACACCCAACTCTCGGAGATCCCGAACAGCTCCTACTTTCCCTCGAAAACCCCAAACTTGTAGTCCCCGACTACCACCGAGCTAGATCTCTTAAGCAACCCAAACAGTGTAACCTCGGGGAAGGGTACAAGACAAGCGGGGATGCTATACTGGGCGACCATGGAACCACCTCGCACTAAAAGTGCCAACCGGCACAAAACTAGGCCTCCTCTCAAAGCTTGGTGCCAACAGCACTACATCCATTACAATACGAATCACCTCAAACGAGCTTTATGCCCCTCGAGAATAGGAAAGCCACTCTCCAAGTGACGGGGCAATGGCACTCAAAGACAGAGTCCAAACACTGAAAGCAACCTAGTCTCTCGGCATCTCGACCAACGGACTTGCCACGGCCTACTCCCGCATCCCACTCGATGCTCAACAAAAGCTCAGGCCAACTCCTCGGGTGGCAACAAGCTGGTTCCACACTCGAACATCCAAATAAAAGAGGGTTCCACTCTACTAGCCCGCCGAAATCCACGGATGGATAAAACCACGGCAAGCAAACTCCACACTACACCACAGCTACGAGGGTACAAAGAGAATCGGCCGCAAAACAACGGCAAAGAAGCTTGCAGGGGGGCACGAGATGTCTCTACATCCGCCTCAAGCCACTAACACGGCAACTTGCCAATCAATCGGGCGTCGGTGGAGACTCTGCTAGTCCACCTCTCTCAGGGACCACCACCACCAATGCGGAATCAACGGCCCGGAACGGCGCACCTCGGCCTCTGAGCAGCGGGGGCATCCCAACACGCGGATGCTAAACTCAAACTCGCCAACCGCTTTACTACTAGCGGTAGGACTTTCTAATACATCAAGCTCTACAGGCATCCACTTGCCAAGCCGGGCGCTCCATCAACGCCAACAAACTCAATCGCATAAACCTCACTGATCAAGCCCTCCCGGAACCTCAGGAGCTACGAGTTACTGGGGAAAATGTCAAACAAACTCTGTCACCGGCTATCCATGCCCGGACTCCTCGCTCGCGCTACAAATCTATGCTGGGTCTTTGCTCTCGATAGCTAAAGACTCGCCATCAAATCTCACATGGTCGGAGCACACTCTGCTCAAGGAGTCATACTGAGGCGTGCTAGCCTCTACCCCCTCCTCTAGGCAACTCAATCGCCAGGGCCAACTCGCCAAAGGGCTAAACAACCACGGGGCGCGGCCTCAACATCAACAAGATCGGTCCAACTCCTTGGTCGACATGCCAAGCGTCCCCGCTCCTCTGAGTGCAATCAACATATCGGCGATCTGCACAAGGCACCTCCACCCTCTCACTAGGGGAGAAACCAACAAGCCCGGGCCACAAATGGCCTATGGGAGTCTAATCTCTGCCTCCCCACGAGTGCGATCGACACACCAGCGATCCGCACAAAGCAACAAAAAGCCAGCCCACACGGGGCTCTCACCGCTCATCAAACTACTGCGATCTGCGGAAAAGTTGGCATGATGGCTCTCTAAGCCCAAACCAACAACGAGTCGTAACTCGCTCGTCTCCGCTCCACAACTCTACACATGCATAAAAGCTAGAAGAAAAGTATTGTAAATTCTTACCCCTTAACTTAATTGAACTCGGACAAACCAAGCGGCCGTGGAGTCTTGATGATCATGGGAACAACAACCTACAAAGCGGGTTAGTCTACGAATCTATGACTCGTGCTCGATACCAACTGTAAGAACCCGACCCAAAACATGGTCCTAAACACGGGATCTTACTCGGCATGCAAGTTAAATATGATAACAAGCGGTTTAGAGCTTACATTTAAAAACTTTTCAAAACATATGAGAAGGGGGAGCCCTTAAAACATAACCAACAATTTAAGTTTAAACAATCCAACAAAGTAAAACATCCCGGCGGTGTTTAATAAAATGTACAATACAATTTAAGCAACGTTTTAAACAATGTTCCCTAGGACTCTGTCCATCTACATCTTTGAATAAACAATGCAATAAATAAAGACAGAGTGCCATGGCGGTTCCCCATGATCAATCGGCTCCTCCGCTAGCCCTCCCCGGTGTTGTCCCAAGTTACCCAAAAGATAAATAAGGGTGAGTATAAACATACTCAAGAAGAATCTAGCAACCGGGTACAATACGATACATCAGTCATCTAGCACCTCAATATGCAAGCAAACAACTACCAACAACACAGATCATAGCTCAACGAGCTCATAACACAAGAGAGCTGAAACATCTAAGTCTCTTACTTCCGGAATCATCTAAGTCTCCTACTTCCGGCCTAATGATTGGTTCTCATAACCAATCCCGGGACATCTCCGAGGGTCTTTCTCCCTCGGCCAATTGATCACTCAAAAAACCGATCCCAAGATGTCCGACACCCTCGAGGGTCTTTCTCCCTCGACCAATTGATTAGCTCAAAAGTCAATCCCAATGGGTGTCCTCAAGGGCCTCTTACCCTCGCTAACAATGCTGGACTATCGGAGAGTACCCGCGATCGGCTCTAAAGCGGAAGGAACCGTGTACTCACGAACATTAGCCCGGGAGCTCTCCGAACAGGCTACTAACGCGTGTGCGCGCACCACCGCATGCTCTTCTCGCAACCGGCGTAAATCACGGGGCCTAAGGGCAAACTACGCGGGCAGTACGCATGCCTAAGACTAGGAAACGGTGTCACCAACACGGTGAGTCACGAGGCCCTCGGCACTCATCTGCGCACCAGACCACCGACACGAAGCTAAGAACCGCCCAGGCGGGCTTGCACCGCTAGCGTGGTTCCGCTCTAGCAGAGCTACAAACTAGGCTTATGCCGATGTGGTAGCTAAATCCACATTGGCTGCCGGGGAAGCAATGTACGTTATGCTTCGCTCTACTCCCGACCGGTGGGGACAAAGTACGTTATGTCCGCTCTCGACCTCCGGATGATGACAAACCCTACTACTCTATCCAAGAATACCGAGTAAATCAATGATTCCCGGCTAGCAAGCAATGACCGACATCAATCACGTTTACCTAGCATGATACTACAACTTAAACAGAATCACAAGCATGCCGGAAGAACAAACCTAGCATGGCACTAACATGTAAAATCAACAAACATGCTAGCAAGAGATCAAACAAAGTCGCCTATCACTATCATGCTCATAACAATCAAAGCAAACATACAAGGCACAATCGAGACATATCGCAGGTCCACACAACCACGGTAAGAAATCCTTACAGGACAAGCGAGAAAAATCACAAATCAACCAAGCAATCCTCGAGCCTCTAATCGAACCCAAACAACCTAAACATAAAATAAAGCGACCCAAATCAAATACATAAAATGTACCCAAATAAATCCCTAAACAAAGAAATGACCAACAAATCGGGGCCCAACGAAGAAAAGACTCGGAAATACCATCCGAGAAGCCACAAGGCTCGGGCCAACCAAAGATACAACAGCGGTGCCGGGCGCAGTAGTGAGCAACTGGGCAAGGCTGCCACAAAGTGCGCCGGGCACCGGGCGCAGGCGCGCGCCGCTGCAGCAGCACGGCGCTAAGGCGAGGCAAGGGCGCACGGCGCGCGGCTCGAGCTCGGTGGGCGACGACACACGGCGCGCGCTTAGCGTAAGATTTGGCAGCGCGCGCGCGCGGCGGCGACGCGATGGGCTCTCGGGGCGCTCGGGAAGGCACGGCGACCTCTGAGGCGGCGACTTCGGCACGGAGACGGCTGGCGATGCCGATCCGGGCTCGGCGCGACCAAGGCGAGCGATGCGATCTGACTCGGCGCGACCAAGGCGACACGAAGATGGCTCGGCGATGCAGATCTGGGCTCGGCGCGCTAGGGGCGAGGCGACGCGATCGGGCGCTGGGGTGGCTCGGCACGCAGCGCGCATGGGTGACTGGGCGGCTGAGCGAGGGCGCAGCTAGGGCCGGACGATGCAACGCATCTGGGCGCACACTGGCCGGGCGATCACAGGCGCCAGTGCGGCGTGGTCAAGGCAGGCTAGGCTATCTTTGGTGAGCGGTCTGATGCGGCCGGGAGTGGTGCGGCTAGGGCATGGTCGGGTGGCTAGGGTTGGGTCTTCTTGGTGAGGTCGGCTAGGGGAGAGAGAGAGAGAGAGAGAGAGAGAGAGATTGCAAAACAAGGGAAAGGGACTTTCTTGATTTTTCTTCCTTTTTCCTAATTTAAACAAGCCTTAAAGTCCTTAAATCCCAATTCCCGGCTTCCTCCTTCGAGACCCGGCTGAAGCAACCTTTTCCAAACAATAACTCTCACTTAAACAAACTCCCAAATAATCTCTAAGGGCCTGGGCTCGAATCCCAAAGGAAACACCCAAACAAAGATCACTTTGCCCAAAACCCAAATCACAACCGAACTCCCAAACGAATACCCCAAACATCTCGGGACTCGCAGACCACCAACACACAAGCCTCAACAAAGGCAGGAGCTGCCTCGAAACCCTGAAAATCCACAATTCCGCCCGGGAGCAAAAGACCAAAATACCCTAAGGGTCAAAACAGCTCTAACGGCCCAACCGAACCATCAATCAACCGAAGCACCTCGAATCTGAAACGAAAATCGGGCGTTACACACCGCCTCGCCCGGCCCGACGCATCGCGCTGCTACGCACCAGCCGCGCAGACGCGCGCGGCCGCTCCGCTTGCTACGCCCGACGCGCCGCCAGCGCCGCTTCTGCAGCCTCAGACGCGTCGCCGCGCCCGCTATCGCCTCGCAACCCGACGTCCCGCTTGCGCGCGCCGCGAGCAGCGCGCAGCGCCAGCCCGCCAGCAGCTGGCGCCCGGCCCAGCGCCAGCGCCAACTCCTCTCTTTGCCCAGCCAGCCGCCAGTCCTGCCGCTTGCTGCCGAGGCGTGTGCCTTCTCGGTTGCTCGGGTTCGCTTAAAAGCTCGAGGGTCGTTATTTGATTCGGGATAGTTAACCTCCACTTATTTCCGGTGTAGGATTCTTACCCGGGGTTTGTGTGGACCTGCGAATAGTTGATAGCACGCCGATTCTCAGTAATTATATGAGTTTCTAGTGATAGGTTACATGTTTTCTTTTGATTCATGTTCGTGACATATTTACATCCCGTTAGTTCCATGTTAGGCTTTCCTATCTTGATAGAACCATGCTGCCATTTGTATGTCTTGCTAGATCCAAGTTACTGTTAGATGTGTGATGTATAGTATAGAGGACCGTAGAGGCAACTAGTTTGGGGTCCCGCTCGCAAGACCCGATGGACATCCGGAGGTGTAAGGCCCTATGGGCATCCTAGGTGTGTAAGGCCCACCGGGCATCACCGATTCTCGGAGGTGTAAGGCCCTATGGGCATCCTAGGTGTGTAAGGCCCACTGGGCATCACTGATTCTGGAGGTGTAAGGCCCTATGGGCATCCTAGGTGTGTAAGGCCCACGGGGCATCACTGATTCTTGAGGTGTAAGGCCCTATGGGCATCCTAGGTGTGTAAGGCCCACTGGGCATCACTGATTCTGGAGGTGTAAGGCCCTATGGGCATCCTAAGTGTGTAAGGCCTCACTGGGCATCACTGTGTCCTAAGTGTGTAAGGCCCCACTGGGCATCACTGTGTCCTAAGTATGTAAGGCCCCACTGGGCATCACTGTGTCCTAGGTTGTGTAAGGCCCGAAGGGCATCCAAATGTAGGACCTAGGAGAGGCTATAGACGGAAGCCCTTGAGTAGGCTCGCCTTTGAAGTAGCTCATAGCCTACACCAACCGTGCCCGCTCTAAGTCATTGTATGGTTGCATGTCCGTGTGCTAAATGAGATGTTTTCGTATTGTACCCCGGTTGGGGATTCTTACTGAGTAACTCGTTGCTCACCCTTATTTATGTGGTTTTCCACCAGGTAACTTGGGACAGAGACTGGATGGCTAGGAGGAGGCTGCTGGATGATCATGGATAGCTGACTCTGAGTTGCACGTTCTTTCATTGTGTTTATGATTTAGCATGTAGTGGGACTTGAGTCCCAAGGAAAAATACTCAAAAACTATTTGATGATTCTCATACCGTTTCCCTTGATTTGTTTTAAGAAAGTCTTGATCGATCGTTTACTTGTTTTTATTTAATTGGAATAATGGATTTGTTTTAAATAAGTCTCTTTGCAAAGTTTTAAATTTCAAGCTCAAATGACGTTTTCCATTCTTAATCATGCATGCTTAGTAAGGACCTTAGGTTAGAGACCGTTTCTTGGGTCGGTCTTTACTGATTGGTATCGAGCCCGAGTTATAGGTTCTCGTAGACCGACTGCGCTTGTAGGTTGTTTTCCATGATCATCAGCGCTCGCCACCATCGTATGTCCGTAAGTTTAAGGTTAATGGTTAAGAATTACAATCGCATCTAGTATACATGTGTTACCCTTGTTGGGCGGTGAGAGCCCAGCGTGGGCTAGTTTTTATGCCTTGTGTAGACCGCCAGATTGTTGATTACACATTGAGGAGCGAGGACGTTTGGTATGTCCAATCGAGGAGTTGGACCGATCGTGTTGTTGTTGAGACCACGTCCGTGGTTGTCTAGACCCGTAGGCCGCTTTGGCCCCGGCGATTGAGCGGCCAAGAGGAGGGGGTAGAGGCTAGTCTACCTCGAGAGCGAGACTCCTTGAGCAAAGTGTGCTCCCGCCATGAGAGAGTTGATGGCGTGTCTTTTAGCTATCGAGAGGCGGAGACCCAGCAGCATTGTAGCGCGAAGTGAGGAGTCCCAGTGCGAGATAGCCTAGTTGGACAGAGTTTATTTAGGAGACACCCCTAGTAGCTCCAGGTAACCCCTGAGGTTTCCTGAAGGGCTTAATCAAGCAGTTCATCTTGATGAGTTAGTTGGAATTATTCGAGCCGCCGAGTTTGCAAGCGAAGCGAGGTGGTTGGCCAGGATGGAGTTATCATCCGAGTGTTGGGATGACTTGATGTTCAAAGGCCAAGGCGTGCCGTTCTAGTGCTGTTGATACACCAGTTTGGTGGTGGAAGTCCCTTGAGAGAGGTGGACCAGCAGAGTCTCCACCAGTCGCCCGGTCTATTGGCAAGTTGCCGTGTTAGTAGCTTTTGAGAAGGATGTAGAGACATCCTGTCCCCTTGCAAGCCTGCTGTCGTTTTACAGCCAGTTCTTTTAGTACCCTCGTAGCCAGGGGGTAGTGTGGAGTTTGCTTGTCAGGGCTTAATCCGTTTGTGGATTTCAGCCGGCTAGTAGAGTGGAGCACTCTTTTGTTTGGATGTTCCAATTGTGGAACAAGTTTTTGCCACCCGAGTAGTTGGCCTGAGCTTTTGTTGAGCATCGAGTGGGATGCAGAAGTTGGCCTGAGCTATTATTGAGCATCGAGTGGGATGCAGGAGTAGGCCGTGGCATGTCTGTTACGCGAGATGCCAGAGATTAGACTGCTCGAGTATTTGGACTCTTGTGCTGAGTGCCATTGCCCCGTCAATTGGAGTGTGACCTTCTTTTTCCTCAAAGGGGTATAAAGCTCGTTTAGGGCTGATTTGTGTTGTAAAGGATGTAGTGCCTGTTGGCACCAAGCTTTGAGAGGAGGCCTAGATTCAGGCCAGTTGGCACCTTTGTGCAGGAGGTTCCATGGTCGCCGAGAGTATAGCATCCCCGCTAGTCTTGTACCCATTTCCCGAGGTTGCACTGTTTTGGGTTGCATAAGAGATCTAGCTAGGTGGTAGTCGAGGACTACAAGTATGAGGTTTTCGAGGGAAAATAGGAGCATTTCGAGTCACCGAGAGTTGGGTACCAAAGGATGCCGTAGGGTCATTAAGAGCTAGCGCGCGTTCGAGTTCTCGCGCTGTTTGTGAGCTTGTGAGCCGCTTTGTTGGTAGCATGATTCGGCTACCCTTTGAGTTACCCTAGTATGGGTAGTGTTGGCATCAAGGATGCGTGATTAATCCATGTGTTAGAGCCATGAGTTGGATGGTCGATCGAAGCACGCTTAGTTGGCACATTGGCTTGAGATATGTTAGCTTGGTATGGATGTGCTCTTGTAAGAGTGAGTTTGCCAATGTGGCTTTTCGTGGTGAGTTGGCCCGAGAGGGTTTGAACTCTTGTTGCTCCCTGGTTAGTACTGGCTCTGTTGGAGGCAAACGTTGCCACAATGTGAAAATCCTTGTTGGCTTTGGATCTTAAGGAATCGGTTGGAGCCGTACACGCGCCGATGTACTTTTGTGTAACTCGTTCCGTGGTTTATGTTTGTGAAACCACGAGAGGTTCGTGTTGAGGAACCAAAGCTCGATCTTTGAGGTGTCAAGACTTTAGTTCTTGGCAAGTGCCCTAGCTTTGGTTGTAAGGATGTCGTGCTCGTGGTCGGGTTGTTGTTTAAGCAAGTTTTGCTAGTTGGACCTTAGCACGTTAGAGTTCGGTTGGAACCGAACAAGAGCGGTGGTAGCAAAGCCGCGTAGTTTCGATCGTCATGGCTAAGAGAGTTGTTCGGATCCTTACCTTGGGCGTAAGGTTTGTTGTGGCTAATGTTTGAGTAGGAGGATGGCGCGTTCTCAGAGCGCTTCCGGCCCTTTTGGTTTTCAAGTAGTTGGAGTTGGCCAGCGTAGTTGAGATGTTGGAGAGGGTTGTGCCCGTGTAGCCGGTTGTCTGTTAGATCGTTTGACGACCGTGTGTGTGTCGGAGGATGATCGGAGGATCCCTAGGTTGTGGAGAGCCTCTCCAGAGCTCGATCCACCCAAGCGAGTGTTCCTCGGGTGAGTTGCTTGCAGATTTGGTAGACTAGCAAGCTAGTGTTTGTTTGGAGTAGAGTCCGGATTGGTTCCGGTGAGATGGCTAGTTGGTGTTTGGTGTTGACCAAGTTTTGGTTCTCTTGTTGTTTCAAGAGCTAGCTCGGTTCGAGCAAGAGGGCGTTGCCACGAGGACTGTTCCTAGTCGGGAAGTTTTGGGAGTTGACCCCTCCCTGGTGGTTGAGTAAGTTACGCTTTGTTCTGGATTGGTGGTACAATCGGTTGAGGTTTCCCCTTGGGTGTTGCTTCCAAGAGAGTTGGTTGTTGTTGCCCTTGGGTTTGAGCTAGTCGGCGAGCATGTGTGATGTTCACGCCCTTGAGAGGTTCGCTTCTTTGGGAATCGTTTCCGTTGAGGAGTAGTCGAGTGTAGCTCTTGAGTTGTGTAGTTGATCGAGTAGCGCAGTTGGTTAGCCCAATGAGAGGGTCCCCGCCTTGTGTTGTTAGCAAGAAAAAAGTTGTTTGTCCCCGCAAGGGCGGAGGCCAGCCAGTTTAAGAGTTGAGTTTTTGCTGGAAAGCTGTTGGTTCTTTGGGGTTTGAAGAAAACCCTAGTTTCTTTGGTGGTTGAGTTGCACCATGGATGCCAGCCTCGAGTATTATCTTTGGAGATAGCCTCGTCGGTCCGTTTCCCTTGCGATGTTCCGAGTGTGGAGTTTCTAGTCGCAAGATGAGTTAGGCCTAGGCTAAAAGGAGAAAGTCCTTTGAGTAGCCAGTTGGACTTAAGAGTTGAGTGGCAGCTTGGAGGCGAGCCTTGCTCGTTATAAGCTTGGGTTGAGTTTCTGCAGAGCAAGCCCTTCTTGGGCTTTGTTCCTAGTTGATGTGGGTTCGGAGTTGGCGTTATAGCTGAGCCACAGTTGAGTGGGTTGGCACAGAGATGTCGTGGCATTGGTTGGAAACCTTAGAGTTGTTATCCTCCAGCTTTTGTGTTGCTAGTAGCCGCGTGTTGTTTTATTCCTTGTCGCTCGAGGTTCCGTGAGAGGAATGTTGTTTGTTTCCCTATCCGCGATGTTCACCTAGGCCGATGGCTGATCGGATTGCATTGGAAAGTTTGTTGTCCGCCGTTGAGGGGCTTCGCTTTATTAGTTTGGCCGAGTGGAGCACTGTGCCTCGACCTTGTCTTCTAAAGGTGGCCGTAGTGAAGTTTCAGGTTGGTGTGTTGGTGGTAGCCGTTTGGTGAACCAGAAAAGTGCCCCTTGGCTTTGGTGCTTCGATTTCTCGTAAGATGGTTGCTTTAGTGTTGTGGACGCATGCTAGTTGGAGAAGGTTGCCTAGGATCAGTCACCATTGGTGGTTCGAATTGGATTTCGTTAAGGATTGTAGGCAACCAGGTGGGTTCGCGAGTCTCTTGCGGCGTAAGAGTAGACTGCTTTTGTTTCAAACACGGGAGGTTCAGTTGTTTGGTCGAAGATGGTGAAGGGTCGAGGTTTGTTTAACAAATGCTATGAGCATTCGTAGAGAAGTTACGCCGAGCGTGGCGTTGAGTTTTAGAGCTTGTGACCCGTCCACGAGTTTGCTGAGAGTAGCACCATAGAGAGGCGTTCCGAGTTGGCTTAGCAGGGATAAGTGAGCCCTAGAGTCGTAAGACCGTTTGAGAATTGGTGCGAATCAGAGGATGTGGCTCACCGACTAGTTATCGCATGTTTTCTTGAAGCTCGGTGTTAGTTCGGTTTAGGTTGAGATAGTTCGTGTGCGGACTCGGTGTCTCATTGGGCTTGAGCCTTTGGGAACCCAAAAGGGTTCGGTTTCAAAGAAAGATTTGTGTTATCTTAATCAGGAGCTTGGTTGGTTAAGAATCAGTGGAGTTTCATAGAGTTGTTTTCGTCTTAGGACTTTCGAGGACGAATGTCTTAAAAGGAGGGAGTATTGTAACGCCCGATTTTCTATTTCCTGTTTCCCAGAGTTTTCTGACATTATGCGGATGTTCGGATGGGCCGTTAGAGCTTTTAACCTTTAAGGGTATTTTGGTATTTTGCTCCCGGTCGGAGGTTGAGGATTTTCGTGGGGCTTCGTGGTCATTTCGGCCTTCGTTGAGACTTGATTAATGTTGGTTGCAAGACCCAAGGAGTTTGGGTTAGTTGATTAGAAGTTCGGAGACATTCCGGTTGATAGCAAAATTAATTGGAATTTAATTGGTCCCATTGAGATTTGAACCCTTGCCCTAATGGTGAAATTGGAGTTTTTAGAAAAAGAAGATTTAGTTAAAAAGAAAAGAACTTCTTTAGCCGGGACCCACAAGAGAAAGCCTTGGGAAGGGATTTTAGACCCATTTAAATTAGGAAAAGGAAAAGAAATCCTATTCCCCTTTTTTGGAAAAATCTCTCTCTCTCTCTCTCTCTCTCTCTCTCTCTCTCTCTCTCTCTCTCTCTCTCTCTCTCTCTCTCTCTCTCTCTCTCTCTCTCTCTCTCCTTGCCGAGCCCCTCACCAAGAAACCAAACCCTAGCCGCTCAGCCCATCCCCACACCAGATCGCGCCAGCCCTGCCCAGCCACGCCGCCCGGATCGCACCAGCCACCTTGACCACGCCGCACTGCACCGCGGCCATGGCCCATGCCCAGCGCGCCCGACGCCTGCATTGCCCATGCCAGCGCGCCCGGTCGCCGCTTGCCTCGCCCAGCCAGACGCGCGTCGCACCGCTCGCTTGCTTTGCCACCCGACGCAGCGTCGCCAGCGCCGCTTCTTGCCGCCGACAGACGCGCCGCCCGCGCCGCCTCGCGCACCCGAAGTCCCGCCTTGCCGCGCGCGCGAAGCGCCGCCAGCGCCAGCAGCGCCAGCTCCTCGCTGCCAGCCAGCCTCCGCCCTGCTTGCTGCTGCCGAGGCGTGTGCCTTCTGGTTGCTCGGGTTCGCTTAAAAGCTCGAGGGTCGTTATTTGATTCGTGATAGTTAACCTCCACTTATTTCCGGTAAGGATTCTTACCCGGGTTGTGTGGACCTGCGAATAGTTGATAGCACGCTCTTTCAGTAATTATATGAGTTTCTAGTGATAGGTTACATGTTTTCTTTTGATTCATGTTCGTGACATATTTACATCCCGTTAGTTCCATGTTAGGCTTTCCTATCTTGATAGAACCATGCCGCCATTTGTATGTTTGCTAGATCCAAGTTACTGTTAGATGTGTGATGTATAGTATAGAGGACCGTAGAGGCAACTAGTTTGGGGTCCCGCTCAAGACCCGATGGACATCTGAGGTGTAAGGCCCTATGGGCATCCTAGGTGTGTAAGGCCCACTTTGGGCATCACCGATTCTCGAGGTGTAAGGCCCTATGGGCATCCTAGGTGTGTAAGGCCCACCGGGCATCACCGATTCGGAGGTGTAAGGCCCTATGGGCATCCTAGGTGTGTGTAAGGCCCACGGGGCATCACCGATTCTCGAGGTGTAAGGCCCTATGGGCATCCTAGGTGTGTAAGGCCCACTTTGGCATCACCGATTCTCGAGGTGTAAGGCCCTATGGGCATCCTAAGTGTGTAAGGCCCCACCGGGCATCACTTTGTGTCCTAAGTGTGTAAGGCCCCACCGGGCATCACTTTGTGTCCTAAGTATGTAAGGCCCCACTGGGCATCACCGTGTCCTAGGTTGTGTAAGGCCCGAGGGGGCATCCAAATGTAGGACCTAGGAGAGGCTATAGACGGAAGCCCTTGAGTAGGCTCGCCTTTGAAGTAGCTCATAGCCTACACCAACCGTGCCCGCTCTAAGTCATTGTATGGTTGCATGTCCGTGTGCTAAATGAGATGTTTTCGTATTGTACCGGTTGGGGATTCTTATTGAGTAACTCGTTGCTCACCCTTATTTCGTGGTTTTCCACCGGGTAACTTGGGACAGAGACTGGATGGCTAGGAGGAGGGTCTTTGGATGATCATGGATAGTCGACTGAAGTTGCACGTTCTTTCATTGTGTTTTTGATTTAGCATGTAGTGGGACTTGAGTCCCAAGGAAAAATACTCAAAAACTATTTGATGATTCTCATACCGTTTCCCTTGATTTGTTTTAAGAAAGTACTGATCAGTCGTTTACTTGTATTTATTTAATTGGAATAATGGATTTGTTTTAAATAAGTCTACTGCAAAGTTTTAAATTTCAAGCTCTGAATGACGTTTTCCATTCTTAATCATGCATGCTTAGTAAGGACCTTAGGTTAGAGACCGTTTCTTGGGTCGGGTCTTTACAGGGCTAGCTCGGGCTGGGCGACCAAAGGGGCTGGCTCGGGCTAAGGTGGGGGCTCGGGGAGAGAGAGAGAGAGAGAGAGAGAGAGAGAGAGAGAGAGAGAGAAAAGGGAAAAATGGGAAAATAAAAGGAAAAATGAGATTTTTAATCTTATTTTCCATCCTTATCCAAATTAAAACCTTAAAATCCCATTTCCTGGCTTCCTCCTTCGAGACCCGACTAAAGCAACCTTTTCCATTAAATAAAACTCACTTAAATCCAACTCCCAAAGGAAGCACTCAACCAACAATAACTTTGCCAAAGCCCAAACCACAACCGAGCTTCCAACCAACTAGCCCAGACACCTCGGGACTCGCAGCCAACAACAACCAAGCCTCGACAAAGGCAGGAGTTACCTCGAAGCCCTGAAAATCTACAAATCCTGCTCGGGGAGCCAAAAGACCAAAATACCCCCAAGGGTCAAAACAGCTCTAATGACCCAACCAAACAACCGAATCTTGATCCGAAGGCACCTCGAAAACTGGAATAGGAAACTGGGCTGTTACAGCATCCATGTGTGTAAGTTCCCGATGGGTATCACTGAGTCTAGCAGGTGTAAGACCCCGATGGGCATCCTTATGTGTAAGACCTTGTAAGGACCCGACCCAAAAGAAGCGGTCTCTAACCTAGATCCTTACTTAGCATGCATGCCTAGGAATGTAAAACACCATCCAACTGCTAATTTAAAACTTTTGCAATCAACAGAACTTTAAACAAACCACATAAGCCAATGTAAAAATCAAGAGTAATTGACTGATCAGTGCTTTTCTTAAAAACAAAACAAGAGTACGGTACGAGAACCATAAAATAGTTTGAGTGTTTTCCCTATGGACTCAAGTCCCACTACATGCTAAATCATAAAGAAAACAATAAAAGAACATGCATCCCAGAGTCAGCTATCCATGATCATCCACCGCCTCCTCCTAGCCATCCCGCCGATGTCCCAAGTTACCCGTGGAAAAAACCACGAAATAAGGGTGAGTATAAACATACTCAAGTAAGAATCCCCAACCGGTGCGATCACGATACATCAATCATCTAGCACCCTAGTATACATGCAAATAAAACGATGTCTTAGAGCAAAACGGTTGAGTTAGGCTATGAGCTACTTCTAGAGCGAGCCTATTCAAGGGCTTGCATCTACTCCCTATCCTAGGTTCTACACTTGGATGCCCTTCGGGCCTTACACAACCTAGGACTCGGTGCTGCCCAGTGGGGCCTTACACACCTAGGATGCCTATCGGGGCCTTACAACTCCAAAATCGGTGATGCCCAAAGGGGTCTTACACACCTAGGATGCCCATCGGGTCTTACACCTCCAACTCGGTGATGCCCATCGGGGACTTACACACCTAGGATGCCCATCGTGTCTTACACCTCCAACTCGGTGATGCCCATCGAGACTTACACACCTAGGATGCCCATCGTGGTCTTACACCTCCAACTCGGTGATGCCCATCGGGGACTTACACACCTAGGATGCCCATCGGGTCTTACACCTCCAACTCGGTGATGCCCATCGGGTCTTACACACCTAGGATGCCCATCGTGTCTTACACCTCCAACTCGGTGATGCCCATCGGTCTTACACACCTAGGATGCCCATCGTGGTCTTACACCTCCAACTCGGTGATGCCCATCGGGTCTTACACACCTAGGATGCCCATCGGGTCTTACACCTCCAACTCGGTGATGCCCATCTGGGTCTTACACACCTAGGATGCCCATCGGTCTTACACCTCCAACTCGGTGATGCCCATCGGGACTTACACACCTAGGATGCCCATCGGTCTTACACCTCCAACTCGGTGATGCCCATCGGGACTTACACACCTAGGATGCCCATCGTGGTCTTACACCTTCGAATGTCCATCGGGTCTTACCCGAGCGGGACCTAAACTAGTTACCCCTACGATCCTTCTACACTATACATCACCCGCCTATGCCCGGCATGGAACTAACAGATAAAATAGAACAAGGTATGCCAAGATAATTAAACCCCTTGCATGGAACTAACGAGAATATATCGGGGACACAAGAGCGACACGATATGGAAGCAAGAGAAAACATGTAACCTATCCACTCGAAATTTCATACAATCACAAGACATGGCATACTTGGAAGAACAAACCTAGCATGGAACTAACATGAACAACAAGCAACATGCTAGCAAGATTTCAAACACAAGTTTGTTCAATAGCTAACATACTCATAACAACAACCAAGCATACAAGGCACAATCATGATAGCATCGCAGGTCCACACAACCACGGTAAGAAATCCTTACACGAAACAAGCGTAAAATAACTACCATAAGCCAACCAAGCGACTCCCGAGCTTCTAAGTGAACCCGAGCAACCTAAGCATTTAATAAAAATATCCTAATTAAATAACAACAAACCAAAACAACTTAGGGTCCAAAAGAGTGGAGGCTCGGGAATTTACCAACCGAGAAGGCACTAGATCTCGGTCCCATCTATCTCGGCAAAAACAGCACTCGGCGGCAAGTGGGCGAGCGGGACGTCTGTTGTACCGGGGCGCAGCAGCAGTGGCGCGCGGGCGGCGCTCTCGCCGGGCGCCAGCTGGCGCCTTCTTTGGCTGGCGCTGGCTGGCGCGCTGCTGTGCGGGGCAGGGACGAGCGCTGGTGACACAGGCGCGCTGGGCGCGCAGGGCGCGAAATCGGTTAAGCGATGGCGTGCAGTCTGGCGCGACGGCGCATGACAGAGGCAACGCGCGGCGGCGCGCTAACTGGGCGTTAGGGCGCTGGGTGATGGTCGCGACAGATCTCGCTTTGCTGGCTGGTCTCTGCTTCTTGACGATGGGGCTTTGGTGCGATCTGGGCTGGGCGCTCACCGGCCGCTTTTTGCTCAGGTGGTTGCTTGGTCGCCGGGACGGACGGGTGAGGCTCGGTTGGGTTTCTTGGTGAGGTCGGCCAGAGAGAGAGAGAGAGAGAGAGAGAGAGAAAAGTGGTAAAACAAGGGAATGGGATTTTCTTGATTTTCTTTCCTTTTCCTAATTTAAATAGGTCTTGGTGACCTAAATCCCTTCCCCGGCTTCCTCCTTCGAGTCCCTGTTGAAGCAACCTTTTCTCCTTATAAAAACTCATTTAAACCAAGCTTCCAAATTACCATCTAGGCAAGGGGCTCAAATCCCAATGGAAGCACTTAAATTAACAATAATTTTGCTAATTACCAAATCACCTTCAAACTTCCAAACAACTAGCTCGAACTTCTTGAGTCCTCGCAACCAACAACAATCAAGCCTCGACAAAGGCGGGAGTGACCCTGAATCCTCCAAAACCCACAAAACCACGACCGGGCAAAAGACCAAAATGCCCCTAAGGGTTAAAATAGCACTAACGACCCATCCGAACATCCGAATAATGAACCTAAACACCGGGAAGCCGAAATAGAAAATCGGGCGTTACAATAATACTCCTCCTTTTAAGACTTTCGTCCTCGAAAGTCCTAAGACGAAAACAACTCTGGAAAACTCCACTCGATCCTTAACCAAGTAAACTCCTTGTCAAGCCAACACTAGTCCTTCTTCAAATCCCAACCCTCTTGGGTTTCCAAAGGCTCAAAGCCGCAAAGCCATCCATTCCGCCACAAGCTATCTCAACCAAGACTGGCATACCACTCGAACTCCGAGGAAATAGATGCGGTAGTGCTAAACGGTAAGCCACATCCTCAAACTCGCATTAGCTCTCAAACGATCTTAAAATCTTAGGGCTCACTTATCCTGCGACCCACTCGTAATGCCTCTCCACGACGCTACTCTCAAAGAAACTTGTGGATTGGTCACAGCTCTAAAACTCTCCGCCGCAAGCCTGCGAAACTTCTCTGGGCTCACAAATTGTTACCAAACAAATTCAACTCTACACCATGTCGCCCCCACAACCGAACCTCCCGGATTCGAAACTACAAGGCCTACTCTTACTTCACATGAGATCAACGAACCACAAGGCTTTGCTGCGCATTTACGAAATCCAATCGAATCACCAATCGCGACGGATCCCAAAGGCAAACTTTCTCACTAGAACGCGACCACAACACTTAAACAACCATCTTGAAGAGCACCGACGCACCAAGCCGTGGGCACATACAGTTCACCCAGGACGGCTAACGCCACTCACACTAGTCAAAACTTCACCACGGCCACCCATGAACGACAAGGTCCAGGAACAGGCTCCACTCAACCAAACTAATAAACTGGAGCCCTCATCGGCCGACAACAACTTTCCAATGCAATCCGATCAGCCACTGGCCTAAGAGAATATCGCCAAATAAGGGAACAAACAACATACCTCTCAAAAAAATCTCGAGCAGCAAGGAATAAAACAACACGCGGCTACTTGCAACACAACACCTCGAGAATGACTCAAAGGTTTTACCAACCAGATCCACGGCACCTCTGTGCCAACCCACTCAACTGTGGCTCAGCTATAACGCCAACTGCGAACGCACACCAACTAGGAACAGAGCCCGAGAAGGGCTGGCTTTGCAGAAACTCAAACCAAGTCTTACAACGAGCGAAGCTCACCTCCAAGCTGCCACTCAACCCTTAAGTCCATCTGGCTGCTCTAAGGACTTCCTCCTTATAGCTAGACCTAACTCTTCTTCCGATCCAGAAACTCCACCCACGAAACATCGCGAGGAATAAGGATAGCGACGACCACAAGCTTGCGGATCATGAACAACTCGGGTCAGCAAGACTACCTCAAAAGTTAATACTCGAAACTGGCATCCACGGTGCAACTCAACGACCAAGGAACTAGGGGTTCTACAAACTCCAAGGACCCAACAACCTTCCAACAACAACTCAAGCCCTTGAACTGGCTGGCCTCCACCCTCGCGGGGACAAACAACTTTCCGCTTGCTAACAAGCCAACGCAGGACACTCTCATTTGGTGACCGCTACGCCACTCTAATCAACTACACAACTCAGAGCTAAGTCGACTCCTCCTCTACAAGGACGATTTCCCAGCAAGCGGACTTAGAAGACGATGAACTTCACACACGCTAGTTGTCCTACTCATCGAAGGCAACAACAACCAATTCCTCGAAAGCAACAATCGAGGGATTCCACAATCGCTTGAACCACCAACTTAGAACTAGCAAGTGCTTACTCAACCTCCGAGGAGGGGTCAACTCCCAAAACTTCCCGACTAGGAACAAGTCCTCGTGGCAACTCCAGCTTGCTCGAACGAAGCTAGCTCTAGAAACCACATGGGAACCAAACCTTGGTCAACGCCAAGCACCACCTTGCTAAGAATTCTGAAAACCAACGCAGAGGCTACTAAGAACAACTCTAGCTTGCCAACCGACTACAAGCATCCAGCAACTCAACCGAGGGACACTGCTTGGGTCTGACTGAGCTCTGGTTCCTCAACACGAACCTTTCGTGGTTCCCAAAACATACACCACTTTAACGAGCTACACAAAAGTACACCGACGTGTACATCTCCAACTCGATTCCTTAAGATCCAAACCAATATGTACTCTCACACAAGGCAACTTTTGCCTCCCAATAGAGCCACAACTAGCAAAGGAGCAACAAGAGTTCAACCCACTCGTGGTCAACTCACCACGGAATGCCACATTGGTCCACTCACTCTTACAAGAGCATAGCCACACCAAGCTAACTTACCTCATACCAATGGTCCACTAAACGTGCTCGATCAACCTTCCAACTCATGGCTCTAACATCGGATCAACCACGCATCATCGATGCCAACCCTACTCATATTAGGGTAACTCCGGGGTAGTCGAGTCACACTACCATCCAACCGCTCACAAGCCCCCACAACACAGCGCGAGAACTCGGGCGCGCTAGCCCTTAACAACCAACACATCCTTTGTACCTAGCTCTCGGTGACCTCAAAGGCTCCTACTTATCCTCGAACAACCTCACTCTTGTAGTTCTCTTACTACCACCGAGCTAGATCTCTTATGCAACCCAAACAGTGCAATCTCGGGAAGTGGGTACAAGACTAGTGGGGATGCCAAACTTGGGCGGGTCTTGGAACCATCTCGCACAAAAAGTGCCAACCGGCCCGACTCTAGGCCTCCTCTCAAAGCTTGGTGCCAACAGCACTACATCCTTAACAACACAAACATCTCTTTACGGGCTTTAAGTCCCTCTCGAGGGAGGGAAGGTCACACTCCGGTGACAGGGGCAATGGCACTCAACACAAGGCTCTCAACACTCGAGTAGATTATTCTCGACATCACGTCTAACGCACAAGCCACGGCCCACTCCTCGCATCCCACTCGATGCTCAACAAATACTCAGAGCCAACCCTCGGGTGGCGGCACACTCCACTCTTGGAACATGCTAACAGAAGGTGCTTCTCTCTAATAGCCACCAAAAAACCACGGACGGATTAAGTCTTGACAAGCAAACTCCACGCTACCCCACAGCTACGAGGGTACTAAAAGAAGTGGCTACAAAACGATCGCAGAGCTTGCGGGAGGACAAGATGTCTCTACATCTTCCTCAAAAGCTACTAACTTGGCGGCTTGCCAATCGACCGTGGTGGTGGAGACTCTGTGGTCCGCCTCTCATAGGGGACTTCCACCACCACACCGCTGCATCAAACAAAGACTGAGCAAGACGCCTCGACCTCTCCGAACATCGTGTCATCGGCCTCTCGAACACTGTGTCATCCCAACACCGGATGATAAACTCGATCTGGACAACTACCTCGCCGCCAAAGCCAGAGGGTCTCAAAACATCCAGCTCTCTGCAGGGGTTCCACTAGCCAAACTCGGCGGCTCGATCAACGCCAACTAACTTATCAAAGATAACTCGTTGATCGATCCCTCCCGGAGCCTCGGGCAAGCTGGAGCTACAAGGAGGGGTGTCTCCTAAATAAACTCTGCCAGCTGGGCTATCTGCGCCCAAGACTCCCCATTACGCGCTACAAATTGCGCCTGGGTCTCCGCTCTCTGTTAGCTAAAAGACCTGCCATCAACTCTCGCATGGCTGGAGCACACTCTGCTCAACGAGTCTCACTCGAGGCGTGCTAGACTCTACCCCTTACTCTTGGCAACTCGTCTGCCAGGGCCAAAGGTGGCCTTACGGGTCTAAACGACCCTGGACGAGGTCTCATCATCAACATGAACGGTCCAACTCCTCGGTTGGAGATACCAAACGTCCCTGCTCCCTCAATGTGTAATCAACAATTGGCGGTCTACACAAAACATAAAAACTAGCCCACGCTGGGGCTCTCACTGCCCAACAAGGGTAACACATGTATACTAGATGCAGTATTGTAATTCTTACCCCTTAACTTTTAAACTTACGGACATACACATGGTCAAGCGAGCGCTGATGATCATGGAAAACAACCTACAATCGCAGTCGATCTACGTAACCTATAACTCGAGCTCGATACCAACTGTAAGGACCCGACCCAAAAGAAGCGGTCTCTAACCTAGATCCTTACTTAGCATGCATGCCTAGGAATGTAAAACACCATCCAACTGCTAATTTAAAACTTTTGCAATCAACGTAAACTTTAAACAAACCACATAAGCCAATGTAAAAATCAAGAGTAATTGACTGATCGGTGCTTTTCTTAAAAACAAAACAAGAGTACTGATGCGAGAACCATAAAATAGTTTGAGTGTTTTCCTAGGGACTCAAGTCCCACTACATGCTAAATCATAAAGAAAACAATAAAAGAACATGCATCCCAGTCGACTATCCATGATCATCCAAATAGCCTCCTCCTAGCCATCATGCCGATGTCCCAAGTTACCCGTGGAAAAAAACACGAAATAAGGGTGAGTATAAACATACTCAGTAAGAATCCCCAACCGGGGTACGATACGATACATCAATCATCTAGCACCCTAGTATACATGCAAATAAAACGATGTCTTAGAGCAAAACGGTTGAGTTAGGCTATGAGCTACTTCTAGAGCGAGCCTATTCAAGGGCTTGCATCTACTCCCTATCCTAGGTTCTACACTTGGATGCCCTTCGGCCTTACACAACCTAGGACTCGGTGCTTTGCCAGTGGGGCCTTACACACCTAGGATGCCTATCGGGGCCTTACAACTCCAAAATCAGTGATGCCCAGTGGGGTCTTACACACCTAGGATGCCCATCGGGGTCTTACACCTCCAACTCAGTGATGCCCATCGGGACTTACACACCTAGGATGCCCATCGTGTCTTACACCTCCAACTCGGTGATGCCCATCGGGGACTTACACACCTAGGATGCCCATCGTGTCTTACACCTCCAACTCGGTGATGCCCATCGGGGACTTACACACCTAGGATGCCCATCGTGGTCTTACACCTCCAACTCGGTGATGCCCATCGGGTCTTACACACCTAGGATGCCCATCGGTCTCTTACCTCCAACTCGGTGATGCCCATCGGGTCTTACACACCTAGGATGCCCATCGTGGTCTTACACCTCCAACTCGGTGATGCCCATCGGGGTCTCTTACACACCTAGGATGCCCATCGGGTCTTACACCTCCAACTCGGTGATGCCCATCGGGGTCTTACACACCTAGGATGCCCATCGGGTCTTACACCTCCAACTCGGTGATGCCCATCGGGACTTACACACCTAGGATGCCCATCGGTCTTACACCTCCAACTCGGTGATGCCCATCGAGGACTTACACACCTAGGATGCCCATCGTGGTCTTACACCTTCGAATGTCCATCGGGGTCTTACCGAGCGGGACCTAAACTAGTTACCCCTACGCCTTCTACACTATACATCACCCGCCTATGCCCGGCATGGAACTAACAGATAAAATAGAACAAGGTATGCCAAGATAATTAAACCCCTTGCATGGAACTAACGTAATATATCGGGGACACAAGAGCGACACGATATGGAAGCAAGAGAAAACATGTAACCTATCCACTGGAAATTTCATACAATCACAAGACATGGCATCTTTGGAAGAACAAACCTAGCATGGAACTAACATGAACAACAAGCAACATGCTAGCAAGATTTCAAACACAAGTCGCTTCAATAGCTAACATACTCATAACAACAACCAAGCATACAAGGCACAATCATGATAGCATCGCAGGTCCACACAACCACGGTAAGAAATCCTTACACGAAACAAGCGAAAAATAACTACCATAAGCCAACCAAGCGACTCCCGAGCTTCTAAGTGAACCCGAGCAACCTAAGCATTTAATAAAAATATCCTAATTAAATAACAACATGCCAAACAACTTAGGGTCCAAAAGAGTGGAGGCTCGGGAATTTACCAACCGAGAAGGCACTAGATCTCGGTCCCATCTATCTCGGCAAAACAGGCACTCAGGCAAGTGGGCGGGCAGGACGTGCGGTACTGGGCGCAGCAGTGCTGGGCGCCGCAGCGCTATCGGGCGGCCCTCTTGGCGCCGCCGCTGGCCCTGGCTGGCTGCTTGGGCTGTAGCTGGTGCGGCAGGGGACGAGCGGCCAGTGACACGGACTGGGCGGCTGGCGCGCGGGCGCGAATCGGTTAAGCGATGGCGTCGTGCGCGCGCGACGGCGCGCGGCGACAGTGGCAACGCGGGCGGCGGCGCTGGCTGGCGCGTTTAGGCGCTGAGGCGATGGCTGCGACAGATCTATGGCTGGGTGGGGTCTCTTCTTGACGATGGCCGCTTTGGTGCGATCGGGCGGGCCGCCGATTTGCTCGCTTTACTGGCTGGTTGGGTTGCTTGGCCGGGACGGCTCGGTGAGGCTCGGTTGGGTTTCTTGGTGAGGTCGGCCAGAGAGAGAGAGAAAGAGAGAGAGAGAGAAAGTGGTAAAACAAGGGAATGGGATTTTCTTGATTTTCTTTCCTTTTCCTAATTTAAATAGGTCTTGGTGACCTAAATCCCTTCCCCGCTTCCTCCTTCGAGTCCCGGTTGAAGCAACCTTTTCTCCTTATAAAAACTCATTTAAACCAAGCTTCCAAATTACCATCTAGGGCAAGGGCTCAAATCCCAATGGAAGCACTTAAATTAACAATAATTTTGCTAATTACCAAATCACCTTCAAACTTCCAAACAACTAGCTCGAACTTCTTGAGTCCTCGCAACCAACAACAATCAAGCCTCGACAAAGGCAGAGTGACCTGAATCCTCCAAAACCCACAAAACCACGACCGGGCAAAAGACCAAAATGCCCCTAAGGGTTAAAATAGCACTAACGACCCATCCGAACATCCGAATAATGAACCGGAAACACCTGGGAAGCCGAAATAGAAAACTGGGCCGTTACAGCATCCATGTGTGTAAGTTCCCGATGGGTATCACTGAGTCTAGCAGGTGTAAGACCCCGATGGGCATCCTTATGTGTAAGACCTCGATGGGCATCATCGCGTCCTAGGTTGTGTAAGACCCCGATGGGCATCAAGGTGTAGAACCTAGTGTAGGTTGTGGTTGTAAGTCCTTGTAACGGCCCAGTTTTCTATTTCGGTTACCCAGGTGATTTCGGGTCATTATTCGGATGTTCGGATGGGCCGTTAGAGCTATTTTAACAATTAGGGACATTTTGGTCTTTTGCCCCCGGTCAGGGTTTTGTGGATTTTCAGGATTCCAGGGTCATTCCTGCCTTTGTCGAAGCTTATTGGTTGTTGGTTGCAAGACCCGAGAGGTTTGGGCAAGTTGTTTGGAAGTTTGGAGGTGTTTTAGAAAATGGCAAAATTAATTGTAATTTTGGTGCTTCCATTGGGTTTTGAGCCCTTGCCCTAAATAGTCTTAGGGAGTTTGTAGGAAAAGAGAGTCTTATTTTAAAATAAGTTTGTTTGGGCCGGGTTTTGAAAGAGGAAGCTTTGGGAAGGGATTTTAGACCCATTTAAATTAGGAAAAGGGAAGAAAATCAAGAAAGTCCTTTTTCCCTTGTTTTGCAATCTCTCTCTCTCTCTCTCTCTCTCTCTCTCTCTCTCTCTCTCTCTCTCTCTAGCCGACCTCACCAAGAAACCCTAGCCGCCCTAGCCGCACCCCCTGCCACCGGCCTGCTCGGCCGCAGCGCACCAGCGGCCAAAGAAATTTCATGCCCAGCGCGCCCAGACGCTCGCATCGCCCATGCCAGCGCGCGCCAGATCGCCTCGCCTCGCCCAGCCAGACGCTGTCGCGCCGATCCGCACTAGGCCGCCCGAGACGCGCGCCGCGCTCCGCTTGCCGCCGCCAGACGCTGCCGCCCAGCCATGTCCTCGCAGACCAGACGTCCCGCTTTGCCGCGCGCGCCGAGCAGCAGCGCCAGCGCCAGCCTCGCCAGCGCCAGCGCCAGCGCCCAGCCCAGCGCCCTGCGCCCAGCCCGCGCCCGTCCGTCTTCTGCTGCTTTGCCGCGAGACGTGTGCCTTCTCGGTTGGTAAATTCCCGAGCCTCCACCCTTTGGACTTCCCGATTTTAGATGTCTTTTTATTAATTAGGATATTTTATTACTTGCTTAGGTTGCTCGGGTTCGCTTAAAAGCTCGAGGGTCGTTATTTGATTCGGGATAGTTAACCTCCACTTATTTCCAGGTAAGGATTCTTACCCGGGGTTGTGTGGACCCTGCGAATAGTTGATAGCACGCTGATTACTGTAATTATATGAGTTTCTAGTGATAGTTTTCATGTTTTCTTTTGATTCATGTTCGTGACATGTTTACATCCCGTTAGTTCCATGTTAGGCTTTCCTATCTTGATAGAAACCATGCTGCCTATTGTATGCTGCTAGATCCAAGTTACGGTTAGATGTGTAATGTATAGTATAGAGGGCCGTAGAGGTAACTAGTTTGGGGTCCCGCTCGGGCAAGACCCGATGGACATCCGAGGTGTAAGGCCCTCACGGGCATCCTAGGTGTGTAAGGCCCACCGGGCATCACCGAATCGAGGTGTAAGGCCCTACGGGCATCCTAGGTGTGTAAGGCCCACTGGGCATCACTGAATCTGGAGGTGTAAGGCCCTACGGGCATCCTAGGTGTGTAAGGCCCACTGGGCATCACTGAGTCTGGAGGTGTAAGGCCCTACGGGCATCCTAGGTGTGTAAGGCCCACTGGGCATCACTGATACTGAAGGTGTAAGGCCCGATGGGCATCCTAAGTGTGTAAGGCCCCGCTGGGCATCACCGTCTCTAGGTTGTGTAAGGCCCGGGGCATCCAAATGTAGGACCTAGGAGAGGCTATAGACGGAAGCCCTTGGATAGGCTCGCCCTTTGAAGTAGCTCATAGCCTACACCAACCGTGCCCGCTCTAAGTCATTGTATGGTTGCATGTCTGTGTGCTAAATGAGATGATTTCGTATTGTACCCGATTGGGGATTCTTACTTGAGTAACTTGTTGCTCACCCTTATTTTCTGTGGCTTTCCCTGTAACTTGGGGACAGAGGCCGGATGGCTAGGAGGAGGCGGCTCGATGATCATGGATAGTGACTCTGAGAGTTGCACGTTCTTTTAATGTTTTCTTTGATGATTTAGCATGTAGTGGGACTTGGGTCCCTAGGAAAAGCACTCAAAAATCTATTTTATGTTTCTCGTACCGTTTCCCTTGATTTGTTTTTAAGAAAGAACTGATCAGTTATCTACCTGTTTATTTTAAATGGAACTATATTTTCCTTGTTTTGAATGTGCTTACTTCAAAGATTTAAAATTTCAAACTCTGAACGACGTTTTACATTCCTAATCATGCATGCTAAGTAAGGATTTTAGGATAGCGACCGTTTCTTGGGTCGGGTCCTTACAGTCCTTGAATAGGCAATTCCTAGATCGGCGGTTAGCCTGAGACAACTTGTTGTTTCTGAGCTCGTATCGTTTGCATGTATACTAGGGTGCTAGATGACTGATGTATCGTATTGTACCCCGGTCGGGGAATCTTACTGAGTATGTTTATACTCACCCTTATTTCTGTGGTTTTTCCACCAGGTAACTTGGGATAGCACCGGGATGGCTAGCGGAGGGAGCTGATTGATCATGGGAACTGTCGGCACTCTGTCGTTTATTATTTGCATTATTTGTTCAGCATGTAGATGGACAGGAGTCCTAGGGGAATGTTGTTAAAGTTGTTTAAACTAATTTGAGTGTTTTTATAAATACTGGCCAGGCTCGTTTTTACTTTGTTGGATTTGCTTAATGAAAATTGTTGGTTATGTTTTAAGTGTTCCCCTGTAACAAACCCGACCCAAAACATGGTCCTAAACCGGGGTTCTCACTCAGCATGCAAGTTAAATATGATAACAAGCGGTTTAGTGCTCATATTTAAAAACCATTCAAAACATATGAGAAGGGAGAACCCTTAAAACATAAACCACAGTTTTCATTTAAACCATCCAATGAAGTAAAACCATCTGGCCAGTATTTATAAAATCAAACAATACAATTTAAACAACTTTTTAAACAATGTTCCCCTAGGACTCCTGTCCATCTACATGCTGAATAAACAATGCAACAATAAAAGACAGAGTGCCGGCGACTCCCCATGATCAATCAGCTCCCTCCGCTAGCCATCCTGGTGTTGTCCCAAGTTACCTGAAAGATAAATAAGGGTGAGTATAAAGATACTCAGTAAGAATGCCAAACCGGGGTACAATACGATACATCCGTCATCTAGCACCTCAACATGCAAGCAAACAGCCATCAACACAGATTATAGCTCAACGAGCTCATAAGGAAAGATCTGGAACCATCGGAAGTCTCCTACTTCCGGCCTAATGATTGGTTCTCATAACCAATCCCGGGACATCTCCGAGGGTCTTTCTCCCTCGGCCATTTGATCAGCACAAAAACCGATCCCAAGATGTCCGACACCCTCGAGGGTCTTTCTCCCACGACCAATTGATTAGCATAAAAGCCAATCCCAATGGGTGTCCTCAAGGGCCTCTTACCCTCGCTATACATATGGACTATCGGGAGAGTACCCGAAGTCTGGCTCTAAATTGGAAGGAATGGTGTACTCACGAACATTAGCCCGGGGGAGCTCTCCGAACCGGCAACTAACGCTTGTGCGCGCACACTGCATGCTCTCTGAAACCGGCGTAAATGACGGGGCCTAAGGGCAAACTACGCGGGCCAGGTACGCATGCCAATGACTCGGAAGCGGTGTCACCGATCACGATGAGCGAGGGCCCTCGGCGCTCATCTGTGCAGCCTGATCCACCGACCTGAAGCTAAGAACCGGCCAAGGTAGGCTTACACCGTTGGCAGGGTTTCGCTCTAGCAGGCTACAAACTAGGCTTTGGCCGGAGTGGGTAGCTAAGTCCACAACCGGCGGGTCGGGGGTAGCAAGATACGTTATGTTACGCACACTTTACTCCCGACCTGAGCTACTAGGGACAAAGTACGTTTTGTCCGCTCAGCCTCTGGATGATGACAAACCCTACAACTCTATCTAAGAGTACAGAGCAAAAATCAATGATTCCTCGCTAGCAAGCAATGACTGACATAAATCACATTACCTAGCATGATACTACAACTTAAGCAGGAATCACAAGCATGCTGGCAGAACAAACCTAGCATGGCACTAACATGTAAAATCGAGCAAAACATGCTAGCAAGAATTCAATCAATCGCTCTATCTCTAACATGCTCATAACAATCAGCAAACAAGCAAGGCATATCGAGATATATCGCAGGGTTCACACAACCATGGTAAGAAATCCTTACCTGGAACAAGCAGAAAAACAATAATTATAATAAATCTACGAGCGAATCCTCGAGCCTCTAATCGATCCCGAACAAACTGAACATCAAACAAAGCACCCAAATCAAATACATAAACACCCAATAAATCCATAACCAAAGCACCAACAAATCGGGGCCCAACGAAGAAAAGACTGGAAATACCATCCGAAAGCCACAAGACTCGGGCCAAACCAACACACACAAGCAAGTGTCGGCGGCAGGCGTGGCCGTTGGCGCCGCAGCAGTGGGCGCGCTGGGGCTCTCGGACACGAGAGCGCGAGAGGCTGGGGCGCTTAGGCGCAGGGCGCGCTCGCGCGCGAGCTCAAGCAAGCACTGGCGCGCGCGGCGACGCGACGCGACGCGCTCGGGCGCTCGATCCGCACGCAACATCAGTCGAGGGACGGCGAGCTCTGAGGAGCACGACACGGGTCGGGCGACTCGGACCAGGGCGAGCTGGCTCGGGGACGGCCTGGGCGAGGCAGATCTGGGCGGTGCGGGACCAGGGCGACGCGGCAGGGGGAGATGGGCGGCTAGGCTTGCGACCATGGGCGAGCTGGGCGCTAGGGCTGGGCGACCAAGAGCTGCTCGAGCTGGGAGGTGAGGGCCAAGGGGGCTCGGGCCGAGGAGAGAGAAAGGGGGAAATGGGAAAAAATGGATTTTTCCTTTTTTTCTTTCTTTTCTCTTTTATTTAAATTCCAACCTTATCCAAATAAATCCAATTTATCCATTTTCCAATTTTTCCAAAAATCCTTAAAATCCTTAAATCTCATTTCCCGGCTTCCTCCTTCGAGACCCGATTGAAGCAACCTTTCCAAACAACAAAGCTCACTGAAATCAACCTCCCAAACCAATCATCAAGGCCCTACTCGAATCCAAGGAAACACCCAAACAACCATCATTTTGCCCAAAACCCAAATCACAACCGAACTCCCAAACGAATAACCCAAACATCTCTGGTACTGCAGACCCACAACAAACAAGCCTCAACAAAGGCGGGAGCCGCCTCGAGCCCCGAAAATCCACAAATCCCGCCTGGGAGCAAAAAAGACCAAAATGCCCCTAAGGGACAAAACAGCTTTAACGGCCCAACCGAACCACTAAATCTGAACCGGAAGCTCCTCGAGAACCGGGATAGAAAATTGGACCGTTACAATACTCCCTCCTTATAAGACTTTCGTCCTCGAAAGTCCTAAGACGAAACGGCTCTAGGAATACTCCACTAATTCCTAGCCAATCTGAACTTCTCGGCTAATACAACACTAGCCCTCTACGAAAAACCAAACCCTCTTGGGTTCTCAAAGGCTCAAAGCCACAAAGCTAACTTGATCGCCAAAGACTAGCTCAACAAAGACTGGGCAAAGCTAACCAAAAGGCCACTGCTCCGATCCGCTCAAGGATCTCAGAAGGCCTACAAACCTGGGGCTCATACAAACCATGCTAATCCAACACGGAACACCTCTCTACTTGGTGTTACTCTCGAAGAAACCCGCAGATCGGGCACAAGCTCCAAAACTCAACGCCACGCACCGGGCGTAACTTTCTAAATGCCCACAAACATGTATCAAACAAATTTAACTCTACACCATGTTTGGCCAAACAATGAACCTCTTAGGTTCCGAAACCAAACGGCCTACTCATACATCACATGAGGCCGAACAACAAAAAGCTTGCCTAAAGCCTTAACGAAAAGCAAACAAATCACCAATCGGCAATTGATCCAAAAAGGCAAACTTTTCCAACAAGCACAAGTGAAAATCTTCACTACGGCCAATCCTAAATGGCCAAAACCAGCACAGTGCTCCACTCGGCCTAGCCAACAAACTAGAGCCTCTCAACGGTGAACACAAACTTTTCCATGAAAATCTACTAGCAACTGGCCAAAGGGAACTTTGCCAGGCAAGGAAACAACCAACGCTCCTCTCATGGAAATCTCGGCAGCAAGGACCAAACCCTCATAGGGCTACCAGCAACACAACAGCTTGAGGAGAACAGCCCAAAGGCTAACCAACCAATGCCACGGCACCTCTGTGCCAACTCTCTCAACTGAGGCTCAGCTAACGCCAACTGCGAAAGCACAACAACAAGAAGCAAAGCCCGAGAAGGAATTGCTCAGCAGAACTCAACTCAAGTTCATCGCGAGCAAAGCTCGCCTCCAAGCTACCACTCAACTCTTAAGTCCAACTGGCTACTCAAAGGACTTCCTCCTTTTAGCCAAAGCCTAACTCATCTTGCGACTAGAAGCTCCACACACGGAACATCGCAAGGAAAATGGACCGACGAGGCTATCTCCAAGGATAACACTCGAGGCTGGCATCCATGGTGCAACTCAACCACCAAGGAAACTAGGGGCTCTTCAAACCCCAAAGAACCAACAACTCACCAAAGAAAAACACAACTCTTAAACCAGGTGGCCACCACGCTCTTGCGGGGACAAACAACTTCGCTTGCTAACAACACCATGCGGGACCTCTCATTGGGGCTAACCATCTGCGCTTACTCGATCAACTACACAAACTCGGAAGCTACGCTGACTCCTCAACGGGAACGATTTTCCAGCAAGCAAACTCTGAAGGGCAGCGAACTACACACACGCTCGCTGACTAGCTCAAACCCAAGGGCAACAACAACCAACTCTCTTGGAAGCAACACCCAAGGGGAAACCTCAACCGATTGGACCACCAACCAGAACAAGTAGAACTTACTCAATCTGCCGGGGAGGGGTCAACTCCCAAAACAACCCGACTAGGAACAAATCCTCGTGGCAACGCCTGCGCTCGAACCGAGGCTAGCTCTTGAAACATCAAGAGAACCAAAACTTGGTCAACACCAAGCACCAACTAGCCTCCATAAACCTTCTCGCCCAAGGCAAGGATCCGAACAGCTCTCTCTCAACCATAACAATGCAAAACTACGCGGCTACTACCACCGCTCTTGATCGAGATCCAACTAAACTCGACCGTGCTAAGGACCAACAAGCAAAACTTTCTTAAACAACAACCCGAAAATGAGCACGGCATCCTTACAACCAAAGCTGGGGCACTTGCCAAGAACCAAAGCCTTGACAACCCAAAGATCGAGCACTGGCTCCTCAACACGAACCCTTCGTGGTTCTCCAAACATATACCACGTAACGAGTTACACAAAAGTACACCGGCGTGTGCACAGCTCCAACTAGATCCAATGCCATCGGGGGCTCTAACACAGTCAACTTTTGCCTCCAAACAGAGCCACTACTAACCGAGGGAGCAACAAGAGTCCAAACCTCTCTGGGGCAACTCACCACGAAAAGCCACATTGGCCAACTTACTCTACAAGAGCAAATCCATACCAAGCAATCAAACCTCAAGCCAATGTGCTCACTAAACGCTCTCCTCCGATCAGCCATCCAACTCATGGCTCTAACATGGATTCATCACGCATCCTCGATGCCAACACTACCCATACTAGGGTAACTAAAGGGTAGCCGAATCATGCTACCAACAACTGGCTCAGAAGCTCACAACACAGGCGCGAGAACTCAAACGCGCTAGCTCTTAATCGCTGCAGCAGCATCCTTTGGTACCCAACTCTCGGTGACACTTTGAAAAGCTCCTACTTTCCTCGAAACCTCATACTTGTAGTCCTCGACTACCACCGAGCTAGATCTCTTATGCAACCAAACAGTGCAACCTCGGAAATGGGTACAAGACTAGCGGGGATGCTATACTGGGCGGCCATGGAACCACACGCATATGAGAGCCAACCGGCCTCAATCTAGGCCTCCTCTCAAAGCCTGGTGCCAACAGGCACAACATCCTTTACAACACAAATCAGCCTCAACGAGCTTATGCCCCACTGAGGAAAGTCACACTCCAAGTGACGGGGAAAAGGCACTCAACACAAGAGTCCAAAAACTCGAGCAGCCTAATCTCTGGCATCTCGACCAACAGACATGCCAAGGCCTACTCCTGCATCCCACTCGATGCTCAACAAAAGCTAAGGCTAACTCCTGCATCTCACTCGATGCTCAACAAAAGCTCAGGCCAACTCCTCGGGTGGCAACAACTAGTTCCACACTGGGAACATCCAAATAAAGAGAGTGCTCCACTCAACTAGCCCGCTGAAATCCACAACTGGATAAAACCCTGGCAAGCAAACTCCACACTACACCCTGGCTACGAGGGCACTGAAAGAACGGGCTGCACAACGACAGCAGGCTTGCATGGGGGGCAAAGATGTCTCTACATCTGCCTCAGGCCACTAACACGGCAACTTGCCAATCAATCGGGCGACTGGTGGAGACTCAGCTAGTCCACCTCTCTCAAGGGACTACCACCATCAACTCTCTGTGAAACAAACAAAGACAGAACGCACACATCTCGCCTCTGAGCAGCAGGGCATCCCAACACACGGATGCTAAACTCAAACCTGGCCAACTGCTTTACTACTAGCAGTAGGACTTTCTCAAACAACGAGCTCTACAGGCATCCACTTGCCAAACTCGGAGGCTTCATCAACGCCAACAAACTCGACTGCATAAACCTGCTGATCATGCCCTCCCGGGAACCTTCGGGGCTACAAGAGCTACTGGGGGAAAAAATGATGAAACAAACTCTGCCAGCTGGGCTATCTGTGCCCAGGACTCCTCACTTTGCGCTACAAACTGCGCCTGGGTCTCTGCTCTCTGATAGCTGAAGACCTGCCATCAAATCTCTCATGGCTAGAGCACACTCTGCTCAAGGAGTCTCGCTCTGAGGCGTGCTAGCCTCTACCCCCTCCTCTAGGCAACTCAACTGCCAGGGCCAACTCTGGCCAACGGGCTAAACAACCCTGGACGCGGCCTCAACATCAATACAAACTGTCCAACTCCTCGGTCGGACATGCCAAGCGTCCTGCTCCTCAGAGTGTGATCAACACACTGGCGATGTGCACGAGCACCTCCACCCTCTCACTAAGGGAAAAGCAACAACGGGGCCACAATTGGCCTACGGGAGTCCAAGCTCTGCCTCCCTCTAGGTGCGATCGACACACTGGCGATCTGCACAAAGCATAAATGCTGGCCCACACTGGGGCTCTCACTGCTCAACAAGCTGCTCGCACTGCGGAAAGTTGGCATGATGGCTCTCTAAGCCCAAACCAACAACGAGTCAGAACCTACTCGACTCGGCTCCACAACTCTACACAAGGCATAAAAGCTATATGAAAAGTATTGTAAATTCTTACCCCTCAGCTTAATTGAACTCAGACAAACCTGGTAGCCGTGGAGTGCTGATGATCATGGGAGCAAACAACCTACAAAGCAAGTTAGTCTACGAATCTATGACTCGTGCTCACGATACCAATCATGCGAGAACCCGACCCAAAACATGGTCCTAAATCTGGGTTCTCACTCAAGATGCAAGTTAAATATGATAACAAGCGGTTTAGTGCTCATATTTAAAAACCATTCAAAACATATGAGAAGGGGGAACCCTTAAAACATAAACCACAGTTTTCATTTAAACCATCCAACGAAGTAAAACCATCTGGCCAGTATTTATAAAATCATACAATACAATTTAAACAACTTTTTAAACAATGTTCCCCTAGGACTCTTGTCCATCTACATGCTGAATAAACAATGCAACAATAAAAGACAGAGTGTCGGCGGCTCCCCATGATCAATCAGCTCCCTCCGCTAGCCCTCCTGGTGTTGTCCCAAGCTACCTGAAAGATAAATAAGGGTGAGTATAAAGATACTCAGTAAGAATCCCCAACCGGGGTACAATCCGATACATCCGTCATCTAGCACCTCAACAAGCAAGCAAACAGCCATCAACACAGAATATAGCTCAACGAGCTCATAAAGAAAGATTTGGAACCATCGGAAGTCTCCTACTTCCGGAATCATCGGAAGTCTCCTACTTCCGGCCTAATGATTGGTTCTCATAACCAATCCCGGGACATCTCCGAGGGTCTTTCTCCCTCGGCCATTTGATCAGCTCAAAAACCGATCCCAAGATGTCCGACACCCTCGAGGGTCTTTCTCCCTCGACCAATTGATTAGCTCAAAAGCCAATCCCAATGGGTGTCCTCAAGGGCCTCTTACCCTCGCTATACATCTGGACTATCGGGAGAGTACCCGAAGTCTGGCTCTAAACTGGAAGGAATGGTGTACTCACGAACATTAGCCCTGGGGAGCTCTCCGAACCGGCAAACTAACGCGTGTCTTGCGCACACCGCATGCTCTCTGGCCCGACGTAAATGCGGGGCCTAAGGGCAAACTACGCGGGCCAGGTACACATGCCTATGACTCGGAAGTGGTGTCACTGATCACAGTAGCGCGAGGCCCTCGGCGCTCATCTGTGTAGCCTGATCCACCGACCTGAAGCTAAGAACCGGCCAAGGTAGGCTTACACCGTTGGCAGGGTTTCGCTCTAGCAGGCTACAAACTAGGCTTTGGCCGGAGTGGGTAGCTAAGTCCACAACCGGCGGGTCGGGGGGGGTAGCAAGATACGTTATGTTACGCACACTTTACTCCCGACCTGAGCTACTAGGGACAAAGTACGTTTTGTCCGCTCAGCCTCTGGATGATGACAAACCCTACAACTCTATCTAAGAGTACAGAGCAATAATGAATGATTCCTGGCTAGCAAGCAATGACTGACATAAATCACATTACATAGCATGATACTACAACTTAAGCAGGAATCACAAGCATGCTGGTAGAACAAACCTAGCATGGCACTAACATGTAAATTCAGGCAAACATGCTAGCAAGAATTCAATCAACTGCTCTATCTCTAACATGCTCATAACAATCAGCAAACAAGCAAGTCATATCGAGATATATCGCAGGGTCCACACAACCACGGTAAGAAATCCTTACCTGGAACAAGCAGAAAAACAATAATTATAATAAATCTACGAGCGAATCATCGAGCCTCTAATCGATCCCGAACAGCCTGAACATCAAACAAATTACCTAAATCAAATACATAAACAACCCAATAAATCCATAACCAGCAGCCAACAAATCAGGGCCCAACGAAGAAAAGACTCGGGACATACCATCCGAGAAGCCACAAGACTTGGGCCAAACCAATACACACAAGCAGGCTGTCGGCAGGGCAGAGGCTGGCTGGGCGCAGGCACTGGGCGCGCTGGGGGCTCGGACACGGGCGCAGAGGCACGCTGGGGCGCTAGGTGCGCGGCGCGGCTCGGCACAGTGGACGGCGCGCGGGCGCGAGCTCAACACGCACAGGGGCGCGTGAGGCGACGCGACGCGACGGGCTCGGGCGCTCGATCTGGCACGGCACTGTGCGAGGGACGGTGAGCTATAGGGCGCACAGCACGGGGCTGGGCGACTCGGACCAGGGCGAGCTGGCTCGGGGACGGCCTGGGTGAGGCAGATCTGGGAGATGCGGGACCAGGGCGACGCGGGCTGGGCTCGGCGCTGTGCGACGCGACAGGGGGAGATGGGCGGCTAGGCTTGCGACCATGGGCGAGCTGGGCTCGGGCGAGCTGGGAGCTAGGGCTGGGCGACCAGGAGCTGCTCGGGCTGGGAGGTGAGGGCCAAGGGGGGGGGGCTCGGGCTGGAGGAGAGATAAAGGGGAAAATGGGAAAAAAATGGATTTTTCCTTTTTTTTCTTTTCTTTTTCTCTTTTATTTAAATTCCAACCTTTTCCAAATAAATCCAATTTATCCATTTTCCAATTTTTCCAAAAATCCTTAAAATCCTTAAATCTCATTTCCCGGCTTCCTCCTTCGAGACCCGACTGAAGCAACCTTTCCAAACAACAAAACTCACTGAAATCAACCTCTCAAACCAATACTGAAGGCCCGGCTCGAATCCCGAAGGAAACACCCAAACAACCATCATTTTGCCCAAAACCCAAATCACAACCGAACTCCCAAACGAATAACCCAAACATCTCGGGACTCGCAGCCCACAACAAACAAGCCTGGGCCGTCCACTGTGCCGTTACATCCCCGTTCTCAAATGTTTTGAAATTTTTTAAATATGAGCCCTAAACCGCTTGTTGAAATATTTAACTTGCATGCTGAGTGAGGACCTAGGTTTAGGACCGTATTTCGGGTCGGGTCCTTACATGGGCGATGCAGGGCTGAGCGGTGGTGCTTGGACTGCTCGATTGCTGGTGCGGCACTGGGGCTGGTGGCTCGGTGCGATGTTGGGCTATGCAAGGGCTCGGTGCGGCGCTGGTCTCGGCTAGGGTTCTTGGGCTCGGCTCTTGGTCTAGGTGAAGTAGGCAAGGTGAGAGGGAAAGAGTGAGGGTGTGCGGCAAAACAAGGGGAAGATTTCTTGGTTTTTTCCTTCCTTTTCCTAATTTAAATAGGCTTTGGTTGACCTAAAATCCCTTCCCAGGGCTTTCCTCCTTCGAGTCCCAGCTGACTCGTCTTAATTCATAATTAATTCAAGCTTTCAAACTCCCGAATATTTCCAACAACTCTTGGTATCCTGCACCAACAACCTAACCAATTTAGCAAAGCCAGAAATATTCTCGGGTTCTCTAAAATCCCAAGAGGCCATCCCTAAGAGTTTAATGACCAAATGTCCTTCAAGGTTTAAAAACCCTAACGGCCCAACCAAACAATCAAATATTGAGCTGAACATACCTGAGGAACCGGAACGAAAGTCTGGGTCGTTATAGTCTCCTACTTCCGACCTACTGAGTGGTTCTCAAAACCAATCCAGAGACATCTCCGAGGGTCTTTCTCCCTCGGCCAATTGATCAGCTCAAAAGCCGATCCCAAAAGATGTCCGACACCCTCGAGGCTCACTCTGCCTCGACCACATGATCAGCTCAAAAACCAATCCCAATGGGTGTCCTCAAGGGCCTCTTACCCTCGCTAACAAATCTGGACTATCGGGAGAGTACCCGAAGTCTGGCTCTAAACTGGAAGGAACTGGTGTACTCACAAACATTAGCCCGGGGGAGCTCTCCGTACCGGTGACTAACGCGTGTGCGCGCACACCGCATGCTGCTGCAACCTGCGTAAATGTGGGGGCCTAGGTACAAACTACGCGGGTGTAACGACCCAGTTTTCTATTTCAGTTTCCCAGGTGTTTTAGGGACATTATGCGGATGTTCGGATGGGCCGTTAGAACTATTTTAACCCTTAGGGGTATTTTGGTCTTTTTGCCCCCTGTCAGGGTTTTGTGGATTTTCAGGATTCGAGGGTCACTCCTGCCCTTTTCGAGGCTTGATTGTTGTTGGTTGCAGGACCCAAGAAGTTCGGGCTAGTTGGTTGGAAGTTTGGAGATGATTTGGTAATTAACAAAATTATTGTTAATTTAAGTGCTTCCATTGGGATTTGAACCCTTGCCCTTGATGGTGATTTGGGAGCTTGGTTTAAATGAGTTTTAATAAGGAGAAAAGGTTGCTTCAGCCGGGACTCGAAGGAGGAAGCCCGGGGAAGAGATTTAGGTCACCAAGACCTATTTAAATTAGGAAAAGGAAAGAAAATCAAGAAAATCTCATTCCCCTTGTTTTACCTCTCTCTCCCTCTCTCTCTTTCTCTCTCTCTCCCCTTGCCGACCTCACCAAGAAACCCAACCGAGCCGCACCGAGCCGCCCCGAGCCACCAACCCCAAAGAAGCACCGTCACGCCATCACCATGTCGCCCGACCATCACCCGATCGCCCGACCATCAACCACATCGCCCGGCCCGAGCAGCCAGAGACGTCAGAGTGGCGGCAGCCGTCGCTAAGACGCCAGACGCTTCCAAGAAGCGCGTCGCCACAACCGTCGCCCAGCGCCAATGCGCCACGTCGGGCGTCTCCGTCTCTATACGCTCTCGTCCGTGCCCAGCTGCGTCCGAGTTTACACGACCTTTGTCGCGCAGCGCCGCGCGTCACGCGCGCAGATGCCCGGCCAAGCGCTTAGCGCTCGCTCAGTGCGTCGTGCAAGCGCCGTGTCGTCGTCGTGCGCCGCGCCGTGTCGTCGTGCCAGCGCCCGTGTCGTCGTGCAGCGCGGTCCCCTGCCGCGCCAGCATGCCAGCCCAGCCTTGATCTGCTTCGCCCCGGTACCACGTCCCGCCGCCCACTTGCCGCCGAGAGCTGTTTTGCCAAAATTGTTGTGGTCGAGACCTTGTACCTTCTCGGTTGGTAATTCCCGAGCCTCCACTCTTTTGGACCCTAAGTTGATTGGCTGTTGTTATTTAATTAGGATATTTTTATTAAATGCTTAGGTTGCTCGGGTTCACTTAGAAGCTCGGGAGTCGCTTGGTTGGCTTATGGTAGTTATTTTCGCTTGTTTCGTGTAAGGATTTCTTACCGTGGTTGTGTGGACCTGCGATGCTTTCTTGATTGTGCCTTATATGCATGTTTACTTGTATGAACATGATTAGTGGATAGAATGCCTTGTGATTGCATTCTTGCTAGCATGTTTTCCTGTTTGTACATGTTAGTGCCATGCTAGGATTGTTGTAAGAACCCGACCCAAAACACGGTCCTAAAACCTAGGTTCTCACTCAGCATGCAAGTTAAATACTTCATCAAGGGGTTTAGTGCTCATATTTAAAACCTTTCAAAACATTTAAAAGCGGGGACACTTAAAACATAAACAACAACTTTGCATTTAAGCAAAGCCAACAAAGTAAAACAAGCTCGGCAGTGTTTATAAAATCATACAATACAATTTAAACAACTTTTAAAAACGTCCCCTAGGACTCCCGTCCGTCTACATGCTGAACAAATTATGCAAACAATAAAGACAGGTGTGCTGGCGGCTCCCATGATCAATCGGCTCCTCCGCTAGCCGTCCCGTCTTTGTCTCAAGTTACACGTGGAAAACCACAGAAATAAGGGTGAGTATAAACATACTCGGAAGAATCTCAACCGGGGTACAATACGATACATCAATCATCCGCACCCAAGTATACATGCAAACAATTACCAACACGGATCATAGCTCAACGAGCTTACAAGGCGAATCTGAATCCTCGGAAGTCTCCTTCTTCCGCCTAATGATTGGCTCTCATAACCAATCCCGGGACATCTCCGAGGGTCTTTCTCCCTCGGCCAATTGATCAGCTCAAAAACCGATCCCAAAGATGTCCGACACCCTCGAGGGTCTTTCTCCCTCGACCGTATGATCCGCTCAAAAACCAATCCCAATGGGTGTCCTCAAGGGCCTCTTACCCTCGCTAACAAATGGACTATCGGAGAGTACCGTAAGTCCGCTCTAAATCGAAGGAACTGGTGTACTCACGAACATTAGCCCGGGGGAGCTCTCCGAACCGACGACTAACGCGTGTGCGCGCACACCGCATGCTGCTGCAACCGGCGTAAATGTAGGGGCCTAGGTACAAACTACGCGGGCCAGGTACGCATGCCTAAAGACTCTGAAACGGTGTCACTGAACACAGTAGTGCGAGGCCCTCGGCCCTCATCTGTGCAAATTTTGTACCACCGAGACGAAGCTAAGAACCGCCAAGGCGTGCTTGCACCGCTGGCGTGGTTCCGCTCTAGCAGAGCTACAAACTAGGCTTATGCCGATGTGGTAGCTAAATCCACATGGGCTGCCGGGGGTAGCAATGTACGTTATGCTTCGCTCTACTCCCGACCGGTGGGGACAAAGTACGTTATGTCCGCTCTCAGCCTCTGGATGATGACAAACTCTACTATACTAGCTAAAAGTACAAAATAACTGATTCCTGGCTAGACATACATATCATCATCAATCACACATAACCTAGCATGATACTACGAACTTAAAGCAGGAATCTCAAGCATGCTGGAAGAACAATCCTAGCATGGCACTAACATGTACAAACAGGCAAACATGCTAGCAAGAGTGCAATCACAAGCTGTCCTATCCACTAATCATGTTCATACAAGTAAACATGGATATAAGGCACAATCAAGAAAGCATCGCAGGGTCCACACAACCACGGTAAGAAATCCTTACCTGGAAGCAAGCAGAAATAACTTTCACAATCAAATAACGACCCTCGAGCTTTAAAGCGAACCCGAGCAACCTAAGCATTTTAGCAAAAACAACCTAATTAAATAAACAGCAGCCAACAGCCTAGTGCCCAAAGAAGAAAAGACTCGGGAATTACCGACCGAGAAGACACAAGGTCTCGCCCCAACCCGCACGGCACGACGACAGCAGTGTCCGTCAAGCCAGAGACAATCGTATGTGCGGGCGCTGGACGCTGGTAACCTGGCGCCGGCGCTAGCGCGGCGAGGAACGCGGCAGACGCGCTGGCCGCCGCAGCGCGCGCGCGAGATGTCGGTTCTGCGAGGATCGCGCGCGGCGACGCGTCTAGGCGGCAGCCGAGTGCTGCCGGCGTGGTGCGGCTAGGGCATGGTCAAGGCTAGGGTTGGGTTTTCTTGGTGAGGTCGGCTAGGAGAGAGAGAGAGAGAGAGAGAGATTGCAAACAAGGGGAAAGGGACTTTCTTGATTTTCTTCCCTTTTCCTAATTTAAATGGGTCTAAAATCCCTTCCCAAAGCTTCCTCTTTCAAAACCCGGCCCAAACAAACTTTTCTTTCTAATAAAACTCTTTTTCCTACAAACTCCCAAACCCATTTAGGGCAAGGGTTCAAATCCCAAAGGAAGCACTCAAAAACCCATTAATTTTGCCAATAACTAAAATACCTCCAAACTCCCAAACAACTTGCCTAAACCTCTTGGGTCTTGCAACCAACAACCACCAAACTTCGACGAAGGCGGGAAAGGCCCCAAATCTTGAAAATCCTCAAAACCACGGGGGCAAAAGACCAAAATACCCCTAAGGGTTAGAATGTACTCTAACGGCCCATCCGAATATCCGAATAATGACCCGAAATCACCTGGGTAACCGAAATAGAAAACTGGGCCGTTACAATACTCCCTCTTTTTAAGACTTTTGTCCTCGAAAGTCCTAAGACGAAAACAACTTTGGGAAACTCCACTGATTCTTAACCAACCAAGCTCCTGATTAAGACAACACAATTCCTTCTTAGAAACCGAACCCTCTTGGGTTCCCAAAGGCTCCAAGCCCAACACACACCGAGTCTGCCACGAAGTATCTCAACCAAAACTGAACCAACACTGAGCTTCGAAGAAAACATGCGATAACTAGTCGGTGAGCCACATCCTCTGACTCGCACCAACTCTCAAACGGTCTACGACTCTAGGGCTCACTTATCCTCGCTAACCCAACTCTAACGCCTCTCTACTGGCGCTACTCTCAACAAACTCGTGGACGGGTCACAAGCTCTAAAACTCTACGCCACGCTCCGGCAGAATTCTCTGAATGCTCATAGTTTGTTATCAAACAACCTCGACCCTTCACCATATCGACCAAACAACCGAACCTCCTGTGTTTGAAAACAAAACGCTTATCACATTTACTTCGCAAGAGACCTGCGAACCCCACTGGTTGCCTACAATCCTTAACGAAATCCAATTCAAACCACCAACTGGTGACTGAACCCAAGGCAACCTTCTCCAACTAGCATGCGTCCACAACACTAAAGCAACCATCTTACGAGAAATCGAAGCACCAAAGCAAAGGGCACTTTTCTGGTTCTCCAAGCGGCTACCACCACTCACACTAGCTGAAACTTCAGCTTCGGCCACCCCTGAACGACAAGGTCTAGGCACAGGCTCCACTAGGCCAAACTAACAAACTGGAGCCCCTCAACGGCCGACAACAAACTTTCCAATGCAATCCGATCAGCCACTAGCCTAAGAGAACATCGCCAGATAGAAAAACAAACAACATTCCTCTTACGGAAATCTCGAGCAGCAAGGAATAAAACATTACGTGGCTACTAGAAACACAATAGCTGGAGGATAACAACTCTAAGGCTTCCAACCAATGCCACGGCATCTCTGTGCCAACCCACTCAACTGTGGCTCAGCTATAACGCCAACTGCGAACGCACATCAACTAGGAACAAAGCCCGAGAAGGCTTGCTCTGCAGAAACTCAACCCAAGCTTATAACGAGCAAGGCTCGCCTCCAAGCCGCCACTCAACTCTTAAGCCCATCCGGTCGCTCCAAGGACTTCCTCCTTATAGCTTAGACCTAACTCTTCTTCCAATCCAGAAACTCCACCCACGAAACATCGCGAGGAATAAGGATAGCAACGACCACAAGCTTGCGGATCCTGAACAACACGAGTCGGCAAGACTACCTCAAAAGTTAAAACTCGAGGCCGGCATCCACGGAGCAACTCAACTACCCAAGAACTAAGGGGTTCTACAAACTCCAAAGATCCAACAACCTTCCAGCAACAACTCAAGTCCTTGAACTGGCAGGCCTCCGCCCTTGCTGGAACAAACAACTTTCCGCTTGCTAACAAACAAACGCAGGACACTCTCATTGGTGCTGCGCGCTTGCGCTACTCGATCAACTACACATCTCGGAGCTAAGTCGACTCCTCCTCAACAGAACGATTTACCAAAGAAGCGGACTTCCGAAGGACAAACAGTAACGCCCCGATTTTCTATTTCGGTTTCCAGTGTTTTCCGCTCATTATTCGGATGTTCGGATGGGCCGTTAGAGCTATTTTAACCCTTAGGGGTATTTTGGTCTTTTTGCCCCGTGTAAGGGTTTTGTGGATTTTCAAGACTTCGGGGTCACTCCTGCACTTGTCGAGGCTTGATTGTTGTTGGTTGCAGGACCCAAGAAGTTCGGGCTAGTTGGTTGGAAGTTTGGAGGTGATTTGGTAATTAACGAAATTATTGTTAAGTGCTTCCATTGGGATTTGAACCCTTGCCCTTGATGGTGATTTGGAAGCTTGGTTTAAATGAGTTTTAATAAGGAGAAAAGGTTGCTTCATCCGGGAATCGAAGGAGGTAGCCCGGGGAAGAGATTTAGGTCACCAAGACCTATTTAAATTAGGAAAAGGAAAGAAAATAAAAAAAATCCCATTCCCCTTGTTTTACCTCTCTCTCTCTCTCTCTCTCTCTCTCTCTCTCCTTGCCGACCTCACCAAGAAACCCAACCGAGCCGCACCCAGCCACCCCGAGCCACCAACCCCAACAGCAGCCCCTGCCTGCCATCAGCCCTGTCGCCCGACCATCACCCGATCGCCCGACCATCAGCCACTGTCGCCCCACCGAAGCGGCCGAGCTTTCGCGCGACCAACAGCCCGTCGCCCAGACGCCAGACGGCCAGCATCGCGTCGCACAGCCCGTCGCCCAGCGCCAGCGCGCCCGCGTCGGGCGTCCGTCTATACGTGCGCCGCGCGCGCGCTAACGCAGCCCCGTCTGCGCTGCACGGCCGCCAGACGATCGGCAGCCGCGCCAGGCGCGCGCTGCTCCCTGCCCTCGCGCCAGCGCCCGTGTCGCCGTGCCAGCGCCCAGTCTGCTCGCCCTAGCTGCACGTCCTGCCTGCCCACTTGCAGCCGAGAGCTTGTTTTGCCAAAATTGTTGGGGCCGAGACCTAGTGCCTTCTCGGTTTGTAATTCCTGAGCCTCCACTCTTTTGGACCCTAAGTTGATTGGCTGTTGTTATTTAATTAGGATATTTTTATTAAATGCTCAGGTTGCTCGGGTTCACTTAGAAGATCGGGAGTCGCTTGGTTGGCTTATGGTAGTTATTTTCTGCTTGTTTCCAGGTAAGGATTTCTTACCGTGGTTGTGTGGACCCTGCGATGCTATCATGATTGTGCCTTGTATGCTTGGTTGTTGTTATGAGTATGTTAGCTATTGAACAGCTTGTGTTTGAAATCTTGCTAGCATGTTGCTTGTTGTTCATGTTAGTGCCATGCTAGGTTTGTTCTTCCAAAGATGCCATGTCTTGTGATTGTATGAAATTTCCGGTGGGTAGGTTACATGTTTTCTCTTGCTTCCATATCGTGTTGCTCTTGTGTCCCCGATATATTCTCGTTAGTTCCATGCAAGGGGTTTAATTATCTTGGCATACCTTGTTCTATTTTATCCTCGTTAGTTCCGTGCCGGCATAGGCGGGTGATGTATAGTGTAGAAGACTCAGGGGTAACTAGTTTAGGTCCCGCTCGGGTAAGACCCCGATGGACATCCAGAGGTGTAAGACCCTGATGGGCATCCTAGGTGTGTAAGTCCCTGATGGGCATCATTGAGTTGGGGGTGTAAGACCCTGATGGGCATCCTATGTAACGGCCCAGTTTTCCATTCCAGTTTCCCAGGTACTCTCGGTTCAGTATTGGGGCAATCGATTGGGCCGTTAGAGCTTTTTAACCTTTAAGGGTATTTTGGTCTTTTGCTCCCTACGAGGTTGAGGATTTTCGTGGCTTCAGTGGTCATTTCGGCCTTCGTTGAGACTTGATTAATGTTGGTTGCAAGACCCAAGGAGTTTGGGTTAGTTGATTAGAAGTTCGGAGTCATTCCGGTTGATAGCAAAATTAATTGGAATTTAATTGGTCCCAGTGAGATTTGAACCCTTGCCCTAATGGTGGAATTGGAGTTTTTAGAAAAAGAGATTTAGTTAAAAAGAAAAGAATTTCTTTAGCCGGGACCCACAAGAGAAAGCCTTGGGAAGGGAATTTTAGGTCTCCTAACCCTTTTAAAATAGGAAAAAGAAGGAAATTAGGGAAAACCCTCTTCGTTCCCTTGGTAGTCTCTCTCTCTCTCTCTCTCCTAAAACCGATACACCCTAACACAGCCGCACCACTCAGCCAAGCCACCCCACCACACCGCACCACTCCAGTCGCTCACCAACCATCATCGCGCGCACTGCACCGCACTGAGCCGCTCACCCCTTGCCTCTCCCAGCCGCCGATCGTCGCTGCGATCCAGACACCCCACCAGCCGCCACGCACGCGCCCGTTCGTTGCCGTCCGCGACGCTGCGCCGCCAGCGCCGCCCGTGCTGCCTCGGCCAGTGCGCCCCCAGACGCGCCGCGGCCGCCCGCACTGAGCTGCCCAGACGCGCGCGCGCGCTCCGCTCAGCTGCCGCCGCCTCATACGCGTCGCCAGCCAGCGGCGCTTCAGCCGCCGCCAGCCAGACGCGCCGCCATGTATCGCGCACCTGACGTTTCGCCGCCCGCTACCGACCCAACGTGTTCGCTCGCTCATGATACCAGCGTCTGCAGACGTGTAACGACCCGACCCAAAGGGGTTCTTAAATAGGCCGTTACCTCAATGCATGCATTCAAATCTACAGAAAATTTGCAATATGATGTTCGGATTCTAAGTAAAAACTAAAACATAAAACATCCATTTAAAAAGTCAACATAAAATTCCTGAAACCTGTCCCTGTTTCCAAGCACTGCTCCAAGACAAATACATTTACAAAACTTGCTCGATCGAGAGATTTATTTAAAACATACAAGCTTTGCAATAGTTACAACAATGCTAGAATCCGGAAATACAACAAGAAACACCCTAGGGCTCCGTGCCCAACTACATGCATTAAGAGGACATTTAAAACATAAACATAAACAAGACTTAGAGTTGAACAACGGGTTCCCATGATCACAGCTCCTCCTCCAGCCATCCTGTCTCGCACCGTGGTTACCTGTGGAAAAACCACGAAAATAAGGGTGAGTAACGAATTACTCAAGAAGAATCCCTAACCGGGTACAATACGAAAACATCTCATTTAGCACACCGACATGCAACCAAACAATGACTTAGAGCAAAACGGTAGGTTTAGGCTATGTGCTAACACTAGAGCTAGCCTATCAAGGGCTTTCAACTACAGCCTATCCTAGGTTCTACACCTGGATGCCCATCGGGGTCTTACACAACCTAGGATACAATGACACAATGATGCCCATCGGGGACTTACACACAAGGATGCCCATCGGGGTCTTACACCTGTAAACAATGATGCCCATCGGGGTCTTACACCTCTAGCTATCAATGCCGCCAACGGGTCTTACACATCTAGGATGCCCATCGGGTCTTACACCACTAAACAATGATGCCCATCGGGTCTTACACATACGGATGCCCATCGGGTCTTACACCTCTAAACAATGATGCCCATCGGGGTCTTACACATACGGATGCCCATCGGGGTCTTACACCTCTAGCTATCAATGCTGCCCAACTGGGTCTTACACACCTAGGATGCCCATCGGGGTCTTACTTCAGCTAAGATCACTGAGATGCCCATCGGGGTCTTACACTCTTAAGCACCCTCATAATGCCCATCGGGGGCTTACACACCACGGAACAGTGCAGTGCCCATCGGGGACTTACGTACATTATGGATCACCTGCCTAGCACTAACATGGAACTGTCAGAATATAACAAGAACCAGAATATGCCAAGATAAAAGACCCTAGCCTGTAACTAATATAACAGAAACACCACTACAACACAAACCTGGAAGCAAGAGAAAACATGTAACCTATCCACTAGAATTTCATACAATCACAAGATATGGTATACTATCAATTATTCGCAGGGTCCACACAACCTCGGTAAGAAACCCTTACCTGGCCGGAAGGCAACAACACACAAGAAACTTAAGGTGCGATCGAACCAGAGCAACCTAAAGCGAACCTAACAAACACATCAAAAATCATAATCCATAGGCCTAAATATAATAAAATAACAGGGCACGGCTCTGGAGCAACTCACGAGGCGCGGCTGACACGCGAACGAGCCGGCTGCACGGGCGAGGCAGCTGCTGGGCGCTGAGGGGCGCAGATGGGCGCAGGGTTGGCCCGGGCGCGCCGGCCGACACGGCCGGCCAGGCGAGCAGGCGCTGGCGCGAGCGCGAACGCGCGGCGAGCCGCCGCTTGAGGCGAGGGCGCGCGGGCGTGAGCTCGGCTGGGCGAGGGCGTGCGGCGCGGCTCGGCACAGGGACGGCGCGCGGGCGCGACGCGACGCGACGGCTACAAGACGCTCGATCTGGCACGACGAGCTACAGGGGACGCTCGATCTGACACGAGGCAGCTCGGATCTAGGCGGCACGGGCGCGAACGGGACGAGCGGCATTGCGCGCCAGCCAGGGGCCGGCGACCTTCTTTGGGCGCTCGGCCGGAGACGCGATCTGGGTTGCGAGCTCGGGCCGGCGACTGGCTGGCGAATGCGAGCAGTGCTCTTCGGCTCGGCGACTGGCGCGAGCTGGGCTAATGCCGGGCTAGGCTCGGGCTGGGGAGAGAGAGAGAGAGAGAGAGAGAGAGAGAGAGAGAGAGAGAGAGAGAGAGAGAGAGAGAAAGTGATTTTGAAAAGAAAAGGGAAAAATGGGAAAAATAAAAGAAAATAGGGATTTTAATCCTAATTTCCATCCTTATCCAAATCAAAACCTTAAAATCCCATTTCCCGGCTTTCTCCTTCGAGACCCGACCGAAGCAACCACTTCCAATAAATAAAACTCACTAAATCCAACTCCTAAAATCCACACCAAGGGCCCGGGCTCGAATTCCAAATGAAGCACACAACCAACCATCACTTTGCCAAAACCCAAAATCACAACCGAACTTCCAAACGACTAGCCCAAACATCTCGAGACTTGCAGCCACCAACAAACAAGCCTCGACAAAGCGGAGCCGCCTCAAGCCCTAAAAATCCACAAATCCCGCCCATGAGCGAAAAGACCAAAATGCCCTTAAGGGACAAAATGCAGCTCTAACGGCCCAACCGAACCATCAAATCGAACCTAAGCACCTCGAGAACTGGAATAGAAAATCGGCTGTTACAATACTCCTCCTTTTAAGACTTTCGTCCTCGAAAGTCCTAAGACGAAATTGACTCCAAGAAAATCGCATCAATCCAACCAACCGAACTTCTCGGCTAAAACAACACCAACCTTCTTGAAAACCAAACCTTCTTGGGTTCTCGTAAACTCAAAGGCACTATGCCATCCAGTGCCACAAACAAACTCAATCATGACTGGGCATACATCAACTCCAAGGGAATGTACGGCAAACCACCTCCTCAACTCTCACCAACTCTCAAACGGTGCTACTCTCAAAGAAACTCGAGGACCGCCACAAGCTCAAACTCTACACCACGCACCGGCAAAACTCCTCTGAGCTCACACCGCTAACAAGCGACCTCAACCCTACAACAAGTCAAGCAAACAATCAAACCTCCTGTGTTCCGAAACCAAACCGCCTACAACACTCACACCAAATTAAACTTCACTACGACCAAATCTAAAAACAAGGGGCCAAGCACGGACTCCACTCGGCCAAACCAACAAACTCGAACTCCTCACCAAATTAACGCAAACCTTACGGAGCAAAACTACCAAAGAATTGGCCAAAGAAAACACCGCAAGGCAAGGGACAACCAACACTCCCCTCAAGGAAATCTCGGGCCGCAAGGACTAAACCATCACGCAGCCTAACCGCGACACAACACCTTGAGGAAAATAAAATCAACAGCTTTTACCAACCAAGCCACGGCACCTCTGTGCCAACTCACTCAAACGCGCTCGCTAACGCCAATCGCGAACGCACAATAACTAGGAACAAAGCCCGAGAAGGGCTTGCTCGTGAAACTCAACCCAAACTTATAACAAGCAACGCCGCCTCCAAGCTACCACTCAACTCTAAAAACCCAAGGCTAGTTAAAGGACTTCTCCTTTAAGCTTAGGCCTAACACATCTTCCAACCGTAAGCTCCACTCCCGAAACCTTACAAGGAAAACGGATAACAACAACCTCAAAGCTTACGGATCCTCGAGCCACCCGAATCCGCAAGACTACCTCGGAAGCTAACACTGCCGGGCATCCAAGGAGCAACTCAACCACCACAGAGGCTAGGGGAAAGGAAATCTTCAATCCCCAAAGAACCAACACTTGCCGAACAACTCAACTCTTCTCGGGCCGCCTCCGCTCTTGCGGGAACAAACAACTCTTGCTTGCTAACAACACAAAGCAGGGACCCTCTGGCTGGGCTGACCGCTGCGCTACTCTGATCAACTACACAACTCAGGAGCTAAGCCGACTCACGCCAAACGGAAACGACTTCCCAAAGAAGCAAACTCGGCATGGGCAAATGAACTCGACACACGCACGACTTGCTCAAACCCAAGGCAACATCAACCAACTCTCTTGGAAGCAACACCCAAGGGAAAACTCAACCAATCGGACCACCAATCCGAAACTAACAGCACTTGCTCAACTGCCGAGGGAGGGGTCAACTCCCCAAAACTTCCTGACTAGGAACAAGACCTCAGGGCAACTGTAAAGACCCGACCCAAAAAGGGCACTAAATAGGCCTTTACCCCAATGCATGTATTAAAAGGAAAAGACATGATGCAAATAAAGTTTTAGGATTCCCATTAAATCAAAACATTCAAGATTCATTCAGAACAATAAGTCTACTGAAACCTGTCCCTGTCTCCAAGCACCTGTTTCACAGACAAATACATTTCCAACAGTTTACTCTGATCGAGAGATTTTATTAAAAACATTTAAAACATCCTCAAATTCAACAAGTGGAATCCACAAAAACATTGAAAAACATCCTAGGGCTCGTGTGCCGGCTACATGCATTCAGGGGGAAAATAAAAGACAAGAGTCATAGAAATAAAAAGTCGAGACGACAAAGAAAGTTCCCATGATCATAGCTCCTCCTTCACCATCCCGCCGCGCGCCATGGTTACTGAAAGATAAGTAAGGGTGAGTAACGAATTACTCAAGAAGAATCCCCAACCGGGTACAATCACGATGCACATGGTCATCTAGATGAGTGTATGCAAGCTATGAATATAAACACGAGAATAGAGCACATAGCTTAAGTCCACACTTGGACCTCGGATGCCAACTCGTGGTCTTAGTCCGGAATAATCCACACCACACAATACGCCCTAAACGAGAACCAAGTCTCGGCCTCGGCTGCTCTCATCGATCACGAAAGGTGCACTAGCTCAAGATCCCGAGGAGCTCTCCGGTCGGCGTGTAATGAGCGTAAGCATGCACCGCGTGCTACCGCAGACTATGGGGGGTGCCGGGTCTAGTGGCAAAGTCGCCCATGTCCATCCACCACGCCTAACTAAATCTCTCGGATCGGTGTCACCGACATAGGGTGTGAGACACGACACGTGAACTATGTCACTGAACCACCGCACTGAGGCTAAGGAACCGGCCGTGGTAGGCTTACACCGAAGCGGTCCTTGCCCTAACAGTGGCAATCAAGGGCTACGGCGAACACGCCGAGGACGTGCCGATCGCCGGGGGCGAGGCAATGCCAAGTCATCATCCCGACCATTGGGGCATTTAACGATCGCCACCCTCACCCAAGATTGCGGGGCCTACTGGTCGGGTTAGCTAAACCCTAACGGGTCCAGGGACGGAGAATCGTCTCGACGTCCCCGCCATGGATGCAAGATACTTTATGCATCGTGCCCGGATGATGCTACCTACCTACACTTTAATCTATCATATCAATAACATACAATCCAATACAATCCAAAACGTGCTCAACAGATACAACGAACCTAGCATGGTACTACGAAGCAAGCAGAGATATGAGCATGCTAGAACGGAACAACCTAGCATGGGCTAACATGAGAGAACAACATACGAAGTCATGCTAGTCGAGAATTCGAACAGAGCACCTAAACTATACATGCCGATAATCACAAATAAACATACAAACAACAATCACATAGAACATCGCAGGTCCACACAACTCCGGTAAGAAATCCTTACCGCCGGAGGCAACTACACACAAAAATCCTAAGCCGCGATCGATCCCGAGCTAGCTAACGAGAACCTAACAAACACAATAATAATCACAATCCATAGGCCTAAACATAATAAAATAAACAAGGCTTGGCTCGGGAGCAACTCACGCGCGCGCGGCCGACACGCGGACGGGCGATGAATGGCGAGGCTGCTGCTTTGGCGCTGATGGGCGCTGGCGGGCGGCAGGGTCGGGCGCTGGCGCTGACAGCGCAGATGGGCGGCAAAGCTGGCGCGACGCTGCTGCGACGGCCGGCCGCGCAGCGCACGCGCGCGACAAGCTGGAAGCGGACGGACACGCGCGGCGCGCTGCGACGACGGCAGCGCTGGCCGACGAGCGCGCTGACGCGCGCCGATTTCTTCTGCGCGAGGGCTCGGCAGGCGATCTCGCTGGCGAGATCTGGGCCGCGACGGGCCGCTCAAGCGTCATCCGCGATGTGGGCGCTCGAGGGTTCACTGGCCGCGATGGGGGTGCTCGAGCGCGTCGTGTAAAGACCCGACCCAAAATGGGGCTCTAAATGGGCCTTTACCCCAATGCATGTAGTGAAAATAAAAGACATTATGAAAAATACATTTCGGATCCCAAGTAAAAACAAAACATTCAACAACCAAACATACATTTCTCAAAGCATACTGATCGAGATTTATTTAAACCGTTAAAACAATCCACAAGTACAAATATGCCGGAATCCATAAAACGTAAGAAAACATCCTCGGGGCTCTATGCCCGCTCTACATGCATTCGGGGGAAATAACAAAAAGTGAAGAGTCATGATAAAATAAAATAGTCGAGAGATGACAAAGGATTCCATGATCACGGCTCCTCCATCACCCATCCTGTCTCCCGCTTGATTACCCGTGGGAAAACCACGTAATAAGGGTGAGTAACGAATTACCCAGTAAGAATCCCCAACCGGGTACAATACGATATACATGATCATCTAGAAGAATGTATGCAAGCTATGAGTACAAACACAGAGCGGAGCACATAGCTAAGTCCACACTTGGACCTCGGATGCCAACTCGTGGTCTTAGTCCGGAAATACCACAACACACTAAAACGCGCTATACGGGGAAACAAGTCCCGGCCTCGGCCGCCTACTGCCGATACGAAAGGTGAACTAGCTCAAGATCCCGAGGAGCTCTCCGATCGTGTTGTAATGAGCGTAAGCGCGCACGCATGCTACCGCAAACTCGGGGGTGCCGGGTCTAGTGGCAAGCCGCCCGTGTTCGATCACCATGCCTAACTAAATCTCTCGGATCGGTGTCACCGACATAGGGTGTGAGACTGGACACGTGAACTATGTCACTGTACCACCGCACCGGAAGCTAAGGAACCGGCCGTGGTAGGCTTGCACCAGAAGCGGTCCTTGCCTAACAGTGGCAATCAAGGGCTACGGCCGAACACGCCGAGGACGTGCCGATCCGCCGGGACGAGGCGGTGCCAAGTCATCATCCCGACCGTTGGGGCATTTAACGATCCGCCACCCTCACCCAAGATTGCGGGGCCTACCGGTTGGGATAGCTAATCCCTCACGGGGTCCAAGGACGGAGAACTGCGTCTCGAACGCCCTTGCCATAGATGCAAGATACTTTATGCATCCGGCCCGGATGATTCTATCTACCTCAATTCTAAAACTTAACAACAATAACGATTCAATCAATGCACCCAATACGTGCTCATCGATACAAAGAACCTAGCATGATACTACGAAGCAAGAACAGATATCGAACATGCTAGAATAGAACAACCTAGCATGGGCTAACATGAGAAACAATACAAGAGATCATGCCAAGAAGGAATTCGTAATGAGCACCTAGAGATAAACATGCTAGTAATCATACACGGCATACAAAACAACAATCACAAATATACCGCAGGTCCACACAACCCCTGTAGAAGAAATCCTTACCTTGGTCGGAAGACTTCTACACACAAATCCTAAGTCATGGAACAATCCCGAGCTAGCGAGCGGGAACCTAGCAAACCAACAATAATCAGCATCTAAAGTATCTAAACAACAATAGAACAAAGCAAGCTCGGCTCGGGAACTCACGTGGCGCGACGACAAGAGCTTGGGGCTGCCGGCGCGAAGCGGGCACGGCAAGCGACGCTGCTACTGCCGCGCTACCGCACGCAAGACGGCAGGAGGCGCAGCGCGTATGGCGAGCGTCGACGGCGGCGCGCTGGCGCTGGGCGCGCGATCACGGCAGCGGCGGCTTCGCGAGGATCTGCGCGCGGCGAAGCGCTCGACGGCGCGCGGCGCGGCGAGCGGCCGGCAAGGACGCAGCGCGGCGAAGCGCGCGCGGCGCGGCGCGCGCGGCGCAGCAGCAAGGCGCGAGCGACGCCGGCGGCGAGCGCTCGGGCGGCGCTGCGCGAGACTCTCTGGCGTGGCGAGCGATCGGGCGATCTGGCTTTCTTGGCGAACGGCAAGGCTTCTGGGACAGATCTGGCGTCGCGGCGGCAAACCGCTTCTCTCAGTGGTCGCAAACAACACAAACACCCACAACACTCTACCACTTACCTTCTGGCCAAAGATCAAAACCAAATGAGGAGATGAAGAGGATGAAGACTTACGGAAATGATGATGATCGATCCCAAGGAGATGCAAGGATGAAGAATCGGCAAGGCTATGGAGATGGAGAGCTTGGGCGGCCAAGAGATGTTTTGGAGAAGGAGATGAAATAACCTATTTCTATTTCATTTAACCAAATGCACCAAAACTCCAAAATCCAAGGTTAACTAAGATGTGATGCAGAAAGAGTAACAAGAGCACCTAATGGCTCAAATGGCACACCTCTCTACAAGCTTCCCAGAGACCCGGTTCAAATCCACTGCAAAGACAAATTCCTTTATTTTTACTTTTGCAACAACCCTTGCTCAAACCAAACCACAAACCCCTCCAAAACCTACATAAAACCATCCAATAATTTTAGTAATCGAAAAGACACAAACGACTCTCGACGGCCCGACCAAATTACCAAATTACCCCTAGGGCATACCGAAGACCGGGAAGAAAAACACTGGTCGTTACAATATTCCCTCCTTTTTATGACTTTCGTCCTCGAAAGTCCTTAAGACACAAAAACAGCTCAGGGTAATGCAACCTCATCTCGTCTTCCCGCTCCCAAGTGGCTTCCTCGAAATCCCGACTCCTCCACCGAACCTTTACTAAACGAATCTCGCGATTACGCAACGTCTTGGTCTCAAAGGCAAGGATCCTTCTCGGCTTTTCCTCAAGTTCAAATCCTCATTCACCGCAAAGGCTCAAAGTCCACAATGTGCGACGGGTCCGCACATCTTGCCTCAACATCGATACATGAAAAACACTATGCACCGATAGTGACGGAGGTAGGGCTAACCGGTAAGCAACTCTGCCAATCCTCTCTAGGATCTCAAACGGACCAACAAATCGGGGACTCAACTTCCCACGCTTACCAAACCTCGAACACCTCGCATCGGAGCAACCTTAAGGAACACATGCCGACCAACCTCAAACTCCAAATCTCGACGCCGAACATCGGCGCGTAACTCTTCTCGCTGCTCTCGAGCGGTCAACATACGAGCTCTAATCTTCGCCTTGCACCATTGGTCAAGCAATCGGTAGAATCTCGGGACCCAAAACTCGTCTATCACCAACCTCTTCCCGAGAACACGGGGACCGAAACAACGCTTACCATACAATGCCTCGAATGGAGCCATCCAGATAAATCGATCGTGCTATCGTTGTTATAGGCAAACTCCATCAAAATACAGAATCTGGTCCCAACTTCTGGGAAATCCAACACACAAGCTCTCAACATATCCTCGAGAATCGATTCACTCTCTCGGTCGACCATCCGTCTCGAGGGTGAAAAGTCATCTTTGAATCGCACTCTGTGCCCAAACCCTTACGGGCGCTCTCGAAACGAGAAGTGAACATGAGTCACGATCGGACACAATCCTCACCGGTACACCATGATAACGGATGATCTCGCTTCCAAAACACAGCGCGCCTTTGCTCCACGGTATAAGTGTCTCGTCCGGGAATGAAGTGTGCGCTCTTGGTCAAACGGCCGACTATCACCCAAATCTGAGAACTTCCTCTGAGTCCTTGGCAAACCGGATATAAAGTCCATAGAGATCTCTTCCCATTTCCACTTTGGGTACACTCGATGGTCGCAACAAACCACCGGTGGCCTCTGCACAGGGTGCCTTCACTTGGCGACAAGTGAGACACCTACCGACAAACTCGCCACATCTCTCTTCATTCCCATCCACCGGAAGGTCTCGCTAAGGTCTCGATACATCTTGGTACCCCAGGGTGCCAAGCAAAAGGGGGAACAGTGGGCCTCCGAGAGCAACTCGGCTCGCAACTGCAATGTCCGGAACACACAACCGCCTCTATAAGTCAACCCACTTATGTCTGGTGAATATACAAAGTCAAAGTCACCGTCGGACTAACTCACAACCAATCTCTTAAGTGCGGGGTCACCCATCCGGTCGTCTATAATCCATTGCTGCCGAATCGGCGGTGAATGTGACCTAATCGAGCTACCCAGCGGTAACCTCTCCCAACAACATCGCAACCTCGGCCCGCTCGAACTCTCTCTCTCGCAAACTGGCTGAACTCAACAACGCCGCAGAGCGACGCGTCTTTCTCGCTCAAAGCATCGGCCACTACATTGGCTTTACCGGATGGTACAAAATCTCGCAGATCATAATCCTTTACCAGCTCTAACCATCTCCTCTCGCCTCATATTCAACTCCTTCCGAGTAAATGAGATACTTGAGGCTCGGTGATCGGTAAACATCTCGAATCCGCTCACCGCATGTAATGCCTCCAAATCTTGATTGCAAACACCACTCGCGCCAACTCCATATCATGAGTCGGGTAGTTCTCGCTCATACGGCTTGGTGGCGGAAGCATAGGCAATGACCTTCCCGTCTTTGCATCAACACACAACCTAATCCAAACTTGGAAGCATCATCAGAGACCACGAAACCACTGTCCCCTCCGGATCGCCAACACCGTGCTTTGAAGTCAAATCGCGCTTGAGCTCGCAAAGCTCTCCTCACACTGCTTTGTCCCAAACAAACTCGACACCCTTCCTCGTCGACGAGTAAGGGGCGAGGCTAAAGCAGAGAAGTCCTTGACGAACCGACGGTAGTAACTCGCCAAACCTGTAAAGCTGCGAATCTCGGCAATCAAGTCGGCTTGGCCCATGAACTCACGGCCTCAATCTTCGCGGGATCCACGGCTATACCATCTCTCGAAACTACGTGGCCTAGGAAGGCCACACTGTTCCAACCAGAAGTCACATTTGGAAAACTTCGCATAAAGTCGTTTTCCCTCAAAGCTACCAATACTCGCCTCAAATGCTCGCATGGTCTTCTTTAGACCTTGAATAAATCGGAATATCGCCAATGAACACGATGACGAAGCCGTCCCAAAAATGATTTGAACACCCTATCCATCATGTCCATGAACGCGGTGGGGCATTGGTCAATCCAAACGACATGACCACAAACTCATAGTGACCATATCCGGACTCGAAAGTCGCCTTAGGAATGTCGGCATCCCCGATCCGCAAATCGATGGTAACCGGATCTCGATCTATCTTGGAGAACACCGAAGCTCCTCGGCCGATCGAACAAATCATCGATACGGGGCAACGGATACTTGTTCTTCACTCGTCACCTTATTAAGCTCGCGATAATCAATACATAAGCGCATAGAACCATCCTTCTTTTCACAAACAGAATCGTGCTCCCCACGGGACACACTTGGACGGATGAACCCTCGGTCTAACATCTCCCGCAAATCGAATCTTGATTCCTTTAACTCACTGGCGCCATGCGATACGGAGCCTTCGAGATAGGGAGGGTCCTGCTCGAGCTCAATAATGAAGTCAACCTCTCTCTTGGGGGCAACCCCAGTAACTCCTCGGAAACACATCCGCGAACTCCTGCACGACCGGCACTGATCAACAGACAAATGAGGGGCGCTTCTTCCTGCACAACTTGGCTAGATAGCCCCAAGCTCCATGAACTAGCAAACGACGAGCTTTCACGGTGACACCATCGGCGGGCAAACTCCACCTGGACTCCACGAAACTTAAAGCTAGGCCGACCCGTGGCACGAACACCACTTCTTTCCGGTGGCGGTCAATCAACGCGTGGTTAGCAAAACTAACCACTCCATACCGAGAATCACATCAAAACCGCTCATAGGCGTAACTATGAGCGTAGCCTAAGCAACTCTCCTGATATATCTCGATCCGGCCATCCCTAATCTTATCTCTAGCCAACATATCAACTCCCGAAGGAGTTGCAACAGATAACTCGAAACCTAGAGGCTCTAGTCTTAACTTAGCATGCTCAAAGCAAACAACAGAGATACAAATGAATGCGTAGAACCTGTAATCAAACAAGGCAAATGCGCAGTGATCTAAAACAAGAAGCGTACACCACGGCCCGGCATCCGTGACGCTCGGCCTCTGACGGGTCGTGCGAACACTCGACCTCGCTGCCGCTACTGGCCGAGCGCCATAGCCGGCCGATCACAAAAACGGGCCATGTGACCCTCTCTACCACAACGGAAGCACAATCTAGGTCCAGCCGACAAGTTCGGCGCGGGGCTTTCCCACAAGTAGCACAAGCGGAAATCGCTCGGGTCCTCCTCGCTGTCGGGTGAAACGGACCGGAGCTCTCCGCCGATCTGCTTCGAATCGCCCTTGGCGGCGGCTGCCGCCTCCCGAAAAGTCAAACTTTCTCTTACGTCCCACAATTTCTTTGGGACAGACGCTGAACAGCAGCAACAACCCGCCAAAGCAGGATACTTCCCATTATAGATCGTGGCCAATCGACACTTTCTAGCATAAGTGTCAAGGGCACGAGCCACGACATCTCGGGAAACGCCTCGCCTCAATCCGGATATAAACTTCCGAATCTTCACTCTGGGGTGGCAATCAATCGAGGAGCAAAATATCCATACTCACGAGAACTTGCGCTCATATTCCTCGATGGAATCGTAACCACGCTTGTGTTCGGAAGAGCTCCACCATCTTCTCCCCGAGCCTCATCACCGATGAACTTTACCTTGAACTCACCTTGAAGAACTCCCAAGTCGCGGGTGGAGACCACCGGTCTCTCTCGCTCAAGGTGGACTCCCACCACCATCTCATTGTGCCTCCTAGCACATGAGCCGCACATCTCGGCCTCTGAATATCGGGGCACACCATGATCGTGAAGGTGTACTCCAAATGGGCAATCCACCGGCCGCCGCTAACGCATCACCGGTGGCATCAAACTTCTCGGGCTTCCACTTCACAAAATCCTTCACCACCTACCCAATTCCTCGGCACCTCTCGCCATATCCGCCTCTGGGGCTACTTGCTCTGTGGAGCCGGAGGTGCTCTTGAGCTCACTTTGAACCAATCGAGTCACCGCTCGATCCGGGCTCGGGACTCTTCCATTGCGCACGCTAACAAGGCTTGGGTCTCGCCCTCGGGTCACTCAACATGCTGACCATAAAAGCCCTCATAGACTCAAAGAACTCTGCTCCGGGAGCGCCTCACGGCCTTCGCGATCGCCTCAACGCCCGCTCTAGGCGTAGCGGAGAGCTGGCTGCCGGTGGAATGCCATCGATGTCGGCTTGGGACGATGTCCTGCGATGACGATCCGACTCATACTCGACCGCTCTCGAACCTCCTCTCCCGATGACGGGTGATAGCATCTTTGGCGATCTACATCCAAACCAACAACGAATCAAAACTCCTCTGTCACCATTCCACAACACCAAACAAGGCATACACTAGATGATAGGTATTGTAAATTCTTAACCCTTTTCATTTCTAAAACAATAAATCTAGGCGCACATTGATGATCAGAGATCACTGAGGCCGATGATCATGGAAAACGACCTACAACAAAAGTCGATCTCAGAATCTGTGACTCGAGCTCGATACCAAATCAGAAAGACCCGACCCAAAATGGGGCTCTAAATGGGCCTTTACCCCAATGCATGTAGTGAAAATAAAAGACATTATGAAAAATACATTTCGGATCCCAAGTAAAAACAGAAACATTCAACAACCAAACATACATTTCTGAAAGCATACTCTGATCAGAGATTTATTTAAACCGTTAAAACAATCCACAAGTACAAATATGCTGGAATCCATAAAACGTAAGAAAACATCCTGGGGCTCTGTGCCCGTCTACATGCATTCGGGGAAATAACAAAAAGTGAAGAGTCATGATAAAATAAAATAGTCGTCGAGATGACAAAGAGATTCCATGATCACGCTCTCCTCCATCACCCATCCTGTCTCTCCCGCCTTGATTACCTCGTGGAAAACCACGTAATAAGGGTGAGTAACGAATTACCCAAGTAAGAATCCCCAACCGGGGTACAATACGATATACATGATCATCTAGAAGAATGTATGCAAGCTATGAGTACAAACACAGAGCGGAGCACATAGCTAAGTCCACACTTGGACCTCGGATGCCAACTCAGGGTCTTAGTCCGGAAATACCACAACACACTAAAACGCGCTATACGGGAAACAAGTCCCGGCCTCAGCCTGCCTACTGTCGATACGAAAGGTGCACTAGCTCAAGATCCCGAGGAGCTCTCCAGTCGGCGCTGTAATGAGCGTAAGCGCGCACCGCATGCTCACGCGCAAACTCGGGGTGCCGGGTCTAGTGGCAAGCCGCCTGTTTCGATCCACCATGCCTAACTAAATCTCCGGATCGGTGTCACCGACATAGGGTGTGAGACTCGACACGTGAACTATGTCACCTGTACCACCGCACTGAAGCTAAGGAACCGGCCGTGGTAGGCTTGCACCAGAAGCGGTCCTTGCCCTAACAGTGGCAATCAAGGGCTACGGCCGAACACGCCGAGGACGTGCCGATCGCCGGGACGCAGGCAAAGCCAAGTCATCATCCCGACCGCTGGGGCATTTAACGATCGCCACCCTCACCCAAGATTGCGGGGCCTACCGGTTGGGATAGCTAATCCCTCACGGGGTCCAAGGATCTGAGAATCTGTCTCGAACGTCCTTGCCATAGATGCAAGATACTTTATGCATCCGGCCCGATGATTCTATCTACCTCAATTCTAAAACTTAACAACAATAACGATTCAATCAATGCAATCCAATACGTGCTCATCGGATACAAAGAACCTAGCATGATACTACGAAGCAAGAACAGATATCGAACATGCTAGAATAGAACAACCTAGCATGGGCTAACATGAGAAACAATACAAGAGATCATGCCAAGAAGGAATTCGAATGCAGAGCACCTAGAGATAAACATGCTAGTAATCATACACAGCATACAAAACAACAATCACAAATATACCGCAGGTCCACACAACCCCTGTAAAGAAATCCTTACCTTGGTCGAAGACTTCTACACACAAATCCTAAGTCATGCGAACAATCCCGAGCTAGCGAGCGGGAACCTAGCAAACCAACAATAATCAGCATCTAAAGTATCTAAACAACAATAGAACGACAAGCTCGGCTCGGGAACTCACGTGGCGCGACGACAAGAGCTTGGGGTCACGCTTGGCGGCGCCGGCACACGGCAGGACGCCATGGCCGCACGGCAACACGGCAGGGACGCACGCGCGGCGAAGCGCTCGACGAAGCGCTGGTGCTTTGGCGTCGATGATCGCGGACACGGCGGCGAGCAGCTCGGCGAGGATCTTGCGCGCGGGCGAAAGCGCTCGACGTGGGGCGCGCGCGCGAGCGAAGCTCGGCAAGGACGCGCGCGCGCGCGAGCGTCGGGCGGCGCGCGGCGAGCAGCGATTCGGCAAGGACGGCGCGCGCGGCGAAGCGCTCTGGGCGAAGCGCGCCGGCGAGACCTCTGGCGTCTGGCGAGCGATCGGGCGATCTGTCTTCTTTGGCGACGGCAAAGGCTCTTTGGGACAGATCTGGGCGTCGAAGGACAAATGCTTCTCTCACTGGCCGCAAACAACACAAACACCCACAACACTCTACCACTTACCTTCGGCCAAAGATCAAAACCAAATGAGGAGATGAAGAGGATGAAGACTTACCCGGAAATGATGATGATCGATCCCAAGGAGATGCAAGGATGAAGAATCGGCAAGGCTATGGAGATGGAGAGCTTGGGCGGCCAAGAGATGTTTTGGAGAAGGAGATGAAATAACCTATTTCTATTTCATTTAACCAAATGCACCAAAACTCCAAAATCCAAGGTTAACTAAGATGTGATGCGAAAAGAGTAACAAGAGCACCTAATGGCTCAAATGGCACACCTCTCTACAAGCTTCCCAGAGACCGGGTTCAAATCTCTACTGCAAAAAGACAAATTCCTTTATTTTTACTTTTGCAACAACCCTTGCTCAAACCAAACCACAAACCCCTCAAAAACCTACATAAAACCATCCAATAATTTTAGTAATCGAAAAAGACACAAACGACTCTCGACGGCCCGACCAAATTACCAAATTACCCCTAGGGCATACCCGGAAGACCGGAAGAAAAAACTGGGTCGTTCTGATGCTCGCTCATTCTTTGAGCGACAGTCGCTTTCGATGGCACTGCAGGGCGATGGAGCTGGGCGACTCGCGATCTGGGCTTGTTCTTTGGTGCGATCCGGTGGTGGGAAATGCGGCCGCGTGGGGGCCTTGGTGAGGGCTCCTCTCGGCAGTCGCAAACAAACATACACACACAACCACACTCTTCTATTTACATTCGGCAAAGAAGAACTCAAATCGGAGAAGACGAAGAGACGAAGAAACTTACCCGGAAAGACGATCGAACCACGGGGCTGCAAAGGGGATGAAAATCGGCTTGGAGCTTGGGAGGGGAAAGCTTGTGCGGCCAAGAGGTGATTTGGAGAAGAAGATGGAATAAACCTAATTTCTTTTCATTTAACCAAAATCACAAAACTCCAAAGATCCAAGGGTAACTAAGATATGACGCGGAAAGAGTAACAAGAGCTCTCCATAGCTCAACTGGCACGCATCCTCACAGGCTTTCCTGGAGACCCGGGTTCGAATCCCAGCTGCAACACAAATTCCTTTATTTTTACTTTTGCATCTACCCATGCTCAAACCAAACCACAAAGCCTAAAAAACCTTCATAAATCCATCCAATAATTTTAGCAACTGTAAAAATACATAAACGGCCCTGACGGCCCGACCAAATTACCAAAATACCCCGGGGCATACCTCGAAGACCGGATGAAAACTCGGGCCGTTACAATATTCCTCCTTTTTATGACTTTCGTCCTCGAAAGTCCTTAAGGCTGAAACAAAGACAGATATCGCAATCTCATCCCGTCTTCCCGCTGCAAGCGGCCTCCTCTGAACTCAAACTCCTCCACCGAACTTTTACCAAACGGATCTCACGATTATGCAACGCCTTCGTCTCAAGGACCGAATACTCACAAAGCTCCTCTCGAAGCTCAAATCCTCAATCACCGCAAAGGCTCAAAGTCCACACCGAGCGATGGGTCCGACACATACCGCCTCACACCGATACATGAGAACACTTTGCACACGGTGACCGACAATGACAGTAAAAGCTAACCAATATGCAACTCTGCCAATCCTCTCGAGAATCTCAAATGGTCCAACAACAGAGACTCCACTTCTCCCGCTTACCAAACCTCAACACAACTCACAACGGCACAACCTTAACAAAGACGCACCGCCCAAACCCTCAAACTCTAAAACTCAACGCCGAACATCGGCGAAACTTTCATGCCTCGCTCTGAGCTAACCACAAACGAGCTCAACCTCCCGCACAACACCTCTGGTCAATCTGCAGCAAACACAGACCCAAAACAACACTGACGGCCACCAACCTTTTCTCACAGCACTAGAGACCTGCAACACTTACCATACAATGCCTCAATGGAACCACAAGAACTGACCGCTGAGAACTGCAACCCAAGGCAACCTCCTAAAGCCACACTGGTCTCCCGCTGCCTAATCACGGAAACACCAACTCGCAACAAGCTCCGAAGGATCTGGCTCACTCTTCCCAAAAGACCATCGGTCAGAGGGTCAAAACTCTACAGAAACTGCACTCGGCTCATAAGCCTCTTAACAACGCTCTCCAGAACCACGGTGCATCAACGCACTGCCTAGAACAAACCTTCGTTGCCACACCTTGGTGACAACAACTCCAGCCTGAAACTAACATGCCTCTACTCCATAGAAATGGCATCTGCACACGAAACGAGGTGCGAGCTCTCACTACTGAAACCAATCCTCCAAGAATCTAATCTCACACAACAACCTCAACTAATCGATAGCTCCACACACGGAAAACTTACAATCCAACAACTTGAGTGCTACGGCCTCGGAAGCTCAAACAACTACAAACTGCATAGCTATGCCAATCCACACAACTCTAGCTTGACTCAAATCACTGGCTGGACAAGTCAGCCTGTCAACAACCGGGCCCCAGAGGGCTCCCTCCACCAACTTACCTCCATGCAAGCAACGGAACGAAGCTCGCCTAAAAAAAAAATGAAACACATCTCGCAAGTCCAAACGATAACACATACAGGCTTAACCCTCAAGCTTAGGCTTAATGCACCTTCCCACCAAAACTTCATAAACGGAACTCCACTACCTGGTCAACACCAACTACCAAGAACAAGAATACCAACAATGGCTGGCAGAGTGCAAGCTACACTAGCCAGCAAGGATCCCTAATCCAGCCACAAAGGTGCAACCTCATCCACAACTGAAACAAAGGGGCCTTCAACTACAAAGGTGCAACAGCTTCCAAGCCAACACTCAAAACCTTAACCAACTAGGCCAAACACTCATAGGAGGCAGAACAACCCTTACTGCAACTTCCAGAACACCACTCACGAGTCCGCTTAGCTAGACAAACAACTGCTTCCAAGCAGCCAACAAACTTTTCCTCCTACTAGCACCACTACCACCAATTCCAAGACCAAGGAATAACCCGACAACTCCCAAGGAGAAACAGTCCTTACAAGCGGACATCGAGAAGGACAGAGAGCTTCACAACTGCTCGCTGTCTTGCTCAGCTAAGCACAACATCCAACTCTTCCAGAGGCAACAACAAGGGGTCCACCACAGACTGGACCGCCAACCACGGGCAAGAGAAGACTCACCCCCAAACAACAAATAAGGGCACTCTCAAACTCGGGAACAGGAGAGACATCCTCTGAGGGCAAACCACTTACCCACGAACAAGGCTAACTCCTTGGCAACTCGAAAACCACACCTTGGCCAACATCAAGCACCAACTTGCCACCACACCGGAACCAAATCCGGACTCTACTCCAAACAAACTCGGCTTGCTAGCCTACCAAAATCGCCAAAGAACTCACCCGAGGCTACAAACTACTCGACTGCGGCTTGCCAACTAAACTCACTACAGGTCCGACCGAGCTCGTGAGGCTCTCCACAACTAGGGTTCTTCGACAACCTCGACACACACTCGTCGTCTAACGGTCTAACAACCAACTACCAGAACAAACAACTCCTTTTCCCAAAGATCACAACCACGCCGGCCCGCCCGAACCTCGAAACCAAAAAGACCGAAAACGCTTGAGAATGTGTCATCCTCCTACTCAAAGCATCAGCCACAACGTAGCTTCCACCTGGGTAAGGATTTCGAGCAACACTCTTAGCAACTACGAACAGGAACTACGCGGCTTCACTACAACCACCATTTGTTCAAGCACCATCCAACTCCAACCAAGAGCCACAAGAGGTTCCACCCACCAAGCTTAGGTTCAACTTAACAAACTTGCCTAAGCAACAACCCAACTACGAGCACGGTATCCTTACAACCTCAACTAAAGCCTTACAACATCCACCTGGAGTCCAACTTCTCCAGGAACTGAGCACCAGTTCTCCAATGCAAACCCTACATGGTTCTGGAACTCTCGCCACCGAACGAACTACACGAAACACACTTGTGTGCACAACTCTCAACCTTCCTTCAGAGATCCAAGACTAACAGGTGCTTTCCAAAAGGCAACACTAACTTCTCGCGAGAGATACAATCAACCAAAGGAACACCAAAAGTTCCATCTCCACACGATACTCGAAGGAGTGGCAACCTTGCTCTGCTAAAACATAACGATGCCAAACCGAACTTACTTTATACCAAGACTCTACCAAGTGCGCTTTACACATAAGGCGTCCTACTCATCTCATAGGCATCCAACTCATCTCATAAGCATCCAACTCATCTCAAGAGCATCCAACTCATCTCCCGGCATCCAACTCATGGTTCCCCTGCTTTGACCGAACTCGCATCTACAATGCTCATTCAACTCGTGTTTAGGCACCCAAGGTAGTGGACCGCACTACCAACCACAAAGATCTCTTGGCCTTAGCACTAGCGTGAGACTCACACGCACTAACACTTACCAACCGTCAACTCCGCTGACTTACTCAACCCCAAACAACACGGGAAGAGGCTCCAGCTCCTCTCGAACATCCTTTCACTTGTAGTCCTTCGACTACCACAGAACTAGCCCTCTTGCACGACCTAAACAGTGCAATCGCCACAAACGGATCCAAAGGCTAAAGGAGTGCGCTGAACTCCGAACGGTCATAGAACCATCTGCTATACCCATGCCAAACTCAAGCTGAACTGCAGACGTAGAGCCAAAGCGGCACACCAACCATTGCACCTCAAGTGCCACTAAACCAAATCCACACCTTACTACAAATCGGGCGGCAAAGGTCACAACCTCAAGTGACAAAAACTATGACGAGGAATACAAGAGCTCAACTCAAACAACCATGCCTAAGGCATCTCATCAAACCAAAGTCTCATCGCCTACTCTTGCATCTCTACATGATGCTCAACAAAAACTCGCCGCCTCTCTCAACATGCATGCAGCCTAGCCCTACTCTAGGGGCTCACCATAAGAAGAGTGCTCAACTCTACCAGACAACTGGGGAAACCACCAACGGATCACGTCCGATGGGGACACTGCTCGCGCACCCTTAACCACAGGGTTCCGACTTACTAGCCGCAAAACAACAACACTTACAGGAGAACAAGGATGTCTCAAGGAACCACCTCGAAGGCTACCAACTCTGCAGCTACTCACTGGGCAATCAACCATCCGCTAAGGTTCAAGATCAACACCGAACTACCTGGCTAGTCCACACTAGGACCTGCTCCACAAGCATCAACATGAGCAAAAGCCAAAGCTAACTCCTCTCCTGGAGTGGTACTCCAGGGCAAAACACCTCCACCCTCTCACTAGGGGAATTAACAGCTGGGCCACACGTGGCCTACGGGAGTCTATTCTCTACTTCCCTCTGGGACGATATCCCAGTGGTATCTGAATCTATCTGGATACCCTGACAAGCTGCAAACATACTCCTTACACTGCAGGAAGTTGGCATGATGGCGCTCTAAACCCAAACCAACGACAAGTCAGAACCTGCTCGTCTCCGCTCCCCAACACAAAACAAGGCATACACTAGATGAAAGGTATTGTAAATTCTTAACCCTTTTCTAAAAACAGAAAACTTAGGCGTGCACTGATGACCGCTTGAGTCTGGTGATCATGGGAAAGACGACCTACAACAAAAGGTCAGTCTACAAAGTCTATGACTCTGAGCTCTGATACCAACTGTAAAGACCCGACCCAAAAAGGGCACTAAATAGGCCTTTACCCCAATGCATGTATTAAAAGGAAAAGACATGATGCAAATAAAGTTTTAGGATTCCCATTAAATCAAAACATTCAAGATTCATTCAGAACAATAAGTCTCATCAAACTCGCCCCTGTCTCCAAGCACTGTTTTCACAGATAAAATACATTTCCAACAGTTTACTCTCGATCGAGAGATTTTATTAAAAACATTTAAAACATCCTCAAATTCAACAAGCTGGAATCCACAAAAACATTCAGAAAACATCCTAGGGCTCCGTGCCCACCTACATGCATTCAGGGGAAAATAAAAGACAAGAGTCATAGAAATAAAAAGTCAGAGACGACAAAGAAGTTCCCATGATCATAGCTCCTCCTTCACCCATCCCCGCCTCGCGCCATGGTTACTGAAAGATAAGTAAGGGTGAGTAACGAATTACTCAAGAAGAATCCCCAACCGGGGTACAATACGATGCACATGGTCATCTAGATGAGTGTATGCAAGCTATGAATATAAACACGAATAGAGCACATAGCTTAAGTCCACACTTGGACCTCGGATGCCAACTCGTGGTCTTAGTCCTAATAATCCACACCACACAATACGCCCCTAAACGAGAACCAAGTCTCGGCCTCGGCACCGCTCATCGTCGATACGAAAGGTGCACTAGCTCAAGATCCCGAGGAGCTCTCCGGTCGGGCGCCAGAATGAGCGTAAGCATGCACCGCGCTCTACTGCAGACTATGGGGGGTGCCGGTCTAGTGGCAAGCCGCCCATGTCCAATCCACCACGCCTAACTAAATCTCCGGATCGGTGTCACCGACATAGGGTGTGAGACTCGACACGTGAACTATGTCACCAACCACCGCACTTTGAGGCTAAGGAACCGGCCGTGGTAGGCTTACACCGTGAAGCGGTCCTTGCCCTAACAGTGGCAATCAAGGGCTACGCCGAACACGCACGGCGAGGACGTGCCGCGATCGTCGGGGACGAGGCAATGCCAAGTCATCATCCCGACCATTGGGGCATTTAACACCGCCACCCTCACCCAAGATTGCGTGGCCTACCGGTCGGGTTAGCTAAACCCTAACGGGGTCCATGGACGAGAATGCTCTCGACGCCCCCGCCATGGATGCAAGATACTTTATGCATCGGGCCCGGATGATGCTACCTACCTACACTTTAATCTATCATATCAATAACATACAATCCAATACAATCCAAAACGTGCTCAACAGATACAAACGAACCTAGCATGGTACTACGAAGCAAGAATAGATATGAGCATGCTAGAACGGAACAACCTAGCATGGGCTAACATGAGAGAACAACATACGAAGTCATGCTAGTCGAGAATTCAGAAATGCAGAGCACCTAAACTATACATGCTGATAATCACAAATAAACATACAAACAACAATCACATAGAACATCGCAGGGTCCACACAACTCCTGGTAAGAAATCCTTACAGCCGGAGGCAACTACACACAAAAATCCTAAGTCGCGATCGATCCCGAGCTAGCTAACGAGAACCTAACAAACACAATAATAATCACAATCCATAGGCCTAAACATAATAAAATAAACAAGGCTTGGCTCGGGAGCAACTCACGCGGCGCTACCGACACGCGCGGACGGGCGGACAAAGATGGCGAGGCCTGCTGCTGGGCGCTGATGGGCGGTGGGTCGGGCGCTGGCGCCGACAGCGCAGATGGGCGGTAAAGCTGGCGCACGCGCGCATGGCGACGCCGGCCGCCGCGCAGCGCGCGGGCGCGCGATAAAGCCGAAGCGACGGACACGCGCGGCGCGCGCTGCGACGACGGGCGCGCGGCCGACGAAGCGCTCGACGCGCGATTCTGCGCTTCGCAGGGCTCGGCAGGCGCATCTGCTGGGCGAGATCTGGGCCGCGATGGGGCTGTCTCGGGCGTCATTGGCCGCGATGGGGGCGCTCGAGGGTTCATTGGCCGCGATAGGCCGCTCGAGCGGCTCGCTCGGCTGCTGAGCGACAGGCTGCTCGATGGCACTGCAGGGGCGATGGAGCTGGGCGACTCCGGGCGATCTGGGCTTGCTGCTGGTGCGATCTGGTCTTGACGGGGCCGCGACGGTGGGGCCGCTTGTGGCAGGGCTCCTCTCGCAGTCGCAAACAAACATACACACACAACCACACTCTTCTATTTACATTCGCCAAAGAACTCAAATCGGAGAAGACGAAGAGACGAAGAAACTTACCCGGAAAGACGATCGAACCACTGGCCGCAAAGGGGATGAAAATCGGCTTGGAGCTTGGGAGGGGAAAGCTTGTGCGGCCAAGAGGTGATTTGGAGAAGAAGATGGAATAAACCTAATTTCTTTTCATTTAACCAAAATCACAAAACTCCAAAGATCCAAGGGTAACTAAGATATGACGCGGAAAGAGTAACAAGAGCTCTCCATAGCTCAACCGCACGCATCCTCACAGGCTTTCCCGAGACCCGGTTCGAATCCCACCACAACACACAAATTCCTTTATTTTTACTTTTGCATCTACCCATGCTCAAACCAAACCACAAAGCCTAAAAAAACCTTCATAAATCCATCCAATAATTTTAGCAACTGAAAAAGATATAAACGGCCCTGACGGCCCGACCAAATTACCAAAATACCCCTGGGGCATACCTCGAAGACGGGATGAAAACTCGGGCCGTTACATGAAGAACGCCTTCCAAATAGAACCGAACTAGCTCTCGAAACAACAAAAGAACCAAATCTTGGCCAAACACTCACAAGAGGCGCGAACAACCTTTATCGCAAATTTCTAGAACACCATCCAAGAATCCGCTTAACTGGACAAACGACTGCTTCCAAGTAGCCAACAAACTGTTCCTTCTTGCTAGCACCACTACCATCAATTCCAAGACCAAGGAAGAACCTGACAACTCCCCGAAGGGAACGACTCTTACTAGCAGACAACCAAGGGACAGAGAACTCCACATACGTTCACTGTCTTGCTCCACTAGAGCAACAACATCAAATCTCGCGGGGCAAGAACAGGGGTCCACCACGGACTGAACCTCCAAATGCCAAACGGGGCAACTCAACATCTTGAAAACAGGAACACAACCAACAGGGCACAAACCACTCGCCCCACGAGCAAAACTAATCTCTAGCAATTCCAATCCACACCTTGGTCAACACCAAGCATCAACTTGCCACCACACCGGAACCAATCCGGACTTTACTCCAAACAACCACTAGCTTGCTAGTCTACCAAGACTGCTAGCAACTCAACCAAGGCTACAACCCACACGCCTCCAGCTGGCCAACTAAACTCACTACCTGGGCCTGACTGAGCTCTGGAGAGGCTCTCCACAACCTAGGGTTCTCCGACAACCCTCGACACACACACTATCGCCAAGAACGATCCGACAGATAACCGCTCAACAAACAACTCCATTTTCCAAAGATCACAACCATGCAGGCCAACTCCAAATCCTTGGGAACCAAGAGGACCCAAACGCTACTGACGCGCCATCCTCCTACTCAAAGCATCGGCCACAACATAACTTCTACCCAAGGAAGGATCCAAACAACTCTCTTAGCCATGACGATCAGAAACCACGCGGCTTAGCTACCACCGCTCTTGTTCAGTTTCCAACTGAATTCCAACCAACGATCAACAAAAAGATCCGCCAATCAAGCTTAGGTCCAACTTAACAAATCTTGCCTAAGCAACAACCAGATATCACGAGCACGGTATCCTTATCACCTCGCTAAAGCCTTACAACATCCACCTGGAGTCCAACTTCTCCAAGAACTGAGCACTAGATCTCCAAAGCAAACTCTACATGGATCTGAAACTTTCGCCACCGAATGAACCACACAAAATACACTTGTGTGCACAACTCTCAACCTTCCTTCAGAGATCCAAGACTAACAAGCGATTTTCCAAAAAGCAACGCTAACTCCTGGCAGAGATACAAACAATCCGAGGAACACCAAAAGTTCCATCTCCACACGATACTCGAAGCTGAGGCGACCTTGCTCTACCAAAGCATAACAATGCCAAACCGAACTTACTTTATACCAAGCCTCTACCAAGGGTGCTTACCCATAAGTCATCCAAATCCTCTCGCAAGGCATCAGCTCATCTCGCCTGATAGGCATCCAACTCGCCTCATAGACATCCAACTCATCTCATAAGCATCCAACTCATGGTCCCTCAGCTGGACCGGACTCGCATCAACGATGCTCAAATCTCCTCAGATAAGGCCCTTGAAGGTAGTTGACCGCACTACCAACCACAAGGAAACTCTTGGCCTTAACACTAGCGCGAGACTCACGCGCACCAACACTTACCAACCGCCAACCTGCTGACTTACTCAACCTCCAGTAACACTGGGAAAAGGCTCCGGCTCCGACTCCTCTCGAGCATCCTCTCGCTTGTAGTCCATCGACTACCACTGAACTAGCCCTCTAGCACGACCTAAACAGGTGCAACTGCCATAAACGGATCCAAGGCTAAAGGAGTGCGCTGAACTCCGGACGGCATAGAGCCATCTGCTATGCCCAAGCCAAACTCAAGCGTGAACCAGACTTAGTGCCAAAGCGGCACACCAACCAATGCACCTCAAGTGCCACTACTACCAAAACCCCATCTTACTACCAATGGGGCCAACAAGATCATAACCTCAAGTGACAAGAACTCTGGCTAGGCATACAAGGGCTCCAACTCAAAAACCATGCCTACGGCATCTCATCAAACCGAAGGCTCACCGCCTACTCTTGCACCTCCACATGAGGCTCAACAAAACTCTGGCCGGCTCTCTCAACATGCAGCAGATAGCTCCACTCCAGGAGCTCACCAAAGGAAGAGTGCTCAACTCTACCAAACATCTGAGGAAAACACCAATGGATCCAATCCGAAGGGAACACTGCTCACTGCACCCTTAACCACAGGGTTCCGGCTTACTGGCTGCAAAAACAACACTTTACAGGAGCATAAAGATGCCTCAACAATCTCCTCGAAGGCTGCCAACTCTGCAGCTACTCAACTGGGCAACCAAATAATCTAACAAGACTCAAGATCAACACTTGAGCTACCCAGGCTAGTCCACACGGGGACCTGCTCCACAAACATCCACCTAAGCACAGCCATAACTAACTCCTCTCTTGGAGTGGCACTCCAAGGCAAAGCACCTCCACCCTCTCACTAGGGGAAACCAACAAGCGGGCCACAATTGGCCTCACGGAGTCCAAGCTCGCTTCTCCCACGGGGGACGATGTCCCGGGGCATCCGAATCTATCTCGGATACCTCAACAAGCCACAACAAACATCACACACCGCAAGAAGTTGGCATGATGGCGCTCTAAACCCAAACCAACAACGAGTCGAAACTCGCTTTCGTCTCCGCTCCACAACACTACACAAGGCATACACTAGATGACAGGTATTGTAAATTCTTAACCCTTTTCATAAACAGTAAACTTAGGCGTACCTGATGACTGTCGGAGTGCTGATGATCATGGAAAAACGACCTACAACAAAAGGTCACTCTGAGAATCTATGACTCGAGCTCGATACCAATCAGAACGACCCGACTGAAAGGGGTTCTTAAATAGGCCGTTACCTCAATGCATGCATTCAAATCTACAGAAAATTTGCAATATGATGTTCGGATTCTAAGTAAAAACTAAAACATAAAACATCCATTTAAAAAGTCAACATAAAATTCCTGAAACCTGTCCCTGTTTCCAAGCACCTGCTCCAAGACAAATACATTTACAAAACTTGCTCGATCGGATATTTATTTAAAACATACAAGCTTTGCAATAGTTACAACAATGCTAGAATCCGGAAATACAGTCAGCAAACACCCTAGGGCTCCGTGCCCAACTACATGCATTAAGAGGACATTTAAAACATAAACATAAACAAGACTTAGAGTTGAACAACGGGTTCCCATGATCACAGCTCCTCCTCCAAATGCATCCCGTCTCACTGCACAGTGGTTACACCGTGGAAAAACCACGAGAAATAAGGGTGAGTAACGAATTACTCAAGAAGAATCCCTAACCGGGTACAATACGAAACATCTCTCATTTAGCACACCGACATGCAACCAAACAATGACTTAGAGCAAAACGGTAGGTTTAGGCTATGTGCTAACACTAGAGCTAGCCTATCAAGGGCTTTCAACTACACACCTATCCTAGGTTCTACACTGGATGCCCATCGGGTCTTACACAACCTAGGATACAATGACACAATGATGCCCATCGGGGACTTACACACAAGGATGCCCATCGGGGTCTTACACCTCTAAACAATGATGCCCATCGGGGTCTTACACCTACGGATGCCCATCGGGGTCTTACACCTCTAGCTATCAATGCTGTCCAACGGGGTCTTACACATCTAGGATGCCCATCGGGGTCTTACACCAGCTAAACAATGATGCCCATTGGGGTCTTACACATACGGATGCCCATCGGGGTCTTACACCTCTAAACAATGATGCCCATCGTGGTCTTACACATACGGATGCCCATCGGGGTCTTACACCTCTAGCTATCAATGCTGCCCAACTGGGTCTTACACACCTAGGATGCCCATCGGGGTCTTACTCCAGCTAGGATCACTGAGATGCGCATCGGGGTCTTACACTCTTAAGCGACCTCATAATGCCCATCGGGGCTTACACACTGTGGGAATCAAGGCAAAGGCCCATCGGGGACTTACCTACATTATGGATCACCTGCCTAGCACTAACATGGAACTGTCAGAATATAACAAGAACCAGAATATGCCAAGATAAAAGACCCTAGCCTGTAACTAATATAACAGAAACACCACTACAACACAAACCTGGAAGCAAGAGAAAACATGTAACCTATCCACTAGAATTTCATACAATCACAAGATATGGTATACTATCAATTATTCGCAGGGTCCACACAACCTCGGTAAGAAACCCTTACAGTGGAAGGCAACAACACACAAGAAACTTAAGCTGCGATCGAACCCGAGCAACCTAAAGCGAACCTAACAAACACATCAAAAATCATAATCCATAGGCCTAAATATAATAAAATAACAGGGCACGGCTCGGGAGCAACTCACGAGGCGCGGCTGACACGCGAACGAGCCATTTGCAGGCGACGGCGAGGCATTTCTTGCGCCGAGGCGCAGATGGCGGAGGGCTGGCAGCGGGCGCGCCGACACGGCCGCAAGGCGAGCAGGCGCTTTCAGCGCAGACGCTAACGCGCGGCGAAGCTCTTGGGGAGGCGGCGCGCGCGCGAGCTTCGGTTGGGCGCGGCGTCGCGGCGCGGCTCGGCCACGAGGGCCAGCGCGCGCGGCGCGACGCGACGCGACGGCTACAAGACGCTCGATCTGGCATGACGAGCTACAGGGGACGCTCGATCTGACACGAGGTGCCTCAGATCTAGGCGGCGCGGCGCGCGACAGACGAGCGGCATCAGCGCGGCCGGCTGGGCGACGCGACTGCCTCGGCGGCTCTGGCCGAGACGCGATCCGGGTTTCGAGCTCGGCCGGCGACTGGCCAAGCGAGCCGGGCGAGCAGTGCTCGGGCCGGGTGACTCAGGCGAGCTGGGCTCAGCCGGGCTAGGCTCTAGGCTCGGGAGAGAGAGAGAGAGAGAGAGAGAGAGAGAGAAAGTGATTTTGAAAAGAAAAGGGAAAAATGGGAAAAATAAAGGAAAATAGGGATTTTAATCCTAATTTCCATCCTTATCCAAATCAAAACCTTAAAATCCCATTTCCCGGCTTTCTCCTTCGAGACCCGACCGAAGCAACCACTTCCAATAAATAAAACTCACTAAATCCAACTCCCAAAATCAACACCAAGGGCCCGGGCTCGAATTCCAAATGAAGCACACAACCAACCATCACTTTGCCAAAACCCAAAATCACAACCGAACTTCCAAACGACTAGCCCAAACATCTCGAGACTCGCAGCCACCAACAAACAAGCCTCGACAAAGTCAGGAGCTGCCTCGAAGCCCTAAAAATCCACAAATCCTGCCCGGGGAGCAAAAAGACCAAAATGCCCTTAAGGGACAAAACAGCTCTAACGGCCCAACCGAACCAATGAAACTGAACCGGAAGCACCTCGAGAACTGGAATAGAAAACTGGGCTCTTACAAAGACGCGTCCTCGCCTCGCTAGCGCCAGCGCCAGTTGCCGCCGCCAGCCGCAGCGCCACTGCTTGTCCTTGCCGACGACACCTGCCTGCCGCGTGCGAGTTGAGGTGTGACATTGTGTCTTCTCGGTCGGTAATTCCCGAGCCTTATCTCCTTTGGGCACTAGGCTGTTGGCTGCTGTTTATTTAATTAGGTTGTTTTTACTAAAATGCTTAGGTTGCTCGGTTTCGCTTTAAAGCTCGAGGGTCATTATTTGATTGTGAAAGTTATTTCGCTCGTTTCGGTGTAAGGATTCCTTCTCGTGGTTGTGTGGACCTCGCGATGCTTTCTTGATTGTGCCTTATATGCATGTTTACTTGTATGAACATGATTAGTGGATAGGACACCACTTGTGATTGCACTCTTGCTAGCATGTTTGCTGTTTGTACATGTTAGTGCCATGCTAGGATTGTTCTTCCAAAGATGCTTGAGATTCCTGCTTTAAGTTCGTAGTATCATGCTAGGTTATGTGTGAATGATGATGATATGTATGTCTAGCCAGAATCGCTTATTTTGTACTTCTAGCTAGTATAGTAGAGTTTGTCATCATCTAGAGGCTTGGAGCGGACATAACGTACCTTGTCCCCACCGGTCGGGAGTAGAGTCAAGCATAACGTACATTGCTTCCCCCCGGCAGCCAATGAGGATTAGCTACCTCGTTGGCATAAGCCTAGTTTGTAGCCTGCTAGAGCGGAACCTTGCCAGCGGTGCAAGCCTACCTTGGCCGGTTCTTAGCTTCGTGTCGGTGGTACAGTCGCATGATGAGTGCCGAGGGCCTCGCACTCACCGTGTTCGGTGACACCGCTTCGAGTCTTTAGGCATGCGTGCCGCCCGCGTAGTTTGTACCTAGGCCCCCACATTTACGCGCCGGCTTGCAAAGAAGATGCGGGTGTGCGCGCGCTACACGTTAGTCGCCGGCTCGGATAGCTCCCCCGGGCAATGTTCGTGAGTACACCGCCTTCCTTCTGTTTAGAGCGGACTTCTGGGTACTCTCCGATAGTCCAGATTTATTAGCGAGGGTAAGAGGCCCTTGAGGACACCCATTGGGATTGGCTTTTGAGCTGATCATATGGTCGAGGAGAAAGACCTCGAGGGTGTCGGACATCTTTGGGATCGGTTTTGAGTCGATCAATTGGCCGAGGAGAAAGACCCTCGGAGATGTCCCGGATTGGTTATGAGAGCCAATCATTAGGCCTAAGAAGGAAACTTCCGAGGATTCCAGTGATTCTGCCTTGTAAGCTCGTTGAGCTATGATCCGTGTTGGTAAATCGCTTGCATGTATACTAGGGTGCTAGATGATTGAAGTATCGATTGTACCCCTGTTGGGGATTCTTACTTGTATGTTTATACTCACCCTTATTTCTCGTGGTTTTCCACACGGTAACTTGGGACAAAGACCGGACGGCGCTAGCGGGGGAGCCGATTGATCATGGGAGACGCCGGCACTCTGTCTTTATTGTTTGCATATTTGTTCAGCATGTAGATGGACCGGAGTCCTAGGGGAACCATTATTAAAAGTTGTTTGAACTGTTTTGGATGTTTTTATATATACTGGCCAGGCTTGTTTTACTTCGTTGGTTTTTCTTAAACAAAATTGTTGATTATGTTTTAAGCATTCCCCATTCTAAATGTTTTGAAAGGTTTTAAATATGAGCACTAAACCGCTCGGTGAAATATTTAACTTGCATGCTGAGTGAGAACCTAGGTTTAGGACCATATTTTGGGTCGGGTTTTTACAGTTGGTATCAGAGCACAGAGTCATAGATTCTGTAGACTAACCTGCTTTGTAGGTTGTTGCCCCCATGATCATCGGCACTCCGCTGCCGTCAGGTTTGTCTGAGTTCATTAAGCTAAGGGTTTTATTTTACAATACTGCATCTAGTATACATGTGTTACCCTTGTTTGGCAGTGAGAGCCCCAGCGTGGGCTAGCTTCTATGCTTTGTGTAGATTGCCAGTATGTTGTTTTCACCTAGAGTACCAGGGACGTTGGTATCTCCAACCGAGGAGTTGGACCGTTCATGTTGATGATGAGACCTCGTCCAGGGTTGTTTAGACCCGTAGGCCACCTTTGGCCCTGGCAGAAGAGTTGCCAAGAGTAGGGGGTAGAGGCTAGCACGCCTCAGAGTGAGACTCCTTGAGCAGAGTGTGCTCCAGCCATGAGAGAGTTGATGGCGTCTTTTAGCAATCGAGAGCGAGACCCAGCGCGCGGATCAGAGCGCGGAGTGAGGAGTCCCGGGCACAGATAGCCTTAGCTGACAGAGTTTATTTAGGAGGCCCCCTAGTAGCTCCAGTAGCCCCGGAGGATTCCGGAAGGGCAGGATCAGCAAGTTTATGCTGATGAGTAGTTAGCATTGATGGAGCCGCCGAGTTTGGCAAGTGGAAGCCTGAGGAGCTTGATGCTTTAGAGAACTTGCTGGTAGCGGCAAGGTGGTTGACCAGGTTCGAGTTTATCATCCAAGTGTTGGGATGACTCGGTGTTCGAGAGACCGATGACTGATGTTCGAGAGGTCGAGGCGTGCCGCTCGTGCCGCTTTGATGCAAAGCAGCAGTGGTGGTGGAAGTCCCCGTGAGAGGCGGACCAAAGAAAGTCTCCACCAGCCACCCGGTCGAATTGGCCAGCTGCCAAGTTAGTAGCTTTTGAGGAAGATGTAGAGACATCTTGTCCTCCTGCAAGTCTGCAGTCATTTTGCAGCCAGTTCTTTTAGTACCCTCGTAGCCAGGGGGTAGTGTGGAGTTTGCTTGTCGGGACCTAATCCGTCCGTGGGTTTTCACCGGCTATTAGTGAGAAGCACCTTCTGTTAGCATGTTCCGTGTGTGGAGCTAGGTGCTTTGCCACGAGGGTTGGCCTCGAGTATTCGTTGAGCATCGAGTGGGATGCGGGAGTGGGCCTGGCTTGTCTGCATTAGACGTGATGTCGAGAGTTGTCTACTCGAGTGTTGAGACTCTTGTGTTGAGGGCCATTGCCCTGTCACCTGGAGTGTGACCTTCCCTACCCTCAGAGGGGCTTAAAGCCCGCAAAGGGATGTTTGTGTTGTAAAGTGTAACGGCCCAGTTTTCTATTCCAGTTCTCGAGGTGCTTCCGGTTCAGATTCAGTGGTTCGGTTGGGCCGTTAGAGCTGTTTTGACCCTTAGGGGTATTTTGGTCTTTTTGCTCCCGGGCAGGATTTGTGGTTTTTCGGGCTTCGAGGCGCTCTCCTTTGTTTGAGGCTTGTTTGTTGGTGTCTCATGCGAGTCCCGAGATGTTTGGGGTATTCGTTTGGGAGTTCGGTTGTGATTTGGGTTTTGGGCAAAGTGATCGTTGTTTGGGTGTTTCCTTTGGGATTCGAGCCCAGGCCCTTAGAGATGATTTGGGAGTTTATTTTTTTAAGTGAGATTTGTTGATCGGAAAAGGTTGCTTCAAATGGTCTCAAGGAGGAAGCGGGAAGTGGGATTTAAGGACTTTAAGGCTTATTTAAATTGGTTAAGGATGGAAAGGAGGATAAAATCCCATTTTTCCTTTTAATTCCCTTTTCCTTTTATTTTTCCCTTTTATCTTCCAAAATCCCCAAAATTCCTTTTTCTCTCCTTTCTCTCTCTCCACCCGAGCAAGCGGCCTTTTGGCCGCACCATGCCCGACCTAGTCGCCCATGTCCACCCTAGCCGCGCCACGCTCCGAGCCGCCCACTCACCCATGCCGCGCGCGCGCCGAGCCAACCTGGCGCTAGATCTGCATCGCCCCGCCTCTAGTCGCGCCGAGCCCGCCGGATCTGCATCGCCCGTGCCGTCTTCGTGTCGCCTTGGTCGCGCCGAGTCCAGATCTGCATCGCCCTCGCCCTAGTCGCGCCGAGCCCAGATCTGCACGCCCGAGTGCCGCCTCCGTGTCGCCCGTGTCCGTGTCGAGTCGCCCGAGCCACGCCGCGACCGAAGTCGCTCGCCCACAGAGGTCGTCGTGCCTTCCCGAGCGACCCGAGCCCATCGCGCGTCGCCGCCTCGCCGCGCGCGCGCCGCACCGCCCCTCGCCAAGCCGCGCGCGTGTGTCGCCGCCCACCGAGCTCGAGCCTGCGCGTGCGCGCTTGCCTCGCCTCAAAGACGCTCACGCCAAGCGCTGCAATCGCGCCGCGCGCGCGCCCGGTGCCCAGCGCCTATGCCCAGCCCACCCACTGCTCTTCTCATACGCAGCCTGCTCATGTGTCTTTGGTTGGCCCGAGCCTTGTGGCTTCTCGGATGGTATTTCCCAGTCTTTTCTTCGTTGGGCCCCGATGTGTTGGTCTTTGTTTAGGGATTTATTTCTACTGCTTTATGTATTTGATTTGGGCGACTTTATTTTATGTTTAGGTTGTTTGGGTTCGATTAGAGGCTCGAGGATTGCTTGGTTGATTTGTGATTATTTTCTCGCTTGTCCTGTAAGGATTTCTTACCGTGGTTGTGTGGACCTGCGATATGTCTCGATTGTGCCTTGTATGTTTGCCGATTGTTATGAGCATGATAGTGATAGGCGACTTTGTTTGATCTCTTGCTAGCATGATTGTTGATTTTACATGTTAGTGCCATGCTAGGTTTGTTCTTCCAAAGATGCTTGTGATTCCCGTTTAAGTTGTAGTATCATGCTAGGTAAACGTGATTGATGTCGGTCATTGCTTGCTAGCCGTGAATCATTGTTTTATTCGGTATTCTTAGCGTAGTAGGGTTTGTCATCATCCGCAGGTGAGAGCGGACATAACGTACTTTGTCCCCACCGGTCGGGAGTAGAGCGAAGCATAACGTACATTGCTTCCCCGCACAACCGATGTGGATGTAGCTACCACATCGGCATAAGCCTAGTTTGTAACTCGCTAGAGCGGAACCCCGCCAAAGGTGCAAGCTGCCTTGGCCGGTTCTTAGCTTCGTGTCGGTGGTACAGTCGCACGATGAGTGCCGAGGGCCTCGCACTCGTGTTCGGTGACACCGTTTCCGAGTCTTAGGCATGCGCACTGCCCGCGTAGTTTGCCCTTAGGCCCCGCATTTACGCCGGTTGCGAAGAAGAGCATGCGGTGTGCGCGCACACACGCGTAGTAGCTTGGTTCGGAGAGCTCCCCTGGCTAATGTTCGTGAGTACACCGCCTTCCTTCGCTTTAGAGCGGATCAGGGTACTCTCCGATAGTCCGTTGTTAGCGAGGGTAAGAGGCCCTTGAGGACACCCATTGGGATTGGCTTTTGAGCTAATCAATTGGTCGAGGAGAAAGACCCTTGAGGGTGTCGGACATCTTGGGATCGGTTTTTGAGCTGATCAATTGGCCGAGGGAGAAAGACCCTCGGAGATGTCCCGGGATTGGTTATGAGAACCAATCATTAGGCCTAAGTAGGAGACTTCCGATGATTCCGAAGTAAGAGACTTCCGATGTTTCCAGATCTTGTTTTATGAGCTCATTGAGCTATGATCTGTGTTGATAGCCGTTTGCTTGCATGTTGAGGTGCTAGATGACTGATGTATCGTATTGTACCCGGTTGGGGATTCTTCTTGAGTATGTTTATACTCACCCTTATTTATCTTTCAGGTAACTTGGGACAACACCGGGAGGGCTAGCGGAGGGAGCCGATTGATCATGGGGAACCGCCAGCACTCTGCTTTTTTATTATTGCATTGTTTATTCAAAGATGTAGATGGACATGAGTCCTAGGGGAAAACATTGTTTAAAAACGTTGCTTAAATTGTATTGTACATTTTATTAAACACTCGCCAAAGTTGTTTTACTATGTTGGATTGTTTAAACTGAAAATTGTTGGTTATGTTTTAAGGGCTCCCCTCTCTCATATGTTTTGAAAGGTTTTTAAATATAAGCTCTAAACCGCTTGTTATCATATTTAACTTGCATGCCGAGTAAGATCCCGTGTTTAGGACCATGTTTTGGGTCGGGTTCTTACAGCTTGGTATCGAGCCACGAGTCATAGATTCTGTAGACTAACCTGCTTTGTAGGTTGTTGTTCCATGATCATCGGCACTCCACGACCGCTTGGTTTGTCCGAGTTCAATTAAGTTAAGGGGTAAGAATTTACAATACTTTTCTTCTAGCTTTTATGCATGTGTAGAGTTGTGGAGCGGAGACGAGCGTTCTTACGACTCGTTGTTGGTTTGGGCTTAGAGAGCCATCATGCCAACTTTTCCGCGATCAGCGAGTAGTTTGATGAGCGGTGAGAGCCCCGTGTGGGCGATTTTGTTGCTTTGTGCGGATCGCCAAAGGTGTCGATCGCACTCGAGGAGGCGAGATTAGACTCCCATAGGCCATTTGTGGCCTAGTTGTTGGTTTCTCCCCTAGTGAGAGGGTGGAGGTGCCTTGTGCGATCGCCAAGATGTTGATTGCACTCGAGGAGCGGGGCGCTTGGCATGTCCGACCGAGGAGTTGGGTGATCTTGTTGATGTTGAGGCGCGCCCCCGGGTTGTTAGGCCCTTAGGCCAAAGTTGGCCCCGGCGCTTAAGTTGCCCAGAGGGGGGGTAGAGGCTAGCTCGCCTCGAGTTTGACTCCTTGAGCGAGTGTGCTCCACCATGTGAGATTTGATGGCGTGTCTTTAGCTATCGAGAGCAAAAGACCGGTGCGCAGCTTTGTAGCGCGTAGCGAGGAGTCCCGGCATAGATAGCCCAAATTTGACAGAGTTTGTTTCAAAGATTTTTCCCCGAAGAGCTTCTCGTAGCCCCGGAGGTTCCCGGAGGGCTTGATCAAGCAGGTTTATGCGATTGAGTTTGTTGGCGTTGATGGAGCCGCCCGATTTGGCAAGTGGATGCCTGTAGAGCTTGATGTATTAGAAAGTCCTACCGCTGCTAGTAGTAAAGCGGTTGGCGAGTTTGAGTTTAGCATCCGTGTGTTGGGATGTCCTGTTCTTGAGAGGCCGAGGTGTACTGCTCCGTCTTTGTTTTGGTACGATGAGTTGGTGGTGGTAGTCCCTTGAGAGAGGGGACTAGCGAGTCTCCACCATCGCCCGATTGATTGGCAAGTTGCCGTGTTAGTGGCTTGAGGCGGATGTAGAGACATCTCTCTCCCCCCTTGCAAGCTCGGGCCGTTGTTTTGCCGCCGCGCTCTCTTTGTACCCTCGTGAGCTGGTGTAGCGTGGAGTTTGCTTGCCGGGTTTTATCCATCTGTGGATTTCGCGGGCTAGTAGAGTGGAACACTCTTTTATTTGGATGTTCCCGAGTGTGGAACTAGTTGTTGCCACCCGAGGAGTTGGCTTTGAGCTTTTGTTGAGCATCGAGTGGGATGTAGGAGTAGGCCGTGGCAAATCTGCTGGTCGAGATGCCGAGAGATTAGGCCGCTCGAGTGTTTGGACTCTGTCTTTGAGTTCCATTGCCCCGTCACTTGAGAGTGACTTTCCCTATTCTCGAGGGGCATAAAGCTCGCTTTGAGGCTGATTCGTGTTGTAATAGATGTAGTGTCTGTTGGCACCAAGCTTTGAGAGGAGGCCTAGTTTCGTGCCGCTTGGCACTTTTGGTGCAGTGGTTCCATGGCTGCCAGTATATAGCATCCTGCTTGTCTTGTACCCTTTTCCTGAGGTTGCACCTGTTTGGGTTGCTTAAGAGATCTAGCTCGGTGGTGGTCAAAGGACTGCAAGTTTGAGGTTTTCGAGGGAAAGTAGGAGCTGTTCAGGATCTCTGAGAGTTGGGTGTAAAGGATGTTTTAGGTCATTAAGAGCTAGCGCGTTCGAGTTCTCGCACTGTGTTGTGAGCCCGTGAGCCGACTTGATGGTAGCATGATTCGGCTACCCTTTGAGTTGCCCTAGTATGGTTAGTGTTGGCATCGTGGATGCGTGGTTGATCCAGTGTTAGAGCCATGAGTTGGATGGCTGATCGTAGCGCGTTTAGTGAGCACATTGTTTTGAGGAATGTTAGCTTGGTGTGGTTTTGCGCATGTAAGAGTAAGTTGGCCAATGTGGCTTTTCGTGGTGAGTTGGCCCCGAGTGGGTTTGAACTCTTGTTGCTCCCTTGTTTGTTGTGGCTCTGTTTGGAGGCAAAAGTTGCCCCAATGTGAGAGCCCTTGTTGGCTTTGGATCTTAAGGGATCAAGTTGGAGCCGTTCACCCCGGTGCACTTTTTGCGTAGCTCGTTCCGTGGTTTATGTTTGGAAAACCACGAGAGGTTCGTGTTGAGGAGCCGTGCTCGATCTTTGAGGTGTCAAGGCTTTAGTTCTTGGCAAGTGCCCTAGCTTTGGTTTGTAAGGATGTCGTGCTCGTTGTCGGGCCGTTGGTTAAGCAAGTTTTGCTAGTTGGTCCTTGCCCCGGTTAGACTTGATTGGAACCGAGCAAGAGCGATGGTAAGCAAGCGCGCTTCATCGATCGTTTTGGCTAAGAAAGCTGTTCGGATCCTTACCTTGAGCGGAAGGTATGTTGAGGTTGTTGCTTTGAGTAGGAGGATGACGCCTCCTCGTAGCGCTTTCCGGTTCCCTTGGTTTCCAAGTTGGAGTTGGCCAAATGAGTTGAGATCTTTGGAGAGGTTGTGGCCGCGTGGCCGGTTGTTTGTTAGATCGTTGTCGTCGACCGTGTGTGTCGGAGGGTGATCGGAGGATCTCTAGTTGTGGAGAGCCTCTCGAGCTCGCTTAGACCCAGCGGTGTTCCTTGGGTGAGTTGCTTACAGATTTGGCGATCTAGCAAGCTTGTGCTTGTTTGGTTTTGGAGGCTAGTTGGTGCTTGGTGTTGACCAAGATTTGGTTCTCTTGATGTTTCAAGAGCTTGCTCGGTTCGAGCGCAGGGCGTTGCCACGAGGATTTGTTCCTAGTCCGGTTGTTTTGGGAGTTGATTCCTCTCTCTGGGTTGAGTAAGTTCGGCTAGTTCTGGATTGGTGATCCAATCGGTTGAGTTTCCTTGGGTGTCGCTTCCAAGAGAGTTGGTTGATGTTGCCCTTGGGTTTGAGCAAGTCGTGGCGTGTGTGATGTTCGCCGCCCTTTAGAGTTTTGCTTGGCCGGGAAATCGTTCCCGTTGAGGAGTCGGCGTAGCTCTGAGTTGTGTAGTTGATCGAGTAGTAGCGCAGTGGTTAGCCCAATGAGAGGTCCTGCATTGTGTTGTTAGCAAGCGAAAAGTTGTTTGTCCCATAAGAGCGGTGGCCACCAGTTTAAAGTTGAGCTTGAGTTGAGTTTCTGCTGAGCAAGGCCTTCTCGGGCTTTGTTTCTAGTTGTTGAGCTTTCGCGATTGGCGAATAGTGAGCCTCGATTGAGTGTGTTGGCACAGAGGTGCCGTGGCATTGGTTGGTTAGCCTTTGGGGTACATTTTCCTCAAGTTGTTGTGAGTTGTCTTTGGTAGCCCTGTGAGGGTTTGGTCCTTCTTCTGCCGAGATTTTCCATGAGAGGAATGTTGGGTGTTTCCTTGCACGGCAATGTTCTCTTTGGCGATTGCTAGTAGGTTTGCATGGAAAAGTTTGTGTTCGACCGCTGTGAGGCTCCAGCTTGTTGGCTTGGCCGAGTGGAGCACAGGCTCTGGTTTTTGGCCATTTAGGGTTGGCCGTGGCGTGAAGTTTCAGCTTGTGCTAGTGGGAAAAAGTTTGCCTTTTGGATCAATCGCGATTGGTGGTTCGATTGTTTTCGTTAAGGCTTTAGGCAAGCCTTGTGGTTCATTGGTCTCTTGTGAAGAAAGAGTAGGCCGTTTGGTTTATGGAACCCGAGAGGTTTCGATTGTTTGGCCACCTTGGCGTTGTGTTGAGGCGATTTGTTATCGGGCCAGGGCATTCAGAGAAGTTACGCCATGGCGTGGCGTTGAGTTTTGGAGCTTGTGCCCGATCTGCGGTTTTTTGAGAGTAACACCGCTGAGAGGTGTTCCGTGTTGGTTTAGCGGGGTTTTGGCCGAGCCCCAAGTTTGTAGGGCTTTCGAGATCCTTGAGCGGATTCGAGCGATGGTTAGCTTTGCCCCGTCTTTGACAAAGATGCAAGTTTTGTGTTCCTCGTCTCTTTGTTGAGATAGTATGTGGCGGTCGGAGAGCTTTGTGGCTTTGAGCCTTTGAGAACCCAAGAGGGTTTGGTTATCGAGAGAAGGGCTAGTGTTGTTTTAGCCGAGAAGTTCATTGGCTAAGAATCGATGGAGTATTTTTAGAGTCAAGTTTCGTTTTAGGACTTTCGAGGACGAAAGTCTTAAAAGGAGGGAGTATTATAACGGCCCGATTTTCTATTCCAGCCTCGAGGTGCTTCCTGCTCGGTCAGTGGTTCAGTTGGGCCGTTAGAGCTGCTTTGACCCTTAGGGTATTTTGGTCTTTTGCTCCCGGGGCGGATTTGTGGTTTTTCAGGGCTTGAGGCGGCTCCCCGCCTTTGTTGAGGCTTGTTTGTTGGTGTCTGCGAGTCCCGAGATGTTTGTGGTATTCGTTTGGGAGTTCGGTTGTGATTTGGGTTTTGGGCAAAGTGATCGTTGTTTGGGTGTTTCCTTTGGGATTCGAGCCTGTGCCCTTAGAGATGATTTGGGAGTTTATTTTTTTAGTGAGATTTGTTGATCGGAAAAGGTTGCTTCAAATGTCTCGAAGGAGGAAGGCGGGAAGTGGGATTTAAGGACTTTAAGGCTTATTTAAATTGGTTAAGGATGGAAAGGAGGATAAAATCCCATTTTTCCTTTTAATTCCCTTTTTCCTTTTATTTTTCCCTTTTATCTTCCAAAATCCCCAAAATTCCTTTTTCTCTCCTTTCTCTCTCCTCCACTTTGGCGACCCCTTGGCGCACCATGCCCAGACCCTAGTCGCCCATGTCCAGCCCTAGCCGCGCCACGGCTCCAGCCGCCCAGCTCACCCCATGCCGCGCCGTGCCGAGCCACCCCAAAGACGAGATCTGCATCGACGCTCGCCCTAGTCGCGCCGAGCCCAGGATCTGCATCGCCCAGCCGTCTTCGTGTCGCCTTGGTCGCGCCGAGTCCAGATCTGCATCGCCCTCGCCCTAGTCGCGCCGAGCCCGGATCTGCATCGCCCAGTGCCGCCTCCGTGTCGCCGGTCGTGTCCGTGTCGAGTCGCCCGAGCCACTCGCCGCACCGAAGTCGCTCGCCCACAGAGGTCGTCGTGCCTTCCCGCGCCCCGAGCCCATCGCGTCGCGTCGCCTCGCCGCGCGCCCGTCTGCCGCCCTCCCTCTAAGCCGCGCGTGTGTCGTCCGCCAGCCGAGCTCGAGCCGCGCGCCGCGGCGCCGCCTTGCCTCGCCCAGCGCGCGCGCACGCGCAGCGCGCCCACGCCTGCGCCCGGTGCCCAGCGCACAGTGCCCAGCGCCCGGCCACCTGCTCTTAATGCAGAGTAGCCTGCTGTTGTGTCTTTGGTTGGCCCGAGCCTTGTGGCTTCTCGGATGGTATTTCCAGTCTTTTTCTTCGTTGGGCCCGATGTGTTGGCTGGTCTTTGTTTAGGGATTTATTTGGGCTGTTTATGTATTTGATTTGGGCGACTTTATTTTATGTTTAGGTTGTTTGGGTTCGATTAGAGGCTCGAGGATTGCTTGGTTGATTTGTGATTATTTTCTCGCTTGTCCCGGTAAGGATTTCTTACCGTGGTTGTGTGGACCTGCGATATGTCTCGATTGTGCCTTGTATGTTTGCTTTGATTGTTATGAGCATGATAGTGATAGGCGACTTTGTTTGATCTCTTGCTAGCATGATTGTTGATTTTACATGTTAGTGCCATGCTAGGTTTGTTCTTCCAAAGATGCTTGTGATTCTGCTTAAGTTGTAGTATCATGCTAGGTAAACGTGATTGATGTCGGTCATTGCTTGCTAGCCGGGAATCATTGTTTTATTCGGTATTCTTAGCGTAGTAGGGTTTGTCATCATCCGGTGAGGCGAGAGCGGACATAACGTACTTTGTCCCCACCGGTCGGGAGTAGAGCGAAGCATAACGTACATTGCTTCCCCGGCGGCAGCCGATGTGGATGTAGCTACCACATCGGCATAAGCCTAGTTTGTAACTCTGCTAGAGCGGAACCACGCCAGCGGTGCAAGCTGCCTTGGCGGTTCTTAGCTTCGTGTCGGTGAAGTACAGTGCCGCATGGAAGAGTGCCGAGGGCCTCGCACTCATCGTGTTCGATGACACCGTTTCCGAGTCTTAGGCATGCGTGCTGCCCGCGTGGTTTGCCCTTAGGCCCCGCATTTACGCCGGTTGCGAAGAGCATGCGGTGTGCGCAAGACACGCGCGTTAGTAGCCGGGTTCGGAGAGCTCCCCGGGCTAATGTTCGTGAGTACACCGTTCCTTCCATTTAGAGCGGATCATGGGTACTCTCCCGATAGTCCGTTGTTAGCGAGGGTAAGAGGCCCTTGAGGACACCCATTGGGATTGGCTTTTGAGCTAATCAATTGGTCGAGGGAGAAAGACCCTCGAGGGTGTCGGACATCTTGGGATCGGTTTTGAGCTGATCAATTGGCCGAGGGAGAAAGACCCTCGGAGATGTCCCGGGATTGGTTATGAGAACCAATCATTAGGCCGGAAGTAGGAGACTTCCGATGATTCCGGAAGTAAGAGACTTCCGATGTTTCCAGATCTTGTTTTATGAGCTCATTGAGCTATGATCTGTGTTGATAGCTGTTTGCTTGCATGTTGAGGTGCTAGATGACTGATGTATCGTATTGTACCCCGGTTGGGGATTCTTACTGAGTATGTTTATACTCACCCTTATTTATCTTTTAGGTAACTTGGGACAACACCGGAGGGCTAGCGGAGGAGCCGATTGATCATGGGGAACCGCCAAGACTCTGTCTTTTATTATTGCATTGTTTATTCAAAGATGTAGATGGACGAAAGTCCTAGGGGAAAACATTGTTTAAAACGTTGCTTAAATTGTATTGTACATTTTATTAAACACTGGCCAGGTTGTTTTACTATGTTGGATTGTTTAAACTGAAAATTGTTGGTTATGTTTTAAGGGCTCCCCCTTCTCATATGTTTTGAAAGGTTTTTAAATATAAGCTCTAAACCGCTTGTTATCATATTTAACTTGCATGCCGAGTAAGATCCCGAGTTTAGGACCATGTTTTGGGTCGGGTTCTGAGCTTGGTATCGAGCACGAGTCATAGATTCTGTAGACTAACCTTTGCTTTGTAGGTTGTTGTTCCCATGATCATCGGCACTCCACGACCGCTTGGTTTGTCTCGAGTTCAATTAAGTTAAGGGTAAGAATTTACAATACTTTTCTTCTAGCTTTTATGCATGTGTAGAGTTGTGGAGCGGAGACGAAGCGGTTTCGACTCGTTGTTGGTTTGGGCTTAGAGAGCCATCATGCCAACTTTTCCGCGATCTGCGAGTAGTTTGATGAGCGGTGAGAGCCCTCGTGTGGGCGATTTTGTTGCTTTGTGCGGATCGCGATGTGTCGATCGCACTCGACTGGGGAGGCGAGAGATTAGACTCCCATAGGCCATTTGTGGCCTAGTTGTTGGTTTCTCCCCTAGTGAGAGGGTGGAGGTGCCTTGTGCGATCGCCGATATGTTGATTGCACTCGGAGGAGCGGGGCGCTTGGCATGTCCGACCGAGGAGTTGGACCGATCTTGTTGATGTTGAGGCCGCGTCCCTGGGTTGTTAGGCCCGTAGGCCAAAGTTGGCCCCGGCGCTTAAGTTGCCCGAGGGGGTAGAGGCTAGCTCGCCTCGAGTTTGACTCCTTGAGTAGAGTGTGCTCCACCATGTGAGATTTGATGGCGTGTCTTTAGCTATCGAGAGAGCAAAGACCAGTGCGCAGCTTTGTAGCGCGTAGCGAGAGTCCCTGCATAGATAGCCCAAATGACGAGTTTGTTTCACATTTTCCCCAAGAGTAGCTCGTAGCCGGAGGTTCCCGGAGGGCTTGATCAAGCAGGTTTATGCGATTGAGTTTGTTGGCGTTGATGGAGCCGCCCGATTTGGCAAGTGGATGCCTGTGAGAGCTTGATGTATTAGAAAGTCCTCACCGCTAGTAGTAAAGCGGTTGGCGGTTTGAGTTTAGCATCCGTGTGTTGGGATGTCCTCGCTGCTCGAGAGGCCGAGGTGTACTGCCCCGTGCTTGTTTGGTACAGATGAGTTGGTGGTGGTAGTCCCTGAGAGAGGGGACTAGCGAGTCTCCACCACGCCCGATTGATTGGCAAGTTGCCGTGTTAGTGGCTTGAGGCGGATGTAGAGACATCTCTGTCCCCCTTGCAAGCTTTCTTTGTTGTTTTGCAGCCGATTCTCTTTGTACCCTCGTAGCCGTGGTGTAGCGTGGAGTTTGCTTGCGGGGTTTATCCATCCGTGGATTTCGGCGGGCTAGTAGAGTGGAACACTCTTTTATTTGGATGTTCCCGGTGTGGAACTAGTTGTTGCCACCCGAGGAGTTGGCCCGAGCTTTTGTTGAGCATCGAGTGGGATGTAGGAGTAGGCCGTGGCAAGTCTGTTGGTCGAGATGCCGAGAGATTAGGCTCGCTCGAGTGTTTGGACTCTGTCTTTGAGTTCCATTGCCCCGTCACTTGGAGAGTGACTTTCCCTATTCTCAGAGGGGCATAAAGCTCGTTTGAGGCTGATTCGTGTTGTAATAGATGTAGTGTCTGTTGGCACCAAGCTTTGAGAGGAGGCCTAGTTTCGGGCCGCTTGGCACTTTTGGTGCGGGTGTGGTTCCATGGTCGCCTGAGTATAGCATCCCCGCTTGTCTTGTACCCTTTTCCGAGGTTGCACTGTTTGGGTTGCTTAAGAGATCTAGCTCGGTGGTGGTCAAAGGACCGCAAGTTTGAGGTTTTCGAGGAAAGTAGGAGCTGTTCAGGATCTCTGAGAGTTGGGTGTAAAGGATGTTTTAGGTCATTAAGAGCTAGCGCGTTCGAGTTCTCGCGCTGTGTTGTGAGCTTTGTGAGCCGACTTGATGGTAGCATGATTCGGCTACCCTTTGAGTTGCCCTAGTATGGTTAGTGTTGGCATCGTGGATGCGTGGTTGATCGATGTTAGAGCCATGAGTTGGATGGCTGATCGTAGCGCGCTTAGTGAGCACATTGTTTTGAGGAATGTTAGCTTGGTGTGGTTTTGCGCATGTAAGAGTAAGTTGGCCAATGTGGCTTTTAAGTGGTGAGTTGGCTCAGAGTGGGTTTGAACTCTTGTTGCTCCCTTGTTTGTTGTGGCTCTGTTTGGAGGCAAAAGTTGCCTGTGTGAGAGCCCTTGTTGGCTTTGGATCTTAAGGGATCAAGTTGGAGCCGTTCACCCCGGTGCACTTTTTATGTAGCTCGTTAAAGTGGTTTATGTTTGGAAAACCACGAGAGGTTCGTGTTGAGGAGCCAGTGCTCGATCTTTGAGGTGTCAAGGCTTTAGTTCTTGGCAAGTGCCCTAGCTTTGGTCAGTAAGGATGTCGTGCTCGTTGTCGGCCGTTGGTTAAGCAAGTTTTGCTAGTTGGTCCTTGCCTGGTTAGACTTGATTGGAACCGAGCAAGAGCGATGTAGTGGCAAGCCGCGCGCGATTTACGATCGTTTTGGCTAAGAAAGTCGTTCGGATCCTTACCTTGAGCGAAAGGTATGTTGAGGTTGTTGCTTTGAGTAGGAGGATGACGCCTCCTGTAGCGTTCCGGTTCCCTTGGTTTCCAAGTTGGAGTTGGCAGCGTAGTTGAGATCTTTGGAGAGGGTTGTGGCGCGTGCTTGCTTGTTTGTTAGATCGTTGTCGACCGTGTGTGTGTGGAGGGTGATCGAGAGGATCTCTAGTTGTGGAGAGCCTCTCGAGCTCGATTAGACCCAGGCGGTGTTCCTTGGGTGAGTTGCTTACAGATTTGGCGCTCTAGCAAGCTTGTGTTTGTTTGGTTTTGGAGGCTAGTTGGTGCTTGGTGTTGACCAAGATTTGGTTCTCTTGATGTTTCAAGAGCTTGCTCGGTTCGAGCTGCAGGGCGTTGCCACGAGGATTTGTTCCTAGTCCGGTTGTTTTGGGAGTTGATTCCTCTCTCGGTGGTTGAGTAAGTTCGGCTAGTTCGGATTGGTGATCCAATCGCTTGAGTTTCCCTTGGGTGTCGCTTCCAAGAGAGTTGGTTGATGTTGCCCTTGGGTTTGAGCAAGTCACGAGCGTGTGTGATGTTCGCCGCCCTTTAGAGTTTTGCTTGCTTTGGGAAATCGTTCCCGTTGAGGAGTCAGCGTAGCTCTGAGTTGTGTAGTTGATCGAGTAGCGCAGTGGTTAGCCCAATGAGAGGGTCCTCGCATTGTGTTGTTAGCAAGCGAAAAGTTGTTTGTCCCCGCAAGAGCGGTGGCCACCCATTTAAGAGTTGAGCTTGAGTTGAGTTTCTGCGAGCAAGGCCTTCTCGGGCTTTGTTTCTAGTTGTTGAGCTTTCGCGATTGGCGAATAGCCGAGCCTCGATTGAGTGTGTTGGCACGCAGAGGTGCCGTGGCATTGGTTGGTTAGCCTTTGGGCATGTTTTCCTCAAGCCGTTGTGAGTTGGCCGGGTAGCCCCGTGAGGGTTTGGTCCTTCTTTTGCCGAGATTTTCCATGAGAGGAATGTTGGGTGTTTCCTTGCTGGCAATGTTCTCTTTGGCCATTGCTAGTAGGTTTGCATGGAAAAGTTTGTGTTCGGCCGTTGTGAGGCTCGATTGTTGGCTTGGCCGAGTGGAGCTGTGCTGGTTTTTTGGCCATTTAGGGTTGGCCGTGGTGAAGTTTCACTTGTGCTAGTGGGAAAAAGTTTGCCTTTTGGATCAATCGCCAGATTGGTGGTTCGATTGTTTTTCGTTAAGGCTTTAGGCAAGCCTTGTGGTTCATTTGGTCTCTTGTGAAGAAAGAGTAGGCCGTTTGGTTTATGGAACCCGAGAGGTTCAGATTGTTTGGCCACCTTGGCGTTGTGTTGAGGCGATTTGTTATCGGTTGTGGGCATTCGAGAGAAGTTACGCCGGTGCGTGGCGTTGAGTTTTGGAGCTTGTGCCCGATCTGCGATTCTTTGAGAGTAACACCGTTGAGAGGTGTTCCGTGTTGGTTTAGCGGGGTTTTGGCCGAGCCCCAAGTTTGTAGGGCTTTCGAGATCCTTGAGCGGATTCGAGCGATGGTTAGCTTTGCCCCGTCTTTGACAAAGATGCAAGTTTTGTGTTCCTCGTCTCTTTGTTGAGATAGTATGTAAGCGGATCGAGAGAGCTTTGTGGCTTTGAGCCTTTGAGAACCCAAGAGGGTTTGGTTATCGAGAGAAGGGCTAGTGTTGTTTTAGCCGAGAAGTTCGATTGGCTAAGAATCGATGGAGTATTTTTAGAGTCATTTCGTTTTAGGACTTTCGAGGGACGAAAGTCTTAAAAGGAGGGAGTATTGTAACGGCCCGATTTTCTATTCCAGCTTCTCGAGGTGCTTCCGGTTGATTCATGGTTCGGTTGGGCCGTTAGAGCTGCTTTTTGACCCTTAGGGGTATTTTGGTCTTTTGCTCCCGGGCGGGATTTGTGGTTTTTCGGGGCTTGAGGCAGCTCCCCGCTTTTGTTGAGGCTTGTTTGTTGGTGTCTGCGAGTCCCGAGATGTTTGTGGTATTCGTTTGGGAGTTCGGTTGTGATTTGGGTTTTGGGCAAAGTGATCGTTGTTTGGGTGTTTCCTTTGGGATTCGAGCCCAGGCCCTTAGAGATGATTTGGGAGTTTATTTTTTTAAGTGAGATTTGTTGATCGGAAAAGGTTGCTTCAGCCGGGTCTCGAAGGAGGAAGCCGGGAAGTGGGATTTAAGGACTTTAAGGCTTATTTAAATTGGTTAAGGATGGAAAGGAGGATAAAATCCCATTTTTCCTTTTAATTCCCTTTTTCCTTTTATTTTTCCCTTTTATCTTCCAAAATCCCCAAAATTCCTTTTTCTCTCCCTTTCTCTCTCCTCCACCCGAGCGGCCCTTTGGCGCACCATGCCCAAATTAGTCGCCCATGTCCAGCCTAGCCGCGCCCTCGCTCGGGCCGCCCACTCACGCATGCGCGCGCCGTGCCGAGCCACCCAAAGACGAATCGCATCGCCCTCGCCCTAGTCGCGCGAGCCCAGATCTGCGCTCGCCCGAGCCGTCTTCGTGTCGCCTTGGTCGCGCCGAGTCGGATCTGCATCGCCCTCGCCCTAGTCGCGGCGAGCCCAGATCTGCATCGCCTAGGCCGTCTCGTGTCGCCAGTGTCCGTGTCGAGTCGCCCGAGCCCTCGCCGCACCGAAGTCGCTTCGCCCTCAGACGTCGTCATGTCTTCCCGAGTGCCCCAGAGCCCATCGCGTCGCGCGTCGCCTCGCGCGCGCGCGCCGTCGCGCCCGTCCTCTGCCAAGCCGCGCGTGTGTCGTCGCCCAGCCCGAGCTCGAGCCCGCGCCGTCGCGCCCTTGCCTCGCCCAGCGCGCCAAGCGCTGCGCGCGCCCGCCTGCGCCCGGTGCCCAGCGCTGTGCCCGGCGCTCGGCCAGTACCACTCTTACTGCGCCCACCTGCTGTTGTGTCTTTGGTTGGCCCGAGCATTGTGGCTTCTCGGATGGTATTTCCCGAGTCTTTTCTTCGTTGGGCCCCATGTGTTGGTCTCTTTGCTTAGGGATTTATTTGGGCTGTTTTATGTATTTGATTTGGGCCGCTTTATTTTATGTTTAGGTTGTTTGGGTTCGATTAGAGGCTCGAGGATTGCTTGGTTGATTTGTGATTATTTTCTCGCTTGTCCTGTAAGGATTTCTTACCGTGGTTGTGTGGACCTGCGATATGTCTCGATTGTGCCTTGTATGTTTCTTTGATTGTTATGAGCATGATAGTGATAAGCGACTTTGTTTGATCTCTTGCTAGCATGATTGTTGATTTTACATGTTAGTGCCATGCTAGGTTTGTTCTTCCAAAGATGCTTGTGATTCTGTTTAAGTTGTAGTATCATGCTAGGTAAACGTGATTGATGTCGGTCATTGCTTGCTAGCCGTGAATCATTGTTTTATTCGGTATTCTTAGCGTAGTAGGGTTTGTCATCATCCGCAGGCCGAGAGCGGACATAACGTACTTTGTCCCCACCGGTCGGGAGTAGAGCGAAGCATAACGTACATTGCTTCCCTGTGGCCGATGTGGATGTAGCTACCACATCGGCATAAGCCTAGTTTGTAACTGCTAGAGCGGAACCACGCCAGCGGTGCAAGCCCGCCTTGGCGGTTCTTAGCTTCGTGTCGGTGAATACAGTGCTGCACAGATGAGTGCCGAGGGCCTCGCACTCATCGTGTTCGGTGACACCGTTTAGAGTCTTAGGCATGCGTGCACGCCCGCGTAGTTTGCCCTTAGGCCCCGCATTTACGCCGGTTGCGAGAAGAGCATGCGGTGTCGCGCGCACACGCGTTAGTAGCCGGTTCGGAGAGCTCCCGGGCTAATGTTCGTGAGTACACGCCTTCCTTCCGATTTAGAGCGGTCATGGGTACTCTCCCGATAGTCCAGTTGTTAGCGAGGGTAAGAGGCCCTTGAGGACACCCATTGGGATTGGCTTTTGAGCTAATTAATTGGTCGAGGAGAAAGACCCTCGAGGTGTCGGACATCTTGGGATCGGTTTTTGAGTGATCAATTGGCCGAGGGAGAAAGACCCTCGGAGATGTCCCGGGATTGGTTATGAGAACCAATCATTAGGCCTAAGTAGGAGACTTCCGATGATTCCGGAAGTAAGAGACTTCCGATGTTTCCATATCTTGTTTTATGAGCTCGTTGAGCTATGATCCATGTTGATAGCCGTTTGCTTGCATGTTGAGGTGCTAGATGACCCGATGTATCGTATTGTACCCCTGTTGGGATTCTTACTGAGTATGTTTATACTCACCCTTATTTATCTTTCGGTAACTTGGGACAACACCGGGAGGGCTAGCGGAGGGAGCCGATTGATCATGGGGAACCGCCGGCACTCTGTCTTTTATTATTGCATTGTTTATTCAAAGATGTAGATGGGCAGAGTCCTAGGGAAAACATTGTTTAAAACGTTGCTTAAATTGTATTGTACATTTTATTAAACACTGGCCAGGTTGTTTTACTATGTTGGATTGTTTAAACTGAAAATTGTTGGTTATGTTTTAAGGGCTCCCCCTTCTCATATGTTTTGAAAGGTTTTTAAATATAAGCTCTAAACCGCTTGTTATCATATTTAACTTGCATGCTGAGTAAGATCCCAGGTTTAGGACCATGTTTTGGGTCGGGTTCTTACATAAAGGAAGTAGTGCCTGTTGGCACCAAGCTTTGAGAGGAGGCCTAGATTCAGGCCAGTTGGCACTTTTCGTGCAGGTGGTTCCAGGACCCGCCCGGAGTTTAGCATTCCCACAAGTCTTGTACCCATTCCTGAGATTGCACCTATTTGGGCTGCATAAGAGATCTAGCTCGGTGGTAGCCAGAGAACTACAAGTTTAAGGTCGTTTGAGGGATAAGTAGAAGCCTTTCAGGGTCACCGAGAGTTGGGTACAAAGGATGTTGTTGGTTGTTAAGGGCTAGCGCGTCCGAGTTCTCGCGCCTGTGTTGTGGGCTTGTGAGCCAGTTGGATGGTAGTGTGATTCGACTACCCTGGAGTTACCCTAATATGAGTAGGGTTGGCATCGATGATGCGTGGTTGATCCAGTGTTAGAGCCATGAGTTGGATGGTTGAGCGGAGCATTTAGTGGGCACATTGGTATGAGGGATGTCAGCTTGGTGTGGTTATGCTCTTGTAAGAGTGAGTTGACCAATGTAGCTTTTCGTGGTGAGTTGACTCCGAGTGGTTTGAACTCTTGTTGCTCCTTTTCTAGTTGTGGCTCTTTTGGGAGGCAAAAGTTGCCTCGTGTGAGACTACGTGTTGGTTTGGATCTTAAGGAACCAAGTTGGAGCTGTACACGCCGGTGTACTTTTGTGTAGCTCGTTCCGTGGTGTATTTTGCAGGAACCACTAGAGGATCGTGTTGAGTAGCAAGTGCTCAGTTCTTGAGGTGTTAGGGCTTTAGTTCTTGGCAAGCGCCTTAACCTCGGTTGTGAGGATACCGTGCCTGTAGCCGTGTTGTTGCGTAGGCAAGTTATGCTAGTTGGCCCTTGACCTAGGTAGAGGCATTTCTTGTTGATCGATGGTTGGAGTTCAATTGGAACTGATCCAGGGCGATGGTAGCAAAATCGTGGAGTTTCTGGCCGCCTTGGCTAAAGGAGTTGTTCAAATCCTTACCCTGGATAGAAGCTACGATGTGGCTGATGCTTTGAGCAAGAGGAAGTTGGGTCTTCCGGTTGTTCCCGCTCAGGTGGATAGCAGATTCGCCGACAGGTCCAGTCTAGGGGTCGCGATCAGCGCCGACCGTAGGTTAGAGCTCAGGATCATCAGCAGGGCGGGGCCAGGTAGCCGGCTCATTGCATCAAGTGTGGTAAGGCGCTTTTCGGATTGTTTGGAGCATCGCCCGTGCTTGCTACAGATGTGGCATGGAAGAGCTTTTGGCCAGCACAGTTGAGATGCTGTAGGGAGATGTGCTCGTGTAGCCAGTTGTCAGTTAGACCGTTTGACGACAGTGTGTGTCAGAGGAAGATCGGAGGAACCCTAAGTTGTGGAGAGCCTCACCAGAGCTCAGTCAGACCCAGGCAGTGTTCCTCTTTTGAGTTGCTGGATGCTTGTTGTCGGTTAACAAGCAAGAGTTGTTCTTAGTAGCCTCCACGTTGGTTTTCGGAATTCTTAGCAAGGTGGTGCTTGGTGTTGACCAAGGTTTGGTTCCCATGTTGTTTCTAGAGCTAGCTTGGTTCGAGCAAGCTGGCGTTGCCCTGAGGACTTGTTCCTAGTCAGGAAGTTTTGGGAGTTGACCCCTCCCTCGGCAATTGAGTAGGCACTGCTAGTTCCAAGTTGGGGGTTCAAGCGATTGAGGATCCTCGGATGTTGCTTCCGAGAGAGTTGGTTGTTGTTGCCCTTGGGTTTGGGCAAGACAGCGAGCGTGTGTGAAGTACGCTGTCCTTCGGATGTCCGCGCTGGCTGGTAAATCGTTCTGTTGAGGAGGAGTCGGCTTAGCTCCCGAGTTGTGTAGTTGATCGAGTAGCGCAGCCGGTCACCCCAAATGAGAGTGTCCCTGCGTTTGTTTGTTAGCAAGCGGAAAGTTGTTTGTTCCCGCAAGGGCGGAGGCCTGCCAGTTCAAGGGCTTGAGTTGTTGTTGGATCTTTGAAGTTTGTAGAACCCCTTAGTTCTTTGGTAGTTGAGTTGCACCGTGGATGCCGACCTCGAGTTTTAACTTTTGAGGTAGTCTTGCCGTTCTCGTGTTGTTCAGGATCCGCAAGCTTGTGGTCGTCGCTATCCTTATTCCTCGCGATGTTTCGTGGGTGGAGTTTCTGGATTGGAAGAAGAGTTAGGTCTAAGCTAAAGGAGGAAGTCCTTTGAGTAGCCAGTTGGACTTAAGAGTTGAGTGGCAGCTTGGAGGCGAGCCTTGCTCGTTATAAGCTTGGGTTGAGTTTCTGCGGAGCAAGCCTTCTCGGGCTTTGTTCCTAGTTGATGTGCGTTCGCGATTGGCGTTATAAATGAGCCACGATTGAGTGGGTTGGCACGAGATGTCGTGGCATTGGTTGGAAACCTTAGAGTTGTTATCCTCCAGCTTTTGTGTTGCTAGTAGCCGCGTGTTGTTTTATTCCTTGCTGCTCGAGGTTCCCGTGAGAGGAATGTTGTTTGTTTTCCTATCCGCGATGTTCACCTAGGCGATGGCTGATCGGATTGCATTGGAAAGTTTGTTGTCGGCCGTTGAGGGCTCTGGTTTATTAGTTTGGCCGAGTGGAGCCTGCTCGGACCTTGTCGTTCGGGGTGGCCGGTCAAGTATCATCTAGTGTGAGTGGTGGTAGCCGCTTGGTGAACTGAAAAGTGCCCTTGGCTTTGGTGCTTCGATTTCTCGTAAGATGGTTGCTTTAGTGTTGTGGACGCATGCTAGTTGGAGAAGGTTGCACGGGGATCACCACCGGTTGGTGGTTCGAATTGGATTTCGTTAAGGATTGTAGGCAACCAGTGGGGTTCGCAGTGTAAGAACCCGACCCAAAACATGGTCCTAAACACAGGTTCTCACTCAAGATGCAAGTTAAATATGATAACAAGCGGTTTAGAGCTCATATTTAAAAACCTTTCAAAACATATGAGAAGGGAAGCCCTTAAAACATAACCAACAATTTTCATTTAAAACAATCCAACAAAGTAAAACAACTTTGGCCGATGTTTAATAAAATGTACAATACAATTTAAGCAACGTTTTTAAACAATGTTCCCCTAGGACTCTGTCCCATCTACATGCCGAATAAACAATGCAATAATAAAAGATGAGTGCCAGCGGTTCCCATGATCAATCGGCTCCTCCGCTAGCCCTCCCGGTGTTGTCCCAAGTTACCCGAAAGATAAATAAGGGTGAGTATAAACATACTCAGTAAGAATCCCCAACCGGGTACAATACGATACATCGGACATCTAGCACCTCAACATGCAAGCAAACAAATTATCAACACGCATCATAGCTCAACGAGCTCATAAAACAAGATTTGGAAACATCGGAAGTCTCTTACTTCCGGAATCATCGGAAGTCTCCTACTTCCGGCCTAATGATTGGTTCTCATAACCAATCCCGGGACATCTCCGAGGGTCTTTCTCCCTCGGCCAATTGATCGACTCAAAAAACCGATCCCAAGATGTCCGACACCCCCTCGAGGGTCTTTCTCCTCGACCAATTGATTAGCTCAAAAGCCAATCCCAATGGGTGTCCTCAAGGGCCTCCTTGCCCTCGCTAACAATCTGGACTATCGGGAGAGTACCCGAAGTCTGGCTCTAAACTGGAAGAAACTGGTGTACTCACGAACATTAGCCCGGGGGAGCTCTCCGAACCGGCGACTAACGCGTGTCGGTGCGCGCACACCGCATGCTCATCTCGCAACCGGCGTAAATGCGGGGCCTAAGGGCAAACTACGCGGGTCGAACGCATGCCTAAAGACTCGGAAGCGGTGTCACCGAACACGATGGTGCGAGGCCCTCGGCACTCATCTGTGCGCAACTGTACCACCGACACGAAGCTAAGAACGGCCAAGGCGAGCTTGCACCGCTGGCGGGGTTCCGCTCTAGCGAGCTACAAACTAGGCTTATGCCGATGTGGTAGCTAAATCCACATCGGCTGCAGGGGGAAGCAATGTACGTTATGCTTCGCTCTACTCCCGACCGGTGGGGACAAAGTACGTTATGTCCGCTCTCACCTGGGATGATGACAAACCCTACTACGCTATCTAAGAATACCGAGTAAATCAATGATTCTGGCTAGCAAGCAATGACCGACATCAATCACGTTTACCTAGCATGATACTACAACTTAAACAGAATCACAAGCATGCTTTGGAAGAACAAACCTAGCATGGCACTAACATGTAAAATCAACAAACATGCTAGCAAGAGATCAAACAAAGTCGCCTATCACTATCATGCTCATAACAATCAAAGAAACATACAAGGCACAATCGAGATATATCGCGAGGTCCACACAACCACGGTAAGAAATCCTTACAGGACAAGCGAAAAATAATCACAAATCAACCAAGCAATCCTCGAGCCTCTAATCGAACCCAAACAACCTAAACATAAAATAAAGCGACCCAAATCAAATACATAAAACAGCCCAAAATAAATCCCTAAACAAAGAGCCAACAAATCGGGGCCCAACGAAGAAAAGACTCGGGAAATACCATCCGAGAAGCCACAAGGCTCGGGCCAACCAAAGACACAACAGCAGCGGGCGCGCGCAGAAGAGCAAAGCGGGCCAAGGCGCTGGGCAGGGGCGAGGCACCGGGCGCAGAGCGGTGGCGCTGGCGCAGTAACGCGCCACCGCGGCGCGAGGCAGGTGCACGGGCGCGGCTCGAGCTCGGCTGGCGACGACGACACCTACGCGGCTTGGCGAGAGGACGGCGCGCGGGCGCGCAGCGCGACGCGACGCGACGCGACGGGCTCGGGGCGCTCGAGAAGGCACGGCGACCTCTGAGGGCGGCGACTTCGGACGCCGAGGCTCGGACGACTCGACACCGACTGGCGACACGAGACGGCCTGAGCGATGCCGATCTGGCTCGTCGCGACCAAGGCGACACGGAGACGGCACGGGCGATGCCGATCGGGCTCGGCGCGACCAAGGCGACACGGAGATGGCACGGCGATCAGATCCGGGCTCGGCGCGACTAGGGCGCGGGACGATGCGATCGATCGGCTGGGGTGGCTTCGGCCGCAGGCGCGGGCATGGGCGACACTGGCGGCTCGGTGCGCGGCGGCGCTCGGGCTGGGTGGACAAGGTGCGACTAGAAATTTGGGCATGGTGCGGCTAAATTTGCTCGGGTGGAGGAGAGAGAAGGGAGAGAAAAAGGAATTTTGGGGATTTTGGAAAAATAAAGGGGAAAATAAAAGGAAAAAGGGAATTAAAAGGAAAAATGGGATTTTATCCTCCTTTCCATCCTTAACCAATTTAAATAAGCCTTAAAGTCCTTAAATCCCACTTCCCGCTTCCTCCTTCGAGACCCTAAAAGCAACCTTTTCCGATCAACAAATCTCACTTAAAAAAATAAACTCCCAAATCATCTCTAAGGGCACTGGCTCGAATCCCAAAGGAAACACCCAAACAACGATCACTTTGCCCAAAACCCAAATCACAACCGAACTCCCAAACGAATAGCCCAAACATCTCGGGACTCGCATGACCACCAACAAACAAGCCTCAACAAAGCGCGGAGAGCTGCCTCAAGCCACTGAAAAACCACAAATCCTGCCTGGGAGCAAAAATACCAAAATACCCCTAAGGGTCAAAAACAGCTCTAACGGCCCAACCGAACCATCGAATCTGAACCGGAAGCACCTCGAAGCTGGAATAGAAAATCGGGCCATTACGTGAGGTCTCTTGCGAAGTATGAGTAGGCCGTTTAGTTTCAAAACTTGGGAGGTTCGATTGTTTGGTCGACATGGTGAAGGGTCGAGGCTGTTTGATAACGACTATGAGCATTCGGAGAAGTTACGCGGAGGCGTGGCGTGAGAGTTTTAGAGCTTGTGACCCGTCCCACGAGTTTGTTGAGAGTAGCGCCGTAGAGAGGCGTTCCGAGTTGGGCTAGCAGGGTTAAGTGAGCCCTAAGATTTTAAGATCGTTTGAGAGCTAGTGCGAGTTTGAGGATGTGTATTACCGTTAGCACTATCACATCTATTTCTTCGAAGTTCGGTGTATGCCCGACCTTGGTTGAGATAGTTTGTGGTGATGGATGGCTTGTGGCTTGAGCCTTTGGGAACCCAAGGGGGGTTTGGATTTCGAAGAAGATTTAGTGTTGTCTCGACCGGGAGTTTGGTTGGTTAAGGATCAGTGGAGATTTCCTAGAGTTGTTTTAGTCTTAGGACTTTCGAGGACGAAACTCTTAAAAGGAGGGAGTATTATAACGGGCCCAATTTTCCATTCCGCTTTCCAGTACTCTCGGTTGATATTGGGGCAATCGGTTGGGCCGTTAGAGCTTTTTAACCTTTAAGGGTATTTTGGTCTTTTGCTCCCTACGAGAGGTTGAGGATTTTCGTGGCTTGAGGTCATTTCGGCCTTCGTTGAGACTTGATTAATGTTGGTTGCAAGACCCAAGGAGTTTGGGTTAGTTGATTAGAAGTTCGGAGTCATTCCGGTTGATAGCAAAATTAATTGGAATTTAATTGGTCCCAGTGAGATTTGAACCCTTGCCCTAATGGTGGAATTGGAGTTTTTAGAAAAAGAGATTTAGTTAAAAAGAAAAGAATTTCTTTAGCGAGGACCCGCAAGAGAAAGCCTTGGGAAGGGAATTTTAGGTCTCCTAACCCTTTTAAAATAGGAAAAATAAGGAAATTAGGGAAAACCCTCTTCGTTCCCTTGGTAGTCTCTCTCTCTCTCTCTCTCTCTCCTAAAACCGAGCCACCCTAACACAGCCGCACCACTCAGCCAAGCCACCCCAGCCACACCACACCACTCCGGGCCGCTCGGCACCATCACTGCGCACTGACCGCACCCAGCCGCTCACCCTCTTGCCTCCCAACGCCGATCGTCTCTGCAGTCCGAGACACCCCACCAAGCCGCCCGCACGCGCCGCTCATTACCGTCCGCCGCACGCCGCCAGCCTGCGCCGCCCGCTGCCGCCAAATTTCAGTGCGCCCGAGACGCGCCGTGCGGTTGCTTCGCACCACTGTGTTGCCCGAGCGCGCGCGCGCTCTCCGCTTCCGCTGCCGCCCGACGCGCGCCGCCAACGCTGTCCTCTCGCGAACCCGACGTCTCGCCCGCGCGCCCGACCCAGCGTGTTCGTTCGCTTGCGACAGCCCGCATCTGCACTTCCCCTGCCTCGCTAGCGCCAGCGCCCAGTGCCAGCGCCAGCGCCCAGCGCCCAGTGCCAGCGCCCAGTGCCAGCGCCCAGCGCCAGCGCGCCCTGCTTGTCCTTGCTGACGGACAGCCTGCCCTGCCGTGCGAGTTGGGGTGTGACATTGTGTCTTCTCGGTCGGTAATTCCCGAGCCTTATCTCCTTTGGGCACTAGGCTATTTTCTGCTGTTTATTTAATTAGGTTGTTTTTACTAAAATGCTTAGGTTGCTCGGTTTCGCTTTAAAGCTCGAGGGTCATTATTTGATTGTGAAAGTTATTTCTGCTCGTTTCCAAGTAAGGATTCCTTAATGTGGTTGTGTGGACCCTGCGATGCTTTCTTGATTGTGCCTTATATGCATGTTTACTTGTATGAACATGATTAGTGGATAGGACAGCTTGTGATTGCACTCTTGCTAGCATGTTTGCCTGTTTGTACATGTTAGTGCCATGCTAGGATTGTTCTTCCAGCATGCTTGAGATTCCTGCTTTAAGTTCGTAGTATCATGCTAGGTTATGTGTGAATGATGATGATATGTATGTCTAGCCAGGAATCAGTTATTTTGTACTTCTAGCTAGTATAGTAGAGTTTGTCATCATCTAGAGGCTTGGAGCGGACATAACGTACCTTGTCCCCACCGGTCGGGAGTAGAGCGAAGCATAACGTACATTGCTTCCGCCCGGCAGCCAATGAGGATTAGCTACCTCATTGGCATAAGCCTAGTTTGTAGCCTGCTAGAGCGGAACCCTGCCAACGGTGCAAGCCTACCTTGGCGGGTTCTTAGCTTCAGTGTCGGTGGTACAGCCGCACATGATGAGTGCTTGAGGGCCTCGCCTCATGTGTTCGGTGACACCGTTTCAGTCTTTAGGCATGCGTGCACAGCCCGCGTAGTTTGTACCTAGGCCCCCACATTTACGCCGGTTGCAGCGAAATGCGGTGTGCGCGCGCCTGACACGCGTTAGTCGCCGGTTCGGAGAGCTCCCGGGCTAATGTTCGTGAGTACACCGTTCCTTCTGTTTAGAGCCGGACTTTTGTACTCTCCCTATAGTCCGCATTTATTAGCGAGGGTAAGAGGCCCTTGAGGACACCCATTGGGATTGGCTTTTGAGTGATCATATGGTCGAGGAGAAAGACCCTCGAGGGTGTCGGACATCTTTGGGATCGGTTTTGAGTGATCAATTGGCCGAGGAGAAAGACCCTCGGAGATGTCCCGGATTGGTTATGAGAGCCAATCATTAGGCCTAAGAAGGAGACTTCCGAGGATTCCAGATTCTCGCCTTGTAAGCTCGTTGAGCTATGATCATGTTGGTGCTGTCGCTTGCATGTATACTAGGGTGCTAGATGATTGAAGTATCGTATTGTACCCCGGTTGAGATTCTTCTTGAGTATGTTTATACTCACCCTTATTTCTGTGGTTTTCCACGGTAACTTGGGACAAACACCGACTGGGCTAAGCGGGGAGCTGATTGATCATGGGAGCCGCCGGCACTCTGTCTTTATTGTTTGCATATTTGTTCAGCATGTAGATGGACAAGAGTCCTAGGGGAACCATTATTAAAAGTTGTTTGAACTGTTTTGGATGTTTTTATATATACTGGCCAGGCTTGTTTTACTTCGTTGGTTTTTCTTAAACAAAATTGTTGATTATGTTTTAAGCATTCCCCGTTCTAAATGTTTTGAAAGGTTTTAAATATGAGCACTAAACCGCTCGGTGAAATATTTAACTTGCATGCTGAGTGAGAACCTAGGTTTAGGACCATATTTTGGGTCGGGTTCTTACATCCTAGGTGTGTAAGTCCCTGATGGGCATCACTGAGTTGGAGGTGTAAGACCCCGATGGGCATTCTAGGTGTGTAAGTCCCCGATGGGCATCACTGAGTTGGAGGTGTGAGACCCTGATGGGCATCCTAGGTGTGTAAGTCCCCGATGGGCATCACTGAGTTGGAGGTGTAAGACCCCGATGGGCATCCTAGGTGTGTAAGTCCCCGATGGGCATCACTGAGTTGGAGGTGTAAGACCACGATGGGCATCATAGGTGTGTAAGTCCCCGATGGGCATCACTGAGTTGGAGGTGTAAGACCCCGATGGGCATCCTAGGTGTGTAAGTCCCCGATGGGCATCACTGAGTTGGAGGTGTGAGACCCTTATGGGCATCCTAGGTGTGTAAGTCCCCGATGGGCATCACCGAGTTGGAGGTGTAAGACCCCGATGGGCATCCTAGGTGTATAAGTCCCCGATGGGCATCACTGAGTTGGAGGTGTAAGACCCTGATGGGCATCCTAGGTGTGTAAGTCCCTGATGGGCATCACTGAGTTGGAGGTGTAAGACCCCGATGGGCATCCTAGGTGTGTAAGTCCCCGATGGGCATCACTGAGTTGGAGGTGTAAGACCCCGATGGGCATCCTAGGTGTGTAAGTCCCCGATGGGCATCACTGAGTTGGAGGTGTAAGACCCCGATGGGCATCCTAGGTGTGTAAGACCCCACTGGGCATCACTAATTCTGGAGGTGTAAGGCCCCGATAGGCATCCTAGGTGTGTAAGGCCCCACTGGGCATCACTGAGTCCTAGGTCGTGTAAGGCCCGAAGGGCATCCAAGTGTAGAACCTAGGATAGGTAGTAGATGAAAGCCCTTGAATAGGCTCGCTCTAGAAGTAGCTCATAGCCTAATTCAACCGTTTTGCTCTAAGTCATTGTTTTATTTGCATGTATACTAGGGTGCTAGATGACTGATGTATCGTATTGTACCCCGGTTGGGGGTTCTTACTGAGTATGTTTATACTCACCCTTATTTCTGTGGTTTTTCCACCAGGTAACTTGGGACAACTCCAGGATGGCTAGCGGAGGGAGCTGTTTGATCATGAGGGGCTACCGGCACTCTGTCGTTTATTGTTTGCATTTATTTATTCAGCATGTAGATGGACATGAGTCCTAGGGGAATGATGTTAAAGTTGTTTAAACTGTTTTGAATGTTCTTTTATAGATACTGGCCAGGCTTATTTTACCTTGATTGGATTTGCTTATGAAAATTGTTGGTTATGTTTTAAATGTTCCCCGTTTCCAAATGTTTTGAAAAAGTTTTAAATATGAGCACTAAACCGCTTGTTGAAATATTTAACTTGCATGCTGAGTGAGGACCTAGGTTTAGGACCGTATTCCAGGTCGGGTCCTTACAACAGCGAACTTCACACACGCTCGCTGTCTTTCCCAAACCCAAGGGCAACAACAACCAACTCTCTCGGAAGCAACATCCGAGGATCCTCAATCGCTTGATACCCCAACTTGGAACTAGCAGTGCCTACTTAATTGCCGAGGGAGGGGTCAACTCCCAAAACTTCCTGACTAGGAACAAGTCCTCAGGGCAACGCCCGCTTGCTCGAACCGAGCTAGCTCACTAAACAACATGGGAACCAAACCTTGGTCAACACCAAGCACCACCTCGCTAAGAATTCCGAAAATCAACGTGGAGGTTACCAAGAACAACTCTAGCTTGTTAACCGACAACAAGCATCCAGCAACTCAACCGAGGAACACCGCTGGTCCGACCGAGCTCGGTGAGGCTCTCCAAAACTTAGGGTTCCTCCGACGCCCTCCGACACACCTGTCGTCAAACGGTCTAACAGGACAATCGGCTACACGAGCACATCTCCCTCCAAAGATCTCAACTGTGGCCCCCAAAAGCTCTTCCTTGCCACATCTCGCAGCAAGCACGGGCGATGCTCCACACAATCCGGCGCGCTTACCACACTTGATGCAATGAGCGGCTGCTGCTCGCCCCCGCTTCTCGCGACGATCTGAGCTCTAACTGCGGTCGGCGCTGATCGTGACCCCTAGATCGCCCCCAGCTCGGCGAGTCGCTATCCACTGAAGCGGGAACAACCGTAAGACCCAAACTTCCTCTTGCTCAAAGCATCAACCACATCGTAGCTTCTACCCAGGGTAAGGATCCGAACAACTCTCTTAGCCATGGCGGCCAGAAACTCCGCGATTTTACTACCATCGCCCTGGATCAGTTCCAACTGAACTCCAACCATCGATCAACTAGAAATGCCTCTACTCAGGTCAAGGGCCAACTAGCATAACTTGCCTATGCAACAACCCGGCTACCGGCACGGTAACCTCTCAACCCAAGTTAGGGCACTTGCCAAGAACTAAAGTCCTAACACCTCAGAACTGAGCACTGGTTTCACAACCCGAAACCCCTCGTGGTTCTTGAAAAATACACCACGGAATGAGCTACACAAAAGTACACCGGCGTGTACAGCTCCAACTTGGTTCCTTAAGATCCAAACCAACAAGTATTCTCACACAAGGCAACTTTTGCCTCCCAATAGAGACACATCTAGCAAAGGAGCATCAAGAGTTCAACCCACTCGGGGTCAACTCACCACGGAATGCCACAATGGTCGACTCACTCTTACAAGAGCATAGCCACACCAAGCTAACTTACCTCATACCGATGGTCCACTAAATGTGCTTCGGTCAACCATCCAACTCATGGCTCTAACAGTGGATCAACCACGCATCATCGATGCCAACCCTACTCATATTAGGGTAACTCCAGGGTAGTCGAATCACACTACCATCCAACTGGCTCACAAGCCCACAACACAGGCGCTAGAACTCGGACGCGCTAGCCCTTAACAACCAACAACATCCTTTGTACCCAACTCTCGGTGACCCTGAAAGGCTCCTACTTATCCCTCGAACGGTCTCACACTCGTAGTTCTCTGACTACCACCGAGCTAGATCTATTATGCAGCCCAAACAAGTGCAGTCTCAGGAATGGATACAAGACTAGTGGGGATGCTGAACTCCGGGCGGGTCCTGGAACCACCTGCACGAAAAGTGCCAACTGGCCTGAATCTAGGCCTCCTCTCAAAGCTTGGTGCCAACAGGCACTACTTCCTTTACAACACAAACATCCCTTTACGGGCTTTAAGCCCCTCTGAGGGTAGAGAAGGTCACACTCCAGGTGACAGGGCAATGGCACTCAACACAAGAGTCTCAACACTCGAGTAGACTACTCTCTGACATCACATCTAACAGACAAGCCAAGGCCCACTCTTGCATCCCACTCGATGCTCAACGAATACTCAGGCCAACCCTCGGGTGGCAGCACCTAGCTCCACACGTGGAACATGCTAACAGAAGGTGCTTCTCTCTAATAGCCAGCTGAAAACCACGGACGGGTTAAGTCTTGACAAGCAAACTCCACACTACCGCCTGGCTACGAGGGTACTAAAAGAACTGGCTGCAAAACGACTCTAGGCTTGCAGGAGAACAAGATGTCTCTACATCTTCCTCAAAAGCTACTAACTTGGCCGCTTGCCAATCGACCAGGTGGCTGGTGGAGACACTGCTGGTCCGCCTCTCACAGGGGACTTCCACCACCACACTGCTGCATCAAACAACACCAGAACGGTGCGCCTCGACCTCTAAACATCTGGTCTCGGCCTTTGAACACCAGGTCATCCCAGCACTTGGATGATAAACTCGATCCTGGCCAACCACCTTGCTGCTAGCAGTAGGTCTAAAAAACAACATCCAGCTCTACAGGCTTCCACTTGCCAAACTCGGCGACTCGATCAACGCCAACTAACTTATCAGCATAACCTGCTGATCGAGCCCTCCAGGGAACCTCCGGGGCTACTGGAGCTACAAGGAGGGGTGTCTCCTAAATAAACTCTACCACCGGGGGCTATCTCATGCCTAAGACTCCTCACTACGCGCTACAAACTGCGCCTGGGTCTCCGCTCTCTGTTAGCTAAAAGACCTGCCATCAACTCCCTCATGGCTGGAGGCACACTCCTCACTCTGAGGCGTGCTAGCCTCAACCCCTACTCTTGGCAACTCATCTTGCCAGGGCCAAAGGTGGCCTACGGGTCTAGACAACCCTAGACGTGGTCTCATGATCAACATGAACAGTCCAACTCCTCGGTTGGAAATACCAAACGTCCCTGCTCCTCTAAGTGCAATCAACATACTAGCGATCTACACAAAGCATAAAAGCTAGCCCACGCTGGGGCTCTCCTTGCCAAACAAGGGTAACACATGTATACTAGATGCAGTATTGTAAAATAAAACCCTTAGCTTAATGAACTCGACAAACTGACGGCGCGCGAGTCTTGATGATCATGGGGGCAACAACCTACAAAGCGGTTAGTCTACGAATCTATGACTCTGTTCTCTGATACCAACTGTAAGAACCCGACCCAAAATGCGATACTAAACCTAGGTTCTCACTCAGCATGCAAGTTAAATACTTCATCAAGCGGTTTAGTGCTTCATATTTAAAACCTTTCAAAACATTTAAAAGCGGGGACACTTAAAACATAAACAACAACCTTCATTTAAGCAAACCAACAAAGTAAAACAAGCCTGGCCAGTGTTTATGAAATCATACAATACAATTTAAACAATTGTTAAAAACATCCCCCTAGGACTCCTGTCCGTCTACATGCTGAACAAATTATGCAACCAATAAAAGACAGAGTGCCGGCGGCTCCCATGATCAATCAGCTCCCTCCGCTAGCCGTCCCGGTCTTTGTCCCAAGTTACACGTGGAAAACCACGAAATAAGGGTGAGTATAAACATACTCGGTAAGAATCCCCAACCGGGGTTGTACGATACATCAATCATCCGCACCCTAGTATACATGCAAACAGTTACCAACACAGATCATAGCTCAACGAGCTTACAAGGCAGAATCTGGAATCCTCAGAAGTCTCCTACTTCCGGCCTAATGATTGGCTCTCATAACCAATTTCGGGACATCTCCGAGGGTCTTTCTCCCTCGGCCAATTGATCACCTCAAAAACCGATCCCAAAGATGTCCGACACCCTCAAGGGTCTTTCTCCCTCGACCATATGATCAGCTCAAAAACCAATCCCAATGGGTGTCCTCAAGGGCCTCTTACCCTCGCTAACAAATCTTGACTATCGGGAGAGTACCCGAAGTCAAGCTCTAAACTGGAAAGAACTGGTGTACTCACGAACATTAGCCCGGGGGAGCTCTCCGAACCGGCGACTAACGCGTGTGCGCGCACACCGCATGCTGCTGCAACCGGCGTAAATGTGGGTGCCTAAGTACAAACTACGTGTGGAGCATCGTGTGGAGTTGGAACTTTTGGTGTTCCTTCGGTTGGAGTTCAGTTGGAAACTGAACAAGAGCGGTGGTAGCAAAGCCGCGCAGTTTTTGTTCGCCTTGGCTAAGAGAGTTGTTTGGATCCTTTCCTTGGGTAGAAGCCTTGTTGAGAGGCTGATGTTTGAGTAGGAGGACGACGCATTCGGTAGCGTTTCGGGTCCTCTTGGTTTCCAAGGTATTGGAGTTGGCCTGCATGGTTGAGATCTGGAGAGAGTTGTGCTGTTCGAGCGATTGGTGTTAGCTCGTTTGTCGGCGGTGTGTGTCGAGGGTTGCCGAAGAACCCTAGGTTGTGGAGAGCCTCTCGAGCTCGGTCGAGCCCGGTGTAGTGAGTTTCAGTTGGCAAGTGGGCCGTGTGTGTTCGTAGCCTCGGTTGAGTTGCTAGCGATCTTGGTAGGCTAGCGGGCGGTGGTTGTTTGGGTAGAGTCCTGATTGGTTCCGGTGTGGTGGCAAGTTGATGCTTGGTGTTGACCAAGGTGTGGATTGGAGTTGCTAGAGATTAGTTTTGCTCGTGGGGCGAGTGGTTTGTGCCCTGTTGGTTGTTTTCCTGTTTCCAGGATGTTGAGTTGCCCTTGTTGTTGCCCCGTGAGATTTAGATGTTGTTGCTTTAGTGGAGCAAGACAGTGAGCATTTGTGGAGCTCTCTGTCCTTGATTGTCTGCTTGTAAGAGCCGTTTCCTTCAGGAGTTGTCGATTCCTCCCGTAGCCATGAGTTAATGGTAGAGGTGTTGGCTTGAAGGAAAAGTTTGTTGGTTGCTTGGAAGCGATTGTTTGTCGATTAAGCGAGACTCTTGGATGGTGTTCTAGAGGCTGCGCAGTAAGGGTTGTTCTACCTCTTGTGAGTGTTTGGCTAAGATTGGGTTCTCTTGTTGTTTGAGTGCGATTCGGTTCTAGCCGGAAGGCGTTGCCACGAGGTCGTGTTCTTAGTCGATAAGTTGTGGGAGTTGACCCCTCCCTCGCGATTGAGCAAGTCTTTGTTTGTTTCGGATTGGAGATCCGATGGGTTGAGATATCCCTTGGGTGTTGCTTCCAAGAGAGTTGGTTCTTTGTTGCCTTGGGTTTGAGCAAGTCAATGAGCTTGTGTGAAGTCCGTTGCCCTTGAGTTTGCTTGCTTGGGAATTCGTTTCTGTTATTGTAGGAGTCGGCTTAGCTCCGAGTTGTGTTTTTATCGAGTAGTGCAATGGTCACCAAAATGAGAGGGTCCCTGCTTTGTGTTGTTAGCAAGCAAGAGTTGTTTGTCCCCGCAAGGGCGGTGGCCTGCCAGTAAGAGTTGTTTCTGGCAAGTTGTTGGTTCTTTGGGGATTGAAGATTGCCCTTTCCTCTAGTCTCTGTGGTGGTTGAGTTGCTCCCTGGATGTCAGCCTCGAGAGTTAGCTTTGAGGTTGTCGTTATCCGTTTTCCTCGTGAGGTTTCGGGAGTGGAGCTTCTGGTTGGAAGTTGAGTTATTCTTAAGCTTAAAGGAGAAGTCCTTTGAGTAGTCAGTTGGATTTTAAGAGTTGAGAGGTAGCTTGGAGGCGAGTGTCGCTCGTTATAAGTTTGGGTTGAGTTCTGCTGAGCAAGCCCTTCTCGGGCTTTGATCCTTGTTGTGCGCTCGCAGTTGGAGTAGCAGAGCCGTTTGAGTGGGTTGGCACAGAGGTGCCATGGCTTTGGTTGGTAAAGCCATTGAGCTGTTTTCCTCAAGGTGTTGTGCCGTAGAGAGCTGCGTGATGGTTTAGTCCTTGCAGCCCGAGTTTTCCTTGAGAGGAATTTTGGTGGTTTCCTTGCCTAGCAGTGTTTTCTTTGGCGATTGCTAGTAGATTTGCATGGAAAAGTTTGCTTTCGGCCGTTTGGTTTCTGGAATCTGGAAGGTTCGGTTGTTTGCTTGATTTGTTGAAGGGCTAAGTTTGTTTGTTGTCACCGTGAGCTTCCAGGAGGAGTTTAGCCGAGCGTGGTGTAAAGTTTCAAAGCTTTTGGCGATCCTCGAGTTTCTTTGTGAGTAGCACCGTTTTAGAGTTGGTGCGAGTTGAGGACGTGGTTTGCCGTCTGTTCCATTGTAGTTCGATGTATGCCCGATCTGGATGGCATTGTGGCCTTGAGTTTTGAGAACCCAAGAGAGTTTTGGTTCTCGAAGAGGCTTGTGTGTTGGATTTCCCAGTGATTGGGACCATGTCTGATTTGCTTGATGGAGTTTGCCTATAACAACGATTATCGATCGATGATTCGATGGCTCCATTCGAGGCTTTGTATGGTAAGCGTTGTCGGTCCCCGTGTTCGGGAAGAGGTTGGTGATAGACAGTTTTGGGTCCCGAGTTCTGCGATTGACCAATGGTGCAGTCACGAAGATTAGAGCTCGTATGTTGACATTCGAGCAGTGAGAGAGTTACGCCGATGTTCGGCGTCGGGATTTGGAGTTTGAGGTTGGTCACATGTGTTCCTTAAAGTTGCTCGATCGCGAGGTGTTTTGAGGTTTGGTAAGCGTGGGAAGTTGAGTCCCCGTTTTGTTGGTCCATTTGAGATCCTAGAGAGGATTGGCGAGTTGCTTACCGGTTAGCCCTACCTCTGTCACTATCGCAGATGCATAGTGTTTTTCATGTATCGATGTTGAGGCGGTATGTGCTGGACCCGTCGCACATTGTGGACTTTGAGCCTTTGCACCGAATGAGGATTTGAGCTTCGAGGAGAAGCCGGTGAGATCCTTGCCTTTGAGACCAAGGCGTTGCGTGTCGTGAGATTCGTTTGGTAAAGGTTTAGTGGAAGAGTCGGGTTTACGAGGAAGCCACTTGGGAGCGGGAAGACGAGATGAGATTGCATTACCACGAGCTGTTTCAGTCTTAAGGACTTTCGAGGACGAAAGTCATAAAAAGGAGAGGAATATTGTAACGACCAGGGTTTTCATCCCGGTCTTCCGGTATGCCCTAGGGGTAATTTGGTAATTTGGTCGGGCCGTCGGGGGCCGTTTGTGTCTTTTCCAGTTACTAAAATTATTGGATGGATTTATGTAGGTTTTGGAAGGAAATTGTCTTGCGCACTGGGTTTGAACCCGGTCTCTGGAAAGCTTGTGGGGATGTGTGCCAATTGAGCCATTAGGTGCTCTTGTTGCTCTTCTGCATCATTTTATGGTTAGCCTTGGATTTTGGGAGTTTTGGTGCATTTGGTTAAATGAAATAGAAATTAGGTTTGTTCCATCTTCTTCTCCAAAGTGTGTGGCCGTCCAAGCTATTCTCTCCCTTGCCTTGCCGAGTTCTTCATCCTTGCGGCTCCTTGGATCGATCATCATCATTCCGGTAGGTATCGATCTTCCTCTTCTTCTTCTCATCCGTTTGGTGTCTTTGTTTGGCCAAGTGAATAGAAGAGTGTTGTGTGTGTTTGTGTTGATTGCGACCCAGCCGAGAGAAGCCCGGCCAAAGCCACCATCGTCGCGACGTCCAGCGAGCCGCGGCTCTCGCGCGGATCGCGCCAAGCGGCGGCCAGATCGCCCCTGCCGTCGCACGGATCGCCCTTGCCGTCACATCCCCTGCCGCGCCCGAGATCTCGCCGCAGCAATCGGCCCGGCCCTGCTCGGCCATCGCCCGGCCGACGTCCACGCCCGATCGCGCGCGCAGCGAGCGCGCGACGCCCGTGCGCCGCCGCGTCGCGCTGTCGCTTGCGCTTCGCTCGCCGCGACGCCAGACGTTCGCCGCGCGCGCGCGTCCTGTCGAGCGGCTTCGCCGTGTCCGCGCCGCGCGCGCGCCACGCCCGTGCGCCCGTGCCGCGTGCCGCTCGCCTACCGAGTCCCATCTGTCCGTCGCGCACAATCGCGCCCGCGCCCCATCCCGCGCGCGAGCACGCGCCCGATCTGCGTGCCCGGTAGCGCAACCAGCGCCCGGCCGGCCGTGTGCCGGCCTGCCGCCAAAGAACTCCAAGTTCGTGTCGCCGCGCCGTGCCGCGTGAGTGCCCCGAGCTGAGCTTGCTGTTCTATTGTTTTTTAGACGTTTTAGATGTTGATTATTATTGGTTTGCTAGGTTCCCGCTCGCTAGCTCGGGATTGTTCCGCAGCTTAGGATTTGTGTGTAGAAGCCTCCCGACCAAGGTAAGGATTTCTTACCGGAGTTGTGTGGGCCCTGCGGTATATTTGTGATTGTTGTTTTGTATTCTGTGTATGATTATTAGCATATTTAGCCCTAGGTGCTCTGTTAAATTCTGATGGCATGAACTCTTGTATTGTTTCTCATGTTAGCCCATGCTAGGTTGTTCCATTCTGGCATGTTCGATATCTGTTCTTGCTTCGTAGTATCATGCTAGGTTCCTTGTATCTGTTGAGCACGTATTGGACTGCATTGAATGAATTGTTATTATTGCTATGGTTTAGAGTTCAGGTAGGTAGCATCATCCGGGCCGGATGCATAACGTAACTTGCATCCCCGAGCGGGGACGTACGAGATGGTACTCTGTCCCTGATCCCGTTAGGGTTTAGCTAACCCTAACGGCTGGCCCTGCAATCTTGGGTGAGGGTGGCGATCGTTAAATGCCCCAACGGTCGGGATGATGACTTGGCATTGCCTCGTCCCGCGATCGGCACGTCCTCGGCGTGTTCGGCCGTAGCCCTTGATTGCCACTGTTAGGGCAAGGACCGCTTCTTGGTGTAAGCCTACCACGGCCGGTTCCTTAGCCTCAAAGTGCGGGTGGTACAGTGACATAGTTCACGTGTCCGTGTCTCACACCCCTATGTCGGTGACACCGATCCGAGATTTAGTTAGGCATGGTGGCTGAACACAGGCGACTTGCCACTAGACCCGCACCCCCGAGTTTGCGGTAGCATGCGGTGCGCGCTTACGCTCATTACAGGCGTCGGCCGGAGAGCTCCTCGGGATCTTGAGCGATGCACCTTTCGTATCGGCGATGAGACAGCCGAGGCCGGGACTTGTTTCCGTATAGGGCGTATAGTGTGTTGTGGTATTTCCGGACTAAGACCACGAGTTGGCATCCGAGGTCCAAGTGTGGACTTAGCTATGTGCTTCGCTCTGTGTTTATATTCATAGCTTGCACACATTCTTCTAGATGATCATGTATATCGTATTGTACCCGGTTGGGGATTCTTCTTGAGTAATTCGTTGCTCTCACCCTTATTTTGTGGTTTTCCACAGTAACCAAGGCGCGAGACAGGATGGTGAAGGAGGAGCCGTGATCATGGAATCTGCTTTGTCATCTCTCGCGTTTCTTATGTTATGACTCTTATCGTTATTTTTCCCCTGAATGCATGTAGCCGGCCACGGAGCCCTAGGATGTTTTCTGAATGAATTGTGGATTCCAGCTTTGTTGAATTTGAGGATGTTTTAAATGTTTTTAATAAAATCTCGATCGAGTAAATCTGTTGGAAATGTATTTGTCTCGTGAAACAGTGCTTGGAGACAGGGGCGGGTTTGATGAGACTTTATCGTTCTCAATGAATCTTGAATGTTTTGTTTTTAATGGGAATCCGAAAATTTTATTTGCATTTTGTCTTTTACTTTGAATACATGCATTGGGGTAAAGGCCTATTTAGAGCCCCTTTTTGGGTCGGGTCTTTACTGATTAGTATCGAGCTCGAGTCATAGATTACGTAGGACCCGACCTTTGTTGTAGGTCGTTTTTCCATGATCATCGACCTCAGAAGCGGTCATCAGTGCGCGCCTAAGTTTACCGCTTTAAAAGAAAAGGGTTAAGAATTTACAATACTTTTCATCTAGTTATGCCTTGTGTAGTGTTGTGTAGCGGAGACGAAGCGAGTTCGACTCGTTGTTGGTTTGGGCTTAGTGAGCCATCATGCCAACTTTCAGCGATCTGCGCGGTTTGTTTAGCGGCTTGTTGAGGTATCCAGATAGATTCGGATGCCCACAGGACTTCGTTCGAGGGAGGCGAGCTTAGACTCCGTTGGCCATTTGTGGCCCGATTCTTTTTTTCCCCTAGTGAGAGGGTGGAGGTGCTTCGTGCGGTCGCCAATATGTTGATCGCACCCGAGGGAGCGGACGTTTGCATGACCGACCGAGGAGTTGGACCGATCGTGTTGATGTTGAGGCCGCGTCCGGGGTTGTTAGGCCCGCATGCCGATTTGGCCGGCGATTGAGTTGCCTAGAGGAGGGGGTAGAGGCTAGCGGCGCCTCGAGTGAGTCTCCTTGAGCAGAGTGTGCTCCACCATGAGAGATTTGATGGCGAGTCTTTAGCTATCGAGAGCGGAGACCAGCGCGATTTGTAGCGCGTAGTGAGGAGTCCGAGCACAGATAGCCCAATATCGAGTTTGTTTCAAAGATTTTTCCCCGGTAGCTCTTGTAGCCCCGCAGGTTCCCGGAGGGCATGATCAGCAGGTTTATTCGGATGAGTTTGTTGGCGTTGATGGAGACGCCGGTTTGGCAAATGGATGCCTCAGAGAGCTCGATGTTTTAGTAAGTCCTCTCTTGCTAGTAGTAAAGTAGTTGGCCGAGTTTGAGTTTAGCATCCGTGTGTGGGATGCCTGCTGCTGTTCGAGAGCCGAGGTGTGCCGTTCTGTCTTTGTTTGGTTCATCGGATGGTGGTGGAAGTCCCTTGTGAGAGGTGGACTAGCGAGTCTCCACCGATCGCCCGATTGTTTGGCAAGTTGCCGTGTTAGTGGCTTGAGGCGGATGAAGGGTCATCTTTGCCCCCTTGCGAGCTTCTTTGTTGTTTTTAATGACCCACTTCCTCGGATGTGGATTTGGTAGTAGTAGCACTTGAGGTGCATTGGTTGGTGTGCCACTTTGGCGCTAAGTCCAGTTCGAGCTTGAGTTTGGCTTGGGCATAGCGGATGGTTTTATGCCGTTCGGAGTTCAGCGTACTCCTTTAGCCTTGGATCTGTTTATGGCGCTTGCACCCGTTTAGGTCGTGCCGGCAGGGCTAGTTCGGTGGTAGTCGATGGACTACAAGCGAAAGGATGCTCGAGAGGAGCCGGGCGCCGAGCCTTTCCCAAAGTTCTTACCGGAGGTTGAGTAAGTCAAAGCGGGTTGGCGGTTGGTAATTGTTTGTGGGCGTGATTCTCGCGCTAGTGTTAAGGCCAAGAGATTTTCTTTGTGGTTGGTAGTGCGGTCAACTACCTTCGAGTGCCTTAATCTGAGGAGAGTTGAGCATTGTAGATGCGAGTTTGGTCCAGTAGAGGGACCCTAAGTTGGATGCTCATGAGATGAGCCGGATGCCTATGAGGCGAGTTGGATGCCATGAGGCGAGTTGAATGCTTTTGAGGCGAGATGAGTGATGCCTTGCGAGAGGATTTGGATGCCTTATGGGTAAGCACCCTTGGTAGAGGCTTGGTATAAGTGAGTTCGGTTTGGCATGGTTATGCCTTGATAAAGCAAGGTTGCCTCGGCTTTGAGCATCGTGTGGAGTTGGAACTTTTGGTGTTCCTTCGGTTGGAGTTCGATTGGAAACCGAACAAGAGCGATAATAGCAAAGCCACGCGATTTTTGTTCGCCTTGGCTAAGAGAGTTGTTTGGATCCTTTCCTTGGGTAGAAGCCTTGTTGAGAGGCTGATGTTTGAGTAGGAGGACGACGCATTCGGTAGCGTTGGGTCCTCTTGGTTTCCAAGGTATTGGAGTTGGCTGCATGGTTGAGATCTTTGGAGAGAGTTGTGCTGTTCGAGCGGTTGGTCGTTAGCTCGTTTGTCGGCGGTGTGTGTCGAGGGTTGCCGAAGAACCCTAGGTTGTGGAGAGCCTCTCCGAGCTCGGTCGAGCCCGTAGTAGTGAGTTTCAGATTGGCAAGCCGGAGCCGTGTGGTTCGTAGCCTCGGTTGAGTTGCTAGCGATCTTGGTAGGCTAGCGAGCCGCTGGTTGTTTGGAGTAGAGTCCGGATTGGTTCCGGTGTGGTGGCAAGTTGATGCTTGGTGTTGACCAAGGTGTGGATTGGAGTTGCTAGAGATTAGTTTTGCTCGTGGGGCGAGTGGTTTGTGCCACTGTTGGTTGTTTTCTGTTTCCGGATGTTGAGTTGCCCTTGTTGTTGCCCCGTGAGATTTAGATGTTGTTGCTTTAGTGGAGCAAGACAGTGAGCATTTGTGGAGCTCTCTGTCCTTGATTTGTCTGCTTGTAAGAGCCGTTTCCTTACTGGGAGTTGTCGATTCCTCCCGTAGCCATGAGTTAATGGTAGAGGTGTTGGCTTGAAGGAAAAGTTTGTTGGTCGCTTAGAAGCGATTGTTTGTCGATTAAGCGAGACTCTTGGATGGTGTTCTAGAGGCTGCGATAAGGGTTGTTCTACCTCTTGTGAGTGTTTGGCTAAGATTAGGTTCTCTTGTTGTTTCGAGTGCCGATTCGGTTCTAGCCGGAAGGCGTTGCCACAGAGGTCGTGTTCTTAGTCGAGTAAGTTGTGGGAGTTGACCCCTCCCTCGGCGATTGAGCAAGTCTTTGTTTGTTTGGATTGGAGATCCGATGGGTTGAGATATCCCTTGGGTGTTGCTTCCAAGAGAGTTGGTTGTTTGTTGCCTTGGGTTTGAGCAAGTCAATGAGCTTGTGTGAAGTCCGTTGCCCTTGAGTTTGCTTCTTTGGGAATTCGTTTCTGTTATTGTAGGAGTCGACTTAGCTCCAGAGTTGTGTTTTTATCGAGTAAGCGCGTGATCACCACCAGAGGGTCCTCGCTTTGTGTTGTTAGCAAGCAAGAGTTGTTTGTCCCGCAAGAGCGGTGGCTGCCAAGAAGAGTTGTTTACGGCAAGTTGTTGGTTCTTTGGGGATTGAAGATTTCCCTTTCCTCTAGTCTCTGTGGTGGTTGAGTTGCTCCTGGATGTCACCTCGAGAGTTAGCTTTGAGGTTGTCGTTATCCGTTTTCCTCGTGAGGTTTCGGGAGTGGAGCTTACGTTTGGAAGTTGAGTTATTCTTAAGCTTAAAGGAGAAGTCCTTTGAGTAGTCGGTTGGATTTTAAGAGTTGAGAGGTAGCTTGGAGGCGAGTGTCGCTCGTTATAAGTTTGGGTTGAGTTCTGCTGAGCAAGCCCTTCTCGGGCTTTGATCCTTGTTGTGCGCTCGCAATTGGAGTAGCAGAGCCGTTCGAGTGGGTTGGCACAGAGGTGCCATGGCTTTGGTTGGTAAAGCCATTGAGTCATTTTCCTCAAGGTGTTGTGTCGTGAGAGAGTCTGCGTGATGGTTTAGTCCTTGCGGCCCGAGTTTTCCTTGAGAGGAATTTTGGTGGTTTCCTTGCCTAGCGATGTTTTCTTTGGCCATTTGCTAGTAGATTTGCATGGAAAAGTTTGCTTTCGGCCGTTTGGTTTCGGAATCTGGAAGGTTCGGTTGTTTGGCCGATTTGTTGAAGGGCTAAGTTTGTTTGTTGTCACCGTGAGCTTCCAGGAGGAGTTTAGCCGAGCGTGGTGTAAAGTTTCGAGCTTTTGGCGATCCTCGAGTTTCTTTGTGAGTAGCACCGTTTTAGAGTTGGTGCGAGTTGAGGACGTGGTTTGCCGTCTGTTCCCTTGTAGTTCGATGTATGCCCGATCTGGATGGCATTGTGGCCTTGAGTTTTGAGAACCCAAGAGAGTTTTGGTTCTCGAAGAGGGCTTGTGTGTTGGATTTCCCGAGCGATTGGGACCCGATGATCAGATACTTGATGGAGTTTGCCTATAACAACGATTATCGATCGATGATTCGATGGCTCCATTCGAGGCTTTGTATGGTAAGCGTTATCGGTCCCCGTGTTCGGGGAAGAGGTTGGTGATAGACAGTTTTGGGTCCCGAGTTTCTGCGATTGACCAATGGTGCGATCACGAGAAGATTAGAGCTCGTATGTTGACACTTTCAGAGCGAGCGAAGAGTTATGCCGATGTTCGGCGTCGGGATTTGGAGTTTGAGGTTGGTCGGCATGTGTTCCTTAAAGTTGCTCCGATGCGAGGTGTTTTGAGGTTTGGTAAGCGTGGGAAGTTGAGTCCCCGTTTTGTTGGTCCATTTGAGATCCTAGAGAGGATTGGCGAGTTGCTTACCGTTAGCCCTACCTCCGTCACTATCGGTGCATAGTGTTTTTCATGTATCGATGTTGAGGCGGTATGTGCCGGACCCGTCGCGCACATTGTGGACTTTGAGCCTTTGCACCGAATGAGGATTTGAGCTTGAGGAGAAGCCGGTGAGGATCCTTGCCTTTGAGACCAAGGCGTTGCGTAATCGCGAGATTCGTTTAGTAAAGGTTTAGTGGAAGAGTCGGGGTTATGAGGAAGCCACTTGGGAGCGGGAAGACGAGATGAGATTGCATTACCACTGAAATGTTTTGATCTTAAGGACTTTCGAGGACGAAAGTCATAAAAAGGAGGGAATATTGTAACGACCAGTTTTTCATCCCGGTCTTCGGTATGCCCTAGGGGTAATTTGGTAATTTGGTCGGGCCGTCGGGGCCGTTTGTGTCTTTTTCCATTACTAAAATTATTGGATGGATTTATGTAGGTTTTGGAAGGAAATTGTCTTTGCAGTGGGTTTGAACCCGGTCTCTGGAAAGCTTGTGGGGATGTGTGCCAATTGAGCCATTAGGTGCTCTTGTTGCTCTTCTGCATCATTTTATGGTTAGCCTTGGATTTTGGGAGTTTTGGTGCATTTGGTTAAATGAAATAGAAATTAGGTTTGTTCCATCTTCTTCTCCAAAGTGTGTGGCCGTCAAGCTATTCTCTCCCTTGCCTTGCCGAGTTCTTCATCCTTGCGCTCTCCCTTGGATCGATCATCATCATTCCGGGTAGGTATCGATCTTCCTCTTCTTCTTCTCATCCGTTTGGTGTCTTTGTTTGGCCAAGTGAATAGAAGAGTGTTGTGTGTGTTTGTGTTGATTGCGGCCAGTAGAGAGAAGCCCGGCCAGCGAGCCATCGTCGCCGTCCGGCGAGCCGGCTCTCACGCGCCGGATCGCGCCAAGCAGCACCCGAGATCGCCCCTGCGTCGCACGGATCGCCCTTGCGTCACATCCCCGCGCGCGGATCTCGCCTCGCAACAAGCCCGCCCACTGCTCGCCGCGCCACTCCGGCGTCACGCGCCAGATCGCGCGCAGCAGCGAGACGCTGACGCCTGTGGCGCCGCGCGTGTCGCTTGCCGCCGCCGCTCGCCCGCGACGCCAGAGCGTTCGCCGCGCGCGCCCTCCTGAGCACGGCTTCGCCGTGTCCGTGCTCGCCGCGCCAGGCGCACATGCGCCCGTCTGCGTCGCCGCTTCGCCTACCGAAGTCCCGTCTGTCGTCGTCGCACAAACCGCGCCCAGCGCCCATCCGCGCGCAGCGAGACGCGCCATGTCGTGCGGTAGCGCAACAACGCCCAGCCCGGCCAGTGCCGGCCTGCCAAAGAACTCCAAGTTCGTGTCGCCGTGCGCGTGAGTGCCCCGAGTTGAGCTTGCTGTTCTATTGTTTTTTAGACCTTTTAGATGTTGATTATTATTGGTTTGCTAGGTTCCCGCCGCTAGCTCGGGATTGTTCCATGACTTAGGATTTGTGTGTAGAAGCCTCCCACCAAGGTAAGGATTTCTTACCGGGAGTTGTGTGGCCCTGCGGTATATTTGTGATTGTTGTTTTGTATGCCTGTGTATGATTATTAGCATGTTTAGCCCTAGGTGCTCTGTTCAATTCTGATCGGCATGAACTCTTGTATTGTTTCTCATGTTAGCCCATGCTAGGTTGTTCCATTCTACGCATGTTCGATATCTGTTCTTGCTTCGTAGTATCATGCTAGGTTCCTTGTATCTGTTGAGCACGTATTGGACTGCATTGAATGAATTGTTATTATTGCTATGGTTTAGAGTTCAGGTAGGTAGCATCATCCGGGCCGGATGCATAACGTAACTTGCATCCCCGACGAGGACGTCACGAGACTGACTTGTTCCCGTATAGCGCGTTTAGTGTGTTGTGGTATTTCCGGACTAAGACCCTGAGTTGGCATCCGAGGTCCAAGTGTGGACTTAGCTATGTGCTCCGCTCTGTGTTTGTACTCATAGCTTGCATACTTTCTTCTAGATGATCATGTATATCGTATTGTACCCTGTTGGGGATTCTTACTGGGTAATTCGTTCTTTAATTCGACCAGTGTTTTCATCCCGGTCTTCGGTATGCCCTAGGGGTATTTTGGTAATTTGGTCGGGCCGTCGTGAGTCGTTTGTGTCTTTTCCAGCTTACTAAAATTATTGGATGGTTTTGTAGGTTTTTGGAGGGGTTTGTGGTTTGGTTTGAGCAAGGTTTGATGCAAAAGTAAAAATAAAGGAAATTGTCTTTGCAGTGGGGTTTGAACCCGGGTCTCTGGGAAGCTTGTAGAGATGTGTGCCAATTGAGCCATTAGGTGCTCTTGTTGCTCTTTTCGCATCACATCTTAGTTAACCTTGGATCTTTGGTGTTTGGTGCATTTGGTTAAATGAAATAGAAATTAGGTTTGTTGTGTTTTCTTCTCCAAAAGAGTTGTGGCCGCCCAAGCTTTCTCCCAAGCTCTCCTTGCCGATTCTTCATCCTTGCAGCTCCCTTGGATCGTTCATCATCATTCCGGTAAGTCTTCATCCTCTTCATCTTCTCGATTGGGTGTTCTTGTTGGCCGAGGTAAGGAGAAGAGCTTGTGTGTGTGTGTGTTTTTAGCGGTCGCCCAACATGCCCAGATCTGCCAAAGACAAGCCCAAAGCCGCCCGGATCGCCTAGCGGCAAGCCCAGTGCAGCCCAGATCGCGCGCAGCCCAGCGAGCACCAGCCGCCCGCACCGCCCGGCCCCGTCGCGGCGTCGCGCGCCACCGGTGGCGGCCGCGCGCGCCGCGCGCTCGCGCCGCTCTCGCTGCCCCGTCGCGCGCGCGCGCCGCGTCGCACGCTCGCGCCCGGCCGCTCGTCTCGTCCGCTTGCCGCGCGCCGTGCGCTGCGCCCGGCCAGCCGTCCGGTCGCTAGCGCTATGCGCGCATGCAGCCTGCCTCCTCTGCCGCCCGTCAGCGCCCAGGTGTCGCGGTCCTCGCGCCATCAGCCCCTTACTGCGCCGTCAGCGCCAGCCAGCGGCCCGCCGTCTTTGCCGCCCGTCAGCGTGTCGGTAGAGCCGCGTGAGTTGCTCCGGCCGAGCCTTGTTTATTTTATTATATTTAGGCTTATGGATTATGATTATCATTGTTTTCTTAGGTTCTCGGTAGCTAGCTCGGGTTTGTTCATGACTTAGGATTTGTGTGTAGAAGCCTCCCGACCAAGGTAAGGATTTCTTACCAGGAGTTGTGTGGGCCTGCGGTATATTTGTGATTGTTGTTTTGTATGCCTGTGTATGATTACTAGCATGTTTAGCCCTAGGTGCTCTGTTACAATTCTGGTGGCATGAACTCTTGTATTGTTTCTCATGTTAGCCCATGCTAGGTTGTTCCATTCGGCATGTTCGATATCTGTTCTTGCTTCGTAGTATCATGCTAGGTTCCTTGTATCTGTTGAGCACGTATTGGACCGCATTGATTGAATTGTTATTATTGCTATGGTTTAGAGTTCGTAGGGGGAGCATCATCCGGGCCGGATGCATAACGTAGCTTGCATCCCGAGCGGGGGACGTCACGAGATGGTACTCGTCCCCGATCCCGTTAGGGGTTTAGCTAACCCTAACGGTGGCCTACAATCTTGGGTGAGGGTGGCGGTATTAAAATGCCCCAACGGTTGGGATGATGACTTGGCATTGCCTCGCGTCCCGGCGATCGGCACGCCTCGGCGTGTTCGGCCGTAGCCCTTGATTGCCACTGTTAGGGCAAGGACCGCTTCTGGTGTAAGCCTACCAGACCGGTTCCTTAGCCTCAGTGCGCGATGTCTGGTGACATAGTTCACGTGTCCGTGTCTCACACCCCTATGTCGGTGACACCGATCCAGAGATTTAGTTAGGCATGGTGGTCGAACACGGGCGACTTGCCACTAGACCGGCACCCCGAGTTTGCGGTAGCATGCGGTGCGCGCTTACGCTCATTCTGGCGCCCGGCCGGAGAGCTCCTCGGGATCTTGAGCGATGCACCTTTCGTAGATCGACGATGACAGCCGTGGCCGGGACTTGTTCCCGTATAGCGCGTATAGTGTGTTGTGGTATTTTCCGGACTAAGACCCTGAGTTGGCATCCGAGGTCCAAGTGTGGACTTAGCTATGTGCTCCGCTCTGTGTTTGTACTCATAGCTTGCATACATTCTTCTAGATGATCATGTATATCGTATTGTACCGGTTGGGGATTCTTACTTGGTAATTCGTTACTCACCCTTATTACGTGGTTTTCCACAGGTAACCAAGCGCGAGACAGGGATGGTGAAGGAGGAGCTGTGATCATGGAATCTGCTGTTCATCTTGAACCATTTTATTATATCATGACTCTTGACTTTTGTTATTTCCCCTGAATGCATGTAGACGGGCACGGAGCCCTAGGATGTTTTCTTACGTTTTATGGATTCCAGCATATTTGTACTTGTGGAATGTTTAAATGGTTTAAATAAATCTCTGATCAGAGTATGCTTTTAGAAATGTATGTTTTGGTTGTTGAATGTTTCTGTTTTTACTTGGGATCCGAAATGTATTTTTCATAATGTCTTTTATTTTCAATACATGCATTGGGGTAAAGGCCTATTTAGAGCCCCTTTTGGGTCGGGTCTTTACAGTTGGTATCGAGCTCGAGTCATAGATTCGTAGATTGACCTTTTGTTGTAGGTCATTTTCCCATGATCACCAAACTCAAGCGGTCATCAGTGCGCCTAAGTTTCTTCGTTGTTTAGAAAAGGGTTAAGAATTTACAATACCTTTCATCTAGTGTATGCCTTGTGTAGTGTTGTGTAGCGGAGACGAGCAGGTTCTGACTCGTTGTTGGTTTGGGCTTAGTGAGCCATCATGCCAACTTTCCCGCAGTGCGAGCAGTTTGTTTAGCAGCTTGTTGAGGTATCCAGATAGATTCGGATGCCCCGGGGCGTCGTTCGGAGGAGGCGAGCTTAGACTCGTTGGCCATTTGTGGCCCGATTCTTTTTTTTCCCTAGTGAGAGGGTGGAGGTGCTTCGTGCGGTCGCCAAGATATGTTGATCGCACCCGCAGGAGCGGGACGTTTGGCATGACCGGCCGAGGAGTTGGACCGATCGTGTTGATGTTGAGGCGCGTCGGTTGTTGTTAGGCCCGCATGCGGTTTGGCCCCGGCGATTGAGTTGCCTAGAGGAGGGGGTAGAGGCTAGCGGCGCCTCGAGTGAGTCTCCTTGAGCGAGTGTGCTCCACCATGAGAGATTTGATGGCGGTCTTTAGCTATCGAGAGCGCGAGACCCGGCGCGCTTTTTGCGCGTAGTGAGGAGTCCCGGCACACGAGATAGCCCGGTATCGAGTTTGTTTCACATTTTCCCCGGTAGCTCTTGTAGCCCCGAGAGGTTCCCGGAGGGCATGATCAAGAGTTTATTCGGATGAGTTTGTTGGCGTTGATGGAGACGCCCGATTTGGCAAATGGATGCCTGTAGAGCTCTATGTTTTAGTAAGTCCTCTCTTTGCTAGTAGTAAAGTAGTTGGCCAGAGTTTGAGTTTAGCATCCGTGTGTGGGATGCCCTGCTGTTCGAGAGGCCGAGGTGTGCCGTTCTGTCTTTGTTTGGTTCATCGGATGGTGGTGGAAGTCCCTTGTGAGAGGTGGACTAGCGAGTCTCCACCAGATTGCCCGATTGTTTGGCAAGTTGCCGTGTTAGTGGCTTGAGGCGGATGAAGGGTCATCTTTGCCCCCTTGCGAGCTCTCTTTGTTGTTTAACACCCCACTTCCTCGAGATGTGGATTTGGTAGTAGTAGCACTTGAGGTGCATTGGTTGGTGTGCCACTTTGGCACTAAGTCTGTTCAGCTTGAGTTTGGCTTGGGCATAGCGGATGGTTCTATGCCGTTCGGAGTTCAGCGTACTCCTTTAGCCTTGGATCTGCTTATGGCGATTCTGCAGCCCGTTTAGGTCGTGCGGAGGGCTAGTTCGGTGGTAGTCGATGGACTACAAGCGAAAGGATGCTCGAGAGGAGCCGGAGCCTCTTCCCAGTGTTTCTGGAGGTTGAGTAAGTCAGCAGGTTGCCGGTTGGTAAATGTTGGTGCGCGTGAGTCTCGCGCTAGTGTTAAGGCCAAGAGATTTTCTTTGTGGTTGGTAGTGCGGTCAACTACCTTCGAGTGCCTTAATCTGTGGAGAGTTGAGCATTGTAGATGCGAGTTTGGTCCAGCAGAGGGACCCTAAGTTGGATGCTCATGAGATGAGCTGGATGCCATGAGGCGAGTTGAATGCTTTTGAGGCGAGATGAGCTGATGCCTTGCGAGAGGATTTGGATGCCTTATGGGTAAGCACCCTTGGTAGAGGCTTGGTATAAGTGAGTCGGTTTGGCATGGTTATGCCTTGATAAAGCAAGGTTGCCTCGACTTTGAGCATCGTGTGGAGTTGGAACTTTTGGTGTTCCTTGGATTGTTTGTATCATTGCCAGAGTTAACGTTGCTTTGTGGAAAAGCGCTTGTTAGTCTTGGATCTCTAAAGGAAGGTTGGGAGTTGTGCACACAAGTGTGTTTTGTGTGGTTCGTTCCGTGGCGAGAGTTTCAGATCCATGTAGGGTTTGCTTTGGAGATCTCGTGCTCTCGGTTCCTTGAGAAGTTGGACTCGGTGGTTGTTGTAAGGCTTTGGTTGAGGTGGTAAGGATACCGTGCTCGTGGTATCAAGTTGTTGCTTAGGCAAGATTTGTTAAGTTGGGCCTAAGCTTGGTTGGCGGATCTTCTTGTTGATCGTTGGTTGGAGTTCGATTGGAAACCGAACAAGAGCGATGGTAGCTAAGCGCGTGGTTTCGATCGTCATGGCTAAGAGAGTTGTTCGGCTCCTTCCTTGGGTAGAAGTTATGTTGTGGCCGATGTTTTGAGTAGGAGGATGGCGCGTGCAGTAGCGTTTCGGGTCCTCTAGGTTCCCAAGGAGTTGGAGTTGGCCAACATGGTTGGGATCTTTGAAATTGGAGTTGTTTGTTCAGCGGTGGTGCATTTAGATCGTATCTTGGCGGTGTGTGTGTCGAGGTTGCCGAAGAACCCTAGGTTGTGGAGTGCCTCTCCGAGCTCGGTCGAGCCCAGCTAGTGAGTTTCATTGGCTAGGCTGGAGGCGTGTAGTTGTAGCCTCGGTGGAGTTGCTAGCTTGATCTTGGTAGACTAGCAAGCTAGTGTTTGTTTGGAGTAAAGTCCGGAGTGGTTTCGGTGTGGTGGCAAGTTGATGCTTGGTGTTGACCAAGGTGTGGATTGGAGTTGTTAGAGTTTAGTTTTGCTCGTGGGGCGAGTGGTTTGTACCATGTTGGTTGTTTTTCCTGTTTCCAGGATGTTGAGTTGCCCGTTTGGCATTTTGAGGTTCGATCTGAGATGGACCCTTGTTGTGCCCGGTGAGATTGGATGTTGTTGCTCGGTGGAGCAAGACGGTGGCGTATGTGGAGTTCTCTCATCCGTTGGTTGTCCGCTTGTAAGAGCCGTTTCCTTGAGGAGTTGTCGAGTTACTCCTTGGTCTTGGAGTTAATGGTGGAAGCGCTAGCTTGAAGGAAAAGTTTGTTGGTTGCTTGGAAGTAGTCGTTTGTCCAGCTAAGCGGATTCTTGGATGGTGCTCTAGAGGCTGCGATAAAGGTTGTTCGCCTCTTGTGAGTGTTTGGCCAAGATTTGGTTCCTTTGTTGTTTCGAGAGCTAGTTCGGTTCTAGCCGGAGGGCGTTGCCTCGAGGTCTTGTTCCTAGTCGGTAAGTTTTGGGAGTTGACCCCTCCTCGGCGATTGAGCAAGTCTTTGTTTTGTTTCGGTTTGGTGGTCCGATTGGTTGAGTTTTATCTTGGGTGTTGCTTCCAAGAGAGTTGGTTGTTGTTGCCTTGGGTTTGAGCAAGTCGTGAGCGTGTGTGGAGTTCATTGCCCATCCGAGTTTGCTTGCTTGGGGAAGTCGTTTCCCGTTTGGCGAGTCGACTTAGCTCTGAGTTGTGTAGTCGATCGAGTAGCGCAGATCAGCCCAATGAGAGGGTCCTCGCTTTGTGTTGTTAGCAAGCAAGAGTTGTTTGTTCCGCAAGGGCGGAGCCACCCAGTAAGAGTTGAGTTGTTCTCGGCAAGTTGTTGGTTCTTTGGGGATTGAAGATTTCCTTTCCCTCTAGCCTCTGTGGTGGTTGAGTTGCTCCTTGGATGCCACCTCGAGTGATAGCTTGCGAGGTAGTCTTGCGGATTCGTGTGGCTCGGGATCCGTAAGCTTTGAGGTTGTCGTTATCCGTTTTCCTTGTGAGGTTTTGGGAGTGGAGCTTACGGTTGGAAGATGAGTTAGGCTTAGGCTTAAAGGGAAGTCCTTTGAGTAGCCGTTGGATTTTAAGAGTTGAGTAGTAGCTTGGAGGCGGCGTTGCTCGTTATAAGTTTGGGTTGAGTTCTGGACTTGAGCAAGCCCTTCTCGGGCTTTGTTCCTAGTTGTTGTGAGTTCCCGGTTGGCGTTAGCGAGCGCGCGTTGAGTGAGTTGGCACAGAGGTGCCGTGGCATTGGTTGGTAAGTTGTTGAGCTTTGTTTTCCTCAAGGTGTTGTGTCGCAGAGATAGCTGCGTGATGGTTTAGTCCTTGCTTCCCGAGTTTTCCTTGAGAGGAATGTTGGATGTTCCTTGCCTGGCGATGTTCTCCTTGGTCGGTTGCTGGTAGGTGTTCGTTGGAAAGTCGCGTTCGGTCGATGAGTAGTTCTAGTTTGTTGGCTTGGCCGAGTGGAGTCTGTGCTTGGCCCTTGTTTTTTTTTTTGGCGTGTGGCCGAGTTTTCACCGGTGTGAGTGTTGTTAGCCGTCTGGTGTACCAGGATGGTGCCCCTTGCCTTTGGTTCGGCGATTTCTCCTTAAGATGGTTGCTTAAGTGTTGTGGACGTGCTCTAGTTGGAGAAGTTTGTCTTTTTGGATCAGTCGCCAGTTGGTGGTTCGTTTGTATCTCGTTAAGGTTGTAGTCAAGGTTTGAGGTTTGTTGGTCTCTTGTGAAGTAAGAGTAGGCCGTTTAGTTTTGGAATCTGGAAGGTTCAGTTGTTTGGCCAGTTTGTTGTAGGGTTGAGTTTGTTTGTTGACAGCTGTGCACAATGTTTTTTATGTATCGATGTTGGGGCGGCATGTGCCGGACCCATTGCTCATTGTGGACTTTGAGCCCTTAGCTGCTTGATTGAGGTTTAGGGCTTCGAGGAGAAGCCTATGAGTATTCTGGTCTTGAGTCGAAGACGTTGCGTAGAAGTGAGATCCGTTGGTAAAAGTAGTGAAGGAGTCTCGAGTTCGGAGGAGGCCGCTCGTGGCGGGAAGGACGGGATGATGAAATGCGATATCTGTGTTGTTTGATCTTAAAGACTTTCGAGGACGAAAGTCATAAAAGGAGGGAATATTGTAACGACCTGGTTTTCATCCCGGTCTTCCAGGTATGCCCTAGGGGTATTTTGGTAATTTGGTCGGGCCGTCAGGGTCGTTTGTGTCTTTTACAGTTACTAAAATTATTGGATGGTTTTTGTAGGTTTTTGGAGGGGTTTGTGGTTTGGTTTGAGCAAGGTTTTATGCAAAAGTAAAAATAAAGGAAATTGTCTTTGCAGTGGGTTTGAACCCGGTCTCTGGGAAGCTTGTAGAGATGTGTGCCAATTGAGCCATTAGGTGCTCTTGTTGCTCTTTCTGCATCACATCTTAGTTAACCTTGGATCTTTGGTGTTTGGTGCATTTGGTTAAATGAAATAGAAATTAGGTTTGTTGTGTTTTCTTCTCCAAAAGAGTTGTGGCGCGCCAAGCTTTCTCCCAAGCTCTCCTTGCCGATTCTTCATCCTTGCGGCTCCTTGGATCGTTCATCATCATTCCGTAAGTCTTCATCCTCTTCATCTTCTCGATTGGGTGTTCTTGTTGGCGAAGGTAAGGAGAAGAGCTTGTGTGTGTGTGTTTGTAGCGGTGCCCAAAGATGCCCAGATCTGCCTAGCGGCAAGCCCGAGCCGCCCGGATCGCCTAGCGGCAAGCCCAGCGGCCAGATCGCGCGCCCGAGCGAGCACCGAGCCGCCCGGACCGCCAGGCCCGTCGCGGCCGTCGCGCGCACGTGGCGGCCTGAGCCACGCGCGCGCCGTCGCGCGCGCCCGCGCGCCGCGCTCGCTCGCTGCGCCCGTCGCGCGCGCGCGCGCGTCGCGCGCGCGCCAGCGCGCTCGCTCTCGCGTCCGCTTGCCGCGCCCGCGCGCTGCGCCCAGCCAGCCCGTCCATGTCGCGCGCGCGCGCGCGCAGCCTGCCGCCTCCTGCCGCCCGTCAGCGCCCGATGTGCGGTCCTCGCCGCCCATCAGCCCCCTTCTGCGCCGTCGGCGCCCGATGCGCAGCCAGCCGTCTTTGCTGCCCGTCCGCGTGTCGGTAGAGCCGCGTGAGTTGCTCCGAGCCGAGCCTTGTTTATTTTATTATATTTAGGCTTATGGATTATGATTATCATTGTTTTGTTAGGTTCTCGGTAGCTAGCTCGGGTTTGTTCCGCACTTAGGATTTGTGTGTAGAAGCCTCCCGACCAAGGTAAGGATTTCTTACCGAGAGTTGTGTGGGCCTCGGTATATTTGTGATTGTTGTTTTGTATGCTCGTGTATGATTACTAGCATGTTTAGCCCTAGGTGCTCTGTTTCAATTCTGATGGCATGAACTCTTGTATTGTTTCTCATGTTAGCCCATGCTAGGTTGTTCCATTCTCGGCATGTTCGATATCTCGTTCTTGCTTCGTAGTATCATGCTAGGTTCCTTGTATCTCTGCGGAGCACGTATTGGACCGCATTGATTGAATTGTTATTATTGCTATGGTTTAGAGTTCGTAGTAGGTAGCATCATCCGGCCGGATGCATAACGTAGCTTGCATCCCCGACGCGGGACGCACGAGATGGTACTCGTCCACGATCCCGTTAGGGTTTAGCTAACCCTAACGGTGGCCCCCGCAATCTTGGGTGAGGGTGGCGGTCGTTAAATGCCCCAACGGTCGGGATGATGACTTGGCATTGCCTCGTCCCGGCGATCGGCACGCGTCCTCGGCGTGTTCGGCGTAGCCCTTGATTGCCACTGTTAGGGCAAGGACCGCTTCTGGTGTAAGCCTACCAGACCGGTTCCTTAGCCTCGAGTGCGGGTGGTGGTGACATAGTTCACGTGTCGTGTCTCACACCCCTATGTCGGTGACACCGATCCGGAGATTTAGTTAGGCATGGTGGCCCGAACTCGGGCGGCTTGCCACTAGACCCGGCACCCCCGAGTTTGCGGTAGCATGCGGTGCGCGCTTACGCTCATTACTGGCGCCGGCCGGAGAGCTCCTCGGGATCTTGAGCGAGTGCACCTTTCGTGTCGGCGATGAGCGGTGGGGCCGACTTGTTCCCGTATAGCGCGTATAGTGTGTTGTGGTATTTTCCGGACTAAGACCCTGAGTTGGCATCCGAGGTCCAAGTGTGGACTTAGCTATGTGCTCCGCTCTGTGTTTGTACTCATAGCTTGCATACATTCTTCTAGATGATCATGTATATCGTATTGTACCCCGGTTGGGGATTCTTACTGGGTAATTCGTTACTCACCCTTATTCTGTGGTTTTCCACAGGTAACCAAGGCGCGAGACAGGATGGCTGAAGGAGGAGCTGTGATCATGGAATCTGCTGTCATCTCTGACCATTTTATTATATCATGACTCTTGACTTTTGTTATTTCCCCTGAATGCATGTAGACGGGCACGGAGCCCTAGGATGTTTTCTTACGTTTTATGGATTCCAGCATATTTGTACTTGTGGAATGTTTAAATGGTTTAAATAAATCTCTGATCAGAGTATGCTTTTAGAAATGTATGTTTTGGTTGTTGAATGTTTCTGTTTTTACTTGGGATCCGAAATGTATTTTTTCATAATGTCTTTTATTTTCAATACATGCATTGGGGTAAAGGCCTATTTAGAGCCCCTTTTGGGTCGGGTCTTTACAGTTACTCACCCTTATTCTGTGGTTTTCCACAGGTAATCAAGGCGGGAGACAGGATGGCTGAAGGGGAAGCTGTGATCATGGAATCCTGCTGTCATCTCTGACTATTTTATTTTATCATGACTCTTGACTTTTGTTATTTCCCCTGAATGCATGTAGACGGGCACAGAGCCCCAGGATGTTTTCTTACGTTTTATGGATTCCAGCATATTTGCACTTGTGGATTGTTTTAATGGATTAAATAAATCTCTGATCAGAGTATGCTTTTAGAAATGTATGTTTTGGTTGTTGAATGTTTCTGTTTTTACTTGGAATCCGAAATGTGTTTTTCATAATGTCTTCTATTTTCAATACATGCATTGGGGTAAAGGCCATTTAGAGCCCCTTTTGGGTCGGGTCTTTACATAAAGCCCGTAAAGGGTTGTTTGTGTTGTAAAGGAAGTAGTGCCTGTTGGCACCAAGTTTTGATAGGAGGCCTAGATCCAGGCCAGTTGGCACTTTTCGTACAGGTGGTTCCAGGACCCGCCCGGAGTTTAGCATCCCCACTAGTCTTGTACCCATTCATGAGATTGCACCTATTTGGGCTGCATAAGAGATCTAGCTCGGTGGTAGCCAGAGAACTACAAGTTTGAGGTCGTTCGAGGGATAAGTAGGAGCCTTTCAGGGTCACCGAGAGTTGGGTACAAAGGATGCTATTGGTTGTTAAGGGCTAGCGCGTCCGAGTTCTCGCGCCTGTGTTGTGGGCTTGTGAGCCAGTTGGATGGTAGTGTGATTCGACTACCCTGGAGTTACCCTAATATGAGTAGGGTTGGCATCAATGATGCGTGGTTGATCCACTGTTAGAGCCATGAGTTGGATGGTTGATCGGAGCACGTTTAGTGGACCATCGGTATGAGGTAAGTTAGCTTGGTGTGGCTATGCTCTTGTAAGAGTGAGTCGACCATTGTGGCATTCCGTGGTGAGGTGACCCCGAGTGGGTTGAACTCTTGATGCTCCTTTGCTAGATGTGGCTCTATTGGGAGGCAAAAGTTGCCTTGTGTGAGAATACTTGTTGGTTTGGATCTTAAGGAACCAAGTTGGAGCTGTACACGCCGGTGTACTTTTGTGTAGCTCGTTCCGTGGTGTATTTTTCAAGAACCACGAGGGGTTTCGGGTTGTGAAACCAGTGTTCAGTTCTGAGAAGTTAGGACTTTAGTTCTTGGCAAGTGCCCTAACTTGGGTTGAGAGGTTCGTCGTGCGGTAGCGGGTTGTTGCGTAGGAAAGTTATGCTAGTTGGCCCTTGACCTGAGTAGAGGCATTTCTTGTTGATCGATGGTTGGAGTTCAGTTGGAACTGATCCAAGGCGATGGTAGTAAAATCGCGGAGTTTCAGGCCGCCATGGCTAAGAGAGTTGTTCGGATCCTTACCCTGGGTAGAAGCTACGATGTGGCTGATGCTTTGAGCAAGAGGAAGTTTGGGTCTTCTGGTTGTTCCCGCTCAGGTGGATAGCAGACTCGCCGACAGGGCCAGTCTAGGGGTCGCGATCAGCGCCGACCGCAGGTTAGAGATCAGGATCGTCAGCAGGGCGGGGCCAAGCAGCCGGCTCATTGCATCAAGTGTGGTAAGGCGCTTTTCGGATTGTGTGGAGCATCGCCCGTGCTTGCTACAGATGTGGCAAGGAAGAGCTTTTGGCCAGCACAGTTGAGATGCTGTAGGGAGATGTGCTCGTGTAGCCAGTTGTCAGTTAGACCGTTTGACGGCGATTATGCATCGGAGGGCGTCGGAGGAACCATAAGTTGTGGAGAGCCTCACGAGCTCTCACTCAGACCAGCAAAGGTGTTCCTCGGTTGAGTTGCTGGATGCTTGTTGTCGGTTAACAAGCTAGAGTTGTTCTTAGTAACCTCCACGTTGGTTTTCGGAATTCTTAGCAAGGTGGTACTTGGTGTTTACCAAGGTTTGGTTCCCCTGTTGTTTCTAGAGCTATCTTGGTTCGAGCAAGCTAGCGTTGCCCTGAGGACTTGTTCCTAGTCAAGAAGTTTTGGGAGTTGACCCCTCCCTCGGCAATTGGGTAGGCACTGCTAGTTCCAAGTTGGGGGTTCAAGCGATTGAGGATCCTCGGATGTTTCTTCCGAGAGAGTTGGTTGTTGTTGCCCTTGGGTTTGAGCAAGGCAGCGAGCGTGTGTGAAGTTCGCTGTCCTTCGGAAGTTTGCTTGCTGGGAAATCGTTCCTGTTGAGGAGGAGTCAGCTTAGCTCTTGAGTTGTGTAGTTGATCAGAGTAGCGCAGCGGTCAGCCCAGCGAGAGTGTCCCTGCGTTTGTTTGTTAGCAAGCGGAAAGTTGTTTGTTCCCGCAAGGGCGGAGGCCTGCCAGTTCAAGGGCTTGAGTTGTTGCTGGAAAGTTGTTGGATCTTTGGAGTTTGTAGAACCCCTTAGTTCTTGGGTAGTTGAGTTGCACCGTGGATGCCGGCCTCGAGTTTTAACTTTTGAGGTAGTCTTGTCGTTCTCGTGTTGTTCAGGATCCGCAAGCTTGTGGTCGTCGCTATCCTTATTCCTCGCGATGTTTCGTGGGTGGAGTTTATGGATTGGAAGAAGAGTTAGGTCTAAGCTATAAGGAGGAAGTCCTTGGAGCAGCCAGATGGGCTTAAGAGTTGAGTGGCAGCTTGGAGGCGAGCCTTGCTCGTTATAAGCTTGGGTTGAGTTTCTGCAGAGCAAGCCTTCTCGGGCTTTGTTCCTAGTTGATGTGCGTTCGCAATTGGCGTTATAGCTGAGCCACAGTTGAGTGGGTTGGCACAGAGATGTCGTGGCATTGGTTGGAAACCTTAGAGTTGTTATCCTCAAGCTATTGTGTTGCTAGTAGCCACGTAATGTTTTATTCCTTGCTGCTCGAGATTTCCGTAAGAGGAATGTTGTTTGTTTTTCTGTCTGGCGATGTTCTGTTAGGCTAGTGGCTGATCGGATTGCATTGGAAAGTTTGTTGTCGGCCGTTGAGGGGCTCCAGTTTGTTAGTTTGGTCGAGTGGAGCCTGTGCTTGGACCTTGTCTTCTAAAGGTGGCCGTAGCTGAAGTTTCAGCTGGTGTGTTGGTGGTAGCCGTTTGGTGAACCAGAAAAGTGCCCCTTGGCTTTGGTGCTTCGATTTCTCGTAAGATGGTTGCTTAAGTGTTGTGGACGCATGCTAGTGGAGGAGTTTGCCTTGCGATCAGTCACCAGTTGGTCGTTCGATTTGGATTTCGTTAAGGATTGTAGGCAACCATTGGGGCTCGCAGATCTCTTGCAAAGTAAGAGTAGGCCGTTTAGTTTCTGAAACCTGGGAGGTTCAGTTGTTTGGTCAGCATGGTGAAGGGTCGAGGCTATTTGATAACAGCTATGAGCATTCAGAGAAGTTACGCCGGAGCGTGGCGTAGAGTTTTAGAGCTTGTGACCCGTCCACGAGTTTGCGGAGAGTAGCGACGTAGAGAGGCGTTCCGAGTTGTGCTAGCAGGGTTAAGTGAGCCCTAAGATTTTAAGATCGTTTGAGAGCTAGTGCGAGTTTGAGGATGTGTATTACCGTTAGCACTATCACATCTATTTCTTCGGAGTTCGGTGTATGCCCAGTCTTGTTGTGGCAGACTGGATGGCTTGTGGCTTTGAGCCTTTGGGAACCCAAGGGGGTTTGGATTTCGAAGAAGATTTAGTGTTGTCTTGACCGGGAGTTTGGTTGGTTAAGGATCAGTGGAGATTTCCTAGAGTTGTTTTCGTCTTAGGACTTTCGAGGACGAATGTAACAGCCCAGTTTCCTATTCCAGTTTTCGAGGTGCCTTCGGGTCAAGATTCGGTTGTTGGTTGGGTCTTTAGAGCTGTTTTGACCCTTGGGGGTATTTTGGTCTTTTGGCTCTCCAGGCAGGATTTGTGGTTTTCAGGGCTTTGAGGTAGCTCCTGCCTTTGTCGAGGCTTGTTTGTTGGTGGCTGCGAGTCCCGAGGTGTTTGGGCTAGTCGGTTGGAAGCTCGGTTGTGATTTGGGCTTTGGCAAAGTGATGGTTGGTTGATTTGGGAGTAGGATTTAAGTGAGTTTTATTTATTGGAAAAGATTGCTTCGGTCGGGTCTCGGAGGAGGAAGCCGGGAAATGGGATTTCGAGGTTTTAAAGTGGATAAGGATGGATAAATGAGATAAAAATCCCATTTTTCCCTTTTTCCCATTTTCCCTTTTTATTTCCCATTTTCTTTTATTTTTTTTTCCCAAAATCAATTTTTTCTCTCTCTCTCTCCCCGACCTAGCCCCCCTAGCCCAGCCCCTTGGCTCGCCCAGCCCTGGCCCGAGCAGCCCATGGCTCGCCAGCTCGGCCAGCAGCCCGACCCGTCTGCCGTCGCCTCGCGCCACCCAAGCCCAGCTCGCCTGTCGCCTAACTCTTGCGCGCCCCTGCCTCGCCCAGCCCGAGCCCTTGCCTCGCACAGTGTCGCCCAGCTCGCCCAGGCCGTCGCGTCGCCAGCCCGAGCTCGCCCAGCTCATGTCCATCCGCGCTCGAGTCGCCCAACCTCGAGCCGCGTCGCCCTGTGCCGAGCCCAGCTCGATCGAGCGTCCCAGCGCCCGTGTCGCGCGCCTTCGCCCTGTAGATTGCCGAGCCGCGCCGCGCGCTAGCGCCCGCTCCCGCGTGCCCTCTGTCGCTCGCGTGCCGTCCGCGCGCAGCTCGCGCCCAGTGCCCGCGCCCCAGCGCCGAGCCAGCGCCCTAGCGCGCCCAGCCAGCCCCATCAGCTGCCTAGCCCGTGCAGCCAGCTCGTTCGCGTGTCAGTCGCGCCTCGTGAGTTGCTCTCGAGCCGAGCCCTATTTATTTTATTATATTTAGGGCTATTTTATGATTATTGATGTGTTTGTTTGGCTCGATATAGGTTGCTCGGGTTCGATCGCAGTTAATTTTATTCTGTGTTGTTGCCTTCCGACAAGGTAAGGATTTCTTACCGGAGTTGTGTGGGCCCTGCGATATTTTCATGATATGCCTTGCTTGTTTGCTGACTGTTATGAGCATGATAATAATAGAGCAGCTTTGATTGATTTCTTGCTAGCATGTTTGCTTGATATTACATGTTAGTGCCATGCTAGATTTGTTCTGCCAGCATGCTTGTGATTCCTGCTTAAGCTCGTAGTATCATGCTAGGTAGTGTGATTGATGTCGGTCTTTGTTTGCTAGCCAGGAATCATTGCTTTTTGCTCTGTACTCTTAGATAGAGTTGTAGGGTTTGTCATCATCCAGAGGCTGAGCGGACATAACGTACTTTGTCCCCACTGATCGGGAGTAGTGTGCGAAGCATAACGTATCTTGCTTCCCCCCCCGGTCACTAAGGTGGATTTAGCTCAGGTCGGGAATAAAGTGTGCGCAGCATAACGTATCTTGCTACCCCCGACCAGCCGGTTGTGGAATTAGCTACCCACTTCGGCATAGCCTAGTTTGTAGCCTGCTAGAGCGGAACCCTGCCATCGGTGTAAGCCTGCCCTGGCCGGTTCTTAGCTTCAGGTCGGTGGACCATGCTGCACAGATGAGCGCCGAGGGCCTCGCGCTACTGTGATCAGTGACACCGCTTCCGAGTCATAGGCATGCGTACCTAGCCCGCGTAGTTTGCCCTTAGGCCCCCGCATTTACGCCGGTTTCAGAGAGCATGCGGTGTGCGCGCACACGCGTTAGTTGCCGGTTCGGAGAGCTCCCCCGGGCTAGTGTTCGTGAGTACACCATTCTTTCCGTTAGAGCCCGACTTCGGTACTCTCCGTAAGTCCAGATTAGTGCAAGGGCAAGGAGGCCCTTGAGGACATTCTAGGGATCGATGTTTTCCCCGAGTGACGAGATACCTCGGTGATGTCCGAGATTGGACAGTGTATCCAATCCCAGTTAGGCCGGAAGTAGGAGACTTCCGATGACTCCAGATCTTATTTTATGAGCTCGTTGAGCCATGATATGTGTTGGTAGCTGTTTGCTTGCATGCTTTGGTACTAGATGACTGATTATATCGTATTGTACCCCGGTTGGGGATTCTTACTGAGTAATTCGTTACTCACCCTTATTTCTGTGGTTTTTCCACAGGTATCCATGGTGCGAGACAGGATGGCTGGAGGAGGAGCTGTGATCATGGAAAACCCGTTGTTCAACTCTGAGTCTTATGTTTATGTTATGATTTAAATGTTCTCTGAATGCATGTAGTTGGGCACGGAGCCCTAGGGTGTTTTCTGAATGTATTTCCGGATTCTAGCATTGTTGTAAAGTTTGTATGTTTTAAATGAATCTCTGATCAGAGTAAGTTTTGTAAATGTATTTGTCTTGGAACAGGTGCTTGGAAACAGGGACAGGTTTCAGGAAATTATGTTGATTTTAAATGGATGTTTTATGTTTTAGTTTGTACTTAGAATCCGAACACCATCTTGCAAATTTTCTGTAGATATGTAATGCATGCATTGAGGTAACGGCCTAGTTAGAACCCTTTCGGGTCGGGTCGTTATAACGAAAGTATTAAAAGGAGGGAGTATTGTAACGGCCCAGTTTTCTATTTCGGTTTCCCAGGTGTTTTTGGGACATTATGCGGATGTTCGGATGGGCCGTTAGAGCTATTTTAACCCTTAGGGGTATTTTGGTCTTTTTGCCCCCGGTCAGGGTTTTGTGGATTTTTAGGATTCCAGGGTCACTCCTGCGCTTGTCGAGGCTTGATTGTTGTTGGTTGCAGGACCCAAGAAGTTCGGGCTAGTTGGTTGGAAGTTTGGAGGTGATTTGGTAATTAACAAAATTATTGTTAATTTAAGTGCTTCCATTGGGATTTGAACCCTTGCCCTTGATGGTGATTTGGGAGCTTGGTTTAAATGAGTTTTAATAAGGAGAAAAGGTTGCTTCAGCCGGGACTCGAAGGAGGAAGCCCGGGGAAGAGATTTAGGTCACCAAGACCTATTTAAATTAGGAAAAGGAAAGAAAATCAAGAAAATCTCATTCCCCTTGTTTTACCTCTCTCTCTCTCTCTCTCTCTCTCTCTCTCTCTCTCTCTCTCCTTGCCGACCTCACCAAGAAACCCAACCGAGCAACACCGAGCCGCCCCGAGCCACCAGCCCCAGCAGCAGCCCCTGCCTGCCATCAGCCCTGTCGCCCAGCCATCAGCCCAGTCGCCCAGCCATCAGCCCTGTCGCCCAGCCGGCAGCCGGTCGCCCAGACGCCAGACGCCCAGCAGCGCGTCGCACAGCCCATCGCCCAGCGCCAACGCGCCCGCGTCTGGCGTCCCTGTCTGCTTCTGCTCGCCCGCGCCCCAGCGCCGTCCGCGCCTGCAAGACCGTGTCTCCAGCGCCCGTCCGCGCGCCTGTCCTCTGCCGCCCTAGCGCCCGTTTCGCCGTGCCAGCGCCGGTCCCCTGCCGCGCCAGCGTGCCCAGCAGCGCCCAGTCTGCTCGCCCCAGCTGCACGTCCTGCCTGCCCACTTGCCGCCGAGAGCCTGTTTTGCCAAAATTGTTGTAGCCGAGACCTTGTACCTTCTCGGTTGGTATTTCCCGAGCCTCCACTCTTTTGGACCCTAAGTTGATTGGCTGTTGTTATTTAATTAGGATATTTTTATTAAATGCTTAGGTTGCTTGGGTTCACTTAGAAGCTCGGGAGTCGCTTGGTTGGCTTATGGTAGTTATTTTCTGCTTGTTTCCAAGTGAGGATTTCTTACCGTGGTTGTGTGGACCCTGCGATGCTTTCTTGATTGTGCCTTATATGCATGTTTACTTGTATGAACATGATTAGTGGATAGGAGAGCTTGTGATTGCATTCTTGCTAGCATGTTTGCCTGTTTGTACATGTTAGTGCCATGCTAGGATTGTTCTTCCAGCATGCTTGAGATTCCTGCTTTAAGTTCGTAGTATCATGCTAGGTTATATGTGATTGATGTTGATATGTATGTTTAGCCAGGAATCAGTTATTTTGTACTCCTAGCTAGTATAGTAGGGTTTGTCATCATCCAGAGGCTGAGAGCGGACATAACGTACTTTGTCCCCACCGGTCGGGTGTAGAGCGAAGCATAACGTACATTGCTTCCCCCCGGCAGCCGATGTGGATTTAGCTACCACATCGGCATAAGCCTAGTTTGTAGCCTGCTAGAACGGAACCCTGCCAACGGTGGAAGCCTGCCTTGGCCGGTTTTTAGATTCAGGTCGGTGGTACAGGCTGCACAGATGAGTGCCGAGGGCCTCGCACTACTGTGTTCAGTGACACCATTTCCGAGTCTTTAGGCATGCGTACCTGGCCCGCGTAGTTTGTACTTAGGCCCCCACATTTACGCCGGTTGCAGCAGCATGCGGTGTGCGCGCACACGCGTTAGTCGCCGGTTCGGAGAGCTCCCCCGGGCTAATGTTCGTGAGTACACCCGTTCTTTCCAGTTTAGAGCCAGACTTCGGGTACTCTCCCGATAGTCCAGATTTGTTAGCGAGGGTAAGAGGCCCTTGAGGACACCCATTGGGATTGGCTTTTGAGCTGATCATATGGTCGAGGGAGAAAGACCCTCGAGGGTGTCGGACATCTTTGGGATCGGTTTTTGAGCTGATCAATTGGCCGAGGGAGAAAGACCCTCGGAGATGTCCCGGGATTGGTTATGAGAGCCAATCAATAGGCCGAAAGTAGGAGACTTCTGAGGATTCCAGATTCTACCTTGTAAGCTCGTTGAGCTATGATCTATGTTGGTAACTGTTTGCATGTATACTAGGGTGCCAGATGATTGATGTATCGTATTGTACCCCGGTTGGGGATTCTTACTGAGTATGTTTATACTCACCCTTATTTATGTGGTTTTCCACCAGTAACTTGGGACAAAGACCGGGACGGCTAGCGGAGGGAGCCGATTGATCATGGGGAGCCGCCAAGCACTGTCTTTTATTGGTTGCATAATTTGTTCAGCATGTAGACGGACAGGAGTCCTAGGGGGATGTTTTTAACAGTTGTTTAAATTGTATTATATGATTTCATAAACACTGGCCAGGCTTGTTTTACTTTGTTGGTTTGCTTAATTGAAGGTTGTTGTTTATGTTTTAAGTGTCCCCGCTTTTAAATGTTTTGAAAGGTTTTAAATATGAAGCACTAAACCGCTTGATAAGTATTTAACTTGCATGCTGAGTGAGAACCTAGGTTTAGGATCGCATTTTGGGTCGGGTTCTTACAGCGGGCCACATACGCATGCCTAAAGACTCGGAAGCGGTGTCACTGAATACAGTAATGCGAGGCCCTCGACACTCATCTGTAACAGTCTGTACCAACTACCTGAAGCTAAGAATCGGCCAAGGTAGGCTTGCACCTTTGGCAGGGTTCTGCTCTAGCAGGCTACAAACTAGGCTTATGCCGATGTGGTAGCTACATCCACATCGGCTGCCGGGGGGAAGCAATGTACGTTATGCTTCGCTCTAACTCCCGACCCGTGGGGACAACGTACGTTATGTCCACTCTCAGCCTCTAGATGATGACAAACCCTACTGATCTAACTACGAGTACAAAATAATTGATTCCTGACTAAACATACATATACAACACCAATCACACAAAACCTAGCATGATACTATGAACTTAAAGCAGGAATCATAAGCATGCTGGAAGAACAAACCTAGCATGACACTAAAATGTACAAACAGGCAATCATGCTAGCAGGAATTCAAACACAAGCTGTCCTATCCACTAACATGCTCATAAAAGTAAACAAGCATACAAGATACAATCAAGAAAACATTGCAGGGTCCACACAACCCCGGTAAGGAATCCTTACCTCGAAACAAGCAGAAAATAATTATAATGCTCCTTGAGCTGCAAAAACACACAACCTAGAAAAACAACCAAAATACATTAACATCTAAACTAGCTAACCCTAGCTACAAACCAAGAGAAACAAGAGCCGGGAAACTACCTAGCTAGTCTCACAAGCGGCCAAGCTTGGCTTTGGGCCTTCACAAACAACAACTTCCCGGAACTTGCTCGGCTTCACCTCAACAGGAAAGACACAAGTTAGCTAACCGGGGAAACAAACCTCACACTCCTAAACACACCATCAAGCTCTCGGCTAGGATGGGGAATTTTACCTCGGGATTGCATTTTGCTTGGCTTTTGCTCACGGCTTCTAGGGTTAGTTGCGGGAACTCTTCCGGCTTCGTTCGGAGCTTGCAAAACAAAAGAGAAGCACTTAAAAACTACCAAGGATGAACAAGGATGAAGGTTTGGCTCTTTGCAAGATGAATCATCAACTTCGACAACCCCAAACTCCTCCTACCTCTCGGCTACAAGCTAGGGCAATGAGTTCTTGCTTGGTCAGGGTTTGCGCAATAACCAAGGGAAAAGACTTCGGCAAGGAGAAGAAGAAAAAAGAAAGGAAAGATAACCTCTCGGCCTTGGTTCTTGAATTGGTTTGCGGCTACACCAAGAAAGGAATCAAGAAGGCAATTCGGCACTCTCCAAGAAAGGGAACTCAAGGCTCGGAAACTCCAAGAAACAACCAAGAGGGTCTCGGCCACAAGGAAAACACCAACTCCTTGGTTAGGGATTGGCTGTAAAGACCCGACCCAAAAGGGGCTCTAAATGGGCCTTTACCCCAATGCATGCATTCAAAGTAAGGACAATATACAAATATGATTTCGGATTCCAATTAAAATTAAAACATTCAACATTCAAACAGAAATCAATACAGTTTACTGAAACCTGTCCCTGTCTCCAAGCACCTATTTCAAGACAAATACATTTCCAGAAGTTTACTCTGATCAGAGATTTATTAAAATCATTCAAAACCTTCTCAGATACAACAATGTTGGAATCCAGAAAAACATTGGAAAAACATCCTAGGGCTCCGTGCCCGACTACATGCATTCAGGGGAAATAAAAAGACAAGAGTCATAATATAAAAGGTCAGAGATGACAGCAGGTTCCCATGATCACAGCTCCTTCTTCAGCCATCATGTCTCGCACCTTGGTTACCTGTGGAAAACAACAAAATAAGGGTGAGTAACGAATTACTCAGTAAGAATCCCCAACCTGGGTACAATACGATATACATGGTCATCTAGCCAAAAGATATGCAAGCTATGAATATAAACACAGAATAGAGCATAAATCCACTTATAAACCTCGGATGCCAACTCAGGGTCTTAGTCTGGAAATCCATCACACAATACGCCCTATATGAGAAACAAGTCTCGGCCTCAACCTGTCTACTATCGATACGAAAGGTGCACTGGCTCACGATCCCGAGGAGCTCTCCAGTCGGCGCTATAATGAGCGTATGTGCGCACCGCATGCTACTGCAGACTCTGGGGGGGTGCTGGGTCTATTGGCAAGCTGCCAGGTCCAGTCACCATGCCTAACTAAATCTCTGGATTGGTGTCACTGACATAGGGGTGTGAGACCTGGACACGTGAACTATGTCAGCCTGAACCACCGCACCTGAGGCTAAGGAATCGGTCGTGGTAGGCTTACACCGAGAAGCCGCCCTTGCCCTAACAGTGGCAATCAAGGGCTACCGAACACGCCGAGGACGTCTTGGCGCCGGGGACTAGGCATTGCCAAGTTATCATCCCGACCGTTGGGGCATCGCACAGACTGCCACCCTCACCCAAGATTGCAGGGCCTACCGGTAGGGTTAGCTAAACCCTAACGGGGTCCAGGGACAGAGTGTTACCTCGTGCGTCCTTGCCATGGATGCAAGATACTTTATGCATACTGGCCCGGATAAGGCTATCTACCTGAACTCGAACCTATCATATCAACTGCAAACAATCCAATACAATCCAATACGTGCTCAATAGATACAACGAACCTAGCATGATACTACGAAGCAAGAACAGATAACGAGCATGCCAAAACAGAACAACCTAGCATGGACTAACATGAAGAACAACATAAGAAATCATGCCAGTCGGGAATTTAGAACAGAGCACCTATCACTAAACATGCTGATAAACACAAGCAAGCATACAAACAGCATCACATAATATATCGCAGGGCCCACACAACTCCGGTAAGAAATCCTTACCTGGCCGGGAGGCAACTACACACAAAATCCTAAGCTGCGATCAAACCCGAGCTAGCTACCGAGAACCTAACAAACACAATAATAATCACAATCCATAGGCCTAAATATAATAAAATAAAAAAGGCTCGGCTCGGGAGCAACTCACGCGGAGCGGCTGACACGCGGACGGGCAGGCAGCACGGCGAGGCTGCTGCTGGGCGCTGGTGGGCGCAGAGGCTGCACGCTGGACAGGCGCTGGGGCGCGGGCTGCGTGCGGACAACGTTGAGGTAGGCGCGCGGGGGCCAACGCGGAGCAAAGACGCGCGCGCGCGAGCGACGCGATGCGGCAGGAGCGCGACAGCTGCGAAGGGCGATCTGGGCGGCTGCGACGGGGCTGCTGCGCGCGACAGGCAGCTGCAGGCGTGCGACTGGGGCTGGGCGTGCGACAGGGGCTGTCTGGGCGATCAGGGCGGCTTGGGCTGCGATCTGGGGCTGTCTGGGCGCCTGGCTGGGCTGCTCGGCTGGGCTGCTGCTCGGCCGGGCTGACGCACGCACTACGGGGCTGCAAGGGGAGAAGGAGCTCGGCTTGGAAGCTAGGGAGAAATATTTGGGCGGCCAAGGAGCATTTGGAGAAGAAGACCCAAAACCCTATTTTCTCTTCTTTTAATCAAATGCACAAAACTCCAAAGATCCAAGGCTAACCAAGATATGTCGGGGAAAGAGTAACAAGAGCTCCCAATAGCTCAACTGGCACACAACCCAACAGGCTTTCTCGGAGACCCGGGTTCGAATCCCAACTGCAACACAATTTCCTCTATTTTTACTTTTGCATCTATCCAAGCTCAAACCCATCCACAAAGCCTCAAAAACCTACATAAACCCATCCAATAATTTTAGCAACTGGAAAAAGACATAAACGGCCCTGACGACCCAACCAAATTACCAAAATACCCCTAGGGCATACCTGGAAGACTGGGATGAAAACCTGGGCCGTTACAATATTCCCTTCTTTTTATGACTTTCGTCTCGAAAGTCCTTAAGACTGAACAGCACAGGATATTGCAATCTCATCCCGTCTTCCCCGCTCACGAGCGACCTCCTCTGAACTTTGACTCCTCCACTAAACTTTTACCAAACGGACCTCACGATTACGCAACGTCTTCGACTCAAAGACCAGAACACTTACAGGCTTCCCCCCGAAGCCCAAATCCTCAATCAGCTGCAAAGGCTCAAAGTCCACAATGAGCGATGGGCCCGACACATACTGCCTCAACATCGATACATGAAAACACTGTGCACAGCTGACATCAACGGAGGAAAGGCTAACCAATATGCAACTCTGCCAATCCTCTCGAGAATCTCAAATGATCCAACAAACAGGGACTCCACTTCCCTCACTTACCAAACCTCAACACACCTCACATCGGTGCAACCTTAAAAACACGCACTGTCCAACCTCAAACTCTAAAACTCGACGCCGAACATTGGCGTAACTTTTCTGCCTGCTCTGAGCTGACAACACTAGCTCGAAACTCCTGCAAATCACCTTTGGTCAAATGCAGCAACTCATAACCCAAAACAAAACTGATGGCCACCAACCTTTTCCCAGAACACTGGATTCCTGCAATACTTACCATACAATGCCTCAATGGAATCACAAGAACTGACCGCTGAGAACTGCAACCCAAGGCAATCTCATAAAACCACACTGGTCTCCCGCTGCCTAATCACGGAAACACCAACTCGCAACAAGCTCCAAAGGTTCTGGATCACTCCTCCCAAAATCATCGGTCAGAGGGTGAAAACACTACTGGAACTACACTCGGCTCACCAGCCTCGAAACGCTCTCCAGAACCACAGTTCATCAACGCACTGCCTAGAATAACCTTTGTTGCCACACCCTGGGGCCAACAACTCTAGCCTGAAACTGCCATGCCACTACTCCACAGTAATGACATCTTCACCTGGGCGAGGTGCGAGCTCTAACTACTGCAACCATTCCACCAAAAATCCGAACTCACACAACAACCTCAACCAACTGCCAGCTTCCACACGGACTCCTACAAACCAACAACTTGAGTTCTACGAACTCGGAAGCCCAAACAACTACAAACTGCATAGCTATGCCAATCCACTCAACTCTAGCTCGACTCAAATCACTGGCTGGACAAGTCAGCCTGCCAACAACCGGACCCCAGAGGGCTCCCTCCACCAAACTTACCTCCATGCAAGCAACAGAACGAAGCTTGCCTCAAATATGAAACACATCTCACAAGTCCAATCGATAACACATACAGGCTTAACCCTCTAGCTTAGGCTTAATGCACCTTCCACCGAATACTTCACAAACGGGACTCCACTACTCGGTCAACACCAACTACCAAGAACAAGAATACCAACAATGGCTGGCAGAGCACAAGCTACACTAACCAGCAAGGATCCCTCAATAGGTCAAGACCCTAATCCAGCCACAATGGTGCAACCTCAACCCACAACCGATACAAAGGGGTTCTTCAACTACAAAGGTGCAACAGCTTCCATGCCAACACACAAAAACCTTAACCAACTAGGCCAAACACTCATAGGAGGCAGAACAACCCTTACCGCAACTTCCAGAACACCACTCAAGAGTCCGCTTAACTTGGACAAAAAAATGCTTCCAAGCAGCCAACAAACTTTTCCTCCTACTAGCACCACTACCACCAATTCCAAGACCAAGGAATAACCTGACAACTCCCAAGGAGAAACAGATCCTTACAAGCGGACATCCGAAGGACAGAGAGCTTCACAACCGCTCGCTGTCTTGTTCAGCTAAGCACAACATCCAACTCTCCCAGAGGCAACAACAAGGGGTCCACCACAGACTGGACCGCCAACCACGGGCAAGAGAAGACTCACTCCCAAACACCAAATAAGGGCAACTCTCAAACTCTGGAAACAGGAAAGACATCCGCCAGGGCAAAACCACTTGCCCCACGAGCAAGGCTAACTTCTAGCAACTCAAAAACCACACCTTGGTCAACACCAAGCACCAACTTGCCACCACACCGGAACCAATCCGGACTCTACTCCAAACAAACTTTAGCTTGCTAGCCTACCAAATCTGCCAGCAACTCACCCGAGGTCTACAGCCTACACAACTCTAGCTTACCAACTGACACTCACTACTGGGTCTGACTAAGCTTTGGTGAGGCTCTCCACTACTAGGGTTCTTCGGCAACCCTCGACACACAGTGTCATCTAACGGTCGAACAGCCAACTGCCTGAACAAACAACTCATTTTTCCAGCATCACAACCATGCTGGCCTGCTCCAAAACTCGAAACCAAAAAGACCGTAAACGCGCTTAGATGTGTCATCCTCCTACTCAAAGCATCAGCCACATCGTAGCTTCCACCCAGGGTAAGGATTCCGAGCAACACTCTTAGCAACTACAGTCAGGAACTATGCGGCTTCATGTAACGACCCAGGTTTTTTTCCCGGTCTTCCAGGTATGCCCTAGGGGTAATTTGGTAATTTGGTCGGGCCGTCAGGGTCGTTTGTGTCTTTTCCAGTTACTAAAATTATTGGATGGTTTTTGTAGGTTTTTGGAGGGGTTTGTGGTTTGGTTTGAGCAAGGTTTGATGCAAAAGTAAAAATAAAGGAAATTGTCTTTGCAGTAGGTTTGAACCCGGGTCTCCTGGGAAGCTTGTGGAGATGTGTGCCAATTGAGCCATTAGGTGCTCTTGTTGCTCTTCCTGCATCATTTTATGGTTAGCCTTGGATTTTGGAGTTTTGGTGCATTTGGTTAAATGAAATAGAAATTAGGTTTATTCCATCTTCTTCTCCAAATCACCTCTTGGCCGCACAAGCTCTCCCTCTCCATAGCCCTTGCCGATTCTTCTTTCCCTTGCATCTCCTTGGGTTCGATCATCATCATTCCGGGTAAGTCTTCATCCTCTTCATCTCCTCATTTGGTTTTTGATGCTGGCCGAAGGTAAGAAGTAGAGTGTTGTGTGTGTTTGTGTTGATTGCAGCCAGCCGAGAGAAGCCAGCAGCAGCCATCGTCGCCGGCCAGCCCCTCGCCCAGATCTGTTGAAGCAGCCCTGCCGCACGCCATCGCTCGCCCAGATCTGTTGAAGCAGCCCTGCCGCACGCCATCGCTCGCCAGATCGCCAGCACGCCATCGCTCGCCAGGTCGCGCCAGATCCACCGTCGCAGCCCTCCCGCACGCCATCGCTCGTCGTCGTGCCAGATCGCGCGCAGCAGCAGACGCCAGACGCCAGCGCCATGCGGCGCCGCCGCCCGAAGCTCGCTCGCCATAAGCGCCCGGCCGCGTCCGCGTCGCTGCCGCGACGCCACGCCGCGCGCGCGCGCCGCCGCCGAAGCATTCGCGCCCGCGACGCCCAGACGCTCGCCGCGCGCGCGTCTCGTCCTGCCGTGCATCCGTGCGTTCTTTGTGCGGCGCCCAGCCACTGCCGTGCGCAGCGCGGCCTGCGCCCGACCTGCTGCCGTGCCGGCTTGCGAGCGACTCCAAGCTCGTGTCGCCGTCGCGCGTGAGTTCCCGAGCCGAGCTTGCTGTTCTATTGTTGTTTAGACGTTTTAGATGCTGATTATTATTGGTTTGCTAGGTTCCCGCTCGCTAGCTCGGGATTGTTCCGCAGCTTAGGATTTGTGTGTAGAAGCCTCCCGACCAAGGTAAGGATTTCTTACCGGAGTTGTGTGGGCCTGCGCGTATATTTGTGATTGTTGTTTTGTATGCCTGTGTATGATTGTTAGCATGTTTAGCCCTAGGTGCTCTGCTCAATTCTGGATCGCATGAACTCTTGTATTGTTTCTCATGTTAGCCCATGCTAGGTTGTTCCATTCTGGCATGTTCGATATCTGTTCTTGCTTCGTAGTATCATGCTAGGTTCCTTGTATCTGTTGAGCACGTATTGGACTGCATTGAATGAATTGTTATTATTGTTATGGTTTAGAGTTCAAGTAGGTAGCATCATCCGGGCCGGATGCATAACGTAACTTGCATCCCCGACGAGGACGTGCGAGATGGTACTCGTCCCGATCCCGTTAGGGTTTAGCTAACCCTAACGGCCGGCCTCGCAATCTTGGGTGAGGGTGGCGGATCGTTAAATGCCCCAACGGTCGGGATGATGACTTGGCATTGCCTCGTCCCGGCGATCGGCACGTCCTCGGCGTGTTCGGCCGTAGCCCTTGATTGCCACTGTTAGGGCAAGGACCGCTTCGTGGTGTAAGCCTACCACGACCGGTTCCTTAGCCTCAGTGCGGTGGTACAGTGACATAGTTCACGTGTCCGTGTCTCACACCCTATGTCGGTGACACCGATCCGAGATTTAGTTAGGCATGGTGATCGAACTCAGGCAGCTTGCCACTAGACCCGCACTTCCCGAGTTTGCGGTAGCATGCGGTGCGCGCTTCGCGCTCATTACAGCGCCGGCCGGGAGAGCTCCTCGGGATCTTGAGCCGATGCACCTTTCGTATCGTCGAGACAGGCGAGTGCCGGGACTTGTTCCCGTATAGTGCGTATAGTGTGTTGTGGTATTTTCCGGACTAAGACCCTGAGTTGGCATCCGAGGTCCAAGTGTGGACTTAGCTATGTGCTCCGCTCTGTGTTTGTACTCATAGCTTGCATACATTCTTCTAGATGATCATGTATATCGTATTGTACCCGTTGGGGATTCTTCTTGGGTAATTCGTTACTCACCCTTATTCTCGTGGTTTTCCACGGTAATCAAGGCGGAGACAAGATGGCTGAAGGAGGAGCTGTGATCATGGAATCTGCTGTCATCTCTGACCATTTTATTATATCATGACTCTTGACTTTTGTTATTTCCCCTGAATGCATGTAGACGGGCACGGAGCCCTAGGATGTTTTCTTACGTTTTATGGATTCCAGCATATTTGTACTTGTGGAATGTTTAAATGGTTTAAATAAATCTCTGATCAGAGTATGCTTTTAGAAATGTATGTTTTGATTGTTGAATGTTTCTGTTTTTACTTGGGATCCGAAATTTATTTTTCATAATGTCTTTTATTTTGAATACATGCATTGGGGTAAAGGCCCATTTAGAGCCCCTTTTGGGTCGGGTCTTTACAGTTGGTATCAGAGCTCAGAGTCATAGATTCTGTAGACTGACCTTTGTTGTAGGTCGTTTTTCCATGATCATCAGCACTCCGACAGTCATCAGGTACGCCTAAGTTTACCGCTTTAAAAGAAAAGGGTTAAGAATTTACAATACTTTTCATCTAGTTATGCCTTGTGTAGTGTTGTGTAGCGGAGACGAGCAGGTTCTGACTCGTTGTTGGTTTGGGCTTAGTGAGCCATCATGCCAACTTTCCCGCAGTGCGAGCAGTTTGTTTAGCAGCTTGTTGAGGTATCCAGATAGATTCGGATGCCCCTGGGACGTCGTTCGGGGGAGGCGAGCTTAGACTCCGCTGGCCATTTGTGGCCCGATTCTTCGCTTTCCCCTAGTGAGAGGGTGGAGGTGCTTCGTGCAGATCGCCAGTATGTTGATCGCACCCAGAGGAGCAGGACGTTTGGCATGACCGACCGAGGAGTTGGACCGATCGTGTTGATGTTGAGGCCGCGTCCAGGGTTGTTAGGCCCGCATGCCAGATTTGGCCCCGGCAGTTGAGTTGCCTAGAGGAGGGGGTAGAGGCTAGCAGCGCCTCAGAGTGAGTCTCCTTGAGCAGAGTGTGCTCCAGCCATGAGAGATTTGATGGCAGGTCTTTAGCTATCAGAGAGCGGAGACCCAGGCGCAGTTTGTAGCGCGTAGTGAGGAGTCCCGGGCACAGATAGCCCAAATTGCGAGTTTGTTTCACATTTTTCCCCAGTAGCTCTTGTAGCCCCTGAGGTTCCCTGGAGGGCATGATCAGCAGGTTTACTCAGATGAGTTTGTTGGCGTTGATGGAGACGCCCAGTTTGGCAAATGGATGCCTGTAGAGCTCTATGTTTTAGTAAGTCCTACTGCTAGTAGTAAAGTAGTTGGCCAGGTTTGAGTTTAGCATCCGTGTGTGGGATGCCCTGTTGTTTAGAGGCCGAGGTGTGCCGTTCCTGTGCTGTTTGGTTCATCAGATGGTGGTGGAAGTCCCTTGTGAGAGGTTGACTAGCAGAGTCTCCACCAGTCGCCCGATTGTTTGGCAAGTTGCCGTGTTAGTGGCTTGAGGCAGATGAGGGGTCATCTTTGCCCCCTTGCGAGCCTGCTGTTGTTTAACAGCCCAGCTTCCTCAGATGTGGATTTGGTAGTAGTAGCACTTGAGGTGCATTTGTTGGTGTGCCACTTTGGCACTAAGTCTGGTTCAGGCTTGAGGTTGGCTTGGGCATAGCAGATGGTTCTATGCCGTTCGGAGTTCAGCGTACTTGTAACAGCCCGGTTTTCAGCTAAATGTAAAATAAGGTTTCCTTTTATATTTTTAAGTTTGGGAGGAACTGTTGGAAGGACTCGAACCCTTGGCCTAAAAAGGGGTTGGGAAACTTGGGTTTAAATAAGGAAAATAAACGCGTCAGCCGGGGCTCGAAGGGGAATCTTGGGGAGGTCATAAGAGATTCCCAAGTCTATTTAAGTTAAGGAAGGGAATTATATTTAAGGAGAAAGAAAAGAGAAAACAAGGAAAAAAAAAAGAAAGAACCCCAAAACCCTAGACTTCTCCTTCACTCTCGCCCAAGCCGCCCCACACCGCCGCCGTGTCTCGCCCAAGCCGCCCCACACCGCCGCCGCGTGTCTCGCCCAACGCCTGCTGCCGCCGCCCCGACGACATCGCACGCCTGCGACCACCATGCCGCACCGCACCGAGCCACCGCCACCCGGATCGCGTCGGCGGCCCGGCTCGCCACCGCCGCAGCGACCATCCTCCACTCTGCACCAGTCGCCCAACAGCTGACCGGCCGTAGCCGCCTCCGCGCCGCGATGACACCACCCAGCGCCGCTCGCGCCCAGCCAGACCGGTCGTGTAGCCCCTCCTCGCGCACCGACGACAAAGACTCCCAGCGCCCAAACCGCGTCGCTCCACTCGCCCGCGCGCCGCCCCGTCCAGTCGTGTCGCTCGTTCGCTCGCCCGGCCTCGCAGCCTCGTGTCGTCGTCGCGCGCCGCCGCCGCCGTCGACGCCTTGATAGCGCGCCGCCCGCGTGTCGGCTCGCCACCCGCGCGCTCGAGCCGGCGCCCTGCGCCGGCGTGCCCGCCCTTGCGCTAACTGCGAGACGTGTGCCTTCTCGGTTGGTAAATTCACGAACCTCCACCCTTTGGGCGTCCCGATTTTCGATGTCGTTTATTAATTAGGATAATTTATTGCTTGCTTAGGTTGCTCGAGTTCACTTAAAAGCTCGAGGGTCGTTATTCGATTCGGGATAATCAACCTCCACTTAATTCCGGTAAGGATTCTTACCCGGTTGTGTGGACCTGCGAATAGTTGATAGCACGCTGATTCATCGTAATTATATGAATTTCTAGTGATAGGTTTCATGTTTTCTTTTGATTCATGTTCGTGATATGTTTACATCCCGTTAGTTCCATGCTAGGCATTCCTATCTTGATAGACCCATGCTGCCTATTGTATGCTGCTAGATCCAAGTTACGGTTAGATGTGTGATGTAAAGTTTAGAGGGCCGTAGAGGTAACTAGTTTGGGGTCCCGCTCGGGCAAGACCCGATGGACATCTGGAGGTGTAAGGCCCTATGGGCATCCTAGGTGTGTAAGGCCCACCGGGCATCACTGATTCTGGAGGTGTAAGGCCCTATGGGCATCCTAGGTGTGTAAGGCCCACCGGCATCACCGATTCTTGGAGGTGTAAGGCCCTATGGGCATCCTAGGTGTGTAAGGCCCACTGGGCATCACTGATTTTGGAGGTGTAAGGCCCTATGGGCATCCTAGGTGTGTAAGGCCCACCGGGGCATCACCGATCTCTTGAAGGTGTAAGGCCCGATGGGCATCCTAAGTGTGTAAGGCCCCACTGGGCATCACTGTGTCCTAAGTGTGTAAGGCCCCACTGGGCATCACTGAGTCCTAGATTGTGTAAGGCCGAAGGGCATCCAAGCGTAGGACCTAGGAGGGACTGTTGATGGGAACCCTTGAATAGGCTCGCCCTAGAAATAGCCCATAGCCTAACCAACCGTTCTGCTCTAAGTCTTTGTATGGTTGCTTGCCCATGTGCTAAATGAGATGATTTCGTATTGTACCCCGAATGGGGATTCTTACTGAGTAACTTGTTGCTCACCCTTACTTTCTGTGGCTTCCACAGGTAACTTGGGACAGAGGCTGGATGGCTAGGAGGAAGCGGCTCGATGATCATGGACAGCTGACTCTGGATCGCACGTTTCTTTAAATGTTTTCCTTAATGATTTAGCATGTAGTGGGACTTGGGTCCCTAGGAAAAAGCACTCAAACTATTTTATATTCTCGTACCGTTTTCCTTGAATTGTTTTAAGAAAGTACTGATCAGTCATTTACCTATTTTATTTAATTGAAATCATGGTTTTGTTTTAAAAATGTTTATTGCAAAGTTTTAAACTTCCGACTCTGAATGATGTTTATATTCTTAATCATGCATGCTAAGTATGGACCTTAGGTTAGAGACCGTTTCTTGGGTCGGGTCCTTACAGTTGGTATCAGAGCCCAGAGTTATAGGTTCTGTAGACTGACCTGCAGTTGTAGGTTGTTTTCCATGATCATCAGCGCTCACTTGACCATCAGTATGTCCGTAAGATTAAAGTTAAGGGTTAAGAAATTACAATACCGGTTGCACCTTGCATGTACATGACTTGTTGTTGTAGAGCAGGAAAGACAGGTTCTGACCCATTGTTGGTTTGGCTGTAGATTTTCGGTATGCCAGTCACTCGTAGAGGGCAGGGAGGCTCGAGGCCGACCACCCAGGGCATTCGTATCGATTCTGACACCGGGGGGACCTCGTCCCAAGCGATGCTTGAGGTTAGGCCACCATCGGCCCTTCAACCGTGTTGCCCGGAGAGGGTGTAGGGGCAAGCGAGTCTCGAGAGGCTGCACCGGAGCTGCTTTGTGGAGTCTATGAGGGCTCTTGTGGTTGGGTTGCTACCCGACCAGAGGGCCGAGCAGAGAGAGCTGAAACGCAAGCTTTGTTAGGCTGCGAGAGGAGGAGTCCCGCGTTCGATACTGGCGGTGACCGAGTTGGTTCAAAGAGAGGATCTGCAGTGCCACCAAGACCGCCACCTCCACGAGAGCCAATTGTGAATGAGGCCGTTACGCGAGAAGGTGCCGAGAGATCTAGGCAAGTGGTCGAGGGATTTTGTGAAATGGAAGCCGAGAAGTTTAGCGCCCGGGAACCATTGGTAGCTGCCACGTGGATTGCCGAGTTAGAATATACGTTTATGGTAATGGAGTGTCTGAGGTGCGCCGAGCTCGATGTGCGACTCACGTATTAGCCGGTGCGACTAAGTGGTGGTGGGATTCCACTTTAAGTGAGAGACCGCCGGATCTCCACCGCCACCGGGAGTTCTTCAAGGCCGAGTTCAAGGCAAAATTTATCGTGAAGAAGCCCAAGAGAAGATGATTGAGCTGTTTTCAAACCTTAAGCGTGGATCTCGACTCGATCGAGGTGTACGAGAAGAAGTTCTCGTGAGTATGGATACTTCGCGCCACGCTTGATTTCTACCGGGCCCGAAGATCGTGAAGTTTATCGCGGGTTTGAGACAGGGGTGTCTCAGGATGTTAGGGCACAGTGCCCGAAAAACTTTTGCCAAGGCAAGATACAGTACCGCAACGATTTATGATGGGAAGTATCCTCCGAGCAGTTGTTAGTACCGTAGTGTCTAAGGCCCCGTGTACTCGGGCCAGAAGCGCAAGTTTGACTCAGGGAGCAATGTCCGGGGGGGCGGTCAGCGTCCCCAGGGTTCTTATCATGGCAGAGACCAGTACCGAGACCGTAACCGTGATCAGCCTCGCCAACAGGGCGTAGGGAGGCCGCCACCGTATTGTAGATCCTGCGGAAGCAAAGATTGGGGACCCCGTGGTGGTAACCCTAGAGCTTGTTTCAACTGTGGAAAGGAAGGGCATCGGGCCCGCACTCGCACCCGCATAAGCGGTGGTGGCACAAACACTTTCAAAGAGCAGGAAGAGTAATATGCTACGACTCGCCAGAGGTCGAGAGAGCCGGACCCGCAGGCGGAGTGCGCTCCTAGTTCTTGATCACCTCGCCTTTGTGTTGTTTGATTCGGGTTCCACCCATTCGTTTGTCTCTGCTGTTTTTGCTGAGCTTGCTTGCATGAATTTAGAGCCTCTAGGTTTTGAGTTGTCTGTCGCTACTCCCTCGGGAACTAGTATCTTGGGCTAGCAAGAAGGTAAGGGACGGTCGGTTCCAGGATCCCACCAGACCCTGCAGGTTACCCTCATTGTGCTAGCTATGAGCGGTTTTGATGTGATCCTCGGCATGGATTGGTTAGGCGATAACCACGCTATGATTGATCTGTCATTGTAAGGAGGTGGTGTTCAGGCCGCCAGGTAGGCCTACCTTTAAATTTCGGGGCACCCAGAGTGGGGTGTGTCCGCCGGTGATTTCGGCAGTTAAAGCTCACCGTTTGTTAGCTCGAGGAGCTTGGGGTTTCTTAGCTAAGTTGACTGGGGAGAACCGTGACCCACTATCTGTCGAGCAGGTGCCCATAGTGCAAGAGTTTGCAGATGTTTTTCCCGAAGAGTTGCCTGGCCTGCCGCCGAAGAGGGAGGTGGACTTCTCAATAGAGCTTGAGCCGGGGACTCGCCCTATCTCGAAAGCTCCTTATCGCATGGCGCCAGCAGAGCTGAAAGAGTTAAAAGAACAGCTGCGGGAGATGCTTGACAGAGGATTTATTAGGCCGAGTGTGTCCTCGTGGGGAGCACCCGTGCTGTTTGTTAAGAAAAAGGATGGCTCGATGCGTCTATGCATCGATTACAGGGAACTGAACAAGGTAACCATTAAGAACAAGTACCCGCTGCCTCGTATCGACGACCTGTTTGACCAGCTCCAGGGAGCTCGTGTGTTTTCAAAGATTGACTTGAGGTCGGGCTACCACCAGTTGAGGATTCGGGATGCAGATATTCCCAAGACAGCGTTCAGGTCAAGGTATGGGCATTATGAGTTCGTAGTCATGTCTTTCGGACTGACAAACGCCCCAGCTGCATTCATGGACATGATGGACAGAGTGTTCAAGGCATTCTTGGACCGCTTTGTCATCGTGTTCATAGATGACATTCTTGTGTACTCTAAGTCTAAGGAGGACCATGCCTCGCACCTAAGGCAGATTTTGGCAGCCTTGCGCGAGAACAAGCTCTACGCGAAGTTCTCAAAGTGTGACTTTTGGCTCGAGGAGGTAGCATTTCTGGGACACGTTGTGTCTAAGGAGGGAGTGGCTGTAGACCCTTCGAAGGTAGAGGCCGTTAGTTCGTGGGCCAGACCGACGACTGTGACGGAGATTCGTAGCTTCCTGGGTCTGGCCGGATATTACCGACGCTTCGTTCAAAATTTTTCAGCTATAGCCGCCCCGCTTACTCGATTGACGAGGAAGGGTGTTGATTTCGTTTGGGATAGGAAGTGCGATGAGAGTTTTGCTAAGCTAAAGAGCAGTTTGACGTCTGCCCCGGTGTTGGCGGTCCCGGAGGGAACTGGGGGTTTCGTGGTGTACGATGATGCCAAAGCAAGTTTGGTTTGGGATGCGTTACGATGCAACACGGTAAGGTGATAGCGTGACGCTTCGAGCGATTGAAACCGCACGAGCGAAATTACCCGACTCATGATATGGAGTTGGCGTGATCGTCTTTGCACTTAAGATTTGGAGGCACTACTTGTATGGGGAGAAGATTCAGATTTTCGGATCACCAAAGCCTCAAGTATTTCTTCACTCAGAAGGACCTGAACATGAGGCAGAGGAGGTGGTTGGAGCTCGTGAAGGATTACGACTGTGAGATCTTGTATCACCCTGGAAAAGCAAATGTTGTGGCTGATGCACTAAGTAGAAAGACCTCGCATCTGGCAACATTGGCAAACCCCAAGAGTATCATCAGGAAGGATCTCGAGAGGGCGGAAATAGCAGTGTTGTTAGGGGATGTTACTTTGCCGGGGTAGCTCGATTAACCATCCAAATTTCGATAAGGCAAAGGATTATCGACGGCCAAATGAAAGATCCTAAGTTAAAAAGTTTGTATGAGAGGGTTCAGTGGACGGTGACTTCGACTTCGTGATACTTGCGGATGGGGTCCGAGATATAAAGGTCGGTGTGTGTTCCAAACCGATGCCGTGTTCGCGCATAGAGTTATTGACCGAGGCTCACACCTCGCCTTTTTCTTGGCACCCGTGGGTAACAAGATGTACCAAGATCTTAAATGCACTTTTTTGGTGGATGGGGATGAAGAGGAGATTGCCCAGTTCGTTAGTCGGTGTCTCACCACAACAGTGAAGGCGCCCAGCGCAGAAGCCAGCAGAGTTTGTTGCAACCGCTCGGGTGCCACGGTGGAAGTGGGAGGAGATCACCATGGATTTTATCTCGGGTTTGCCCAGGACTCCTAGAGGATATGCACGCATTTGGGTGATCGTTGATAGGTTGACTAAGTGTGCCCATTTCATTCCGGCGGGATAAACTACACCGTGGAGCGGTGGGCACAACTGTTCCTTGAGCAAATAGTGAGGTACCACGGAGTGCCGCTTAAAATTATCTCCGACCGGGATTCCCGTTTTACATCACGGTTTTGGAAGGCCCTTCAGCGAGTTTGGGCACAGTGCGGCTACAAAGACTGACCTTCCACCCACGCAGATCGATGGCGGACCGAGCGGGTAAATCGATCTTAGAGGATATGTTGCGAGCTGCGTGTTGGATTTCCCGTAGTTGGGACCAAAGATTTGTACTTGATGGAGTTTGCCTACAATAACGATTTTGATCGACCATTCGATGGCGCCGTTTGAGGCGTTGTATGGTAGCGCTGCATCATCCCCGGCCTTACGGGAAGAAGTCGGTGGCCGGCGAATGTTAGGTCCGGAGTTGCTCCACCGACCAATGAGGCCGTCCGAGAAAATCAAAGCTCGTATCTTGACCGCCCAAAGCGGAAGAGCTACGCCGATGTTAGGCGTAGGGAGTTGGAGTTTGAGGTTGGCCAAAGATGTTTTCCTCAAGGTAGCTCCGTCGCGAGGGGTCCCGAGGTTCGGTAAAAAGGCAAACCGAGCCCTGGTTTGTTGGACCTTTCGAGGTCCTTGAGAGGATTGGGATTGTGGCCTATCGGTTAGCACTGCCGCCGTCCTTGGCTGCAGTGCATAGTGTGTTCCACGTTTCGATGCTCCGCCAGTATGTGGCAGATCCTTCGCACGTCATAGATTTTGAGCCTTTACAGTTGAACCATGACCTGAGCTTTGAGGAGAAACCCATAAGGGTCCTGGCATTTGAGAAAAAGGTTTTGAGGAACCGGGCCATTGACCTAGTGAAAGTGCAGTGGCGGAATCAGGGAGTTGAGGAAGCTACTTGGGAGTTGGAAGGGGAGATGAGGAGGAGTTACCCAGAGTTGTTTTAAGAGCAGCGACTTCCGGGGACGGAAGTCTTCTAAGGAGGGAGTATTGTAACAGCCCGGTTTTCAGCTAAATGTAAAATAAGGTTTCCTTTTATATTTTTAAGTTTGGGAGGAACTGTTGGAAGGACTCGAACCCTTGGCCTAAAAAGGGGTTGGGAAGCTTGGGTTTAAATAAGGAAAATAAACGCGTCAGCCGGGGCTCGAAGGGGAATCTTGGGGAGGTCATAAGAGATTCCCAAGTCTATTTAAGTTAAGGAAGGGAATTATATTTAAGGAGAAAGAAAAGAGAAAACAAGGAAAAAAAAAAAAAGAACCCCAAAACCCTAGACTTCTCCTTCACTCTCGCCCAAGCCGCCCCACACCGCCGCCGTGTCTCGCCCAAGCCGCCCCACACCGCCGCCGTGTCTCGCCTAACGCCTCGCTGCTTCCCCACGACATCGCACGCCACGACCCACTCGCCACGCCGCACCGAGCCACCGCCACCCGGATCGCGTCGGCGGCCAGCTCGCCCGACCGCCGCAGCGGCCATCCTCCACTCCGCACCAGTCGCCCAGCATGCCGGCCGTGTAGCCGCCTCGCGCGCCGCGCGACGACACCACCCAGCGCCGCTCGCGCCCAGCGCACCCGGGTCGTGTAGCCGCCTCCGCGCCGCGACGACAAAGACCCAGCGCCCAAATCGCGTCGCTCCACTCGCGCCGCGCCGCCGTCCCAGTCACTCGTTCGCTCGCCCGACCTCACAGCGCAGTCGTCGCGCGCCGCCGCCGTCCAGCGACGCCTTGATAGCGCGCCCCGCCCAGCGTGTCACTCGCCTGCCGCGCGCGCGCTCAGCCCAGCGCCCTGCTGCTCGTTGCGAGTGCGAGGCCCGCCTTGCCGCTGCTGCCGAGACGTGTGCCTTCTCGGTTGGTAAATTCCCGAACCTCCACCCTTTGGACGTCCCGATTTTCGATGCTGTTTATTAATTAGGATAATTTATTGCTTGCTTAGGTTGCTCGAGTTCACTTAAAAGCTCGAGGGTCGTTATTCGATTCGGGATAATCAACCTCCACTTAATTCCGTGTAAGGATTCTTACCCGGGGTTGTGTGGACCTCGCGAATAGTTGATAGCACGCCGATTCTTTGTAATTATATGAATTTCTAGTGATAGGTTTCATGTTTTCTTTTGATTCATGTTCGTGATATGTTTACATCCCGTTAGTTCCATGCTAGGCATTCCTATCTTGATAGACCCATGCTTTTGCCTATTGTATGCTGCTAGATCCAAGTTACGGTTAGATGTGTGATGTAAAGTTTAGAGGGCCGTAGAGGTAACTAGTTTGGGGTCCCGCTCGGGCAAGACCCGATGGACATCTGGAGGTGTAAGGCCCTATGGGCATCCTAGGTGTGTAAGGCCCACCACCGGGCATCACCGATTCGGAGGTGTAAGGCCCTATGGGCATCCTAGGTGTGTAAGGCCCACCGGGCATCACTGATTCTGGAGGTGTAAGGCCCTATGGGCATCCTAGGTGTGTAAGGCCCACTGGGCATCACTGATTTTGGAGGTGTAAGGCCCTATGGGCATCCTAGGTGTGTAAGGCCCACTGGGCATCACCGATACTGAAGGTGTAAGGCCCGATGGGCATCCTAAGTGTGTAAGGCCCCACTGGGCATCACTGTGTCCTAAGTGTGTAAGGCCCCACTGGGCATCACTGAGTCCTAGATTGTGTAAGGCCGAACGGCATCCAAGCGTAGGACCTAGGAGGGACTGTTGATGGGAACCCTTGAATAGGCTCGCCCTAGAAATAGCCCATAGCCTAACCAACCGTTCTGCTCTAAGTCTTTGTATGGTTGCTTGCCCATGTGCTAAATGAGATGATTTCGTATTGTACCCCGAATGGGGATTCTTACTGAGTAACTTGTTGCTCACCCTTACTTTCTGTGGCTTCCACAGGTAACTTGGGACAGAGGCTGGATGGCTAGGAGGAAGCGGCTCGATGATCATGGACAGCTGACTCTGGATCGCACGTTTCTTTAAATGTTTTCCTTAATGATTTAGCATGTAGTGGGACTTGGGTCCCTAGGAAAAAGCACTCAAACTATTTTATATTCTCGTACCGTTTTCCTTGAATTGTTTTAAGAAAGTACTGATCAGTCATTTACCTATTTTATTTAATTGAAATCATGGTTTTGTTTTAAAAATGTTTATTGCAAAGTTTTAAACTTCCGACTCTGAATGATGTTTATATTCTTAATCATGCATGCTAAGTATGGACCTTAGGTTAGAGACCGTTTCTTGGGTCGGGTCCTTACAGTACTCCTTTAGCCTTGGATCTGTTTATGGCAGTTGCACCCGTTTAGGTCGTGCCAGAGGGCTAGTTCAGTGGTAGTCGATGGACTACAAGCGAAAGGATGCTCGAGAGGAGCCGGAGCCGGAGCCTTTTCCCCAAGTGTTACCGAGGTTGAGTAAGTCAATGCGAGGTTGGCGGTTGGTAATTGTTTGTGGGCGTGATTCTCGCGCTAGTGTTAAGGCCAAGAGATTTTTTCTTTGTGGTTGGTAGTGCGGTCAACTACCTTCGAGTGCCTTAATCTGAGGAGAGTTGAGCATTGTAGATGCGAGTTTGGTCCAGCAGAGGGACCCTAAGTTGGATGCTCATAAGATGAGTTGGTTGCCATGAGGCGAGTTGAATGCTTTTGAGGCGAGATGAGCTGATGCCTTGCGAGAGGATTTGGATGCCTTATGGGTAAGCACCCTTGGTAGAGGCTTGGTATAAAGTGAGTTCGGTTTGGCATGGTTATGCCTTGATAAAGCAAGGTTGCCTCAGCTTTGAGCATCGTGTGGAGTTGGAACTTTTGGTGTTCCTTCGGTTGGAGTTCAGTTGGAAACTGAACAAGAGCGGTGGTAGCAAAGCCGCGCAGTTTTTGTTCGCCTTGGCTAAGAGAGTTGTTTGGATCCTTTCCTTGGGAAGAAGCCTTGTTGAGAGGCTGATGTTGGAGTAGGAGGACGACGCATTCGGTAGCGTTTCGGGTCCTCTTGGTTTCCAAGGTATTGGAGTTGGCCTGCATGGTTGAGATGCTGGAGAGAGTTGTGCCTGTTCAGGCAGTTGGCTGTTAGCTCGTTTGTCGGCAGTGTGTGTCGAGGGTTGCCGAAGAACCCTAGGTTGTGGAGAGCCTCTCCAGAGCTCAGTCAGGCCCAGGTAGTGAGTTTCAGTTGGCAAGCTGGAGCCGTGTGGTTCGTAGCCTCGGTTGAGTTGCTAGCAGTCTTGGGAGGCTAGCAGGCCAGTGGTTGTTTGGAGTAGAGTCCGGATTGGTTCCGGTGTGGTGGCAAGTTGATGCTTGGTGTTGACCAAGGTGTGGATTGGAGTTGCTAGAGATTAGTTTTGCTCGTGGGGCGAGTGGTTTGTGCCCTGTTGGTTGTTTTCCTGTTTCCAGGATGTTGAGTTGCCCTTGTTGTTGCCCCGTGAGATTTAGATGTTGTTGCTTTAGTGGAGCAAGACAGTGAGCGTTTGTGGAGCTCTCTGTCCTTCGGTTGTCTGCTTGTAAGAGCCGTTTCCTTCTGGGAGTTGTCAGATTCCTCCCGTAGCCATGAGTTAATGGTAGAGGTGCTAGCTTGAAGGAAAAGTTTGTTGGCTGCTTGGAAGCAGTCGTTTGTCCAGTTAAGCAGACTCTTGGATGGTGTTCTAGAGGCTGCAGTAAGGGTTGTTCTGCCTCTTGTGAGTGTTTGGCTAAGATTGGGTTCTCTTGTTGTTTCGAGTGCTAGTTCGGTTCTAGCTGGAAGGCGTTGCCCTGAGGTCGTGTTCTTAGTCAGTAAGTTGTGGGAGTTGACCCCTCCCTCGGCAGTTGAGCAAGTGCTGTTTGTTTCGGATTGGAGATCCGATTGGTTGAGATATTCCTTGGGTGTTGCTTCCAAGAGAGTTGGTTGCTGTTGCCTTGGGTTTGAGCAAGTCAATGAGCTTGTGTGAAGTCCGTTGCCCTTGAGTTGCTTCTTTGAAATTCGTTTCTGTTTTTGTAGGAGTCACTTAGCTCCGAGTTGTGTATTTGATCGAGTAGCGCAGAATGTCACCCCAAATGAGAGGGTCCTGCTTTGTGTTGTTAGCAAGCAAGAGTGGTTTGTCCTCGCAAGGGCGGTGGCTGCCAGAAGAGTTGTTTCCGGCAAGTTGTTGGTTCTTGGGGATTGAAGATTTCCCTTTCCCTAGTCTCTGTGGTGGTTGAGTTGCTCCTGGATGTCACCTCGAGAGTTAGCTTTGAGGTTGTCGTTATCCATTTTCCTCGTGAGGTTTCGTGGAGTGGAGCTTACGTTTGGAAGTTGAGTTAGGCTTAAGCTTAAAGGAGAAGTCCTTTGAGTAGTCGCTTGGATTTTAAGAGTTGAGAGGTAGCTTGGAGGCGAGTGTTGCTCGTTATAAGTTTGGGTTGAGTTCTGCGAGAGCAAGCCCTTCTCGGGCTTTGACCCTTGTTGTGCGCTCGCAGCTGGAGTAGCAGAGCCGTTTGAGTGGGTTGGCACAGAGGTGCCATGGCTTTGGTTGGTAAAGCCATTGAGCTGCTTTTCCTCAAGGTGTTGTGCCGTAGAGAGGCTGCGTGATGGTTTAGTCCTTGCACCCGAGTTTTCCTTGAGAGGAATTTTGGTGGTTTCCTTGCTGGCGTTGTTTTCTTTGGCCAGCTTGCTAGTAGATTTGCATGGAAAAGTTTGCTTTCGGCCGTTTGGTTTCTGGAATCTGGAAGGTTCAGCTTGTTTGGCCAGCTTTGTTGAAGGGCGAGTTTGTTTGTTGTCACCGTGAGCTTCCGCAGGAGTTTAGCCAGAGCGTGGTGTAAAGTTTCGAGCTTTTGGCCACCCTCGAGTTGCTTTGTGAGTAGCACCGTTTTAGAGTTGGTGCGAGTTGAGGACGTGGTTTGCCGTCTGCTCCTTTGTAGTTCAAAGTGTATGCCCACTGTTGGCATTGTGGCCTTGAGTTTTGAGAACCCAAGAGAGTTTTGGATCTCGAAGAGGGCTTGTGTGTTGGATTTCCCAGTGCGCTTGGGACCAGATGATCAGTACTTGATGGAGTTTGCCTATAACAATTAGCTTATCGACGACGATCTCAGATGGCTCCATTCGAGGCTTTGTATGGTAAGCGTTATCGATCCCCGTGTTTTGGGAAGAGGTTGGTGATAGACGTGTTTTGGGTCCCGAGTTACTGCAGCTTGACCAATGGTGCAGTCACGATGAGATTAGAGCTCGTATGTTGACACTCAGAGCAGGCGAGAAGAGTTACGCCGATGTTTGGCGTCGAGATTTGGAGTTTGAGGTTGGTCAACATGTGTTCCTTAAGGTTGCTCCGATGCGAGGTGTTCTGAGGTTTGGTAAGCGTGGGAAGTTGAGTCCCCGCTTTGTTGGTCCATTTGAGATCCTAGAGAGGATTGGCAGAGTTGCTTACCTGTTAGCCCTACCTCCGTCACTATCGGCGGTGCATAGTGTTTTTCATGTATCGATGTTGAGGCAAGATGTGCCGGACCCGCGCACATTGTGTACTTTGAGCCTTTGCAAATGAATGAGGATTTGAACTTCAAGTGAAGCCGGTGAGGATCCTTGCCTTTGAGACAAAGACGCGTTGCGTAATCGCGAGATTCGTTTGGTAAAGGTTCGATGGAAGAATCGGGTGCCGAGGAAGCCACTTGGGAGCGGGAAGACGAGAGATGAGATTGCATTACCCCCGAAATAAGTTGTCTTAAGGACTTTCGAGGACGAAAGTCATAAAAAGGAGGGAATATTGTAACGACCTGTGTTTTTCTTCCCGGTCTTCCGTATGCCCTAGGGGTAATTTGGTAATTTGGTCGGGCCGTCAGGGTCGTTTGTGTCTTTTCCAGTTACTAAAATTATTGGATGGTTTTTGTAGGTTTTTGGAGGGGTTTGTGGTTTGGTTTGAGCAAGGTTTGATGCAAAAGTAAAAATAAAGGAAATTGTCTTTGCAGTAGGGTTTGAACCCGGTCTCTGGGAAGCTTGTGGAGATGTGTGCCAATTGAGCCATTAGGTGCTCTTGTTGCTCTTCCTGCATCATTTTATGGTTAGCCTTGGATTTTGGAGTTTTGGTGCATTTGGTTAAATGAAATAGAAATTAGGTTTATTCCATCTTCTTCTCCAAATCACCTCTTGGCCGCACAAGCTCTCCCTCTCCATAGCCCTTGCCGATTCTTCTTTCCCCTGCATCTCCTTGGGTTCGATCATCATCATTCCGGGTAAGTCTTCATCCTCTTCTTCTCCTCATTTGGTTTTTGATGCTGGCCGAAGGTAAGAAGTAGAGTGTTGTGTGTGTTTGTGTTGATTGCAGCCAGCCGAGAGAAGCCAGCAGCAGCCATCCATCGCCGCCGCCACCTCGCCCAGATCTGTTGAAGCGCCACTGCCGCACGCCATCGCCGCCCAGATCTGTTGAAGCGCAGCCCGCCGACGCCATCGCTCGCCAGATCGCCAAAGACGCCATCGCTCGCCGTGTCGCGCTGATCCACCGTCGCGCAGCCCTCCCGCGACGCCATCGCTCGTCGTCGTGCGTGATCGCAAGGCAGCGCAGACGCCGCCGACGCCAGCGCCGCGCTCGCTTCGCTTCGAAGCTCGCTCGCCCGCCACCCAGCCGCGCCGTCCGCTGCCGCCGCCGCGCGCGCGCGCGCCGCTGGCTGCTGCGCCGCCGCCCGCCTTCGCGACGCGCCGCGCCTATGCTGGCGCCTCCGCTGCCGTGCATCCGTGCTGCGTCTTTGCCAGCGGGCAGCGGCGCCCAGCGCCCACCGCTGCCGTGCTCGCGCCCGGCCTGCCGTGCGGCTTGCCAGCGCAGCTCCAAGCTCGTGTCGCCGTGCCGCGTGAGTTCCCCGAGCCGAGCTTGCTGTTCTATTGTTGTTTAGACGTTTTAGATGCTGATTATTATTGGTTTGCTAGGTTCCCGCTCGCTAGCTCGGGATTGTTCCGCCTTAGGATTTGTGTGTAGAAGCCTCCCGACCAAGGTAAGGATTTCTTCACCGGAGTTGTGTGGGCCTGCGCGTATATTTGTGATTGTTGTTTTGTATGCCTGTATGATTATTAGCATGTTTAGCCCTAGGTGCTCTGTTCAATTCCTCGATCGCATGAACTCTTGTATTGTTTCTCATGTTAGCCCATGCTAGGTTGTTCCATTCTGGCATGTTCGATATCTGTTCTTGCTTCGTAGTATCATGCTAGGTTCCTTGTATCTGTTGAGCACGTATTGGACTGCATTGAATGAATTGTTATTATTGTTATGGTTTAGAGTTCAAGTAGGTAGCATCATCCGGCCGGATGCATAACGTAACTTGCATCCCCGACGGGGGACGTGCGAGATGGTACTCCATCCTCGATCCCGTTAGGGTTTAGCTAACCCTAACGGTGCCCCCGCAATCTTGGGTGAGGTGGCGATCGTTAAATGCCCCAACGGTCGGGATGATGACTTGGCATTGCCTCGCGTCCCGGCGATCGGCACGTCCTCGGCGTGTTCGGCCGTAGCCCTTGATTGCCACTGTTAGGGGCAAGGACCGCTTCTGGTGTAAGCCTACCACGGCCGGTTCCTTAGCCTCAGTGCGGTGGTACAGGTGACATAGTTCACGTGTCCGTGTCTCACACCCCTATGTCGGTGACACCAATCCGCAGATTTAGTTAGGCATGGTGATCGAACTCGGCAGGCGGCTTGCCACTAGACCCTGCGGCACCCCCGAGTTTGCGGTAGCATGCGGTGCGCGCTTACGCTCATTACAAAGCGCCGACCGGAGAGCTCCTCGGGATCTTGAGCGATGCACCTTTCATATCGCCAGTCGATGAGGCGGTGGCCGGGACTTGTTCCCGTATAGTGCGTATAGTGTGTTGTGGTATTTTCCTGACTAAGACCACGAGTTGGCATCCGAGGTCCAAGTGTGGACTTAGCTATGTGCTCCGCTCTGTGTTTGTACTCATAGCTTGCATACATTCTTCTAGATGATCATGTATATCGTATTGTACCCCGTTGGGGATTCTTCTTTGGGTAATTCGTTACTCACCCTTATTCTGTGGCTTTCCACGGTAATCAAGCGGGAGACAGGATGGTCAAGGAGGAGCCGTGATCATGGAATCTGCTTTGTCATCTCGACCATTTTATTATATCATGACTCTTGACTTTTGTTATTTCCCTGAATGCATGTAGACGGACACGGAGCCCTAGGATGTTTTCTTACGTTTTATGGATTCCAAAGATATTTGTACTTGTGGAATGTTTAAATGGTTTAAATAAATCTCTGATCGAGTATGCTTTTAGAAATGTATGTTTTGATTGTTGAATGTTTCGCTTTTACTTGGGATCCGAAATTTATTTTTCATAATGTCTTTTATTTTGAATACATGCATTGGGGTAAAGGCCCAAGTAAAAACAGAAACATTCATGTATTCAAAATTTATTTTGAATGTTTCTGTTTTTACTTGGGCCTTTACCCCAATGCATGTATTCAAAATAAAAGACATTATGAAAAATAAATTTCGGATCCCAAGTAAAAACAGAAACATTCAACAATCAAAACATACATTTCTAAAAGCATACTCTGATCAGAGATTTATTTAAACCATTTAAACATTCCACAAGTACAAATATGCTGGAATCCATAAAACGTAAGAAAACATCCTAGGGCTCCGTGCCCGTCTACATGCATTCAGGGGAAATAACAAAAGTCAAGAGTCATGATGTAAAGACCCGACCCAAAAGGGGCTCTAAATGGGCCTTTACCCCAATGCATGTATTGAAAATAAAAGACATTATGAAAAATACATTTCGGATCCCAAGTAAAAACAGAAACATTCAATAATCAAAACATACATTTCTAAAAGCATACTCACGATCGTGAGATTTATTTAAACCATTTAAACATTCCACAAGTACAAATATGCTGGAATCCATAAAACGTAAGAAAACATCCTAGGGCTCCGTGCCCGTCTACATGCATTCAGGGGAAATAACAAAAGTCAAGAGTCATGACATAATAAAATGGTCAGAGATGACAGCAGATTCCATGATCACAGCTCCTCCTTCAGCCATCCTGTCTCGCGCCTTGGTTACCTGTGGAAAACCACAGAATAAGGGTGAGTAACGAATTACTCAGTAAGAATCCCCAACCGGGGTACAATACGATATACATGATCATCTAGAAGATTGTACGCAAGCTATGAGTATAAACACAGAATAGAGCACATAGCTTAAGTCCACACTTGGACCTCGGATGCCAACTCAGGGTCTTAGTCCGGAAATACCACAACACACTATACGCGCTATACGGGAACAAGTCCCGCCTCACTGCTTCATCTCGCCGATACGACGAAAGGTGCACTAGCTCAAGATCTCGAGGAGCTCTCCGTCGGCCGACGCCAGTAATGAGCGTAAGCATGCACCGCGTGCTTCTACAGACTATGGGGTGCCGGGTCTAGTGGCAAGCCGCCCATATCCGGATACCACGCCTAACTAAATCTCGGATCGGTGTCACCGACATAGGGGTGTGAGACACGGACACGTGAACTATGTCACTGTACCACACCGCACTGAGAGCTAAGGAAAGGGTCATGGTAGGCTTACACCGTGAAGCCGCCCTTACCTTAACAGTGGCAATCAAGGGCTCTTCGCGAACACGAGGAGGTGTGCCGCCGCCGGGACTAGGCATTGCCAAGTCATCATCCCGACCGTTGGGGTATCGCTTAGACTACCACCCTCACCCAAGATTGCGGGGCCTACCGGTTGGGATAGCTAATCCCTCACGGGGTCCAAGGACGGAGAACTGCTCTCGAACGTCCTTGCCATAGATGCAAGATACTTTATGCATCGGGCCCGATGATGCTATCTACCCGAATTCTAACTGCCTTTAACAATCGACAAAACAATCCAATACGTGCTCGAAAGAATACAAAGCACCTAGCATGGTACTACGTAACAAGAATGAATATGAGCATGCCGAGACGGAACAACCTAGCATGGACTAACATGAAAGAACAACATACGAAGTCATGCCATCGAGAATTGAGAATGAGCACCTAAACTATACATGCGATAATCACAAACAGACATACAACATCAATCACATAGAACATCGCAGGTCCACACAACCCCGTAAAGAAATCCTTACCTTGGTCGGGAGGCTTCTACACACAAATCCTAAGTCATGGAACAAACCCGAGCTAGCTACCGAGAACCTAACAAAACAATGATAATCATAATCCATAAGCCTAAATGTAATAAAATAAACAAGGCTCGGCTCGGGAGCAACTCACGCGCTCGGGCGACACGCTGACGGGCAGCGCGGCACGGCGGGCCGCTCTGGCTGGCGCCGCGCGAGCGTAGAAGGGGCTGATGGGCGGCGAGGACCGCACACTGGGCGCTGACGGCAGGCAGGCGCAGCGCTGCGCGCGCGCGCGACGGCTGGCCGGGCGCAGCGCACGGCGCGCGGCAAAGCGGACGAGACGAGCGCGCTGGCGCGAGGCGCGACGCGCGATGCGGCGCGACGGGCGCAGCGGCGAGCGGGCGAAGCGGGCGCGCGACGCGGGCGCGCGGGCGCTCACCGGTGCGCGCGACGGCCGCGCGACGGCCGGCGGTCCGGGCGGCTCGGTGCACCTGCTCTTCGCGCGATCTGGGCAGCTGGGCTTGCCGCTAGGCGATCTGGGCGGCTCGGGCTTGCTCTTTGGCAGATCTGGGCATCTTTGGCGACTGCTACAAACACACACACACACAAGCTCTTCTCCTTATGTAAAGACCCGACCCAAAAGGGCTCTAAATAGGCCTTTACCCCAATGCATGCATTCAAAGGAAAGGACAATATGCAAATAAGTTTTCAGATTCCCAGTTAAAACAAAACAATCAAGGTTCAATCAGAAATCAATATAGTTTGCTGAAACCTGTCCCTGTCTCCAAGCACCTGTTTCAAGGCAAATACATTTCCAAAACGTACACTCTGATCAGAGATTTATTAAAACATTTGAAACATCCTCAAATTCAGTAAAGCGGGAATCCATAAAAACATTCAGAAAACATCCTAGGGCTCCGTGCCCGGCTACATGCATTCAGGGGAAAATAAAAGACAAGAGTCATAGAAATAAAAAGTCAGAGACGACAGCAAGTTCCCATGATCATAGCTCCTCCTTCAGCCATCCTGCCTCGCGCCATGGTTACCTGAAAGATAAGTAAGGGTGAGTAACGAATTACTCAGTAAGAATCCCCAACCGGGGTACAATACGATGCACATGGTCATCTAGATGAGTGTATGCAAGCTATGAATATAAACACAGAATAGAGCACATAGCTTAAGTCCACACTTGGACCTCGGATGCCAACTCGTGGGTCTTAGTCCTAATAATCCACACCACACAATACGCCCTATACGAGAACCAAGTCTCGGCCTCACCGCCTGTCTCGCCGATACGAAAGGTGCACTAGCTCAAGATCCCGAGGAGCTCTCCGGTCGGCGCTGTAATGAGCGTAAGCATGCACCGCGTGCTACTGCAGACTATGGGGGGTGCCGGGTCTAGTGGCAAGCTGCCCATGTCCAGTCACCACGCCTAACTAAATCTCTGGATCGGTGTCACTGACATAGGGGTGTGAGACCTGGACACGTGAACTATGTCACCAACCACCGCACCGAGGCTAAGGAACCGGTCGTGGTAGGCTTACACCAGAAGCGGTCATTGCCCTAACAGTGGCAATCAAGGGCTACGGCCGAACACGCCGAGGACGTGCCGATCGTCGGGACGCGAGGCAATGCCAAGTCATCATCCCGACCGTTGGGGCATTTAACATCGCCACCCTCACCCAAGATTGCAGGGCCTACCGGTCGGGTTAGCTAAACCCTAACGGGGTCCAGGGACGGAGAACTGTCTCGACGTCCCTGCCATGGATGCAAGATACTTTATGCATCAGGCCCGGATGATGCTACCTACCCACACTTTAATCTATCATATCAATAACATACAATCCAATACAATCCAAAACGTGCTCAACAGATACAACGAACCTAGCATGGTACTACGAAGCAAGAACAGACATGAGCATGCTAGAACGGAACAACCTAGCATGGGCTAACATGAGAGAACAACATACGAAGTCATGCTAGTCAGAAATTGAACAGAGCACCTAAACTATACATGCTGATAATCACAAACAAACATACAAACAACAATCACATAGAACATCGCAGGGTCCACACACCTCCGTAAGAAATCCTTACCCTGGCCGGGAGGCAACTACACACAAAAATCCTAAGCTGCGATCGATCCCGAGCTAGCTAACGAGAACCTAACAAACACAATAATAATCACAATCCATAGGCCTAAACATAATAAAATAAACAAGGCTTGGCTCGAGCAACTCACGCGGCGCGCGGCGACACGCTGACGGCGGCATAAAGATGGCGAGGCTGCTTCTTGGCGCTGATGGGCGCTGATGGCGGCAGGGGGGCGCGCGCGCGCTACGCGACGGCCGGCCGCGCAGCGCACGCGCGCGCGGACAAGCTGAAGCGAACGGACACGCGCGCGCGCTGCTGCGACGACGCGCGCGGGTGGCGAGCGTCTGGGCCGACGCGATTCTTCTGCGCGGGGCTCGGCAGGCGCATCTGCTGGCGAGATCTGGGCTGCGACAGTAGGCCGTCTCGAGCGTCATTGGCCGCGATGCAGGCCGTCGAGCGGCTCGCGTCGGCTCATTCTGCTGCGACAGATTTGCTCGATGGCACCGCAGGGGCGATGGAGCGACTCGACGTCTGGGCTTCTGGGCTTGCCGTGCGATCCGTCGGGTGGGGCTGCGACGGTGGTGGCTTTCTTGGTCGGGGCTCCTCTCGCAGGCAAACAAACAAACATACACACACAACCACACTCTTCTATTTACATTCGGCCAGCAAGAACTCAAATCGGAGAAGACGAAGAGACGAAGAAACTTACCCGGAAAGACGATCGAACCACGGGGCTGCAAAGGGGATGAAAATCGGCTTGGAGCTTGGGAGGGGAAAGCTTGTGCGGCCAAGAGGTGATTTGGAGAAGAAGATGGAATAAACCTAATTTCTTTTCATTTAACCAAAATCACAAAACTCCAAAGATCCAAGGGTAACTAAGATATGACGCGGAAAGAGTAACAAGAGCTCTCCATAGCTCAACCGCACGCATCCTCACAGAGCTTTTCCGGAGACCCGGTTCGAATCCCAAACCAACACAAATTCCTTTATTTTTACTTTTGCATCTACCCATGCCCAAACCAAACCACAAAGCCTAAAAAACCTTCATAAATCCATCCAATAATTTTAGCAACTGGAAAAGACGTAAACGGCCCTGATGGCCCGACCAAATTACCAAAATACCCCTAGGGCGTACCTGGAAGACTGGGATGAAAACCTGGGTCGTTACAATATTCCCTCCTTTTTATGACTTTCGTCCTCGAAAAGTCCTTAAGACTCAAACACCACAGATACTGCAATCTCATCCCGTCTTCCCGCTCACAAGCGCCTCCTCTCTGAACTCTAACTCCTCCACCGAACTTTTACCAAACGGATCTCACGATTATCCAACGCCTTCGTCTCAAGGACCGAATACTCACAGGCTTCCTCTCAAGCTCAAATCCTCAATCACCGCAAAGGCTCAAAGTCCACACCGAGCGATGGGTCCGACACATACTTGCCTCACACCGATACATGAGAATATCACACACGGTGACAATGACGTAAAAAGCTAACCAATATGCAACTCTGCCAATCCTCTCGAGAATCTCAAATGGTCCAACAGCAGAAGACTCCACTTCTCCCGCTTACCAAACCTCAACACAACTCACAACGGCACAACCTTAAAAGCACGCACTGTCCAACCTCAAACTCTAAAACTCGATGCCGAACGTCGACGAAACTTTCATGCCTGCTCTGAGCTAACCACAAACGAGCTCAACCTCCTGCACAACACCTCTGGTCAACTGCAGCAACACAGGACCCAAAACAACACTGACGGCCACCAACCTTTTCCCACAAAGACTAGAGACTCGCAACACTTACCATACAATGCCTCAATGGAACCACAAGAATCGACCACGCCGAATCAAGCTACCCAAGGCAACCTTCTAAAACCACACTGGTCTCCCGCTGCCTAATCACGGAAACACCAACTCGCAACAAGCTCTGAAGGATCTGGCTCACTCCTCCCAAAAGACCATCGGACAAGAAGGGTGAAAACACTACAGAAACTGCACTCAGCTCATAAGCCTCTAAGAACACTCTCCTGAACCACGGTTCGCCCAAGCACTGCCTAGAACAAACCTTTGTTGCCACACCCTAATGGCAACATCTCCAACCTGAAACTGACATGCCTCTACTTCATAGAAATGGCATCTGCACACCAACCGAGGTGCGAGCTCTAGCTACTGAAGTCAATATTCCAAAAATCCGAACTCACACAACAACCTCAACTAGCTGACAGCTCCCACACGGAAACTTACAATCCAACAACTTGAGTGCTACGAACTAGGAAGCTCAAACAACTACAACTGCATAGCTATGCCAATCCACTCATCTCTAGCTCGACTCAAATCACTAGCTGGGCAAGACAACTTGCAAACAACCAGGCCCCAGAGGGCTCCATCCACTAAACTTACCTCCATGCAAACAACGGAACAAAGCTCGCCTCAATTATGAAACACATCTCACAAGTCCAAACGATAACACATACAGGCTTAACCCTCAAGCTTAGGCTTAATGCATCTTCCCACCGAAACTTAATAAACGGAACTCCACTACCTGGTCAACACCAACTACCGAGAACAAGAATACCAACAATGGCGGCGAGAGTGCAAGCTACACTAGCCAAACAAGGATCCCTAATCCACCACAAAGGTGCAACCTCATCCACAATCAAAACAAAGGGGCCTTCAACTACAAAGGTGCAACAGACTTCCAAGCCAACACTCAAAACCTTAACCAACTAGGCCAAACACTCATAGGAGGCAGAACAACCCTTACTGCAACTTCCAGAACACCACTCACGAGTCCGCTTAGCTAGACAAACAACTGCTTCCAAGCAGCCAACAAACTTTTCCTCCTACTAGCACCACTACCACCAATTCCAAGACCAAGGAATAACCTGACAACTCCCAAGGAGAAACAGTCCTTACAAGCGGACATCGAAGGACAGAGAGCTTCACAACCGCCATTGCCTTGCTCAAAACTAAGCACAACATCCAACTCTCCCAGAGGCAACCACAAGGGGTCCACCACAGACTAGACCGCCAACCACGAGCAAGAGAAGACTCACCCCAAAACAACAAATAAGGGCACTCTCAAACTCGGGAACAGAGAGACATCCTACAGGGCACACCACTTACCCACGAACAAGGCTAACTCCTTGGCAACTCGGAAACCACACCTTGGCCAACATCAAGCACCAACTTGCCACCACACCGGAACCAAATCCGGACTCTACTCCAAACAAACTCTGGCTTGCTAGCCTACCAAAACTGCCAGCAACTCACCCGAGGCTACAAACTACTCGACTCTGGCTTGCCAACTAAACTCACTACCTGGGTGTGACTGAGCTCTGGTGAGGCTCTCCACAACTAGGGTTCTTCGACAACCCTCGACACACACTGTCGTCTAACGGTCTAACAACCAACTACCTGAACAAACAACTCCTTTTCCCAGCATCACAACCACGCTGGCCTGCTCCGAACCTCGAAACCAAAAAGACCGAAACGCTTGAATGTGTCATCCTCCTACTCAAAGCATCAGCCACAACGTAGCTTCCACCCAGGGTAAGGATTTCGAGCAACACTCTTAGCAACTACGAACGGGAACTACGCGGCTTCACTACAACCACCATTTGTTCAGTACCATCTGAACTCCAACCAAGAGCCACAAGAGGATCCGCCAACCAAGCTTAGGCCCAACTTAACAAATCTTGCCTAAGCAACAACTTGATACCACGAGCACGGTATCCTTACCACCTCAACCAAAGCCTTACAACAACCACCTGGAGTCCAACTTCTCAAGGAACTGAGCACGAGATCTCCAAAGCAAACCCTACATGGATCTCAAACTCTCGCCACTTTAACGAACCACACAAAACACACTTGTGTGCACAACTCCCAACCTTCCTTTAGAGATCCAAGACTAACAAGCGCTTTTCCACAAAGCAACGATAACTCCCGCAAATGATACAAACAATCCAAGGAACACCAAAAGTCCCATCTCCACACGATACTCGAAGCTGAGGCAACCTTGCTCTACCAAAGAATAATCATGCCAAACCAAACTTACTTTATACCAAGCCTCTACCAAGGGTGCTTACCCCCAAGGCATCCAAAACCTCTCGCAAGGCATCAGCTCATCTCGCCTCAAAAGCATCCAACTCGCCTCATAGGCATCCAGCTCATCTGATAAGCATCCAACTCATGGTCCCTCAGCTGGACCAAACTCGCATCTACAATGCTCAACTCTCCTCAGATTTAGGCACTCGAAGGTAGTTGACCGCACTACCAACCACAAGGAAAATCTCTTGGCCTTAACACTAGCGCGAGACTCACGCTCACCAACATTTACCAACCGGCAACCTGCTGACTTACTCAACCTCCAGAAACACTGGGAAGAGGCTCCGGCTCCTCTCGAGCATCCTTTCGCTTGTAGTCCATCGACTACCACTGAACTAGCCCTCTGGCACGACCTAAACGGGTGCAACTGCCATAAACAGATCCAAGGCTAAAGGAGTACGCTGAACTCCGAACGGCATAGAACCATCTGCTATGCCCAAGCCAAACTCAAGGCTGAACCAGACTTAGTGCCAAAGTGGCACACCAACCAATGCACCTCAAGTGCTACTACTACCAAATCCACATCTGAGGAAGCTGGGCTGTTAAACAACAACAGGCTCGCAAGGGGGCAAAGATGACCCTTCATCTGCCTCAAGCCACTAACACGGCAACTTGCCAAACAATCGGGCGACTGGTGGAGACTCTGCTAGTCCACCTCTCACAAGGGACTTCCACCACCATCTGATGAACCAAACAAAGACAGAACGACACACCTCGGCCTCTCGAGCAAAGGGGCATCCCACACACGGATGCTAAACTCAAACTCGCCAACTACTTTACTACTAGCAAGAGGGACTTACTAAAACATAGAGCTCTCTGAGGCATCCATTTGCAAATCAAGCGCGTCTCCATCAACGCCAACAAACTCATCCGAATAAACTCTGCTGATCATGCCCTCCCGGGAACCTCCGGGCTACAAGAGCTACTGGGGAAAAATGCTGAAACAAACTCGATACCGGGCTATCTCGTGCCGGGACTCCTCACTACGCGCTACAAATCTGCGCTGGGTCTCCGCTCTCTGATAGCTAAAGACACGCCATCAAATCTCTCATGGCTGGAGCACACTCGCTCAAGGAGACTCACTCGGTGGCGCTGCTAGCCTCTACCCCTCCTCTAGGCAACTCAATCGCGGGGCCAAATCGCATGCGGGCCTAACAACCACGGACGCGCCTCAACATCAACACGATCGGTCCAACTCCTCGGTCGGTCATGCCAAACGCCCTGCTCCTCTGGGTGCGATCAACATATCGGGCGATCTGCACGGCACCTCCACCCTCTCACTAGGGAAAGCGACAAGAATCGGGCCACAAATGGCCAACGAGTCTAAGCTCGCCTCCCTCTCGAACGACGTCCCGTGGGCATCCGAATCTATCTGGATACCTCAACAAGCCGCTAAACAAATCGCTCGCATCAAGCGAAAGTTGGCATGATGGCTCACTAAGCCCAAACCAACAACGAGTCGAACTCGCCTCGCCTCCGCTACACAACACTACACAAGGCATACACTAGATGAAAGGTATTGTAAATTCTTAACCCTTTTCTAAACAACAAGAAAACTTAGGCGTGCTGATGATCCGCTTGAGTCTTTGGTGATCATGGGGAAAATGACCTACAACAAAAGGTCAATCTACAAAATCTATGACTCGAGCTCGATACCAATCAGAAAGACCCGACCCAAAAGGGCTCTAAATAGGCCTTTACCCCAATGCATGCATTCAAAGGAAAGGACAATATGCAAATAAGTTTTCGATTCCCGCTTAAAACAAAACAATCAAGGTTCAATCGTAAATCAATATAGTTTGTTTGAAACTCATCCTCGTCTCCAAGCACTGCTTTCAAGGCAAATACATTTCCAAAACGTACACTCGATCAGAGATTTATTAAAACATTTGAAACATCCTCAAATTCAGAAAGCGGGAATCCATAAAAACATTCTTAAAACATCCTAGGGCTCGTGTCTTCTACATGCATTCAGGGGAAAATAAAAGACAAGAGTCATAGAAATAAAAAGTCGAGACGACAAAGAAGTTCCCATGATCATAGCTCCTCCTTCACCATCCCGCCTCGCGCCATGGTTACCTGAAAGATAAGTAAGGGTGAGTAACGAATTACTCAAGAAGAATCCCCAACCGGGTACAATACGATGCACATGGTCATCTAGATGAGTGTATGCAAGCTATGAATATAAACACAGAATAGAGCACATAGCTTAAGTCCACACTTGGACCTCGGATGCCAACTCGGGTCTTAGTCCGGAATAATCCACACCACACAATACGCCCTATACGAGAACCAAGTCTCGGCCTCACCTGCTCTCTCGTCGATACGAAAGGTGCACTAGCTCAAGATCCCGAGGAGCTCTCCGGTCGGCGTTTGTAATGAGCGTAAGCATGCACCGCGCTGCTACTGCGAACTATGGGGGTGCCGGGTCTAGTGGCAAGCTGCCCATGTCCAAATACCCACGCCTAACTAAATCTCTGGATCGGTGTCACCGACATAGGGGTGTGAGACTCGACACGTGAACTATGTCACCTGAACCACCGCACCGAGGCTAAGGAACCGGTCGTGGTAGGCTTACACCACACCGAAGCGGTCCTTGCCCTACAGTGGCAATCAAGGGCTACGGCCGAACACGCCGAGGACGTGCCGATCGTCGAGGACGAGGCAATGCCAAGTCATCATCCCGACCGTTGGGGCATTTAACATCGCCACCCTCACCCAAGATTGCGGGGCCTACCGGTCGGGTTAGCTAAACCCTAACGGGGTCCAGGGACGGAGAACTGCCTCTCGGCGCCCCCGCCATGGATGCAAGATACTTTATGCATCGAGGCCGGATGATGCTACCTACCCACACTTTAATCTATCATATCAATAACATACAATCCAATACAATCCAAAACGTGCTCAATGATACAACGAACCTAGCATGGTACTACTGAAGCAAGAACAGGACATGAGCATGCTAGAACGGAACAACCTAGCATGGGCTAACATGAGAGAACAACATACGAAAGTCATGCTAGTCGAAATTCAAATGAGCACCTAAACTATACATGCTGATAATCACAAACAAACATACAAACAACAATCACATAGAACATCGCAGGTCCACACAACTCCGGTAAGAAATCCTTACTCGCCGGGAGGCAACTACACACAAAAATCCTAAGTCGCGATCGATCCCGAGCTAGCTAACGAGAACCTAACAAACACAATAATAATCACAATCCATAGGCCTAAACATAATAAAATAAACAAGGCTTGGCTCGAGCAACTCACGCGCGCGGCCGACACGCGGACGGGCAGACGGCATGGCGAGGCCGCTTCTTTGGCGCTGATGGGCGCTGGCGCGGCGGTGGGGCGGTCGGCGCACGCGCGCTACGGCGGCCGCCGGCGCGCAGCGCACGGGCGCGACAAGCTGGAAGCGAACGGACACGCGCGGCGCGCTACGCGACGGCGCGCGCTGCGCGGCCGACGAGCGCTGGACGCGCGATTCTCGCTGCTGCTGCAGGGCTCGGCAGGCGCATCTGCTGGCGAGATCTGGGCTGCGATGGGCTGTTCGAAGCGTCTCGCTGGCCGCTGCGACAGGGGCTGTCTGAGCGCTCGGCTCGGCTCTTGGCGACAGTGCTCGATGGCACTGCAGGGGCGATGGAGCCGGGCGACTCGGGCGTCTGGGCTTCTTCTTTGGTGCGATCTGGTCGATCGGGGCGCGACGGTGGGGCTGGCCGTGGGGGCTCCTCTCGGCAGGCTGCAAACAAACATACACACACAACCACACTCTTCTATTTACATTCGGCCAGCAAGAACTCAAATCGGAGAAGACGAAGAGACGAAGAAACTTACCCGAAAGACGATCGAACCACGGGTGCGCAAAGGGGATGAAAATCGGCTTGGAGCTTGGGAGGGGAAAGCTTGTGCGGCCAAGAGGTGATTTGGAGAAGAAGATGGAATAAACCTAATTTCTTTTCATTTAACCAAAATCACAAAACTCCAAAGATCCAAGGGTAACTAAGATATGACGCGGAAAGAGTAACAAGAGCTCTCCATAGCTCAACTGGCACGCATCCTCACAGGCTTTTCCGGAGACCCGGGTTCGAATCCCAGCTGCAACACAAATTCCTTTATTTTTACTTTTGCATCTACCCATGCCCAAACCAAACCACAAAGCCTAAAAACCTTCATAAATCCATCCAATAATTTTAGCAACTGGAAAAAGCGTAAACGGCCCCGATGGCCCGACCAAATTACCAAAATACCCCTAGGGCGTACCTGGAAGACTGGGATGAAAACCTGGGTCGTTACACCTTACCTTCGGCCAACAAGAACACCCAATCGAGAAGATGAAGAGGATGAAGACTTACCCGGAATGATGATGAACGATCCAAGGGAGCTGCAAGGATGAAGAATCGGCAAGGAGAGCTTGGGAGAAAGCTTGGGCGGCCACAACTCTTTTGGAGAAGAAAACACAACAAACCTAATTTCTATTTCATTTAACCAAATGCACCAAACACCAAAGATCCAAGGTTAACTAAGATGTGATGCGAGAAAGAGCAACAAGAGCACCTAATGGCTCAATTGGCACACATCTCTACAAGCTTCCTCAGAGACCTGGTTCAAACCCCTACTGCAAAGACAATTTCCTTTATTTTTAATTTTGCATCAAACCTTGCTCAAACCAAACCACAAACCCCTCCAAAAACCTAAAAAAACCATCCAATAATTTTAGTAATCTGGAAAAGACACAAACGACCTGACGGCCCCGACCAAATTACCAAAATACCCCTAGGGCATACCGGAAGACCGGGATGAAAACCTGGGGTCGTTACACATGATATAATAAAATGGTCGAGATGACAAGAGATTCCATGATCACGGCTCCTCCTTCACCATCCTGTCTCCCGCTTGATTACACGTGGAAAAACCACGTAATAAGGGTGAGTAACGAATTACCAGTAAAGAATCCCCAACCGGGGTACAATACGATATACATGATCATCTAGAAGAATGTATGCAAGCTATGAGTACAAACACGAGCGCGGAGCACATAGCTAAGTCCACACTTGGACCTCGGATGCCAACTCGTGGTCTTAGTCCGGAAAATACCACAACACACTATACGCACTATACGGGAACAAGTCCCGGCCTCGGCTGTCTCACGACGATACGAAAGGTGCACTGCTCAAGATCCCGAGGAGCTCTCCGGTCGGCCGCGCGTCAGATGAGCGTAAGCGCGCACCGCATGCTACTTGCAAACTCGGGGTGCCGGGTCTAGTGGCAAGCCGCCCGAGTTAAGTCACCATGCCTAACTAAATCTCTGGATCGGTGTCACCGACATAGGGGTGTGAGACACGGACACGTGAACTATGTCGGCTGTACCACCGCACCGAGGCTAAGGAACCGGTCGTGGTAGGCTTACACCGTGAAGCGGTCCTTGCCCTAACAGTGGCAATCAAGGGCTACGGCCGAACACGCCGAGGACGTGCCGATCGCCGGGCGAGGCAATGCCAAGTCATCATCCCGACCGTTGGGGCATTTAACGATCCGCCACCCTCACCCAAGATTGCGGGGCCACCGTTAGGGTTAGCTAAACCCTAACGGGATCGAAAGACGGAGTACCATCTCGTCGCGTCCTCATCGGGGATGCAAGTTACGTTATGCATCCGGCCCGGATGATGCTACCTACTTGAACTCTAAACCATAACAATAATAACAATTCATTCAATGCGATCCAATACGTGCTCAACAGATACAAGGAACCTAGCATGATACTACGAAGCAAGAATGATATCGAACATGCGAATGGGAACAACCTAGCATGGGCTAACATGAGAAACAATACAAGAGTTCATGCCATCGAGAATTCGAGCAGAGCACCTAGGGCTAAACATGCTAATAATCATACACAGGCATACAAAACAACAATCACAAATATACCGCAGGGCCCACATGTAACGACCCAGGTTTTTCTTCCCGGTCTTCCAGGTTTGCCCTAGGGGTAATTTGGTAATTTGGTCGGGCCGTCAGGGTCGTTTGTGTCTTTTCCAGTTACTAAAATTATTGGATGGTTTTATGTAGGTTTTTGGAGGGGTTTGTGGTTTGGTTTGAGCAAGGGTTGTTGCAAAAGTAAAAATAAAGGAATTTGTGCTGCAGCCGGGATTTGAACCCGGGTCTCCTGGGAAGCTTGTAGGGAGGTGTGCCATTTGAGCCATTAGGTGCTCTTGTTACTCTTTCTGCATCACATCTTAGTTAACCTTGGATTTTGGAGTTTTGGTGCATTTGGTTAAATGAAATAGAAATAGGTTATTTCATCTCCTTCTCCAAAACATCTCTTGGCCGCCCAAGCTCTCCATCTCCATAGCCTTGCCGATTCTTCATCCTTGCATCTCCTTGGGATCGATCATCATCATTTCGGGTAAGTCTTCATCCTCTTCATCTCTCATTTGGGTTTGATGTTTGGCCGAAGGTAAGTGGTAGAGTGTTGTGGGTGTTTGTGTTGTTTGCAGCAAGCCGAGAGAAGCAGCCGTCGTCGCAACGCCCAGATCTGTTGGAGCAGCCCTGCCGCACGGCCAGGCGGGACAGCGCCTTCCGCGAGATCCACCGTCGCAGACCTCCGCACACCATCGCTCTCCGATCGCCCCTGTCGTCGCACGTCCAGCCGATCGCTCGCACGCCCAGATCTGTCCCAGCAGCCTTGCCGCTCGCCCCCCAAGACAGATCGCCCGATCGCTCGCCGACGCCAGAGGTCCTCGCCAGCGCCAGCGCGTCGGCCCGCACCACTGCGTCGCCCATCGCGCGCCCTCGCCGTGTCCGCTTGCCGAACCGCGCCGCCGCGCGCCGCCGCGCGACGCTTCGCCCGCGCGCCTTCGTCCGACACTTCGCCAGCGCGCGCGTCCTCCTGCGCTGCGCTGCTCGCCGTGTCGCGCATCGCACGCCAGCCGCGCGCGCGCGCCGACGCTCGCGCGCTGCGCGCGCGCGCGCGTCCTGCCGTGCGGTGCCAGCGTCAGCCGGTAGCGCGCGTCCTTGCCGTGCCGGTAGCGCGCCAGCGCGCGTCCTCCCGTGCCCGGCTCGCCAGGCTGACCCCAAGCTCTTGTCGTCGCGCCACGTGAGTTCCCGAGCCGAGCTTGCTCGTTCTATTGTTGTTTAGATACTTTAGATGCTGATTATTGTTGGTTTGCTAGGTTCCCGCTCGCTAGCTCGGGATTGTTCCGCAACTTAGGATTTGTGTGTAGAAGTCTTCCGACCAAGGTAAGGATTTCTTACCGGGGTTGTGTGGACCCTGCGGTATATTTGTGATTGTTGTTTTGTATGCCTGTGTATGATTACTAGCATGTTTATCTCTAGGTGCTCTGTTCTGAATTCCTGACTGGCATGATCTCTTGTATTGTTTCTCATGTTAGCCCATGCTAGGTTGTTCTATTCTAGCATGTTCGATATCTGTTCTTGCTTCGTAGTATCATGCTAGGTTCTTTGTATCTGATGAGCACGTATTGGACTGCATCGATTGAATCGTTATTATTGTTAAGTTTTAGAATTGAGGTAGATAGAATCATCCGGGCCAGATGCATAAAGTATCTTGCATCTATGGCAAGGACGTTCGAGACAGTTCTCCGTCCTTGGACCCCGTGAGGGATTAGCTATCCCAACCGGTAGGCCCTGCAATCTTGGGTGAGGGTGGCGACTGTTAAATGCCCCAACGGTCGGGATGATGACTTGGCACCGCCTGCCCCTCGGCGATCGGCACGCGTCCTCGGCGTGTTCGCCGTAGCCCTTGATTGCCACTGTTAGGCAAGGACCGCTTCTCGTGCAAGCCTACCACGACCGGTTCCTTAGCCTCAAAGTGCGGTGGTACAGTGACATAGTTCACGTGTCCAGTCTCACACCCCTATGTCGGTGACACCGATCCGGAGATTTAGTTAGGCATGGTGATCGAACACCGGCAGCTTGCCACTAGACCCGCACTTGTAGTTTGCGTGGCATGCGGTGCGCGCTTACGCTCATTACAGCGCCGACTGGAGAGCTCCTCGGGATCTTGAGCTAGTGCACCTTTCGTATCGACAGTAGGCAGGCTGAGGCCGGGACTTGTTTCCCGTATAGCGCGTTTTAGTGTGTTGTGGTATTTCCGGACTAAGACCCTGAGTTGGCATCCGAGGTCCAAGTGTGGACTTAGCTATGTGCTCCGCTCTGTGTTTGTACTCATAGCTTGCATACATTCTTCTAGATGATCATGTATATCGTATTGTACCCCGGTTGGGGATTCTTACTGGGTAATTCGTTACTCACCCTTATTCTGTGGTTTTCCACAGGTAATCAAGGCGGGAGACAGGATGGCTGATGGAGGAGCTGTGATCATGGAATCCTGCTGTCATCTCTGACTATTTTATTTTATCATGACTCTTCGCTTTTTGTTATTTCCCCTGAATGCATGTAGACGGGCACAGAGCCCCAGGATGTTTTCTTACGTTTTATGGATTCCAGCATATTTGTACTTGTGGATTGTTTTAACGGTTTAAATAAATCTCTGATCAGAGTATGCTTTCAGAAATGTATGTTTGGTTGTTGAATGTTTCTGTTTTTACTTGGGATCCGAAATGTATTTTTCATAATGTCTTTTATTTTCACTACATGCATTGGGGTAAAGGCCCATTTAGAGCCCCATTTGGGTCGGGTCTTTACACCACACAACTCCGGTAAGAAATCCTTACCTTGGTCGGGAGGCTTCTACACACAAATCCTAAGCTGCGGAACAATCCCGAGCTAGCGAGCGGGAACATAGCAAACCAATAATAATCAGCATCTAAAACGTCTAAACAACAATAGAACAGCAAGCTCGGCTCAAGGGAACTCACGCGCACGGCGACACGAGTTTGGAGTCTGGCAAGCCGCACGCGCAGCGGTGGCGCGGCTGCGCAGTACGCACGGCAGGCGCTGGCAACGGCTGCGCTGCCGGCACAAAGACGGCACGGATGCACGCAGCGGGGACGCGCGAGCGCGGCGAGTGTCTGGCGCGTCTTGGGCGGCGGCTTCGGCGGCGGCGCGGCGGCGCTGGCGTCGACGGCGACGCGCGAGCGACCTTGGGCGGCGGCGCGCGGCGAGCGGCGGCGAAGCGGCGGCGCGCGGCGCGTCGTCTGGCGTCTCTGCTGCTGCGCGATCCGCAAGACGACGAGCGATGGCGTCGCGGGAGGGCTGCGACGGTGGATCTGGCGCGACACGGCGAGCGATGGCGCTACCGGCGATCGCGAGCGATGCGCGTCGTCGGCGCAGCTGCTTCAACAGATCTCTGGGCGAGGCGATGGCGTGCGCGGCGGCTGCTTCAACAGATCGGGCGAGGGGCTGGCGGCGGCGATGGTCTGCTTTGCTTCTTCTCTACTGGTGGTGCAATCAACACAAACACACACAACACTCTACTTCTTACCTTCGCCCAACATCAAAAACCAAATGAGGAGATGAAGAGGATGAAGACTTACCGGAATGATGATGATCGAACCCAAGGAGATGCAAGGAAAAGAAGAATCGGCAAGGGCTATGGAGAGGGAGAGCTTGTGCGGCCAAGAGGTGATTTGGAGAAGAAGATGGAATAAACCTAATTTCTATTTCATTTAACCAAATGCACCAAAACTCCAAAATCCAAGGCTAACCATAAAATGATGCAGGAAGAGCAACAAGAGCACCTAATGGCTCAATTGGCACACATCTCCACAAGCTTCCCAGGAGACCCGGGTTCAAACCCCGGCTGCAGCACAATTTCCTTTATTTTTACTTTTGCATCAAACCTTGCTCAAACCAAACCACAAACCCCTCCAAAAACCTACAAAAACCATCCAATAATTTTAGTAACTGGAAAAGACACAAACGACCCTGACGGCCCGACCAAATTACCAAATTACCCCTAGGGCATACCTGGAAGACCGGGAAGAAAAACCTGGGTCGTTACACTTGTCTGCACAACTCTCAAGCTTCCTTCAGAGATCGAGGACTAACAGGTGCTTCCCAAAAGGCAACACTAACTTCTGGCAGAGATACCATCAACCAAAGGAACACCAAAAGTTCCATCTCCACATGATACGCGAAGCAGTGGCAACCCTGCTCTGCTAAAACATAACGATGCCAAACCGAACTTACTTTATACCAAGCCTCTACCAAGTGTGCTTACACATAAGGCTACCAACTCATCTCATAAGGCATCCAGCTCATCTCATAGGCATCCAACTCATCTCATAGGCATCCAACTCATCTCATAAGCATCCAACTCATGGCCCCTCAGCTGGACCAACTTTCATCTACGATGCTCAACACTCCTCAGATTTAGGCACTCCAAGGTAGTTGACCGCACTACCAACCACAAAGATCTCTTGGCCTTAACACTAGCGTGAGACTCACGCGCACTAACACTGATCAACCTTCAACCTGCTGGCAACCTCATCCCCTGCTAACACCAGGATGAGGCTCCGGCTCCTCTCGAACATCCTCTCGCTTGTAGCCCTACGACTACCACTGAACTAGCTCTCTTGCACGACCTAAACAAGTGCAACTGCCACAAACAGATCCAAAGGCTAAAGGAGTGTGCTGAACTCCGGACGGGTCATAGAACCATCTGCTATACCCATGCCAAACTCAGGCCTGAACCAGACTTAGTGCCAAAGTGGCACACCAACCAATGCACCTCAACTGCCACTACTACCAAATCCACATCTTACTACAAATGGGGCCCGCAAGGTCACAACCTCAAGTGACAAAAACTATGGCTAGGCATACAAGGGCTCAAAACTCAAACAACCCTGCCTATGACATCTCATCTAACTGAAGTCTCACGGCCTACTCTTGCATCTCCACATGATGCTCAACAAAACCCTGGCCGAATCTCTCAACATACAGCAGCTAGCTCTACTCTAGGAGCTCACCATAAGAAGAGTGCTCAACTCTACCAGACAACTGGGGAAACCACCAACGGAACACGTCCGATGGGTACACTGCTCGCTGCACCCTTAACCACAGGGTTCCGACTTACTGGCTGCAAAACAACAACACTTTATAAGAGAACAAAGATGTCTCAGCAACCTCCTCGAAGGCTACCAACTCTGCAGCTAATCATTGGGCAATTAAACAATCTGCTAATGTTCAAGATCCACACCTGAACTACCCAGGCTAGCCCACTCTGGGACCTGCTCCACAAGCATCAACATGAGCAAAAGCCAAAGCTAACTCCTCAACTGGAGTGGTACTCCAGGGCAAAACACCTCCACTGTAAGAACCCGACCCAAAATGCGGTCCTAAACCTAGGTTCTCACTCAGCATGCAAGTTAAATACTTCATCAAGCGGTTTAGTGCTTCATATTTAAAACCTTTCAAAACATTTAAAAGCGGGGACACTTAAAACATAAACAACAACCTTCATTTAAGCAAACCAACAAAGTAAAACAAGCCTGGCCAGTGTTTATGAAATCATACAATACAATTTAAACAACTGTTAAAAACATCCCCCTAGGACTCCTGTCCGTCTACATGCTGAACAAATTATGCAACCAATAAAAGACAGAGTGCCGGCGGCTCCCATGATCAATCAGCTCCCTCCGCTAGCCGTCCCGGTGCTGTCCCAAGTTACCTGGTGGAAAACCACAAAAATAAGGGTGAGTATAAACATACTCGGAAGAATCCCCAACCGGGGTACAATACGATACATCAATCATCTGGCACCCTAGTATACATGCAAACAGTTACCAACACAGATCATAGCTCAACGAGCTTACAAGGCAGAATCTGGAATCCTCAGAAGTCTCCTACTTCCGGCCTAATGATTGGCTCTCATAACCAATCCCGGGACATCTCCGAGGGTCTTTCTCCCTCGGCCAATTGATCAGCTCAAAACCGATCCCAAAGATGTCCGACACCCTCGAGGGTCTTTCTCCTCGACCATATGATCACTCTCAAAAGCCAATCCCAATGGGTGTCCTCAAGGGCCTCTTACCCTCGCTAACAAATCTGGACTATCGGGAGAGTACCCAAAGTCTGGCTCTAAACTGGAAAGAACGGGTGTACTCACGAACATTAGCCCGGGGGAGCTCTCCGAACAAATCTGAACGTGCGGCGGCTGGGCGATCACGAGGGATCGAGCGACTGGTGCGGGCGGTGCGTGCAGCAACTGGTCGACGATGGGCGGCGGCTCTGGTGGTGGTGCTTGCGCGCGACTGGGCAGCCTGGGGTGTGGTGGCTCGGCTGGGCTCCTTGGCTTGCTTCCAAGGCTTGGTGCGGCTAGGGTTTGGAGAGAGAGAGAGAGAGATGCAAAAACAAGGGGAATGGGATTTTTTTTTTCTTATTTTAAATAGGCCTAAAATCCCTTCCCAAGGCTTCCTCCTTCGAGACCCGGCTGAAACGACTTTCCTCCTAAATAAAAACTCATTTAATCCAAGTTTCTACTTCACCATCCAGGGCAAGGGTTCAAACACAAAGGAAACACTTAAATAATAACTAATTTTTGCCATTATCTAAAATGCTCCCAAACTTCTAAACAACTAACCCAAACTCCTTGGGTCTTGCAACCATCAACAATCAAGCTTCGACGAAGGCAGGAAGAACCCCGAAGTCCTGAAAATCCACATACCCGGCTCCGGGGAGCAAAAGACCAAAATACCCCTAAGGGTTCAAATAGCTCTAACGGCCCATCCGAACATCCGAATAATGAACCGGAAACACCTGGGAAACCGAAATAGAAAACTGGGCCGTTACACCGGCGTAAATGTGGGGGCCTAAGTACAAACTACGCGGGCTAGGTACGCATGCCTAAAGACTCGGAAACGGTGTCAATGAACACAGTAGTGCGAGGCCCTCGGCACTCATCTGTGCAGCCTGTACCACCGACCTGAAGCTAAGAACCGGCCAAGGCAGGCTTGCACCGTTGGCAGGGTTCCGCTCTAGCAGGCTACAAACTAGGCTTATGCCGATGTGGTAGCTAAATCCACATCGGCTGCCGGTGGGAAGCAATGTACGTTATGCTTCGCTCTACTCCCGACCGGTGGGGAGAAAGTACGTTATGTCCGCTCTCACCCTCTGGATGATGACAAACTCTACTATACTAGCTAAAAGTACAAAATAACTCATTCCTGGCTAGACATACATATCATCATCATTCACACATAATCTAGCATGATACTACGAACTTAAAGCAGGAATCTCAAGCATGCTGGAAGAACAATCCTAGCATGGCACTAACATGTACAAACAGGCAAACATGCTAGCAAGAGTGCAATCACAAGCTGTCCTATCGACTAATCATGTTCATACAAGTAAACATGCATATAAGGCACAATCAAGAAAGCATCGCAGGGTTCACACAACCACGGTAAGAAATCCTTACCTGGAAACAAGCAGAAAATAACTACCATAAGCCAACCAAGCGACTCCCAAGCTTCTAAGTGAACCCGAGCAACCTAAGCATTTAATAAAAATATCCTAATTAAATAACAACAGCCAATCAACTTAGGGTCCAAAAGAGTGGAGGCTCGGGAATTACCAACCGAGAAGGTACAAGGTCTCGGCCACAACAATTTTGGCAAAATAGGCTCTCGGCGGCAAGTGGGCGGCGGGACGGGCGTGCCGGGCGCGAGCAGACTGGCGCGCTAGCGCGCGCGGCTTCTTTGGGCAAGCCGGCGCGCGAGGGATAGGTCGCGCGACGACACGGTCGTGCAGGCGCGCAGAAGCAGACGGATACGCCCGACTTCGGCGCGCCAGCGCTAAGCGACGGCCGAGTGTAACGCATGCTCTTTGGCGTCTCGTGTCTGGCGACGGCCGCCGGCCGCGACAGCGCGTCTGGGCCGCTTTCGGGTGGGCTCTGAGGGATGATGGTGGGTGACTGGGCTGATGGCAGGGGGATAGGGCTAATGGCAGGCAGGGGCTGCTGCTGGGGCTGGTGGCTCGGGGCGGCTCGGTGCGGCTCGGTTGGGTTTCTTAGTGAGGTCGGCAAGGAGAGAGAGAGAGAGAGAGAGAGAGAGAGGTAAACTAAGGGGAATGAGATTTTCTTGATTTCCTTTCCTTTTCCTAATTTAAATAGGTCTTGGTGACCTAAATCTCTTCCCCGGGCTTCCTCCTTCGAATCCAGGCTGAAGCAACATTTTCTCCTTATTAAAAGTCATTTAAACCAAGCTCCCAAATCACCATCAAGGGCAAGGGTTCAAATCCCAATGGAAGCACTTAAATTAACAATAATTTTGTTAATTACCAAATCACCTCCAAACTTCCAACCAAATAGCCCGAACTTCTTGGGTCCTGCAACCAACAACAATCAAGCCTCGACAAGGGCAGGAGTGACCCTGGAATCCTGAAAATCCACAAAACCCTGACCGGGGGCAAAAAGACCAAAATACCCCTGAGGGTTAAAATAGCTCTAACGGCCCATCCGAACATCCGCATAATGTCCCGAAAACACCTCGGAAACCAAAATAGAAAACTGGGCCGTTACAATACTCCCTCCTTTTAAGACTTTCGTCCTCGAAAGTCCTAAGATGAAAACAACTCTTGGAAATCTCCACAGATCCTTAACCAACCAAACTCCCGGTCAAGACAACACTAAATCTTCTTCGAAATCCAAACCCCCTTGGGTTCCCAAAGGCTCAAAGCCACAAGCCATCCAGTCTGCCACAACAAGACTAGGCATACACCGAACTCCGAAGAAATAGATGTGATAGTGCTAACGGTACTACCCATCCTCAAACTCGCACTAGCTCTCAAACGGTCTTACAATCTTAGGCTCACTTAACCCTACTAGCCCAACTCGGAACGCCTCTCTACGGCGCTACTCTCCGCAAACTCGTGGACGGGTCACAAGCTCTAAAACTCTACGCCACGCTCCGGCGTAACTTCTCTGAATGCTCATAGCTGTTATCAAACGGCCTCGACCCTTCACCATGCTGACCAAACAACTGAACCTCCCAGGTTTCAGAAACTAAACGGCCTACTCTTACTTCGCAAGAGATCTGCGAGCCCCAATGGTTGCCTACAATCCTTAACGAAATCCAAATCGAACCACCAATCGTGGTGATCGATCGCAAGGCAAACTCCTCCAACTAGCATGCGTCCACAACACTTAAGCAACCATCTTACGAGAAATCGAAGCACCAAAGCCAAGGGGCACTTTTCTGGTTCACCAAACGGCTACCACCAACACACCAGCTGAAACTTCAGCTAGAAGACAAGGTCCAGGCACAGGCTCCACTCGGCCAAACTAACAAACTGGAGCCCCTCAACGGCCGACAACAAACTTTCCAATGCAATCCGATCAGCCACTAGCCTAACAGAACATCGCCAGACAGAAAAACAAACAACATTCCTCTTACCGAAATCTTGAGCAGCAAGGAATAAAACATTACGTGGCTACTAGCAACACAATAGCTGGAGGATAACAACTCTAAGGTTTCCAACCAATGCCACGACATCTCTGTGCCAACCCAATCGAATCGTGGCTCATTTATAACGCCAACTGCGAACGCACATCAACTAGGAACAAAACCCGAGAAGGCTTGCTCTGCTGAAACTCAACCCAAGCTTATAACGAGCAAGGCTCGCCTCCAAGCTGCCACTCAACTCTTAAGCCCATCTGGCTGCTCCAAGGACTTCCCCCTTATAGCTTAGACCTAACTCTTCTTCCAATCCAGAAACTCCACCCACGAAACATCGTGAGGAATAAGGATAGCGACGACCACAAGCTTGCGGATCCTGAACAACACGAGAACGGCAAGACTACCTCAAAAGTTAAAACTCGAGGCCGGCATCCACGGTGCAACTCAACTACCCAAGAACTAAGGGGTTCTACAAACTCCAAAGATCCAACAACTTTCCAGCAACAACTCAAGCCCTTGAACTGGCAGGCCTCCGCCCTTGCGGGAACAAACAACTTTCCGCTTGCTAACAAACAAACGCAGGGACACTCTCGTTGGGCTGACCGCTGCGCTATTCTAATCAACTACACAACTCAAGAGCTAAGCTGACTCCTCCTCAACAGGAACGATTTCCCAGCAAGCGAACTTCCGAAGGACAACGAACTTCACACACGCTCGCTGCCTTGCTCAAACCCAAGGGCAACAACAACCAACTCTCTCGGAAGCAACATCCGAGGATCCTCAATCGCTTGAACCCCCAACTTGGAACTAGCAGTGCCTACCCAATTGCCGAGGGAGGGGTCAACTCCCAAAACTTCCTGACTAGGAACAAGTTCGCAGGGCAACGCCAGCTTGCTCGAACCAAGCTAGCTCTAGAAACAACAGGGGAACCAAACCTTGGTCAACACCAAGCACCACCTTGCTAAGAATTCCGAAACCAACGTGGAGGTTACTAAGAACAACTCTAGATTTTTAACCGACAACAAGCATCCAGCAACTCAACCGAGGAACACTGCCTGGGTCTGACTGAGCTCTGGTGAGGCTCTCCACAACTTAGGGTTCCTCCGATCGCCCTCTGACACACACTGCGTCGTCAAACGGTCTAACCCGACAATCGCTACACGAGCACATCTCCCTACAACATCTCAACTGTGCTGGCCAAAAGCTCTTCCTTGCCACATCTGTAGCAAGCACGGGCGATGCTCCACACAATCCGAAAAGCACCTTACCACACTTGATGTAATGAGCCGGCTGCCTGGCCCCGCCCTACTAACGATCCTGAGCTCTAACCTGCGGTCGGCGCTGATCGCGACCCCTAGACTGGCCCTGTCGGCGAGTCTGCTATCCACCTGAGCGGGAACAACCGGAAGACCCAAACTTCCTCTTGCTCAAAGCATCAGCCACATCGTAGCTTCTACCCGTGGTAAGGATTCGAACAACTCTCTTAGCCATGGCGGCGAAACTCCGCGATTTTACTACCATCGCCTCGGATCGGTTCCAACCAACTCTAACCATCGATCAACAAGAAATGCCTCTACCCAGGTCAAGGGCCAACTAGCATAACTTGCCTACGCAACAACCCGACTACCGGCACGGTAACCTCTCAACCCAAGTTAGGGCACTTGCCAAGAACTAAAGTCCTAACTCCTCAGAACTGAGCACTGGTTTCATAACCCGAAACCCCTCGTGGTTCTTGAAAAATACACCACGGAACGAGCTACACAAAAGTACACCGGCGTGTACAGCTCCAACTTTGTTCCTTAAGATCCAAACCAACAAGTATTCTCACACAAGGCAACTTTTGCCTCCCAATAGAGCCACATCTAGCAAAGGAGCAACAAGAGTTCAACCCACTCGGGGTCAACTCACCACAGAATGCCACATTGGTCGACTCACTCTTACAAGAGCATAGCCACACCAAGCTAACTTACCTCATACCAATGGTCCACTAAACGTGCTCCGATCAACCATCCAACTCATGGCTCTAACAGTGGATCAACCACGCATCATCGATGCCAACCCTACTCATACTAGGGTAACTCCAGGGTAGTCGAATCACACTACCATCCAACTGGCTCACAAGCCCACAACACAGGCGCGAGAACTCGGACGCGCTAGCCCTTAACAACCAACAGCATCCTTTGAACCCAACTCTCGGTGACCCTGAAAGGCTCCTACTTATCCCTCGAACGGTCTCACACTCGTAGTTCTCTGACTACCACCGAGCTAGATCTATTATGCAGCCCAAACAAGTGCAGTCTCAGGAATGGATACAAGACTAGTGGGGATGCTGAACTCCGGGCGGGTCCTGGAACCACCTGCACGAAAAGTGCCAACTGGCCTGAATCTAGGCCTCCTCTCAAAGCTTGGTGCCAACAGGCACTACTTCCTTTACAACACAAACATCCCTTTACGGGCTTTAAGCCCCTCTGAGGGTAGAGAAGGTCACACTCCAGGTGACAGGGCAATGGCACTCAACACAAGAGTCTCAACACTCGAGTAGACTACTCTCTGACATCACGTCTAACAGACAAGCCAAGGCCCACTCCTGCATCCCACTCGATGCTCAACGAATACTCAGGCCAACCCTCGGGTGGCAGCACCTAGCTCCACACCTGGAACATGCTAACAAAAGGTGCTTCTCTCTAATAGCCAGCTGAAAACCACGGACGGATTAAGTCCTGACAAGCAAACTCCACACTACCGCCTATTGTAACGGCCCAGTTTTCTATTTCGGTTTCCCAGGAGTTTTCGGGACATTATGCGGATGTTCGGATGGGCCGTTAGAGCTGTTTTAACCTTTAAGGGTATTTTGGTATTTTGCTCCCCGGTCAGAGGTTGAGGATTTTCAGGGCTTCAGGGTCATTTCGGCCTTCGTTGAGACTTGATTAATGTTAGTTGCAAGACCCAAGGAGTTTGGGTTAGTTGATTAGAAGTTTGGAGTCATTCCGGTTGATAGCAAAATTAATTGGAATTTAATTGGTCCCATTGGGATTTGAACCCTTGCCCTAATGGTGAATTGGAGTTTTTAGAAAAAAGAAGATTTAGTTAAAAAAAGAAAAGAATTTCTTTAGCCGGGACCCGCAAGAGAAAGCCTTGGGATGGGATTTTTGACCCATTTAAATTAGGAAAAGGAAAGAAAATCCTATTCCCCTTGTTTTGGAAAAATCTCTCTCTCTCTCTCTCTCTCCTAGCCGACCTCACCAAGAAACCCTAGCCGCCCTAGCCGCACCCGCTCGCCACCTGCTCAAATTCAGCGCACCAGCAGCCCAGCTGCACAGCCCAATCGCACGAGCCGCCCGAGCGCGCCAGCCGCGGCAGCATCATGCCCAAAGCGTGCCCAAGCGCCTACGCCGCCCATGCGCTTCGCGCCCGGTCGCCATGCCTCGCCCAGCCAGCCTCAGACGCGTTGCGCCGTTCCGCACCAGAGCCGCCAGACGCGCGCCGCGCCGTCCGCACTCAGCCGCCCGAGCGCGCGCGCCATCCCGCACTAAGCCGCCACGCACGCGCCGCACGCTTGCCGCCGCGCATGCGCCCGCGCCCCTATCACCGTCCGCGCGTCGCATGCCCGTGCTTGGTCGCGTTCGCCCGCCAGCCAGCGCTGCTGCGCCTATGTCGCGATCCGCGCGCAACCAGCGCCGATGCCGTCCTTTGCCGCGCACGCCAGCCAAGCCAAGCGCCCGTTAGCGCCCAGCCAGCGCCAGCGCCCCCACTGCACCAAAGGCAACGCCAAAATCGCCCCTTGCTGCGCCGAGACCCGTGCCTTCTCGGTTGGTAATTCCCGAACCTACCCCTTTTAGATTTTTAAGCTGCTGGCTGCTGCTGTATATTTATTTAGGATGCTTTTAAAATGCTTAGGTTGCTCGGTTTCGCTTTAAAGCTCGTGGGTCATTATTTGATTGTGAAGGTTATTTCGCTGCGTTTCGTGTAAGGATTCCTTTACGTGGTTGTGTGGACCTGCGATGCTTTCTTGATCGTGCCTTATATGCATGTTTACTTTTATGAACATGATTAGTGGATAGGATACAAACTTGTGATTGCATTCCTGCTAGCATGTTTGCTTGTTTGTACATGTTAGTGCCATGCTAGGATTGTTCTTCCAAAGATGCTTGAGATTCTGCTTTAAGTTCGTAGTATCATGCTAAGTTATGTATGATTGATGATGATTATGTATGTTTAGCCAGAATCGTTTACTCTATACTCTAGCTAGTGTGTTAGGGCTGTCATCATCTAGAGGCTGAGAGCGGACATAACGTGCCTTGTCCCCACCGGTCGGGAGTAGAGCGAAGCATAACGTACATTGCTTCCTCCCGGCAATGATGTGGATTTAGCTACCACATCGGCATAAGCCTAGTTTGTAGCTCCGCTAGAGCGGAACCACCTAACGGTGCAAGCTTTGCCTTGGCCGGTTCTTAGCTTCAGGTCGGTGGTACAGGCTGCACAGATGAGTGCCGAGGGCCTCACACTACTGTGTTCAGTGACACCGCTTCCGAGTCTTTAGGCATGCATACCTGGCCCGCGTAGTTTGTACTTAGGCCCTCACATTTACGCCGGTTGCTGCAGCATGCGGTGTGCGCGCGCGCAAGACACGCGTTAGTCGCCGGTTCGGAGAGCTCCCCGGCTAATGTTCGTGAGTACACCGTTCCTTCCTGTTTAGAGCCGGACTTGGGTACTCTCCGATAGTCCGGACTTATTAGCGAGGGTAAGAGGCCCTTGAGGACACCCATTGGGATTGGCTTTTGAGTCGATTATATGGTCGAGGAGAAAGACCCTCGAGGGTGTCTGACATCTTTGGGATCGGTTTTGAGCTGATCAATTGGCCGAGGGAGAAAGACCCTCGGAGATGTCCCGGATTGGTTATGAGAGCCAATCATTAGGTCGGAAGAAGGAGACTTCCGAGGATTCCAGATTCTCGCTTGTAAGCTCGTTGAGCTATGATCCATGTTGGTAATCGTTTGCATGTATACTAGGGTGCTAGATGATTGAAGTATCGTATTGTACCCCTGGTTGAGATTCTTCATGAGTATGTTTATACTCACCCTTATTTTTGTGGTTTTCCACTGTAAACTTGGGACAAAGACCGGACGGCTAGCGGAGGGAGCTGAATGATCATGGAGCCGCCGCCACTCTGTCTTTATTGTTTGCATATTTGTTCAAGATGTAGATGGACAGAGTCCTAGGGGAACATTATTATAAGTTGTTTGAACTGCTTTTGAATGTTTTTATATACTGCCAGCTTGTTTTACTTCGTTGGTTTTTCTTAAACAAAATTGTTGATTATGTTTTAAGCATTCCCGTTCTAAATGTTTTGAAAGGTTTTAAATATGAGCACTAAACCGCTTGATGAAGTATTTTAACTTGCATGCTGAGTGAGAACCTAGGTTTAGGACCGTATTTTGGGTCGGGTTCTTACAGGCTACGAGGGTACTAAAAGAACTGGCTGCAAAACGACTGTAGGCTTGCAGGAGAACAAGATGTCTCTACATCTTCCTCAAAAGCTACTAACTTGGCCGCTTGCCAATCGACCAGTGGTGGTGGAGACTCTGCTGGTCCGCCTCTCACAGGGGACTTCCACCACCACACTACTGCATCAAACAACACCAGAACGGCGCGCCTCGTCCTCTAAACATCTGGTCATTGGCCTCTGAACACCAGGTCATCCCAGCACTTGGATGATAAACTCGATCCTAGCCAACCACCTTGCTGCTAGCAGTAGGTCTAAAAAAACATCCAGCTCTACAGGCTTCCACTTGCCAAACTCGGCGACTCGATCAACGCCAACTAACTTATCAGCATAACCTGCTGATCGAGCCCTCCCGGGAACCTCCGGGGCTACTGAAGCTACAAGGAGGGGTGTCTCCTAAATAAACTCTACCAGCTGGGCTATCTGTGCCCAAGACTCCTCACTACGCGGTACAAACTGCGCCTAGGTCTCCGCTCTCTGTTAGCTAAAAGACCTGCCATCAACTCCCTCATGGCTGGAGCACACTCTGCTCAAGGAGTCTCACTCTGAGGCGTGCTAGCCTCAACCCCCCCTACTCTTGGCAACTCATCTGCCAGAGCCAAAGGTGGCCTACGGGTCTAGACAACCCTAGACGTGGTCTCATGATCAACATGAACAGTCCAACTCCTCGGTTGGAAATACCAAACGTCCCTGCTCCTCTAAGTGCAATCAACATACTAGCGATCTACACAGAGCATAAAAGCTAGCCCATGCTGGGGCTCTCACTGCCAAACAAGGGTAGCACATGTTGTAACAGCCCGGATTTCAGTTAAATGGAAGCAGTTTAAATAATAAATAAATAAATAAATAATAATAATAATAAATGCGTTGGCCAGGGCTCGAAGGGGGGAAGCCTTGGGGAAGGACATTTGAGATTCCCAAGTCTATTTTAACTTAGGGAAGGAAGGAAAAGGACATTTGAGATTCCCAAGTCAGCTATCCATGATCATCCAACAGCCTCCTCCTAGCCATCCAGCCTCTGTCCCAAGTTACCTGGTGGAAAACCATAGAAAATAAGGGTGAGCAACAGGTTACTCAGTAAGAATCCCCAACCGGGGTACAATACGAAAACATCTCATTTAGCACAGGTACATGCAACCATACAACGACTTGGAGCAACAGTTGGGTTAGACCATACGCCCTTCCTGGAGCTTGCCTATTCGAAGGCTTATAGCTATAAACTACCCTAGGTTCTACACCTGGGTGCCCTTCGGGCCTTACACAACCTAGGACTCAGTGCTGCCCATCGGGGACTTACACACCTAGGATGCCCATCGGGGTCTTACACCTCCAACTCAGTGATGCCCATCGAGGTCTTATACACCTAGGATGCCCATCGGGGTCTTACACCTCCAACTCAGTGATGCACATCGGGGTCTTATTCACCTAGGATGCCCATCGGGGTCTTACACCTCCAACTCAGTGATGCCCATCGGGGTCTTATACACCTAGGATGCCCATCGGGGTCTTACACCTCCAACTCAGTGATGCCCATCGGGGTCTTACACCTCCAACTCAGTAATGCCCATCGGGGTCTTATACACCTAGGATGCCCATCGGGGTCTTACACCTCCAACTCAGTGATGCCCATCGGGGACTTATACACCTAGGATGCCCATCGGGTCTTACACCTCCGGTGTCCATCGGGTCTTACCCGAGCGGGGCCGCACTAGTTACCCCTACAATCTCTTACACTATACATCACCCGCCAGTTCCTAGCATGGCACCAACAGGATATTATGGTCACGGTTATGCCGAGACAATTTAACCCCTAGCATGAAACTAACAGGATATATCAGGAATCACAAGCACAAAAACCGTCTAAAAACAAGAAAGAACAAGCAACCTATCCACTAGCAATTTCATACAAATACAACACATAGCATGCTATCAAGTATTCGCAGGGTCCACACAACCCCGGTAAGAAATCCTTACCTGGAAGTGAATAGAACCAACAATCAACGGATGACTCTCGAGCTTCTAAGCGAACCCGACAACCTAAGCAAGTAATAAAATCAACTTAATTAACCAACAGCAGCTAAAAAGAACATAAAGTCCAAGGGTGGAGGCTCGAGAATAGACCAACCGAGAAGGCACCAAGCTCGGCAACGAGGCGTGCAGGCAGCGCATGCGGAGCGACGGGCTGCTTTGTGCGTCGTCGGTCGAAAGCTGGGGCTGCGCTTTCTTGGCGGCCGGTATGTGCCAGGGGCGCTGGGCGCGAGCGCGTGGCCCTCGGCAACACGGCAGCAGTGACGGGGCGTGCGGCGAGCGACGGGCATGCAGACGCGGCGGGCGTGTCCGGGCGCGCGACGCGACGGTGTTGCGTCTTGAGCGGGCGTCGCGTGTGGACGAAGCATCGCGCGGCGAAGCGGGCTCGGCTGGAGCAGCGTCGCGGCGACGCTGAGAGCACGGACGGACGACACACTGTGGTGCGCTGACGCGCCTTTCGCGGATGCGGTCGGTCGGGCGACGACTGGGGGCGCTGTCAGGCAGCGACGGCCGGCGCTGGGCACGCTGATGCAGTGACGGACGGGCGCTGGCTCTGTGGTCTGGCCGCAAGGCCGCTTTCGGTCGCGGCGTGGGCCGGCAACTCGGGCGGCGGCTGGAATACGATGGGCGGCCTAGGCTGGGTGGTGCGGCGCGGCTGGCTCCTTGGCTTGGTTCCAACGCTTGGTGCAGCTAGAGTTTGGAGAGAGAGAGAGAGAGAGAGAGAGAGAGAGAGAGAGAGAGAGAGTTGCAAAAACAAGGGGAATGGGATTTTCTTTTTTTTTCTTATTTTAAATAGGCCTAAAAATCCCTTCCCAAGGCTTCCTCCTTCGGCTGGAACGACTTTCCTCTAAATAAAAACTCATTTAATCCAAGTTTCCACTTCACCATCCAGGGCAAGGGTTCAAAACCCAAAGGAAACGCTTAAATAATAAATAATTTTTTCCATTATCCAAAATGCTACCAAACTTCTAAACAACTAGCCCAAACTCCTTGGGTCTTGCAACCAACAACAATCAAGCCTCGACGAAGGCAGGAAGGACCCCGAGTCCTGAAAATCCACATAACCCTGACCGGGGGCAAAAGACCAAAATACCCCTAAGGGTTAAAATAGCTCTAACGGCCCATCCGAACATTCGAATAAAGAACTGGAAACACCTGGGAAACCGAAATAGAAAACTGGGGCGTTACAATACTCCCTCCTTTTAAGACTTTCGTCCTCGAAAGTCCTACGACGAAGACAACTCTAGGAAAACTCCACTGATCCTTAACCAACCAAGCTCCCAGTCCAGACCACCAGTCCTTCTTCGAAAACCGAACCCTCTTGGGTTCCTAAAGGCTCCAAGCCCTAAAGACACCGAGTCTTCCACAAACTATCTCAACCAAAACTGAACATACACTCGGCTTCGAAGAAAAGGATGCGATAGGGCTAGCCGGTAAGCCACATCCTCAAAGTCGCACTAGCTCTCAAACGGTCTTAAAATCTTAGGGCTCACTTAACCCTGCTAACCCAACTCGTAACGCCTCTCCACGGGCTACTCTCAGCAACCTCGTAGACTGGTCACAAGCTCTAAAACTCTATGCCACGCACCGGCTTAACTTCTCTGAATGCTCACAGCTATTATCAAACAGCCTCAACTCTACACCATGCTGACCAAACGACTGAGCCTTCCTGGTTTCAGAAACTAAACGGTTTACTCTTACTTCATAAGAGACCAGCGAACCCCAATGTTTGCCTACAATCCTTAACGAAATCCAAATCGGACCACCAACTAGTGACTGATCCTAAGGCAAACTTCTCCAACTAGCACGCGTCCACAACTCTTAAGCAACCATCTTACGAGAAATCGAAACACCAAAGCCAAGGGGCACTTTTCTGGTTCACCAAACGGCTACCACCATCACACCAGCTGAAACTTCAGCTACGACCACCTTTGAAAGACAAGGTCCAGGCACAGGCTCAACTCGGCCAAACTAACAAACTGAAGCCCCTCAACTGCCGACAAAAAACTTTCCAATGCATTCCGATCAGCCACTGGCCTAAGAGAACATCGCGAGATGAAAAAAGCGAACAACATTCCTCTTCCCTGAAATCTCGAGCGTGAAGGAATAAAACATTACGTGGCTACTAGCAACACAATAGCTGGAGGATACAACTCAAAGGTTTTACCAACAAATGCCACGGCACCTCCGTGCCAACCCACTCAACTGTGGCTCAACTATAACGCCACTGCGAACGCACATCAACTAGGAACAAAACCTGAGAAGGCTTGCTCTGCAGAAACTCTACCCAAGCTTATAACGAGCAAGGCTCGCCTCCAAGCTGCCACTCAACTCTTAAGTCCATCTGGCTGCTCCAAGGACTTCCTCCTTATAGCTTAGACCTAACTGTTCTTCCAATCCAGAAACTCCACCCACGAAACATCGCGAGGAATAAGGATAGCGACGACCACAAGCTTGCGGATCCTGAACAACACGAGTTGGCAAGACTACCTCAAAAGATAAAACTCGAGGCCGACATCCACAGTGCAACTCAACTACCAAAGAACTAAGGGGTCCTACAAACTCCAAAGATCCAACAACCTTCCAGCAACAACTTAACCACTTAGCCTGGCTAACCACCGTCCTCACGAGGTCGAACAACTTGCCGCTTGCTAATAACACTACACAGGGTTTCCCCTAGCTAGGCTGACCGCTGCGCCACTCTGCTCAACTTCACAACTCAAGAGCTACGCTGACTCCTGATAAATGGGGATGATTCCTTAGCAACGGACTTCCAATGGATAGCAAACTACACACAAGCTCGCTGTCTTGCTCAAACTCAAAGGCATCAACAGCCAACGCTCTCTGAAGCAACACCAGAGGGAGTCCACAACCGATTGGACCACCTAGCCAGAACTAACAGTACTTACTCAACCACCGGGGGAGGGGTCAATTCCTGAAACCCCCTGACTAAGAACAAGTCCTCAGGGCAACGCTTACTAGCTCGAATCGAGCTAGCTCACGAAACAACATGGGAACCAAACCTTGGCCAACACCAAGCACCACCTTGCTAAGAATTCTGAAAACCAACGAGGAGGTTACTAAGAAAAACTCTAGCTTGTCAACCGACAACAAGCATCCAGCAACTCAATTCGTGGAACACTGCCTGGTCTGACTTAGCTCTAGTGAAGCTCTCCATAAACTAGGGTTCCTCCGATCACCCTCCGACACACATATTGTCGTGAACGGACTAACAGACATCTGGTTACACGAGCACATCTCCCTCCAGCATCTCAACTGTGCTGGCCAAAAGCTCTTCCTTGCCACATCTATAGCAAGCACGGGCGAAGCTCCACACAATCCAGAAAAACGCCTTACCACACTTGATGCAATGAGCCGACTGCCTAGCCCCGCCCTGCTGACGATCCTGAGCTCTAACCTGTGGTCGGTGCTGATCCCGACCCCTAGACTGGCCCTGTCGGCGAGTCTGCTATCCACCTGAGCGGGAACCACCGGAAGACCCAAACTTCCTCTTGCTAAAAACATCAGCCACATCGTAGCTTCTACCCAGGGCAAGGGCCAACTAGCATAACTTGCCTACGCAACGACCCAGCTACCAGCACGGTAACCTCTCAACCAAAGTTAGGGCACTTGCCAAGAACTAAAGCCCTAACTCTTCATAACTGAGCACTGGTTTCACAACCCGAATCCTTTCGTTGCTCCCCAAACATACCCCACGAAATGAGCTATGCAAAAGTACACCGACGTGTACAGCTCCAACTGGATTCCTTGAGATTCAACAAGAACTCTCACACAAGGCAACTTTTGCCTCCAAACAGGGCCACAACTAGCAAGGGAGCAACAAGAGTTCAAACCCTCTCGGGGTCAACTCACCACGAAACGACACATTGGTCAACTCACTCAACAAGGGCATAGCCACACCAAGCTAACTTTCCTCATACCAATGGTCCTCTAAACGTGCTCCGATCAACCATCCAACTGGCTCACAAGCCCACAACACAGGCGCGAGAACTCGGACGCGCTAGCCCTTAACAACCAACAGCATCCTTTACAACACAAACATCCCTTTACGGGCTTTAGGCCCCTCTGAGGGTAGGGAAGGTCACACTCCAGGTGACAGGGCAATGGCACTCAACACAAGAGTAGCCTACTTTCTGGCATCTCGTCTAACAGACAAGCCACGACCCACTCCTGCATCCCACTCGATGCTCAACAAATACTCAGGCCAACCCTCGGGTGGCAACAACTAGTTCCGTAGTTGGAACATGCTAACAAAAGAGTGCCCCACACTACACCCTGGCTACGAGGGTACTAAAAGAACTGGCTGCAAAACGACAGCAGGCTTGCAAGAGGACAGGATGTCTCTACATCCTTCTCAAAAGCTACTAACACGGCAACTTGCCAATCGACCGGGCGACTGGTGGAGACTCTGCTGGTCCACCTCTCTCAAGGGACTTACACCACCAAACTGTTGTATCAACAGCACCAGAACGGCACGCCTTGGCCTTTGGACATCAAGTCATCCCAACACTCGGATGATAAACTCCATCCTGGCCAACCACCACGCTTCTGCTTGCCAAACTCGGTGGCTCGAATAATGCCAACTAACTCATCAGCATAAACCTGTTGATCAAGCCCTTCCGGAAACCTCCGGGGCTACTGGAGCTACTAGGGGGTGTCTCCTAAATAAACTCTGTCAACTGGGCTATCTGCACCCGGGACTCCTCACTACGCGCTACAATCTGCGCATGGGTCTCCGCCCTCTGATAGCTAAAAGACCTGCCATCAACTCTCTCATGGCGGGAGCACACTTTTGTAACGGCCCAGGTTTTCATCCCAGTCTTCCAGGTATGCCCAAGGGGTATTTTGGTAATTTGTCGGGCCGTCAGGGTAGTTTATGTCCTTTCTAGTTGCTAAAAATATTGGATGGATTTATGTAGGTTTGTGAGGCTTCGTGGAAGGGTTTGAGCAAGGTTTGATGCAAAAGTAAAAAATAAAGGAAATTGTGCTGCAGCAGGGGTTTGAACCCGGGTCTCCTGGAAAGCTTGTGGGGATGTGTGCCAATTGAGCCATTAGGTGCTCTTGTTGCTCTGTCCATATCATTTTATGGTTAGCCTTGGATTTTGGAGTTTTGGTGCATTTGGTTAAATGAAAAAGAATTAGGTTTTGTATGTCTTCTTCTCCAAAAAGCCTTGTGGCCGTCCAAGCTCTTCTCCCTAGCTCTCCAAGCCGAGTACCATCCACTCTTTGCAGCCCTGAGGATCAATCGTCGTTCCGGGTAAGTTTCATCTTCTTCTTCTTCTTCTCCTCCTCCGATTGGTGTGTTGTTTGGCCGAGTGAATAGAAGTGAGTGTGTGTTGTGTTTGATTGCAGCCAACCGAGAGAAGCCTCCCACCAATGATTCGCACGCATGCGAAGAGCCGGATCGTGCCCAGTCGCCGTTGCAGCCGCCCGAGATCGCCATCATCCGCCGCACAAAGAGCGAGTCCAGCCCCTGCGACCGCTGCCGTCAGCAGCCCGTGATCGCGCCACGACGATCGCCCGTTGCATCGTCCAAAGACCCGCGCGTCTTCGGCGAAAGCAGATCGCCCAAGCGCGCCCGAGACGCTCGCCGTGTCTGCGTCGCACGCCCAGCGCCCGCGCATCTTCGCTATGAGCAGATCGCCCGCACGCCCAGACGCTCGCCAAGTCCGCCTTCGCCCAGCGCCGTGCCGTGCCGCTCGCCTGCCGTGTCCTGCCCGTCCACGCGCGCAGCCAGCGCCCAGCCCAGCAGCGCCTAGCCTCGTGTCGTCGTGTCGTGTGAGTGCTCCCGAGCCGAGCCTGCTGTTTTATTATTTTTAGGCTTATAGATATTGATTGTTATTGTGTTTGCTAGGTTCCGTTAGCTAGCTCGGGATTGTCCACAGCTTAGGATTGGTGTGTAGAAGCCTCCCGACCAAGGTAAGGATTTCTTACCGAGGTTGTGTGGACCCTGCGATGTTCTATGTGATTGATGTTGTATGTTTGTTTGTGATTATCAGCATGTATAGTTTAGGTACTGCTTGCAATTCTGATGGCATGACTTCGTATGTTGTTCTTTCATGTTAGTCCATGCTAGGTTGTTCCGCTCGCATGCTCATATTCATTCTTGTTCAGTAGTACCATGCTAGGTCTGCTGTATTCTTTCGAGCACGTATTAGATTGTTTGCTGATTGTTAAGGCGAGTTAGAATTCGTAGATAACATCATCCGGCCCGATGCATAAAGTATCTTGCATCCATGGCAAGGACGTTCGAGACGATTCTCCGCCCTTGGACCCCGTGAGGGATTAGCTATCCCAACCGGTAGGCCCCGCAATCTTGGGTGAGGGTGGTAGTCTGCCGATGCCCCAACGGTCGGGGATGATGACTTGGCAATGCCTAGTATCCGGCAGGTAAGCGCGTCCTCGGCGTGTTCGGCAGAGCCCTTGATTGCCACTGTTAAGGTAAGGACGGCTTCTGGTGTAAGCCTACCACGACCCGTTCCTTAGCCTCAAAGTGCGGTGGTACAGCCGACATAGTTCACGTGTCCAGTCTCTCACACCCCTATGTCGGTGACACCGATCCAGAGATTTAGTTAGGCGTGGTATCCGGATATGGGCGACTTGCCACTAGACCCGGCACCCCCATAGTTCAGTAGAAGCACGCGGTGCATGCTTACGCTCATTACAAATGTCGATCGAGAGCTCCTCGAGATCTTGAGCTAGTGCACCTTTCATTCGACAAAGAGATAGGCCGAGGCCGGACTTGTTTCTCGTATAGAGCGATCTGTGTGGTTATGGTAGTTAATTCCGGACTAAGACCCTGAGTTGGCATCCGAGGTCCAAGTGTGGACTCCAGCTATGTGCTCTATTCTGTGTTTATGATCATAGCTTGCATACACTCATCTGGATGACCATGTGCATCGTATTGTACCCCGGTTGGGGATTCTTACTGAGTAACTCGTTACTCACCCTTATTTTGTGGTTTCCACAGGTAACCAAGGAGCGAGACAGGATGGCTGAAGGAGGAGCTATGATCATGGGCCCTGTTGTCATCTCTGACCATTTTATTATATCATGACTCTTGACTTTTGTTATTTCCCACTGAATGCATGTAGACGGAACGGAGCCCTAGGATGTTTTCTTATGTTTTATGGATTCCAGCATAGTTGTACTTGTGGAAGGTTTGAATGGTTTAAATAAATCTCTGATCAGAGTATGCTTTTAGAAATGTATTTATCCTGAAACAGGTGCTTGGAAACAGGGACAGGTTTTAGAGTAAATTGTTTTGATTGTTGAACGTTTCTGTTTTTACTTGGAATCCGAAATTTATTTTTTATAATGTCTTTTATTTTGAATACATGCATTGGGGTAAAGGCCCCTTTAGAGCCCTTTTGGGTCGGGTCTTTACAGTTGGTATCAGAGCTCAGAGTCATAGATTCTGTAGACTGACCTTTTGTTGTAGGTCGTCTTTCCCATGATCACCAGCACTCCGACAGTCATCAGGTACGCCTAAGTTTTCTGTTTTAGAAAAGGGTTAAGAATTTACAATACCTTTCATCTAGTGTATTGTAAAGACCCGACCCAAAAGGGGCTCTAAATAGGCCTTTACCCCAATGCATGTATTGAAAATAAAAGACATTATGAAAAATACATTTCGGATCCCAAGTAAAAATGAAAACATTCAACAACCAAAACATACATTTCTAAAAGCATACTCGATCGAGATTTATTTAAACCGTTTAAACAATCCACAAGTACAAATATGCCGGAATCCATAAAACGTAAGAAAACATCCTAGGGCTCCGTGCCCGCCTACATGCATTCGGGGAAATAACAAAAGTCATGAGTCATGATATAATAAAATGGTCGAGAGATGACAAAGAGATTCCATGATCACAGCTCCTCCTTCACCCATCCTGCTCTCTCCGCCTTGATTACACGTGGAAAACCACGGAATAAGGGTGAGTAACGAATTACCCAAAGTAAGAATCCCCAACCGGGGTACAATACGATATACATGATCATCTAGAAGAATGAATGCAAGCTATGAGTACAAACACAGAGCGGAGCACATAGCTAAGTCCACACTTGGACCTCGGATGCCAACTCAAGGTCTTAGTCCGGAAAATACCACAACACACTATACGCTATATACGGAACAAGTCCCTCGGCTCACCTGCTTCTATCGTCGATACGAAAGGTGCACTCGCTCAAGATCCCGAGGAGCTCTCCTGTCGGCGTATTGTAATGAGCGTAGCGCGCACCGCATGCTACCGCAAACTCGGGGGTGCCGGGTTGTAATGACCCGATTTCCTATTCCGCTGAGGTGCCTTCGGGTTAAGATTCAGTTGTTTGGTTGGGTTTTAGAGCCGTTTGGCCCCTTGGGGGTATTTTGGTCTTTTGGCTCTCCGGGCAGGATTTGTGGTTTTCAGGGCTTCGAGGTAGCTCCTGCCTTTGTCGAGGCTTGTTTGTTGGTGGCTGCGAGTCCCGTGGTGTTTGGGCTAGTCGGTTGGATGCTCGGTTGTGGTTTGGGCTTTGGCAAAGTGTTGGTTTGTTGCGTGTTTCCTTTGGGTTTCGAGCCCAGCCTTTAGTGTTGCTTTGGGAGTTGGATTTAAGTGAGTTTGATTTATTGGAAAAGATTGCTTGGTCGGGTCTCGAAGGAGGAAGTGGAAATGGGATTTTGAGGTTTTAAAGTGGATAAGGATGGAAAATGGATTTAAAAATCCCATTTTTTCCTTTTTTCCCATTTTCCTTTTTATTTCTCTTTTTCTTTTCTTTTTTCCCCAAAATGCAACTTTCTCTCTCCTTCTCTCTCTCTCTCCCGAGCACCCCCACCTAGCCCACCCCTAGCCATGGCTCGCCCACCACCCACCGTCGCGACCTTGGCTCGCCACGCCCAGCTAGCCCGAGCCAGCGTCGCGAGCCGCCAGAGCTACCCCGAAGCCGCCCAGCGCCGCGCCTGCGTCGCCCGCACCACGCGCCTCGCCTCGCCCGTCGTCCGTAGCCAGCCACAGATCGCCTTTGTCGCCGCGCAAGCCAAGATCTTGCGCGTCGCGTCGCCCGAGCCTCGCCTAGCTCGATCGCGTCCACTGTCCTCAGAGCGTCGTCGCGCCGCGCATCTCGCCTCCTGGCCTGCCTGCTTTCGCCGCGCGTTTGCGCGCCAGTATCAACCTGCGCCCACCGCTTTGCCTAGCCCGTGCAAAATGCGCCCGTTCGAGTGTCAGCCGTGCCTCGTGAGTTGCTCCCGAGCCGAGCCCTGTTTATTTTAGTGTTTTTAGGGCTATTTTATGATTATTGATGTATTTGTTTGGCTCGATATAGGTTGCTCGGGTTCGATCGCAGTTAATTTATTTTTGTTGTTGCCTTCCGACCAGGTAAGGATTTCTTACCGAGTTGTGTGGGCCTGCGATATTGTCATGATTTTGCCTTGCTTGTTTGCCGATCATGTTATGAGCATGATAATATTAGAGCACTTTGATTGATTTCTCTAGCATGTTTGCTTGATATTACATGTTAGTGCCATGCTAGGTTTGTTCTGCCAGCATGTTTGTGATTCCTGCTTAAGCTCGTAGTATCATGCTAGGTTGTATGTTTGATGTCGGTCTTTGCTTGCTAGCCAGGAATCATTGCTTTTTGCTCTGTACTCTTAGATAGAGTTGTAGGGTTTGTCATCATCCAGAGGCTGAGCGGACATAACGTACTTTGTCCCCACTGATCGGGAGTAGTGTGCGACGCATAACGTATCTTGCTTCCCCGGTCACTAAGGTGGATTTAGCTCGGGTTGGGAATAAAGTGTGCGCGAGATAACGTATCTTGCTACCCCGCCCGACCAGCCGGTTGTGGAATTAGCTACCCACTTCGGCATAGCCTAGTTTGTAGCTCGCTAGAGCGGAACCCCGCCACGCGGTGTAAGCCTCGCCTTGGCCGGTTCTTAGCTTCGTGTCGGTGGACCAGGTGCCGCATGAGATGAGCGCCGAGGGCCTCGCGCTCGTGATCGGTGACCGCCGCTTAGAGTCTTAGGCATGCGTACCTGGCCCGCGTAGTTTGCCCTTAGGCCCCCGCATTTACGCCGGTTGCAGAAGAGCATGCGGTGTGCGCGCACACGCGTTAGTTGCCGGTTCGGAGAGCTCCCCCGGGCTAATGTTCGTGAGTACACCATTCCTTCCGTTAGAGCCTGACTTCGGGTACTCTCCCGTAAGTCCAGATTAGCAAGGGTAAGAGGCCCTTGAGGACATCCTTGGGATCGGTTTTGAGTGATCAACCGGGCCGAGGAGAAAGACCCTCAGAGATGTCCCAGGATTGGTTAGGATAACCAATCATTAGGCCGGAAGTAGGAGACTTCCGATGATTCCGGAAGTAGGAGACTTCCGATGGCTCCAGATCTTTCTTTGTAAGCTCGTTGAGCTATGATCTGTGTTGGTAGCTGTTTGCTTGCATGCTTTGGTGCTAGATGATTGATTATATCGTATTGTACCCCGGTTGGGGATTCTTACTGAGTAATTCGTTACTCACCCTTACTTATCTTTCAGGAAACCATGGCGCGAGGCAGGATGGCTGGAGGAGGAGCTGTGATCATGGAAAACCCGTTGTTCAACGCTGAGTCTTATGTCTTGTATTTATGTTTTAAATGTCCTCTGAATGCATGTAGTTGGGCACGGAGCCCTAGGTTGTTTTATGAATGTATTTCCGGATTCTAGCATTTTTGTAAATGTTGTAAAGCTTGTATGATTTAAATAAATCTCTGATCAGAGTAAGTTTTGGAAATGTATTTGTCTTGGAACAGGTGCTTGGAAACAGGGACAGGTTTCAAGAATTTTGTATTGACTTTTTAAATGAACTCTTGCCGGTTTTTGGTTTTTACTTAGAATCCCAAACAACCCTATTGCAAATTCTAGTGTTGATTTGTATGCATGCATTGAGGTAAGGGCCCATTTAGAGCCCCTTTTCGGGTCGGGTCCTTACACGGGTCTAGTGGCAAGTCGCCTGTGTTCATCCACCATGCCTAACTAAATCTGGATCGGTGTCACCGACATAGGGTGTGAGACTCGGACACGTGAACTATGTCACCTGTACCACCGCACACCGAGGCTAAGGAACCGGTCGTGGTAGGCTTACACCAGAAGCGGTCCTTGCCCTAACAGTGGCAATCAAGGGCTACGGCCGACACGCCGAGGACGTGCCGATTGCGCGGGGGCGAGGCAATGCCAAGTCATCATCCCGACCGTTGGGGCATTTAACGATCCGCCACCCTCACCCAAGATTGCGTGGGGCCACCGTTAGGGTTAGCTAAACCCTAACGGGATCGAGGACGAGTACCATCTCGCACGCCCCCTGCCGGGGATGCAAGTTACGTTATGCATCCGGCCGGATGATGCTACCTACTTGAACTCTAAACCATAACAATAATAACAATTCATTCAATGCGGTCCAATACGTGCTCAACAGATACAAGGAACCTAGCATGATACTACGAAGCAAGAATGATATCGAACATGCCGTAATGGAACAACCTAGCATGGGCTAACATGAGAAACAATACAAGAGTTCATGCCATCAGAATTCGAAGCGAGCACCAAGGGCTAAACATGCTAATAATCATACACAAGCATACAAAACAACAATCACAAATATATACTGCGGGCCACACAACCCCTGTAAGAAATCCTTACCTTGGTCGGGAGGCTTCTACACACAAATCCTAAGGCTGCGCAGAACAATCCCGAGCTAGCGAGCGGGAACCTAGCAAACCAATAATAATCAGCATCTAAAACGTCTAAACAACAATAGAACAACAAGCTCGGCTCGGGAACTCACGCGCACGCGCGACGACGAGCTTGGAGCTGCAGCGCAAGCCGGGCACTGGCAGGGTGGGCGCAGTCGCGCTACCGCACGGCAGGGGCGGGCGCTGCACAAAGACCGCACGGATGCACGCAGCGAGGACGCGCGCGCGCGAGCGTCTCGGCATGCGGGCGAGCAGCTCAGCGGCGGCGCGCGCGCGCGGCGCCGGGCGACGACACGGCGACGACGCGACGCGGCTGGCGCGCGGCGAGCAGCTGGGCGAAGAGCGCGCGCGAGCGGCTTCGGCGGCGGCGCGCGCGGCGCGGCGGCTCGGCGCGGCGCGCGCGCGGCGCGGCGTCTGGCGTCTCGTCTTTGCCGCGCGCGATCCGCACGACGACGAGCGATGGCGTGCGGGGAGGGCTGCTTCAACAGATCTGGGCGGCGAGGGCGGCGGCGACGATGGCTGCTGCCGCTTCTCTCGGTGGCCGCAATCAACACAAACACACACAACACTCTACTTCTTACCTTCGGCCAAAGATCAAAACCAAATGAGGAGATGAAGAGGATGAAGACTTACCCGAATGATGATGATCGAACCCAAGGAGATGCAAGGGAAAGAAGAATCGGCAAGGGCTATGGAGAGGAGAGCTTGTGCGGCCAAGAGGTGATTTGGAGAAGAAGATGGAATAAACCTAATTTCTATTTCATTTAACCAAATGCACCAAAACTCCAAAATCCAAGGCTAACCATAAAATGATGCAGGGAAGAGCAACAAGAGCACCTAATGGCTCAATTGGCACACATCTCCACAAGCTTCCCAGAGACCCGGGTTCAAACCCGGTTGCGGCACAATTTCCTTTATTTTTACTTTTGCATCAAACCTTGCTCAAACCAAACCACAAACCCCTCCAAAAACCTACAAAACCATCCAATAATTTTAGTAATCGAAAAGACACAAACGACTCTGACGGCCCGACCAAATTACCCTAGGGCATACCGGAAGACCGGGATGAAAAACACGGGTCGTTACAATATTCCCTCCTTTTTATGACTTTCGTCCTCGAAAGTTCTTAAGACTCAAATGCTCGGGGTAATGCAATCTCATCTCGTCTTCCCGCTCCCAAGTGGCTTCCTCGTAACCCCGACTCTTCCATCAAACCTTTACTAAACGAATCTCGCGATTACGCAACGCCTTGGTCTCAAAGGCAAGGATCCTCACCGGCTTCTCCTCGAAGCTCAAATCCTCATTCAGGTGCAAAGGCTCAAAGTCCACAATGTGCGACGGGTCCGGCATATCTTGCCTCAACATCGATACATGAAAAACACTATGCACCGCTGATAGTGACGGAGGTAGGGCTAACCGGTAAGCAACTCGCCAATCCTCTCTAGGATCTCAAATGGACCAACAAAACGGAGACTCAACTTCCCACGCTTGCAAACCTCAAAACACCTCGATCGGAGCAACTTTAAGGAACACATGTCACCAACCTCAAACTCCAAATCCCGACGCCCGAACATCGGCGTAACTCTTCTCGCTCTCGCTCTGAAATACACAACATACGAGCTCTAATCTTCTCAGACCGCACCATTGGTCAATCACAGCAGAACTCGGGACCCAAAACTCGTCTATCACCAACCTCTTCCCATAACACAGGGGACCGACAACGCTTACCATACAAAGCCTCGAATGAAGCCATCTGAATCGTCGATCGATAATCTGTTGTTATAGGCAAACTCCATCAAGTACAGAATCATCGTCCCAATGCACTGAAATCCAACACACAAGCCCTCTTCGAGAACCAAAACTCTCTTGGGTTCTCAAAAACTCAAGGCCACAATGCCATCCAGATGGGGGCATACACTCGAACTACAAGGGGAACAGACGGCAAACCACGTCCTCAACTCGCACCAACTCTAAAACGGTGCTACTCACAAAGAAACTCGAGGATCGCCAAAAGCTCAAACTTTACACCACGCTCCGCTAAACTCCTCCGGAAGCTCACGGTGGCAACAAACAAACTCACCCTTCAACAAATCGGCCAAACAACCAACCTTCCAGATTCCGAAACTAAACGGCCGAAAGCAAACTTTTTCCATGCAAATCTACTAGCAATCAAGCAAAGAAAACACTGCCAGGCAAGGAAACCACCAAAATTCCTCTCAAGGAAAACTCGGGCTGCAAGGACTAAACCATCACGCAGCTCTCTACGGCACAACACCTTGAGGAAAACAGCTCAATGGCTTTACCAACCAAAGCCATGGCACCTCTGTGCCAACCCACTCAAACGGCTCTGCTACTCCAATCTGCGGCGCACAACAAGGATCAAAGCCCGAGAAGGGCTTGCTCGTGAACTCAACCCAAACTTATAACGAGTGACACTCGCCTCCAAGCTACCTCTCAACTCTTAAAATCCAACTGACTACTCAAAGGACTTCTCCTTTAAGCTTAAGCCTAACTCAACTTCCAACCAGAAGCTCCACTCCCGAAACCTCACGAGGAAAACGGATAACGACAACCTCAAAGCTAACTCTCGAGGCTGACATCCAGGGAGCAACTCAACCACCACAGAGACTAGGGGAAAGGGAAATCTTCAATCCCCAAAGAACCAACAACTTGCCAGAAACAACTCTTCTTGGCGGCAGCTGCCCTTGCGGGACAAACAACTCTTGCTTGCTAACAACACAAAGCAGGGACCCTCTCGCTGGGCTGACCGCTGCGCTACTCTGATAAAAAACACAACTCTGGAGCTAAGCTGACTCCTACAATAACAGGAAACGAATTCCCGAGCAAGCAAACTCAAGAAGGGCAACGGACTTCACACAAGCTCACGACTTGCTCAAACCCAAGGCAACAGCAACCAACTCTCTTGGAAGCAACACCCAAGGGATATCTCAACCCATCGGATCTTCAATCCAAAACAAACAGCACTTGCTCAACTGCCGAGGGAGGGGTCAACTCCCACAACTTACTGACTAAGAACACGACCTCAGGGCAACGCCTTCCAGCTAGAACCGAACTAGCACTCAAACAACAAGAGAACCCAATCTTAGCCAAACACTTACAAGAGGTAGAACAACCCTTCACTGCAGCCTCTAGAACACCATCCAAGAGTCTCATGAATCGACAAACAAGCGCTTCCAAGCGACCAACAAACTTTTCCTTCAAGCCAACACCTCTACCATTAACTCATGGCTACGGGAGGAATCTGACAACTCCCAGAAGGAAACGGCTCTTACAAGCAGACAACCGAAGGACAGAGAGCTCCACAAATGCTCACTTTCTTGCTCCACTAAAGCAACAACATCTAAATCTCACGGGGCAACAACAAGGGCAACTCAACATCCGGAAACAGAAAACAACCAACAGTGGCACAAACCACTCGCCCCACGAGCAAAACTAATCTCTAGCAACTCCAATCCACACCTTGGTCAACACCAAGCATCAACTTGCCACCACACCGAACCAATCCGGACTCTACTCCAAACAACCACTGGCCTGCTAGCCTACCAAGACTGCTAGCAACTCAACCGAGGCTACGAACCACACGGCTCCAGCTTGCCAACTGAAACTCACTACATGGGCCTGACTGAGCTCTGGAGAGGCTCTCCACAACCTAGGGTTCTTCGGCAACCCTCGACACACACCTGCCACAAACGAGCTAACACCAAATCGCACGAGCAGGCACAACTCTCTCCAAAGATCTCAACCATGCAGCCAACTCCAATACCTTGGAAACCAAGAGGACCGGCAGCTACCGAATGCGTCGTCCTCCTACTCAAACATCAGCCTCTCAACAAGGCTTCTACCCAAGGAAAGGATCCAAACAACTCTCTTAGCCAAGGCGAACAAAAGCGCGCTTTGCTTGCTACCGCTTCTTGTTCGGTTTCCAATCAACTCCAACCAAGGAACACCAAAAGTTCCAACTCCACACGATGCTCAAAGCTGAGGCAACCTTGCTTTATCAAGGCATAACCATGCCAAACCGAACTCACTTATACCAAGCCTCTACCAAGGGTGCTTACCCATAAGGCATCCAAATCCTCTCGCAAGGCATCAGCTCATCTCGCCTCAAAAGCATTCAACTCGCCTCATGGCATCCAACTCGCCTCATAGGCATCCAGCTCATCTCATGAGCATCCAACTTAGGGTCCCTCAGCTGGACCAAACTCGCATCTACAATGCTCAACTCTCCTCGATTAAGGCACTCGAAGGTAGTTGACCGCACTACCAACCACAAAGAAAATCTTTTGGCCTTAACACTAGCGCGAGAATCACGCCCACAAACAATTACCAACCGCCAACCTCTGCGACTTACTCAACCTCCAAAAACACGGGAAAGGCTCCGCCTCGGCTCCTCTCGAGCATCCTTTCGCTTGTAGTCCATCGACTACCACCGAACTAGCCCTCCACGCACGACCTAAGCGGGTGCAACCGCCATAAATGCAGATCCAAGGCTAAAGGAGTACGCTGAACTCCGAACGGCATAGAACCATCTGCTATGCCCAAGCCAAACTCAAGCATGAACTGGACTTAGCGCCAAAGTGGCACACCAACCAATGCACCTCAAGTGCTACTACTACCAAATCCACATCCGAGGAAGTGAACATTTTAAACAACAAAGAGGCTCGCAAGGGGGCAAAGATGACCCTTCATCCGCCTCAAGCCACTAACACGGCAACTTGCCAAAAAATCGGGCGATCGGTGGAGACTCTGCTAGTCCACCTCTCACAAGGGACATCCACCACCATCCGATGAACCAAACAAAGACAGAACGGCACACCTCGGCCTCTGAGCAATGGGGCATCCCACACACGGATGCTAAACTCAAACTCGGCCAACTACTTTGCTACTAGCGATGGGACTTACTAAAACATCGAGCTCTACAGGCATCCATTTGCCAAACCGGGCGTCTCCATCAACGCCAACAAACTCATCCGAATAAACTCTGCCGATCATGCCCTCCCGGAACCTCCGGCTACAAGAGCTCTTGGGGAAAAATGTTTGAAACAAACTCGACATACCGGGCTATCGTGCCGGGACTCCTCACTACGCGCTACAAATCTGCGCTGGGTCTCCGCTCTCGATAGCTAAAGACTCGCCATCAAATCTCTCATGGCTGGAGCACACTCTGCTCAAGGAGACTCACTCGAGGCGCCGCTAGCCTCTACCCCCTCCTCTAGGCAACTCAATCGCCGGGGCCAAATCGGCATGCGGGCCTAACAACCACGACGCGCCCTCAACATCAACACGATCGGTCCAACTCCTCGGTCGGTCATGCCAAACGTCCCCGCTCCTCTGGGTGCGATCAACATATCGGGCGATCCGCACGAAGCACCTCCACCCTCTCACTGGGGAAAAGCGACAATCGGGCCACAAATGGCCAACGGGAGTCTAAGCTCTGCCTCCCTCTGGAACGACGTCCCAGGGGCATCCGAATCTATCTGGATACCTCAACAAGCTGCTAAACAAACTGCTCGCACTGCGGGAAAGTTGGCATAATGGCTCACTAAGCCCAAACCAACAACGAGTCAGAACCTGCTCGTCTCCGCTACACAACACTACACAAGGCATAGCTAGATGAAAAGTATTGTAAATTCTTAACCCTTTTCTTTTAAAGCGGTAAACTTAGGCGTACCTGATGACTGTCGGAGTGCTGATGATCATGGAAAAACGACCTACAACAAAGGTCAGTCTACAGAATCTATGACTCTGAGTTCTGATACCAATTGTAAAGACCCGACCCAAAAGGGGCTCTAAATAGGCCTTTACCCCAATGCATGTATTGAAAATAAAAGACATTATGAAAAATACATTTCGGATCCCAAGTAAAAACAGAAACATTCAACAACCAAAACATACATTTCTAAAAGCATACTCTGATCAGAGATTTATTTAAACCGTTTAAACAATCCACAAGTACAAATATGATGGAATCCATAAAACGTAAGAAAACATCCTAGGCTCTCGTGCCCGTCTACATGCATTCGGGGAAATAACAAAAGTCATGAGTCATGATATAATAAAATGGTCGAGATGACAGAGATTCCATGATCACGGCTCCTCCTTCACCATCCTGTCTCCGCCTTGATTACCAGTGGGAAAACCACGGAATAAGGGTGAGTAACGAATTACCCAAAGAAGAATCCCCAACCGGGGTACAATACGATATACATGATCATCTAGAAGAATGAATGCAAGCTATGAGTACAAACACGAGCGGAGCACATAGCTAAGTCCACACTTGGACCTCGGATGCCAACTCGTGGTCTTAGTCCGGAAAATACCACAACACACTATACGCGCTATACGGGAACAAGTCTCGGCCTCGGCTGTCTCATCGTCGACACGAAAGGTGCACTGCTCAAGATCCCGAGGAGCTCTCCGGTCGGGCGCATTTGTAATGAGCGTAAGCGCGCACCGCATGCTCACCGCAAACTCGGGGTGCCGGGTCTAGTGGCAAGCTGCCCGTGTTCGATCCACCATGCCTAACTAAATCTCTGGATCGGTGTCACCGACATAGGGTGTGAGACTGGACACGTGAACTATGTCGGCTGTACCACTGTAAAGACCCAACCCAAAATGGAACTAAATCTAGGTCTTTACTCAAAGATGCAAATTTAAAACATAAAAGGACCCAAATTGTGGTCGGATTAAAAGCTTTTCAAACACATGAGCGGGAAAACAAATCAAAACAAAGTAAACATTCATTAGGCAAAAACGAACCATTCAAATTAAAACAATGGATCGATCAAGATTTTCTTTAAAAACATAAAATAGTTCAAATCATAGTTTTCCCTACGGACCTAAGTCCAACTACATGTCAAATCCAAAAACAAGAAAATAAGACACGACAGCAGTGTCAAGAAGATCCATGATCTCCCGGCTCTCTCCGCTAGCCACCTCGGTCTTTGTCCCAAGTTACCCGTGGAAGAAACCACGATAAGGGTGAGTATAAACATACTCAAGAAGAAACCCCGACCGGAGTGCGATACGATGCAATCTATCATCTAGCAGCCTAGTACACATGCCACAAATATCAACACGGATCTTAGCTCAATGAGCTCACAAGGCAAATCCGAATCCACGGAAGTCTCCTACTTCCGCCTAATGATTGGCTCTCAAACCAATCCCGGGACATCTCCAAGGGTCTTTCTCCCTTGGCCAATTGATCACCTCAAAAACCGATCCCAAGATGTCCGACACCCTCGAGGGTCTTTCTCCTCGACCAATTGATTAACTCTAAAGTTAATCCCAAAGGGGTGTCCTCAAGGGTCTCTTACCCTCGCTATAAATGGACTATCGGAGAGTACCCAAGTCCGGCTCTAAACAAGAAGGAACTGTGTACTCACGAACATTAGCCCGGGAGCTCTCCGAACCAAGCTACTAACGCGTGTCTTGCGCACACCGCATGCTCTTCTCGCAACCGGCGTAAATGCGGGGGGCCTAAGGGCAAACTACGCGGCCAGTACGCATGCCTAAGACTCGGAAACGGTGTCACGATCACGAGAGTGCGAGGCCCTCGGCACTCATCTGTGCACTGTACCACCGACTGGCTAAGAACCGCCAAGGTAGGCTTGCACCGCTGGCGTGGTTCCGCTCTAACAGGGCTACAAACTAGGCTTATGCCAATGAGGTAGCTAACCCTCACCGGCTGCGGGGAAGCAAGGTACGTTATGCTTCGCTCTACTCCCGACCGGTGGGGACAAGGTACGTTGTGTCCGCTCTCGGCCTCTAGATGATGACAAACCCTATCATACTAGCTTAAACTACCAAGTACGTGATTCCCGGCTAACATTCACAAAGACATCTCACATACATAGCCTAGCATGATACTACGTGCTTAAAGCAGAATCTCAAGCATGCTGGAAGAACAAACCTAGCATGGCACTAACATGTACAAAAAGGCAAAACATGCTAGCAAGAATTTAATCACTAGCTATCCTATCCACTAACATGCTCATAAAGGTAAACAAGCATACAAGGCACAATTAAGAAAGCATAGCAGGGTCCACACAACCACGGTAGGAAGTCCTTACCGGAAACAAGTGGAGAGTAGCTATCACAACCAAAAAGACCCTCGAGCTTAATACGAACTCGAGCAACCTAGGCATAAATAAAGCATCCTAAGTAAATACATACAAACAAATGTGTTTAGGAAACACAAAGGGATTGGTTCGGGAATTACCACCGAGAAGACACGGGCCTCGCAGCAGGAGGGTGGCTTGGCGCCGCTGGTGCGGCTGGGCGCTGGCGCTGGGCGCTGGCGCGAGCGCGCACGTCGGGCGGACGCGCGTGGCGGCGCAGCGCGCGCGGTGTGTGCGGCTGCAAGGCGACGCGCGCGAGCGAAGCGGCTCATTGGCCGGCGCGCGGCGAGGGGTCGCGCTGAGCGGCGGCGGCGCGCGCGGCGCGCGCGTCTGGGCTGCGCGTGCGGCATCTGCATGCGACCACGAGCGACGCCGGCGGTCTGGGCGCCACGACGCGACGACGCCAGGCGCGATGGGTGTGCGACGGTGGGGCTTCCGTCGGCAGAGCGTCACGGCCGGGCGGCAGCAGGGCCGGGCGGCGTGGTCCGTGCGCGCAGGGTCAGCAGGCAGCAGGGTCAGGCGCAGTATCGCGGGCGCAGGTGGTGGTGCGTGCGCGGCTAGGGTGGGTGGCTCGGGGTGGCTCGATGGTGTGGCTAGGGCTGCTCGGCTAGGGTTTTAGGAGAGAGAGAGAGAGAGAGAGAGAGAGAGAGAGAGAGAGAGAGAGAGAGAGAAATGCGGCTCTAAGGGGAAAAATTAGGGGTTTCTTGATTTTCCTTCTTTTCCTTATTTTTAAATAGGTTAGGAGACCTAAATTCCTTTCCCAAGGCTTTTCTCTTGGTCCCCGCTAAAGAAATTCTTTTCTCTTTTTCTTTTAATTAAGACTCTTTTCTTAAAACTCCACATTCACCATTTAGGCAAGGCTCAAATCCCAAAAGATTCAATTAATTTTCCAATTAATTTTGTTATTAATCGGGAAGGAAAACGGGGGCCGTTATAATACTCCCCCTTAAAAGACTTTCGTCCCCGAAAGTCCTAAGACTGAACAACTCCGGGTAATGAGTCCTCATCTCATCCTCTAGCTCCCACGCCGCCTCCTCCGCCTCTCGATGCCTCCAAAGAACCTTTACTAAACTTATCTCTCGGTTGCGCAATACCTTGCGCTCATAAGCCAAAATTTGCACGGCTTCTCCTCGAAGGATAAATCTTTACTCAACTCTAGGGGCTCATGCTCTAGCACATGCGAAGGATCTGCCACGTACTTTCTCAACATCGAAACGTGGAACACATTATGCACCGCCGACAAAGACGGGGTAAAGCTAACCGATAGGCCACCGCCCCGATCCGCTCAAGGATCTCAAAAGGCCCTACAAACACTGGGCTCACTTTTGCCTCGCTTCCAAACCTTAACACCCCACGCATAGGTGCTACTTTCAGAAAACATGTTGACCCACCTCAAACTCCAAGTCTCTACGCCTCACATCGGCGTAACTTTTCTCGCTTACTTTGTGTTTGTCAACATGCGAGTCCTTATCTTCTCGTGACCGCGCTGTTCGTCATCCGAAGTAACTCGGGTCCCGTAACCTGTCATTCACCAACCTCCTCCCGAAACACCGGGATCTGCAGCGCTTACCATACAACGCCTCGAATGGGGCCATCTCGAATAGTCGCTCGATAATCGTTGTTGTAGGCGAACTCCATCAAGTACGTGCATCGGGTCCCAATCGCTCAGGAAGTCCAAGACACGTGCTCTCAACATGTCTTCCAGACTGATTCACCCTTTCATCGACCATCGGTTTGAGGGTGGAAGGCAATCTTTGAAGCCGCACTCGCTTCCCAAACCCTCTCGAGCGCTCTCCGTGGCGAGATGTGAACCGAGAATCCCGATCGATACTATCTTTGCGGGTACCCCGTGGTACCGCACAATCGCTCAAGGAACAATCGCGTACCACCGCTCCACGGGATAACTAATCTTCCCGGAATAAAGTGTGCACTCTTGGTCACCGGTCCACTATTACCCGATCTGCGTAAACCCTCTTGGTGTCCTCGGCAACCCGCAGATAAAATCCATCGAAATCTCGTCCCCACTTCCACCGTGGAACACTTAACGGCCGCATAAACTCGCAGGGTTTCGTCTGGGGGCCTTCACTTGTTGACAAGTGAGACACCGCTAACAAACTCCGCTATATCTCGCTTCATGCCCAACCACCAAAACGTCGCTTGAGATCTCGGTACATCTTGGTACCTCCCGGGTGCCAAGTGAATGGGGAACTATGTGCCTCGGCGAGCAACTCTGCTCGAACCTCTGCGTCATCCGACGCACAACCGACTCTCTGTACCTTAAGCCTCCGTCGGTGCCACAACAAAGTCGAAATCGCCATCACCCTCAACCTCTCTCGAGCAATCTCCTCAACTTGGGATCACTCGGTGGATCGTCGATGATCCTCTCGCTTAAGCGACGGCCGAATCGATAGTGGGCTATCTCGGCGGTAACCTCTCCCAACAAGACTGCAATACGGGTTCGCTCAAACTCTTTCCGCAATTCAACTTGGGAGCTCGGCAAAGCTGCTGAATGCGACGTCTTCCTACTCAAATAGCATCACCCACAACATTGGCTTTTCCGGATGATACAAAATCTCACAAATCGTAGTCCTTTACTAACTCGAGCCACCTCCTCCTCGCCTCATGTTCAACTCCTTCGAGTGAAGAAATATTTGAGGCTCGTGATCCGTGAACAACCGAATCCTCTCACCATATAAGTAATGCCTCCAAATCTTTAGAGCAAAAACAATCTGCAACCAACTCCATATCATGAGTTGGATAGTTCTTCTCATAAGGCTTTAATCGCCGAAAGCATAAGCTATCACCTTCCCATGCCGCATCAACACACACCTAAACCATACTTGGAAGCATCACTATAAACTACTTAAACCTCCTATTCCTTCCGAATCGCCAACACAGTCTTTGTCGCTCAAGCCGAGCTTAAGCCGGGCAAAACTTTCCTCACATCTAGCATCCCAAACAAAGTCAACACCCTTCTTGGTCGACGGGTTAGGGTGCCGCCTTAGCGAAAAGTCTTTCACGAAACGCCGATAATAACTCGCGCTGCACCCCAAAAAGTCACAGATCTCTCGGCGACCGTCGTCGGTCGACCCATGAGCTAATCGCCTCTATCTTTGCGGGGTCCACCGCTATACCATCTCGCCGACACGATATGTCCAAGGAAGGCTACTCTCTCTAGCCAAAATTCACACTTAGAGAATTTTGCGAATACTGGTTCTCACGCAATGTTTGTCAAAACTTGCATCAAATGCGAAGCATGGTCCTCCTTTGTCCTGGAATAAATCAAAATGTCGTCTATGAATACGATGACAAAGTTATCCAAGAATGCCTTGAACACTCTGTCCATCATGTCCATAAACGATGCGGGGGCGTTCGTGAGTCCGAAAGACATGACCACGAACTCATAATGACCATACCTCGATCTGAACGCGGTCTTCGGGATATCTGCATCTCGAATCCTCAACTGATGGTACCCCGACCTCAAATCAATCTTAGAAAATACCGAGGCTCCCTGGAGCCGATCGAATGATCATCTATACGCGGCAGGGATACTTATTCTTCACCGTGACTTTATTCGGGCCTCTCTATAGTCTATACAAAAGCGCATGGATCCATCCTTCTTCTTAACAAACAGATGTGCTCCCCCACGGGACACACTCGGACGGATGAAACCACGATCCAAAGATCTCTTGCAATCGCACTTTGAGTTCTCTCAACTCACCGGGCGCCATACGATACGGGGCTTTGGAAATGGGAAGAGTCCTGGCTCCACTCAATGGTGAAGTCTAACTCCCGCCTGGGGTAAACCCGACAACTCTTCTTGGGAAAACATCTCGCAAACTCTTGCACCACAGGGACCATGTCAATAATCCAACGCAGATTACTATCTCCCGACAGCTTTGCCAAGAAGCCCCAAGCTCCTCGAGCCAACAGTCTATGGGCTTTCGCTGCTGAGATCAAAGGCGGGCAAGTTCCGCCCTGGACACCGCGAAACTTGAAGCTCGGCCTCAGAGGCGGCCTAAACACCACTTCTTTCCGGCGGCGGTCCTATCAAAGCATGGTTCTCTCGCCAACCAATCCATGCCAAGGATTACATCGAAACCGCTCATAGACAAAGACTATGAGGGTAGCCTCTAAAATCTCATCGATATCCGAATCGCCATGCTTAACTCTCATCGCTAGCTAACATACTCACACCCGAAGGAGTGGCAACACACACTCAAACCCTAGAGGTTCGAGCTCCACACAAGCTTGTCTAACGAATGCATCGAAAACAAAGGAATGGGTCGAACCCGAATCAAACAATACAAATGCATAGTGTTTGTAAGACAAGCAACGTACACTGCAATCAGCATCATCGCACGCGCTCCGCCTCCCGGCGAGTAGTGGCAAACACCCGCCCTGCTGTTGGGCGGTCCCGCCGCCGCTAAATCCCGAGTGCAGACCGGCCAAATGCCCTCCTTGCCACATCTCGTAGCAAGCACGGGGCGATGCTCCACACGCACTATAATGTGCCTTTCCGCACTTGTTGCAATGAGTCGTCACCGCCGCCCCGCCTCTGCGGGCGATCCCGGGCTCTACCCGAGGTCGGCGCCGATCTCGACCACTAGATCGCCCCCGCCGGCGAGTCTGCTGACTGGGCCATGGCGGAAACCACTAGAAGTCCTGCATTTCCTCTTCGCCTCGGAATATCACTGGGCAGTGCCGAATCGACCGAGCCGGGCGCAATGTAATCCTCGCATCAAGGATACTTCGGGTTATAAATCGTGGCCAACTCTATCGCTCGATCATAACTCTCAAGAGCGAGTGCTTGAACATCCCGAGCAACCTCCTTCCTCACCCCACAAATGAACTTCTTAGTCTTGAGCTCCTCGGTGGCAATGAGCTCCGGTGCGAAATAGCTATACTCGAGAGAACTTCTTCTCATAGGCAAAGAATACTATCTCGATCCTCTTTTCAGATTTGAGAAGGCCTCTGCCATCTCCCCCGCCGAGCCTCGTCATTAACATACTTAGCTCAACTTCTTCGTTCTAAAGAACTCCTGTGTGGTCGGAGAAGACCCACCGGTCTAGCTCTATCTGTGGACTCCCACCACCACTCACCGTGTCGGAGAGAACATGGGCCGCACATCTCGGCCTCTGTACATCCGGGCATCCCATAACTCAAGATGTACTCCATTCTTGCCAACCACCGATCGCCACAAGTGGGTTCTCTCGACGCATCAAATTCTCTTGGCTTCCACTTGGTGAAATCTTTCAACCACTTGCCAAACTCGCAGCTCCTCTCGCACTATCAAGTGAGTCCGACCGTCTCGATGACCCTGCCTCTCCGGTTGAGCTACCGAGCTACCGGCTACCGGAGCCGCTGGGGTGCCTCGCCGCATGAGCTGTGGTCAATTGGGCTATCTGTGCCCTAGACTCCTCTCTGCTGCACGCTAGCTGCGCTGAGTCTCAGCTCTGCTCGCGGCCATTAGGCCCATCATCATGTCTCTCATAGCGTAAATATCTCCACTGAGCCGCACCTTGAGGCATAGCAGCCTCCGCCCCTTCTCTCGGCAAGTTAACCCACGGTGCCACGGGCGCCTACGAGCCTCGATATACCTCGGCTCTGCGGCTCTGCGGCATCTCTATTTGCGCCTCAGACGGACTGCTCCACTACGTAAAACGCATATACCGGCGATCTACACGGAAACCACAACGGTTAGTCCACGCTGGACTTTCTCTCAACAAAGATGACACATGTGTACTGCATATAGTATCATAAACAAAACCCTTAGCTTATTGAACTTAGACAAACCTCGCGGCCTTGGAGTCTTTGGAGATCATGGGAACACAACCTACAAACAGTTTAGTCTACTGAATCTATGACTCTGCGCTCGATGATACCAACCAGTTAAAAGACCCAACCCGAAAATGGAACTAAATCTAGGTCTTTACTCAAAGATGCAAATTTAAAACATAAAAGGACCCAAATTGTGGTCGGATTAAAAGCTTTTCAAACACATGAGCGGGAAAACAATCAAAACAAAGTAAACATTCATTAGGCAAAACGAACCATTCAAATTAAAACAAAGGATCGATCAAGATTTTCCTTAAAAACATAAAATAGTTCAAATCATAGTTTTCCCTACGGACCTAAGTCCAACTACATGTCAAATCCAAAAACAAGAAAATAAGACACGACAGAGTGTCAAGAAGATCCATGATCTCCCGGCTCTCTCCGCTAGCCACCTCGGTCTTTGTCCCAAGTTACCTGTGGAAGAAACCACGATAAGGGTGAGTATAAACATACTCAAGAAGAACCCCCGACCGGGTACGATACGATGCAATCTATCATCTAGCGACCTAGTACACATGCCACAAATATCAACACGGATCTTAGCTCAATGAGCTCACAAGGCAAATCCGAATCCACGGAAGTCTCCTACTTCCGCCTAATGATTGGCTCTCAAACCAATCCCGGACATCTCCAAGGGTCTTTCTCCCTTGGCCAATTGATCACCTCAAAACCGATCCCAAGATGTCCGACACCCTCGAGGGTCTTTCTCCCTCGACCAATTGATTAACTCTAAAGTTAATCCCAAAGGGGTGTCCTCAAGGGTCTCTTACCCTCGCTATAAATCTGACTATCGGAGAGTACCCAAGTCCGCTCTAAACAAGAAGGAACTGGTGTACTCACGAACATTAGCCCGGGAGCTCTCTCCGAACCGGCTACTAACGCGTGTCTTGCGCAGACACCGCATGCTCTTCTCGCAACCGGCGTAAATGCGGGGCCTAAGGGCAAACTACGCGGGCAGTACGCATGCCTAAGACTCGAAACGGTGTCACCGATCACGAGTGAGTGCGAGGCCCTCGGCACTCATCTCATGCGGCACTGTACCACCGACTGGCTAAGAACCGCCAAGGTAGGCTTGCACCGCTGGCGTGGTTCCGCTCTAACAGGCTACAAACTAGGCTTATGCCAATGAGGTAGCTAACCCTCACCGGGCTGCCGGGGAAGCAAGGTACGTTATGCTTCGCTCTACTCCCGACCGGTGGGGACAAGGTACGTTGTGTCCGCTCTCACCTCTAGATGATGACAAACCCTATCATACTAGCTTAAACTACCAAGTACGTGATTCCCGGCTAACATTCACAAAGACATCTCACATACATAGCCTAGCATGATACTACGTGCTTAAAGCAGAATCTCAAGCATGCCGGAAGAACAAACCTAGCATGGCACTAACATGTACAAAAAGGCAAAACATGCTAGCAAGAATTTAATCACTAGCTATCCTATCCACTAACATGCTCATAAAGGTAAACAAGCATACAAGGCACAATTAAGAAAGCATAGCAGGTCCACACAACCACGGTAGGAAGTCCTTACCGAAACAAGTGGAGAGTAGCTATCACAACCAAAAAGACCCTCGAGCTTAATACGAACTCGAGCAACCTAGGCATAAATAAAGCATCCTAAGTAAATACATACAAAGAGCCGTGCTTAGGAAACACAAAGGGATTGGTTCGGGAATTACCACCGAGAAGACACGGGCCTCGCGCAGCAAGGAGGGTGGCTTGGGCGCCGCTTTGAGTGCGGCTGGCGGCTGGCGCTGGCGCTGGGCGCGGGCGCGCGACACGCCGGGCGGGCGCGCGCAGGCGCGCGGGTGGTGGCGGCAAGGCGCGGCGCGCGAGCGCGAGCGAGCCGCTCATTGGCTGGCGCGCGGCGAGGGGTCGCGCTGAGCGGCGGCGGCGCGTGCGGGCGCGCGCGCGTCTGGCTGCGCGGGCACTTTGGCGACCACGAGCGACGACGCTGGCGGGCTTTGGCGCCACGCGACGTCGGCGGCGATGGGTGTGCGACGGTGGGGCTTCGGCCGGCAGCGTCACGATGGCCGGGCGAAGCGCAGGGCGGGCGGCGTGGTCCGTGCGCGCAGGGCAGCCGCAGTGGTCTGGCGCGGCATGCAGCGGGGGCCAGGCGGGCGGGGGTGGTGCGTGCGGCTAGGGTGGGTGGCTCGGGGTGGCTCGATGGTGTGGCTAGGGTGCTCGGCTAGGGTTTTAGGAGAGAGAGAGAGAGAGAGAGAGAGAGAGAGAGAGAGAGAGAGAATGCTCTAAGGGGAAAAATTAGGGGTTTCTTGATTTTCCTTCTTTTCCTTATTTTTAAATAGGTTAGGAGACCTAAATTCCTTTCCCAAGGCTTTTCTCTTGCGGGTCCCGCTAAAGAAATTCTTTTCTCTTTTTCTTTTAATTAAGACTCTTTTCTTAAAACTCCACATTCACCATTTAGGCAAGGCTCAAATCCCAAAAGATTCAATTAATTTTCCAATTAATTTTGTTATTAACCGAAGGAAGGAAAACGGGCCGTTACAACCACCTTTGAGGCTAAGGAACCGGGTCGTGGTAGGCTTACACCGAGAAGCGGTCCTTGCCCTAACAGTGGCAATCAAGGGCTACGGCCGAACACGCCGAGGACGTGCCGATCGCCGGGGCGAGGCAATGCCAAGTCATCATCCCGACCGTTGGGGCATTTAACGATCGCCACCCTCACCCAAGATTGCGGGGGCCACCGTTAGGGTTAGCTAAACCCTAACGGGATCGAGGACGAGTACCATCTCGTGACGTCCCCTGCTTGGGATGCAAGTTACGTTATGCATCCGCCCGAATGATGCTACCTACTTGAACTCTAAACCATAACAATAATAACAATTCATTCAATGCGATCCAATACGTGCTCAACAGATACAAGGAACCTAGCATGATACTACGAAGCAAGAACAGATATCGAACATGCGAGAATGGAACAACCTAGCATGGGCTAACATGAGAAACAATACAAGAGTTCATGCCAACAGAATTGAAATGAGCACCAAGGGCTAAACATGCTAATAATCATACACAGCATACAAAACAACAATCACAAATATACCGCGAGGCCCACACAACCCCTGTAAGAAATCCTTACCTTGGTCGGGAGGCTTCTACACACAAATCCTAAGTGCGGAACAATCCCGAGCTAGCGAAAGGGAACCTAGCAAACCAATAATAATCAAGCATCTAAAACGTCTAAACAACAATAGAACAAAGAAGCTCGGCTCGGGAACTCACGCGGCACGGCGACACGAGCTTGAGCCGCTGCAAGCCGCACGGCAGGCAGCAGGCGGGCGCGCGCTGCGCTACTGCACGGAAGGGCTGGGGCGCTGTGCTGCGCGCTGGCACAAAGACGGCACGACGGATGCATGGCAGAAACGGCGCGCGCGGCGAAGCGCGTCTGGCGTGCGCGGCGAGCGAGCGGCGGGCGCGCGCGCGCGGCGCCGGCGTCGACGCGCGACGCGACGCGGCCAAGGCGCGCGGCGAGCGGCTTCGGGCGAAGCGGCGCGGGCGCCGGCGCGTCGCGCGTCTCTGCTGCTGCAGCGCGATCCGCACGACGACGAGCGATGGCGTGCGGGAGGGCTGCTTCAACAGATTCGGGCGAGGGGCGGCCGGCGACGATGGTCTGCTGCTGCTTCTCCTACTGGTGCAATCAACACAAACACACACAACACTCTACTTCTTACCTTCGGCCAAAGATCAAAAACCAAATGAGGAGATGAAGAGGATGAAGACTTACCCGGAATGATGATGATCGAACCCAAGGAGATGCAAGGGAAAGAAGAATCGGCAAGGGCTATGGAGAGGGAGAGCTTGTGCGGCCAAGAGGTGATTTGGAGAAGAAGATGGAATAAACCTAATTTCTATTTCATTTAACCAAATGCACCAAAACTCCAAAATCCAAGGCTAACCATAAAATGATGCAGGAAGAGCAACAAGAGCACCTAATGGCTCAATTGGCACACATCTCCACAAGCTTCCCAGAGACCCGGTTCAAACCCCTACTGCAAAGACAATTTCCTTTATTTTTACTTTTGCATCAAACCTTGCTCAAACCAAACCACAAACCCCTCCAAAAACCTACAAAAACCATCCAATAATTTTAGTAACTGGAAAAGACACAAACGACCCTGACGGCCCGACCAAATTACCCCTAGGGCATACCTGGAAGACCGGGATGAAAAACCTGGGTCGTTACATGTATGCCTTGTTTTGTGTTGTGGAGCGGAGACGAGCAGGTTCTGACTTGTCGTTGGTTTGGGTTTAGAGCGCCATCATGTCAACTTCCCGCAGTGTAAGGAGTATGTTTGCAGCTTGTTAGGGTATCCAGATAGATTCAGATACCACTGGGATATCGTCCCAGAGGGAAGTAGAGATTAGACTCCCGTAGGACCTTGTGGTGTGGCCCAGCTGTTAGTTTTCCCCTAGTGAGAGGGTGGAGGTATTTTGCCTTGGAGTACCACTCCAGGAGAGGAGTTAGCTTCGGCTTGCTTATGATGATGCTTGTGGAGCAGGTCCTAGTGTGGACTAGTCTGGGTAGTTCAGGTGTGTAACTTGAACCTTAGCAGATTGTTTGATTGCCCAGAGAGTAGCTGCAGAGTTAGTGGCCTTCGTGGAGGAGGTAGAGACATCCTTGTTCTCTTGTAAGTGTTCTTATTTTGCATCTAGTAAGTCGGAACCCTGTGGTTAAGGGTGCAGCGAGCAGTGTTCCCACCGGACTGGATCCGTTGGTGGTTTCCTCAATGGTCTAGCAGAGTTGAGTACACTTCTTTGGTGAGCTCCTAGAGTAGAGCTAGCTGCTGCATGTTGAGAGAGCTGGCCAGAGTTTTGTTGAGCATCATGTGGAGATGCAAGAGTAGGTAGTGAGACTTCGGTTTTATGAAATGCCTTAGGCATGGTTGTTTGAGTTGAGCTCTTGTATGCCTCGCCATAGTTTTTGTCACTTGAGGTTGTGACCTTGCTGGCCCCATTTGTAGTAAGATGTGGATTTGGTAGTAGTGACACTTGAGGTGCAATGGTTGGTGTGCCGCTTTGGCTCTAAGTCTGGTTCAGGCCTGAGTTTGGCATGGGTATAAGCAGATGGTTCTATGACCCATCCGGAGTTCAGCACACTCCTTTAGCCTTTGGTTCCAGTTGTGGCAGTTGCACCTGTTTAGGTCGTGCAAGAGAGCTAGTTCACAGGTAGTCGTAGGACTACAAGCGAAAGGATGTTCGAGAGGAGCCGGAGCCTCTTCCTTGTGTTACCAGGGGATGAGTTTGTCAACAGGTTGAAGGTTGATCAGTGTTAGTGTGTGTGAGTCTCACGCTAGTGTTAAGGCCAAGAGATCTTTGTTGTTGGTAGTGCGGTCCACTACCTTCGAGTGCCTAAACCTGAGTTGAGTGAGCATTGTAGATGCGAGTTCGGTCCAGCAGATGGACCATGAGTTGGATGCTCACGAGATGAGTCGGTTGTTCATGAGGTGAGTTGGATGCCTATGAGATGAGCTGGATGCCTATGAGGCGAGTTGGATGCCTATGAGATGAGCTGGATGCCTATGAGGCGAGTTGGATGCCTATGAGATGAGTAGGATGCCTTATGAGAGGAGTTGGACCCCTTATGTGTAAGAACACTTGGTAGGGGCTTGGTATAAAGTAAGTTCGGTTTGGCATTGTTATGCTTTAGTAGAGCAAGGTTGCCGCAGCTTCGAGTATCGTGTGGAGATGGAACTTTTGGTGTTCTTTTGGTTGATTGTATCTCTGCCAGAAGTTAGTGTTGCCTTTTGGAAAGCACATGTTAGTCTTGGATCTCTGAAGGAAGGTTGAGAGTTGTGCACACAAGTGTGTTTCGTGTAGTTTGTTCTGGCGGCAAGAGTTCCAGAACCATGTAGGGTTTGCATTGGAGAACTGGTGCTCAGTTCTTGGAGAAGTTGGACTCCAGGTGGATGTTGTAAGGCTTTAGTTGAGGTTGTAAGGATACCGTGCTCGTAGTTGGGTTGTTGCTTAGGCAAGTTTGTTAAGTTGAACCTAAGCCTGGTTGGTGGAACCTCTTGTTGTTCATGGTTGGAGTTCAGATGGTACTGAACAAATGGTGGTTGTAGTGAAGCCGCGTAGTTCCCGCTCGTAGTTGATAAGAGTGTTGCTCAAATCCTTACCACGGGTGGAAGCTACGTTGTGGCTGATGCTTCGAGTAGGAGGATGACACATTCTGAAGCGTTTCTGGTCTTTTTGGTTTCGAGGTTCGGAGCAGGCCAGCGTGGTTGTGATGCTGAGAAAAGGAGTTGTTTGTTCAGGCAGCAGTTGGTTGTTAGACCGTTAGACGACAGTGTGTGTCGAGGGTTGTCGAAGAACCCTAGTTGTGGAGAGCCTCACCAAAGCTCAGTCGACCCAGTAGTGAGTTTAGTTGGCAAGCCAGAGTCGAGTAGTTTGTAGCCTCGGGTGAGTTCTGGCGGTTTTGGTAGGCTAGCAAGCCAGAGTTTGTTTGGAGTAGAGTCCGGATTTGGTTCCGGTGTGGTGGCAAGTTGGTGCTTGATGTTGGCCAAGGTGTGGTTTTCGAGTTGCCAAGGAGTTAGCCTTGTTCGTGGGTAAGTGGTTTGCCCTGTAGGATGTCTCTCCTGTTCCCAGAGTTTGAGAGTGCCCTCATTTGGTGTTGGAGGGCGAGTCCTTGCTTGTTCGTGGTCGGCGGTCCAGTCTGTGGTGGACCCCCTGTTGTTGCCTCAGTGAGAGAGTTGGATGTTGTGCTTAGCTGAGCAAGTTAGCGAGCGTTTGTGGAGCTCCCTGTTCTTCGGATGTCTGCTTGTAAGGATCTATTCCTTTTTTGGAGTTGTCGGATTATCCCTTGGTCTTGGACTTGGCGGTAGTGGTGTTAGTAGGGGGAAAGTCTGTTGGCCACCTGAAAGCAGTTGTTTGTCCAGTTAAGCGGACTCTTGAGTGGTGTTCTGGAAGTTGCAGTAAGAGTTGTTCTGCCTCCTATGAGTGTTTGGCCTAGTTGGCTAAGGTTTGTGTGTTGGCTTGGAAGCTGTTGCACCTTTGTAGTTGAAGGCCCCTTTGTTTCAGTTGTGGATGAGGTTGCACCTTTGTGGCTGGATTAGGGTCTGGACTTATTGAGGGATCCTTGCTGGCTAGTGTAGCTTGCACTCTGCCAGCCATTGTTGATATTCTTGTTCTTGGTAGTTGGTGTTGACCAGGTAGTGGAGTTCCGTTTATGAAGTTTCGGTGGGAAGGTGCATTAAGCCTAAGCTTGAGGGTTAAGCCTGTATGTGTTATCGTTTGGACTTGTGAGATGTGTTTCATATTTGAGGCGAGCTTTGTTCCGTTGTTTTCATGGAGGTAAGTTTAGTGGATGGAGCCCTCTGGGGCCTGGTTGTTTGCAGGTTGTCTTGCCCAGCTAGTGATTTGAGTTGAGCTAGAGATGAGTGGATTGGCATAGCTATGCAGTTTGTAGTTGTTTGAGCTTCCTAGTTCGTAGCACTCAAGTTGTTGGATTGTAAGTTTCCGTGTGGGAGTTGTCAGCTAGTTGAGGTTGTTGTGTGAGTTCGGATTTTTGAAGTATTGACTTCAGTAGCTAGAGCTCGCACCTCGGTTGGTGTGCAGATGCCATTTCTATGGAGTAGAGGCATGTCAGTTTCAGTTGGAGATGTTGCCATTAGGGTGTGGCAACAAAGGTTTGTTCTAGGCAGTGCGTGGGCGAACCGTGGTTTAGGAGAGTGTTCTTAGAGGCTTATGAGCCGAGTGCAGTTTCTGTAGTGTTTTCACCCTTTTTGTCCGATGGTCTTTTGGGAGGAGTGAGCCAGATCCTTCGGAGCTTGTTGCGAGTTGGTGTTTCCGTGATTAGCGGCGGAGAGACCAGTGTGGTTTTAGGAGGTTGCCTTGGGTTGCGCTTCTCGTGATCGATTCTTGTGGTTCCATTGAGGCATTGTATGGTAAGTGTTGCGTGTCTCTAGTGTTGTGAGAAAAGGTTGGTGGCCATCGGTGTTGTTTTGGGTCCCGTGTTGCCGCAGCTTGACCAGAGGTGTTGTGCAGGAGAGTTGAGCTCGTTTGTGGTTAGCTCTGAGCAGCAGAAAGTTTCGCAGATGTTCGGCGTCGAGTTTTAGAGTTTGAGGTTGGACAAAGGCGTGCTTTTAAGGTTGTGCCGTTGTGAGTTGTGTTGAGGTTTGGTAAGCGGGAGAAGTGGAGTCTCCTGTTGTTGGACCATTTGAGATTCTCGAGAGGATTGGCGAGTTGCATATTGGTTAGCTTTTTCTGTCATTGTCACCGTAGTGTGCAGTGTTCTCATGTATCGGTGTGAGGCAGTATGTGTCGGACCCGTCGCTCAGTGTGGACTTTGAGCCTTTGCAGCTGATTGAGGATTTGAGTTTCGAGAGGAAGCCTGTGATTATTCTGGTCTTTGAGACGAAGACGTTGCATAATCGTGAGATCCGTTTGGTAAAAGTTCAGTGGAGGAGTCAGAGTTCCGAGGAAGCCACTTGGGAGCGGGAAGACGAGATGAGATTGCATTATCCTGAGCTGTTCCAGTCTTAAGGACTTTCGAGGACGAAAGTCATAAAAAGGAGGGAATATTGTAACGGCCTGTGTTTTCATCCCGCTTTCCGTGTATGCCCAAGGGGTATTTTGGTAATTTGTCTGGCCGTCAGGGTCGTTTATGTTCTTTCTAGTTGCTAAAAATATTGGATGGATTTATGTAGGTTTGTGAGGCTTCGTGGAAGGGTTTGAGCAAGGTTTGATGCAAAAGTAAAAAATAAAGGAAATTGTGCTGTAGCTAGGGTTTGAACCCGGGTCTCCTGGAAAGCTTGTGGGGATGTGTGCCAATTGAGCCATTAGGTGCTCTTGTTGCTCTGTCCGTATCATTTTATGGTTAGCCTTGGATTTTGGAGTTTTGGTGCATTTGGTTAAATGAAAAAGAATTAGGTTTTGTATGTCTTCTTCTCCAAAAAGCCTTGTGGCCGTCCAAGCTCTTCTCCCTAGCTCTCCAAGCCGAGTTCCATCCCCTCTTTGCAGCCCCGAGGATCAATCGTCGTTCCGGGTAAGTTTCATCTTCTTCTTCTTCTTCTCCTCCTCCGATTGGTGTGTTGTTTGGCCGAGTGAATAGAAGTGAGTGTGTGTTGTGTTTGATTGCAGCCAACCGAGAGAAGCCTCCCAGCCAGCAGATTCGCACGCCCAGCAGCCGGCCAGATCGCGCCCAGGTCGCCGTTGCAGCCCGCCCAGATCGCCACCGTCGCACAGCAGCAGGTCCAGCCCCTGCACTGTCGTCGGCAGCCCAGATCGCGCCCAGGTCGCGCCCAGATCGCCCGTCGCACGTCCAGCGCCCGCGCGTCTTCGCTCCGAGCAGATCGCCCGCACGCCCAGACGCTCGCCGTGTCCGCGTCGCACGCCCAGCGCCCGCGCGCCTTCGCTCCGAGCCGCTCGCCCGTGTCCGCGCTGCACGCTCAGCGCCGTGCCGTGCCGCTCGCCTGCCGTGTCTGCCGTCGCGCGCAGCTTGCTGCGCCAATGCCGCCGCGCCAGCCAGCAGCCAGCGCCCATCAGCCGCACCAACTGCCAGCCAGCGCGCTTAGCCTCGTGTCGTCGTCGTGTCGTGTGAGTGCTCCCGAGCCGAGCCTGCTGTTTTATTATTTTTAGGCTTATAGATATTGATTGTTATTGTGTTTGCTAGGTTCCGTTAGCTAGCTCGGGATTGTCCACAGCTTAGGATTGGTGTGTAGAAGCCTCCCGACCAAGGTAAGGATTTCTTACCGGGGTTGTGTGGACCCTGCGATGTTCTATGTGATTGATGTTGTATGTTTGTTTGTGATTATCAGCATGTATAGTTTAGGTACTGCTGTGCTCAATTCTGATCGCATGACTTCGTATGTTGTTCTTTCATGTTAGTCCATGCTAGGTTGTTCCGCTCGCATGCTCATATTCATTCTTGTTCAGTAGTACCATGCTAGGTCTGCTTTGTATTCTTTCGAGCACGTATTGGATTGTTTGCTTTGATTGTTAAGGCGGGGATAGAATTCGTAGATAGCATCATCCGGGCCCGATGCATAAAGTATCTTGCATCCATGGCAAGGACGTTCGAGACGATTCTCCGCCCTTCGACCCCGTGAGGATTAGCTATCCCAACCGGTAGGCCCCGCAATCTTGGGTGAGGGTGGTAGTCTAAGCGATGCCCCAACGGTCGGGATGATGACTTGGCAATGCCTAGTACCCGGCAACCGGCACGTCCTCGGCGTGTTCGGCAAAGAGCCCTTGATTGCCACCGTTAAGGTAAGGACGACTTCACGGTGTAAGCCTACCACGACCCGTTCCTTAGCCTCGGTGCGGTGGTGCAGATTACATAGTTCACGTGTCCGTGTCTCACATCCCTATGTCGCTGACACCGATCCGTAGATTTAGTTAGGCGTGGTATCCGGATATGGGCGACTTGCCACTAGACCCACCCCTTCATAGTGCAGTAGAAGCACGCGGTGCATGCTTACGCTCATTACAGCGTCGACCGGAGAGCTCCTCGGGATCTTAAGCTAGTGCACCTTTCATTCGACAGTAGATAGGCTGAGGCCGGGACTTGTTTCTCGTATAGAGCGATCTGTGTGGTTATGGTAGTTAATTCCGGACTAAGACCCTGAGTTGGCATCCGAGGTCCAAGTGTGGACTCCAGCTATGTGCTCTATTCTGTTTTTATGATCATAGCTTGCATACACTCATCCCATGTGCATCGTATTGTACCCTGGTTGGGGATTCTTACTGAGTAACTCGTTACTCACCCTTATTTTGTGGTTTCCAAAGGTAACCAAGGGGCGAGACAGGATGGCTGAAGGAGGAGCTATGATCATGGGCCCTGTTGTCATCTCTGACCATTTTATTATATCATGACTCTTGACTTTTGTTATTTCCCCTGAATGCATGTAGACGGGCACGGAGCCCTAGGATGTTTTCTTATGTTTTATGGATTCCAGCATAGTTGTACTTGTGGAAGGTTTGAATGGTTTAAATAAATCTCTGATCAGAGTATGCTTTTAGAAATGTATTTATCTTGAAACAGGTGCTTGGAAACAGGGACAGGTTTTAGAGTAAATTGTTTTGATTGTTGAACGTTTCTGTTTTTACTTGGAATCCGAAATTTATTTTTTATAATGTCTTTTATTTTGAATACATGCATTGGGGTAAAGGCCCCTTTAGAGCCCTTTTGGGTCGGGTCTTTACATGCTCAAGGAGTCTCGCTCTGAGGTAGACTAGCCTCTACCCCCTCCTCTTGGCTGCTCAACTGCCAGGGCCAAAACAGGCCTACGGGTCTAGACAACCCTGGACGTGGTCTCAACAACAACACGATCAGTCCAACTCCTCGGTTGGACATACCAAACGTCCCTGCTCCTCAATGTGTAATCAACAACTGGCGGTCTACACAAGCATAAAAACTAGCCCACGCTGGGGCTCTCACTGCCCAACAAGGGTAACACATGTATACTAGATGCAGTATTGTAATTCTTAACCCTTAACCTTAAACTTACGGACATACCTGATGGCTGTCGGAGCGCTGATGATCATGGAAAACAACCTCCAACTGCAAGTCAGTCTACATAACCTATAAGTCTGAGCTCTGATACCAACTGTAAGGACCCGACCCAAGAAGCGGTCTCTAACCTAGATCCTTACTTAGCATGCATGATTAAGAATGTAAAACGACATATAGAGCTAACAATTTAAACCCTTGCAGTCAGCACATTTAAAACAAAAACCATAATTCCAATAAATAAAACCAACAAGTAAGTGACTGATCAGTACTTTTCTTAAAACAATTCAAAGAGAAACGGTCTGTGAGCATAAAATAGTTTTATGAGTGATTTCCTAGGGACTCAAGTCCCACTACATGCTAAATCATAAAAAAAAAAAAACAGTAAAAGAACGTGCAATCTCAGAGTCAGCTATCCATGATCATCCAACAGCCTCCTCCTAGCCATCCAGCCTCTGTCCCAAGTTACCTGGTGGAAAACCACAGAAAATAAGGGTGAGCAACAGGTTACTCAGTAAGAATCCCCAACCGGGGTACAATACGAAAACATCTCATTTAGCACAGGTACATGCAACCATACAACGACTTGGAGCAATAGTTGGGTTAGACCATACGCCCTTCCTGGAGCTTGCCTATTCGAAGGCTTACAGCTATAAACTACCCTAGGTTCTACACCTGGGTTCCCTTCGGGCCTTACACAACCTAGGACTCAGTGCTGCCCATCGAGGACTTACACACCTAGGATGCCCATCGCGGTCTTACACCTCCAACTCAGTGATGCCCATCGGGGTCTTATACACCTAGGATGCCCATCGGGGTCTTACACCTCCAACTCAGTGATGCCCATCGGGGTCTTATACACCTAGGATGCCCATCGGGTCTTACACCTCCAACTCGGTGATGCCCATCGGGTCTTATACACTTAGGATGCCCATCGGGTCTTACACCTCCAACTCGGTGATGCCCATCGGGACTTATACACCTAGGATGCCCATCGGGTCTTACACCTCCAACTCAGTGATGCCCATCGGGTCTTATACACCTAGGATTCCCATCGGGGTCTTACACCTCCAACTCAGTGATGCCCATCGGGGTCTTATACACCTAGGATGCCCATCGGGGTTTTACACCTCCAACTCAGTGATGCCCATCGGGGACTTATACACCTAGGATGCCCATCGGGGTCTTACACCTCCAACTCAGTGATGCCCATCGGGGTCTTATACACCTAGGATGCCCATCGGGGACTTATACACCTAGGATGCCCATCGGGGTCTTACACCTCCGGGTGTCCATCGGGGTCTTACCCGAGCGGGACGCACTAGTTACCCCTACAATCTCTTACACTATACATCACCCGCCAATTCCTAGCATGGCACCAACAGGATATTATGGTCACGGTTATGCCGAGACAATTTAACCCCTAGCATGAAACGAACAGGATATATCAGGAATCACAAGCACAAAAACCGTCTGAAAACAAGAAAGAACAAGCAACCTATCCACTAGCAATTTCATACAAACACAACACATAGCATGCTATCAAGTATTCGCAGGGTCCACACAACCCCGGTAAGAAATCCTTACCTGGAAGTGAATAGAACCAACAATCAACGGATGACTCTCGAGCTTCTAAGCGAACCCGACAACCTAAGCAAGTAATAAAATCAACCTAATTAACCAACAGCAGCTAAAAATAACATAAAGTCCAAGGGTGGAGGCTCGAAATTTACCAACCGAGAAGGCACCAGCTCGGCAGGAGGCGTGCGGCAGCGCGTGCGGAGCGAGCGACGGCTCTTGTGCGCGTCTTGGTCGAGCGCCAGGCTGCGCTCTTGGCGGGCCCGGTAAAGCAGGCACTGGCGTGAGCGCTTGGCCCTCGGCAACACGGCAGGCAGGACGTGCGGCCGGGCAGACGGGCGTGCAGACGCGGTCGGCGTGCTGGCGCGCAGACGTGGACGGTGTTGGGTGCTGAGCGGGGCGTTGCGTGTGGACGAGAACCGGCGCGGGCGAGCGGGCTCGCTGGAGCAGGCGTGCGGACATGGGCGAACGGACGACACACGATGGGTGCGCTGGGACGCGGTCTCTCGGATGCGGTCGGTCGGAGCGACGCCAGGCGCACTGGTAGCGAGGCGATGTCGCGGCGGGGCGCGCGATGTAGGCGACGGACGGCGCTGGGCTCTGCGGCTGGCTGCAAGGCTGCTCGGTGCGGCGTGGGCTGGGCAGCATGGGCAGAGCGGCTGGGCGACGATGGGCGGCCTCGGCTGGTTGGTGCGGCGCGGCTGGCTCCTCGGCTTGGTTCCAAGGCTTGGTGCAGCTAGGGTTTGGAGAGAGAGAGAGAGAGAGAGAGTTGTAAAAACAAGGGGAATGGGATTTTCTTTCTTTTTCTTATTTTAAATAGGCCTAAAAATCCCTTCCCAAGGCTTCCTCCTTCGAGACCCGGCTGGAACGACTTTCCTCTAAATAAAAACTCATTTAATCCAAGTTTCCACTTCACCATCCAGGGCAAGGGTTCAAAACCCAAAGGAAACGCTTAAATAATAAATTATTTTTGCCATTATCCAAAATGCTACCAAACTTCTAGACAACTAGCCCAAACTCCTTGGGTCTTGCAACCAACAACAATCAAGCCTCGACGAAGGCAGGAAGGACCCCGAGTCCTGAAAATCCACATAACCCTGACCGGGGGCAAAAGACCAAAATACCCCTAAGGGTTAAAATAGCTCAAACGGCCCATCCGAACATTCGAATAAAGAACCGGAAACACCTGGGAAACCGAAATAGAAAACTGGGCCGTTACAGTCCCGCTCGGGTAAGACCCCGATGGACAGTCGGAGGTGTAAGGCCCGATGGGCATCCTAGGTGTGTAAGGCCCCACTAGGCATCACTGATTCTGGAGGTGTAAGGCCCGATGGGCATCCTAGGTGTGTAAGGCCCGACTGGGCATCACTGATTCTGGAGGTGTAAGGCCCGATGGGCATCCTAGGTGTGTAAGGCCCCACTGGGCATCACTGATTCTGGAGGTGTAAGGCCCGATGGGCATCCTAGGGTGTAAGGCCCCACTGGGTATCACTGAAACCTAAGTGTGTAAGGCCCCACTGGGCATCACTGTGTCATAGGTTGTGTAAGGCCCGAAGTGCATCCAAATGTAGGACTTAGGAGAGGCTGTAGACGGAAGCCCTTGAGTAGGCTCGCCCTTGAAGTAGCTCATAGCCTAAACCAACCGTTTCCGCTCTAAGTCATTGTATGGTTGCATGTCCGTGTGCTAGATGAGTTGTTTCAGTATTGTACCCGGTTGGGGATTCTTCTTGAGTATTTTGTTGCTCACCCTTATTCTCTGTGGTTTTCCATCAGGTAACTTGGGACAGAGGCTGGATGGCTAGGAGGAGGCTGCTGGATGATCATGGATAGCTGACTCTGAGTTGCACGTTTCTTTTACTGGTTTCTTTATGATTTAGCATGTAGTGGGACATGGGTCCCTAGGAAAAACACTCAAAAACTATTTTATGATTCTCGTACCGTTTCCCTTGATTTGTTTTAAGAAAGTACTGATCAGTCATTTACTTGTTTTATTTAATTGGAATTATGGATTTGTTTTAAATATGCCTACTGCAAAGTTTTAAATTTCAAGCTCTGAATGACGTTTTACATTCTTAATCATGCATGCTAAGTAAGGACTTTAGGTTAGAGACCGTTTCTTGGGTCGGGTCCTTACAGTTGGTATCAGAGCCTAGAGTTATAGGTTCTGTAGACTGACCTGCAGTTGTAGGTTGTTTTCCATGATCATCAGCGCTCCGCCAGCCATCAGGTATGTCCGTAAGTTTAAAGTTAAGGGTTAAGAATTACAATACCGTTTGCACCTTGCATGTACATGACTTGTTGTTGTAGAGCAGGGAAGACAGGTTCTGACTCATTGTTGGTTTGGGTGTAGATTGCCGGTATGCCAGTCACTCGTAGAGGGCAGGGAGGCTCGAGGCCGACCACCCAGGGCATTCGTATCGATTCTGACACTAGGGGGACCTCGTCCCAAGCTGATGCTGATGTTAGGCCACCGTCAGGCCCTTCAACTGTGTTGCCCGGAGAGGGCGTAGAGGCAAATGAGCCTCGAGAGGCTACACCGGGAGCTGCTTTTGTGGAGTATATGAGGGCTCTTATGGTTGGGTTGCTAGCCGACCAGAGGGTCGAGTAGAGAGCTGAAACGCAAGCTTTGTTAGCTGCGCAGAGGGAGGAGTCCCGCGTTCAGATAGAGCAGCTGACCGAGTTGGTTCAGCAGAGGACTGCAGTGCCACCAGTACCGCCAGCTCCGCAAGAGCCAATTGTGAATGAGGCCGTTATGGCGGAAGGTGCTGAGGATCTAGGCAAGTGGCTGAAGGATTTTGTGAAATGGAAGCCGAGAAGTTTAGTGCCCCCTGGGAACCGCTTGGTAGCCGCCACGTGGATTGGCCGAGTTAGAATATACGTTTATGGTGATGGAGTGTCCTCGAGGTGCAATGAGCTCGGTGTGCGCACTCATGTGTTAGCCGGTACAGCTAAGTGGTGGTGGGATTCCACTTTAAGTGAGAGACCGGCTGGGTCTCCACCTGCCACCTGGGAGTTCTTCAAGGCTGAGTTCAAGGCGAAATTTATCAGTGAAGAAGCCCAAGAAAAGATGATTGAGCTGTTTTCAAACCTTAAGCGAAGTCCGACTCGATCGAGGTGTACGAGAAGAAGTTCTCGAGTATGGATACTTCGCGCCACGCTTGATTGCTACCCCGAGTCAAGATCGTGAAGTTTATTGCGGGTTTGAGACAGGAGTGTCTCAGATGTTAGGGCACAGTGCCCCGAGACTTTTTGCCAAGGCGTGATGATTGGCAACGATTTATGATGGGAAGTATCCTCCAGAGCAGGTTGTTAGTACCGTAGTGTCGAAGGAACCAGTGTACTCGGGCCAAAAGCGCAAGTTTGACTCAGGGAGCAATGTCCGTGGGGGCGGTCAGCGCCCTCAGGGTTCTTATCATGGCAGAGACCAGTATCGAGACCGTAACCGTGATCAGCCTCGCCAACAGGGTGTAGGGAGGCCGCCACAGTATTGTAGATCCTGTGGGAAGCAGCATTGGGGACCTTGTGGTGGTAACCCTAGAGCTTGTTTCAACTGTGGAAAGGAAGGGCATCGGGCCCGGCATTGCAACCAGAAAGCAGTGGTGGCTCAGCCTGCTCAGCAGCAAGGGAGAGTGTATGCTACGACCCGCCAAGAGGCTGAGAAAGTCGGGGCCGCAGTGGCAGGTACACTTCTTGTAAGGGACCGACCCGAATGGGGCACTAAATGGGCCCTTACCCCAATGCATGCATTCAAAGTAAAGGACATTTAAACAGACATGATTTCGGATTCCAATTAAAACTAAACATTCAAAATAACCCCTTTAAAAACTAAACAATTTCCCTGGAACCTATCCCTGTTTCCAAGCACCTGTTCCAAGATAAATACATTTCCAAAGTATACTCCGATCAGAGATTTCTTAAAATCATTCAAAACATGTCTAGATACAATAATGCTGGAATCCACAAAACATTTACAAAACATCCTAGGGCTCCGGACCCGGCTACATGCATTTAGGGGAAAATAAAACACAAAGAGTCATAACACAAAATCAGAGTTTGATGACTGAGCCCCATGATCACAACTCCTCCTTCAGCCATCCTGTCTCGCAACTTGGTTACCTGTGGAAAAACCACAGTAATAAGGGTGATCAACGAATTGCTCAGTAAGAATCCCCAACCGGGGTACAATACGATATACATGGTCATCTCGATGAGCATATGCAAGCTATGAATATAAACACAGAATAGAGCACATAGCTTAGCCCACACTTGGGCCTCGGATGCCAATTTAAGGTCTTAGTCCGGAATAATATCACCACACAGTCCAATACATAAGTCGCCCTATACGAGAAACAAGTCCCGGCCTCAGCATGTCTACTGTCGATGAAAGGTACACTGGCTCACAATCCCGAGGAGCTCTCCAGTCGGCGCTGTAATGAGCGTAAGCATGCACCGCGTGCTACTGCAGACTATGGGGGGTGTTGGGTCTAGAGGCAAGCTGCCCATGTCCAGTCACCACGCCTAACTAAATCTTTGGATCGGTGTCACTGACATAGGGGTGTGAGACCTCGACACGTAAACTATGTCAGCCTGAACCACCGCACCTGGGGCCAAGGAACGGTCGTGGTAGGCTTACACCAGGAAACCGTCCTTGCCTTAACTGGTGGCAATCAGGGGCTACTGCCGAACACGCTGAGGACGTGCCGACTGCCGGGGACGAGGCAATGCCAAGTCATCATCCCGACCGTTGGGGCATTAACAACTGCCACCCTCACCCAAGATTGCGGGGCCTACCGCTTGGTTAGCTAATCCTCACGGGGTCCAGGGACGGAATGACTTGCTCGGCGTCCCCGCCATGGATGCAAGGTACTTTATGCATCGGGCCCGGATGATGCTATCTACCCGCAACTCTAACTCCGCCCTAGCAATCAAAGAAACAATTCCATAAAATCCAATACGTGCTCAATAAGAATACAACGAGCCTAGCATGATACTACGAAGCAAGGAACAGATACGAGCATGCTAGAAAGGAACAACCTAGCATGGATTAACATGAGAATTAAATCAGGAAAATCATGCTAATCGGGAATTCGAATAGAATACCTAGCTACACATGTCAATAAACACAAACAAGCGAATAATCAAAGAATCGCATAATATATCGCAGGGTCCACACAACTTCGGTAGGAAATCTGTAAAGACCCGACCCAAAAGGGGCTCTAAATAGGCCTTTAACCCAATGCATGTATTGAAAATAAAAGACATTATGAAAAATACATTTTGGATCCCAAGTAAAAACAGAAACATTCAACAACCAAAACATACATTTCTAAAAGCATACTCGATCAGAGATTTATTTAAACCATTTAAACATTCCACAAGTACAAATATGCTGGAATCCATAAAACGTAAGAAAACATCCTAGGGCTCCGTGCCCGCCTACATGCATTCAGGGGGAAATAACAAAAGTCAAGAGTCATGATATAATAAAATGGTCGAGATGACAAAGCAGATTCCATGATCACAGCTCCTCCTTCACCATCCTGTCTCGCGCTTTGTTACCCGTGGAAAACCACGAATAATAAGGGTGAGTAACGAATTACCCAAAGTAAGAATCCCCAACCGGGTACAATACGATATACATGATCATCTAGAAGAATGTATGCAAGCTATGAGTACAAACACGAGCGCGAAGCACATAGCTAAGTCCACACTTGGACCTCGGATGCCAACTCGTGGTCTTAGTCCGAGATAAATCCACCACACCATACGTCCTATACGAGAAACAAGTCTCGGCCTCCGCTTCATCGCCGATACGAAAAGGTACACTAGCTCAAGATCCCGAGGAGCTCTCCGGTCGGGCGTAAGAATGAGCGTAAGCATGCACCGCGTGCTCACTGCGAACTATGGGGTGCCGGGTCTAGTGGCAAGCCGCCCATGCCCACCACCACGCCTAACTAAATCTCTGGATCGGTGTCACCGACATAGGGGTGTGAGACTGACACGTGAACTATGTCGGCTGCACCACCGCACTGAGGCTAAGGAACCGATCGTGGTAGGCTTACACCAGAAGCGGTCCTTGCCCTAACAGTGGCAATCAAGGGCTACGGCCGAACACGCCGAGGACGTGCCGATCGCCGGGACGAGGCAATGCCAAGTCATCATCCCGACCGTTGGGGCATTTAACATCGCCACCCTCACCCAAGATTGCGGGGCCACCGTTAGGGTTAGCTAAACCCTAACGGGATCGAGACTGAGTACCATCTCGCACGTCCCCGCTCGGGGATGCAAGTTACGTTATGCATCCGCCCGATGATGCTACCTACTTGAACTCTATACCATAACAATAATAACAATTCATTCAATGCACCCAATACGTGCTCAACAGATACAAGGAACCTAGCATGATACTACGAAGCAAGAACAGATATCGAACATGCCGAATGGAACAACCTAGCATGGGCTAACATGAGAAACAATACAAGAGTTCATGCCATCAGAAATTGAAACAGAGCACCTAGGGCTAAACATGCTAATAATCATACACAGCATACAAAACAACAATCACAAATATACCGCAGGGCCCACACAACTCCGGTAAGAAATCCTTACCTTGGTCGGGAGGCTTCTACACACAAATCCTAAGTCATGAACAATCCCGAGATAGCGAAAGGGAACCTAGCAAACCAATAATAATCAAAGATCTAAAACGTCTAAACAACAATAGAACAACAAGCTCGGCTCGGGAACTCACGCGCGGCATGGCGACACGAGCTTGGAGCCGCTGCAAGCGGGCACGCAGCAGGTCGGCGCAGCGCGCTACCGGCACGCACAGGGGTCGGCGCTGGCCGCGCTACCGCACAAAGACGGCACGGATGCACGACAGAGACGCGCGCGGCGAGCGCTGGGCATGCGGGCGGCGGCTTCGGCGAAGGCGCTGCGTGGTGCCGGCGTCGGCGACAGCGACGCGGACGCGGGCCGGCGCGCGGGCGGCGGCTTCGGGCGAAGGCGCGCGGGCGCCGGCGTCGGCGTCTTCTGCTGCCAAGCGATCCGCACGATCGCGAGCGATGGCGTCTGTGAGAGCTGCTTCAACAGATCGGGCGACTCGTGAGCGATGGCGTCGCGGCAGGCTGCTTCAACAGATCTGGGCGACTGGTGAGCGATGGCGTGCGGCGGGGGCGCTCAACGGATCCGGGCGATCCGTGCGACGGCGCAGCGAGGCGATCGTGCGACGGCAGGGCGATCGGCGTGCGATCCGGCCGGCTGGACGTCGCGACGATGGTCGCTGGCCGGGCTTCTTCTCTCGGTGGCAAATCAACACAAACACACACAACACACCTCTTTCACTCGGCCAAAAGCACACCAAACGGATGAGAAGAAGAAGAGGAAGATCGATACCTACCCTAATGATGATGAACGATCCAAAGGAGCCGCAAGGATGAAGAATCGGCAAGGAGAGCTTGGGAGAAAGCTTGGGCGCCACAACTCTTTTGGAGAAGAAAACACAACAAACCTAATTTCTATTTCATTTAACCAAATGCACCAAACACCAAAGATCCAAGGTTAACTAAGATGTGATGCAGAAAAGAGCAACAAGAGCACCTAATGGCTCAATTGGCACACAACTCTACAAGCTTCCCAGAGACCCGGTTCAAACCCAGTGCAAAGACAAATTCCTTTATTTTTACTTTTGCATCAAACCTTGCTCAAACCAAACCACAAACCCCTCCAAAACCTACAAAAACCATCCAATAATTTTAGTAATCGAAAAGACACAAACGACTCTCGACGGCCCACCAAATTACCAAATTACCCCTAGGGCATACCTGGAAGACCGGGAAGAAAAACCTGGGTCGTTACAAAATCCTTACCTTGGTCAGGGACGAATTGACACGAAAACCTAAATGGCGAACGAACCCGAACTAGCTACCGAGAACCTATCAATCGCAACAAAAATCACACAACAGGCCTAAATATAATAAAATAAACGAGGCTCAGCTCGGGAGCAACTCACGAGGCGCGACGAACGCACGAACGAGCCGATTGCACGAATAGGGCAGCAACGGGGCTGGCTGGGCGCGCTGGGGCGCAGGAATGGGCGCGCGGGCGAAGCAGGGGCGTGTGGCTGCGTGCGGGCGAGCAGGGCGATGGAGACGCGGCTCGGCTGGGCGCTGGCGATGCCACGCGACACGGAGCTGGCAAGGACGCCCGCGCGGTGTGCGGCGAGGCTCGCGCGCACGATCGCAGCAAATGCAGCAGCAAAAAAAAAACAGGGGCGATGGAGAAAACCCAAAATCGAGCGATCCACGGGGATTCGACGAGCGATTCTTTGATGGTGAACTTCCCTACACTAGCTGCACAAAACCCATACCTCAAATCACCTCGACTCGGCCGGAAAAAATGGAAATCAAAACAGGGAAGAAGAAGTCGAATTTGAAGGAGAGGAAGAAGAAGAAGAGAGGAGAAGAGGAAAGGACTTACCAGCTGCTCGGCATCAGCTTCGATTTGGAGAAGGAAATCCGGCGAATCGAAGTCGGCGAGGGAGGAATTCGCGGTCGGTCGAAGAAGGAAATCGCGGAGGGAAGACGCCCAGTGGCTCGACTGGCAGCGCCCCCTGCCTAGCATGCAGCACGTCCTTGGCTCGAATCTCACTCGACGCGCTATTTAATTCCCTATTTATTTTTACCTTTTTCCAAGCCCAAATGTCTTCATCAAAATTCCCGATCCTATTCAAATCGACTCATAATTTTTCCCGCAATTAACAATTACATAACCGGCCCTGTCGGCCCGACCCAAAATTACCAAAATGCCCCTGGGCCTCCCGGGAAGACCGGGATGAAATTTCCGGGCCGTTACACTTTTAGTTCTCGACCACCTTGCCTTTGTATTATTTGATTCGGGTTCCACACATTCTTTTACTTCTGCTGTGTTTGCTGAGCATGCTTGCATTATTTTAGAACCCTTAGGATTTGAGTTATCTGTTGCTACTCCCTCGGGAGCTAGTATGATGGCTAGTCAGAAGGTAAGGGAGGGTCGGGTACAGGTATCCAATGAGTCTCTGCAGGTTATGCTCATAGTGTTAGCTATGAGTGGTTTCGATGTGATCCTCGGTATGGATTGGTTAGCTGATAACCACGCTTTGATTGACTGCCACCGGAAGGAGGTAGTGTTTAGACCGCCGGGCAAGCCCAGTTTTAAATTTCGGGGCACCCAGAGTGGGGTTTGTCCGCCAGTGATTTCGGCAGCTAAAGCCCACCGTTTGCTAGCTCGAGGGGCTTGGGGTTTCTTAGCTAAGTTATCCGGGGAGGACCGTGATCGGGTATCTGTTGAGCAAGTGCCCGTTGTGCGTGAGTTTGCAGATGTTTTTCCTGAAGAGTTACCTGGTCTGCCGCCAAAGAGGGAGGTGGATTTCTCAATAGAGCTTGAGCCAGGGACTCGTCATATTTCAAAGGCTCCTTATCATATGGCGCCAGCTGAACTGAAGGAGTTAAAGGATCAGCTGCAGGAGTTGCTTGATAAAGGATTTATTAGGCCGAGTGTGTCCTCGTGGGGAGCACCCGTGCTATTTGTTAAGAAAAGGATGGCTCGATGCGTCTATGCATCGATTACGTGGAATCGAACAAGGTGACCATCAAGAACAAGTATCCACTACCACGTATCGATGATCTGCTTTGACCACCTCAAGGGGCTTGTGTGTTTTCGAAAATTGATTTGAGGTCGGGCTACCACCAGTTGAGGATTCGGGATGCAGATATCCCCAAGATAGCGTTCAGGTCGAGGTATGGTCATTATGAGTTCGTAGTCATGTCTTTTGGATTGACGAACGCCCCAGCTGCATTTATGGACATGATGGACAGAGTGTTCAAGGCCTTCTTGGACCGCTTTGTCATTGTGTTCATAGATGACATTCTTGTGTACTCAAAGTCTAAGGAGGACCATGCTTCGCACCTAAGGCGAGTTTTGGCGCCTTGCGCGCGAGAACCAGCCTTTTATGCGAAATTTTCAAAGTGTGACTTTTGGCTTGAGGAGGTAGCCTTTTCCGGGACACGCGTTGTGTCTAAGGAGGGAGTGGTCAGTGGACCCTTCCAAGATAGAGGCCGTTATTTCATGGGCTAGACCGACGATCGTGTCGTAGATTCGCGCTTTTTTGGTCCGCCGGATATTACCGCCGCCTTCGCTCGTAACTTTTCTCGCTATAGCCACCCCTTCCATCGCTAAAGAGTAGTTTGACGTCTGCGCCCGGTGTTGGCGGTTCGAGAGGAACTAGGGGTTTCGTGGTGTACAGCGATGCCAGCAAGTTTGGTTCGGGTTGCGTTCTGATGCAACACGGTAAGGTGATAGCATACGCCTCGAGGCAGTTGAAACCGCACGAGCAGAACTATCTGACTCATGATATGGAGTTGGCGCGGTCGCCTTTGCACTTAAAATGCTGGAGGCACTACTTGTATGGGGAAAAGATTCAGATTTTCTCGACCACCAAAGCCTCAAGTATTTCTTCACTCGTAAGGACCTCGAACATGAGGCAGAGGAGAGTGGTTGGAGCTTGTAAAGGATTACGACTGTGAGATCTTGTATCACCCTGGAAAGGCAAATGTTGTGGTCGATGCACTAAGTAGAAAGACCTCGCATTTGGCATCGTTGGCAAATCCCAAGAGTATCATAAGGAAAGACCTCGGGAGAGCAGAAATAGCAGTGTTGTTAGGAGATGTTACCGCCAGGATAGCTCAGTTGACCATCCAGCCTTCGATAAGGCAAAGGATTATCGACGACCAGTTGGGTGATCCTAAGTTAAAGAGTTTGTATGAGAGGGTTCAGGCTGATGGTGACTTCGATTTTGTGATATGCGCAGATGGTGGTTTGAGATATAAGGGTCGGCTATGTGTCCCAGCCGATGCTGGTATTCGTACAGAGTTGTTGACCGAGGCTCACACCTCGCCTTTCGCATGGCACCCAGGGGGTAACAAGATGTATCAAGATCTTAAGCAGACTTTTTGGTGGATGGGGATGAAGAGGGAGATTGCCCGGTTAAATCGGTTGTTGTCTCACTGTCAACAAGTGAAGGCGCCTAAGTAAAAACCAGCCAGTACAGTTTGTTGCAACCGCTCGGGGTGCCACAGTGGAAGTGGGAGGAGATCACCATGGATTTTATTTCGGGTTTGCCCAGGACTCCTAGAGGTTATGCACAGATTTGGGTGATCGTTGACAGGTTGACCAAGTGTGCACACTTCATTCCCGGCAGGATAAACTATACCGTGGAGTAGTGGGCACAGTTGTTCCTTGAGCAGATAGTCAGGTACCACGGGGTGCCAGTTAAAATCATCTCCGACCGGGATTCCCGTTTTACATCACGATTTTGGAAAGCCCTTCGGGCAGGTTTGGGCACAAAGTGCAGCTACAGTACAGCCTTCCACCCACAGATCGATGGCCAGACTGAGAGGGTAAATCAGATCTTAGAGGATATGTTGCGAGCATGTGTGTTGGATTTTCTGGGTAGCTGGGACCAGTACCTGTACTTGATGGAGTTTGCCTACAACAACAGTTTCCAATCGACCATTCAGATGGCACCGTTTGAAGCGTTGTATGGTAAGCGCTGCAGATCCCCGACATTCTGGGAAGAGGTTGGAGACAGGCAAGTGTTAGGTCCGGAGTTGCTTCAGTTGACCAATGAGGCTATCCAGAAAATCAGAGCTCGTATGTTGACCGCCTAGAGCAGGCAGAAGAGCTACGCCGACGTTAGGCGTAGAGAGTTGGAATTTGAGGTTGGCCAGCATGTTTTCCTTAAGGTAGCCCCGATGCGTGGGGTTCTGAGGTTTGGTAAAAAGGGGAAACTGAGCCCTAGGTTTGTTGGACCAGACCCAAAATGCGGTCCTAAACCTAGGTTCTCACTCAGCATGCAAGTTAAATACTTCATCAAGCGGTTTAGTGCTTCATATTTAAAACCTTTCAAAACATTTAAAAGCGGGGACACTTAAAACATAAACAACAACCTTCATTTAAGCAAACCAACAAAGTAAAACAAGCCTGGCCAGTGTTTATGAAATCATACAATACAATTTAAACAACTGTTAAAAACATCCCCCTAGGACTCCTGTCCGTCTACATGCTGAACAAATTATGCAACCAATAAAAGACAGAGTGTCGGTGGCTCCCATGATCAATCAGCTCCCTCCGCTAGCCGTCCCGGTGCTGTCCCAAGTTACCTGGTAGAAAACCACAGAAATAAGGGTGAGTACAAACATACTCAGTAAGAATCCCCAACCGGGGTACAATACGATACATCAATCATCTGGCACCCTAGTATACATGCAAACAGTTACCAACACATATCATAGCTCAACGAGCTTACAAGGCCGAATATGGAATCCTCAGAAGTCTCCTACTTCCGGCCTAATGATTGGCTCTCATAACCAATCTCGGGACATCTCCGAGGGTCTTTCTCCCTCGACCATATGATCAGCTCAAAAGCCAATCCCAATGGGTGTCTTCAAGGGCCTCTTACCCTCGCTAACAAATCTGGACTATCGAGAGAGTACCCGAAGTCTGGCTCTAAACTGGAAAGAACGGGTGTACTCACGAACATTAGCGCGGGGGAGCTCTCCAAACCGGCGACTCACGCGTGTGCGCGCACACCGCATGCTGCTGCAACCAGCGTAAATGTGGGGGCCTAAGTACAAACTACGCGGGCCAGGTACTCATGCCTAAAGACTCGGAAACGGTGTCACTGAACACAGTAGTGCGAGGCCCTCGACACTCATCTGCGGCACAGACACCGACTGGAAGCTAAGAACCGCCAAGGCAGCTTGCACCGCTGGCGTGGTTCCGCTCTAGCAGGCTACAAACTAGGCTTATGCCGATGTGGTAGATAAATCCACATCGGCTGCCGGGGGGAAGCAATGTACGTTATGCTTCGCTCTACTCCCGACCGGTGGGGACAAAGTACGTTATGTCCGCTCTCAGCCTCTGGATGATGACAAACTCTACTATACTAGCTAAAAGTACAAAATAACTGATTCCTGGCTAGACATACATATCATCATCATTCACACATAACCTAGCATGATACTAAGAACTTAAAGCAGGAATCTCAAGCATGCTGGAAGAACAATCCTAGCATGGCACTAACATGTACAAACAGGCAAACATGCTAGCAAGAGTGCAATCACAAGCTGTTCTATCCACTAATCATGTTCATACAAGTAAACATGCATATAAGGCACAATCAAGAAAGCATCGCAGGGTCCACACAACCACGGTAAGAAATCCTTACCTGGAAACAAGCAGAAAATAACTACCATAAGCCAACCAAGCGACTCCCGAGCTTCTAAGTGAACCCGAGCAACCTAAGCATTTAATAAAAATATCCTAATTAAATAACAACAGCCAATCAACTTAGGGTCCAAAAGAGTGGAGGCTCGGGAATTACCAACCGAGAAGGTACAAGGTCTCGGTCACAACAATTTTGGCAAAACAGGCTCTCGGCGGCAAGTGGGCAGGCAGGACGTGCACCACTGCGCGCAGCATCGGCGCCATCGGCGCGCTGTGGCGCGCTGTGGGCACGCTCGGCGAGGCAGGGACAGAGCGCGGAGGGCGCGCCGCGACACGGTCGTGCAAGCGCGAACGGCGCTGGGGCGATGGCGCGATGGCGCGTAGAAGCAGACGGAGACGCCCGACTTCGGGCGCACTGGGCGCTGGCGACAGTCGTCGCGGCGCGCCGCTGGCGCGTCGCGTCTGGCGACGGGCTGCCGGCCGCGACGCGTCTGGCTGCTTCTACCGGGCGACAGTGGCTGATGGCGGTGGCGACCGGGCGATGGTCGGGCGACAGGGTTGATGGCGCGGCAGGGTCGCTGGGGGGTTGGTGGCTCGGGGGGGCTCGGTGCAGCTCGGTTGGGTTTCTTGGTGAGGTCGGCAAGGAGAGACAGAGAGAAAGAGAGAGAGAGAGAGAGAGAGAGAGAGAGAGAGAGAGAGAGAGAGAGAGAGAGAGAGAGAGAGGTAAAACAAGGGGAATGAGATTTTCTTGATTTTCTTTCCTTTTCCTAATTTAAATAGGTCTTGGTGACCTAAATCTCTTCCCCAGGCTTCCTTCTTCGAGTCCCAGCTGAAGCAACCTATTCTCCTTATAAACACTCATTTAAACCAAGCTCCCAAATCACCATCAAGGGCAAGGGTTCAAATGTAACGACCCAACCCGAATGGGGTTCTAAAATGGGCCGTTAACTTAATGCATGCAAAAGGAAAACATAAAAAGACCCAACCTAGGGTCGGATTGAAACTTTTCAACATAAAAGTGGAAAACATTAAAGCAAACTAAACATTCATTTACAAAATAGTGACTGATCAAGATTTTTTTCTTAAAATCATCAAAACAGTTCAAACCATAAGTTTTCCATACAGCACCAAAATCCATTTACATGTCAGTATTCAAAATAAAACAAAATAAGACACGACAGAGTGTCAAGAAGATCCATGATCTCCCAAATACCTCCGCTAGCCACCTCGGTCTTTGTCTGAGTTACCCGAAAGATAAATAAGGGTGAGTATAAAAATACTCAGTAAGAATCCCCAACCGGGGTACGATACGATGCAATCAATCATCTAGCAACCTAGTACACGTGCAACAGATATCAACACAAATCTTAGCTCAACGAGCTTATTAGACAAATTTGGAGTCCTCGGAAGTCTCCTACTTCCGGCCTAAGGATTGGTTCTCCTAACCAATCCTGGGACATCTCTAAGGGTCTTTCTCCCTCAGCCAGTTGATCAGCTCAAAAACCGATCCCAAGGATGTCCTCAAGGGCCTCTTACCCTTGCTAATAACTGACTATCGGAGAGTACCCAAGTCCGGCTCTAAATTGGAAGAAATGGTGTACTCACGAACATTAGCCCGGGGGAGCACTCCGAACCGGCGACTAACGCGTGTGCGCGCACACCGCATGCTCTTCTGCAACCGGCGTAAATGCGGGGGCCTAAGGGCAAACTACGCGGGCCAGGTACGCATGCCTAAAACTTGGAAGCGATGTCACCGATCACAGAGCGCGAGGCCCCGCGCTTCTTCTCAGCGCACCGATCCACCGACTGGAAGCTAAGAATGTGCCAAGGTAGGCTTACACCGCTGGCGTGGTTCCGCTCTAGCAGCTACAAACTAGGCTTATGCCGATGAGGTAGCTAATTCTCATTGGCTCACGGGAGGGGAAGCAATATACGTTATGCCTCGCCTCTACCCCCCGACCGGGGGGGACAAAGTACGTTGTGTCCACTCTCACCTCCGGATGATGACAAACCCTAAAACACTAGCTAAGAGTACAGAGTGAGAGATTCCCAAGCAACATATACATTAGACATCAATCATACATATCCTATCATGATACTACGAACTTAAAGCAGGAATCTCGAGCATGCTGGAAGAACAAACCTAGCATGGCACTAACATGTACAACAGGCAAACATGCTAGCAAGAATTCAATCACAAGCTATCCTATCCACTAACATGCTCATAAAAGTAAACAGCATACAAGGCACAATCAAGAAAGCATCGCAGGTCCACACAACCACGGTAAAGAGATCCTTACCGAAACAAGCGGAAAATAATAATTATCACGACCAACGATTAATGACCCTCGAGCTTAAATCGAATCCCGAACAACCTGATTATTACAATAAACAATCTAATTAAATACATAAACAGCAGCCAACAACTCGGAGTCCAAAGAGGGAAAAGACTCGGGAATTACCAACCGAGAAGCACAAGGCTCAAATAAAGCAAACAAAGACAAATGGGCAGCCGGGCTCGGCAGCCTAGGTGGTCGGGTCGGGCGCGCAGCGTGGCGGGAGGCTCGTTAGCGCCACCGGCTCGGCAGAAAGCTCATTGGGCGCCCTGGCTCGGCAGGGAAGCTCGCTGGGGCGCTATAACGGCCCAGGTTTTTCTTCCCGGTCTTCCAGGTTTGCCCTAGGGGTATTTTGGTAATTTGGTCGGGCCGTCAGGGCCGTTTATGTCTTTTCTAGTTGCTAAAAATATTGGATGAATTTATGTAGGTTTGTGAGGCTTTGTGGAAGGGTTGAGCAAGGTTTGATGCAAAAGTAAAAATAAAAGGGAATTGTGCTTTGCACACTGGGTTTGAACCCGGGTCTCCTAGAAAGCTTGTGGGGATGCGTGCGGATGAGCTAGTGAGAGCTCTTGTTGCTCCTTCCGGTCATTTTATGGTTAGCCTTGGATTTTGGAGTTTTGTTGTATTTGGTTAAAAGAGAAAGGAAGCTAGGTTTGCATTTCTTCTCCAACACCTCACTTTGCCGCACAAGCCGCCTCCTCCCCCGCCAGACCCCGCACACCAAAGAGATCCACCGCCGCCCAACCGGCCGAGCAAAGACGCCCAACCCGCACTGAACGGCTGTGTCGCAGCCGCTTTGCCGCCGCAGACGCCTCGACCAAAGAAATGCACCGGATCCGGCCGAGGATCGCCAGATTGCCGTCGCCACGCCCTGTGTCCGTCGCCAGATCTGTCGCCGTCGCACCAGCTTTGTCGACGCCAGTGTCGCAGCCAGGGAAGCCATCGCCAGATCGCGACTAGTGAGCCGTCGCGCGCCAAGAAATTCCCGTGATCGCCGAGCAGCAAGACGCCCGAACGCGCGTCGGTCACCTGCTGCCGTCGACACCAAGAAAATACGCCAGATCCGTATATCGCCGCGCCTGGGCTTCGCAGCCCGCCGCCGCGCACTGGCCATGCGCAGCAGCGAGATCGCCGTGTCCGCGCGCCGCCGCTCCGAGCCGCTTCGCCAAGACGCTCAGACGCTCGCTTGCGTGCTCACCACTTCGCCCAGCGCCACACGCGCTGCCGCCCGTCTGCCGTGCTCCAAATACAGTCCGTCCACGTGGCAGGCCGCGCCAGCGCTTTGCCAGCGCGCCACCAATTTTCACACCAGCACTGCCGCCACAGCAGATTTCAAATTTCGGTCGTCGTCGTGCCGTGTGAGTGCCCTTTGAGCCGAGCCTCGCTTGTTTTATTATATTTTTAGGGCTATGATTGTGATTTCTATTGTGTTTGTTAGGTTCTCGTTAGCTAGCTCGGGATCGATCGCAGCGTAGGATTTTGTGTGTAGTTGCCTCCCGGCCAAAGTAAGGATTTCTTACCGGGGTTGTGTGGACCTGCGATGTTCTATGTGATTGATGTTGTATGTTTGTTTGTGATTATCGCATGTATAGTTTAGGTGCTCTGCTTCTCGAATTCTCGATCGCATGACTTCGTATGTTGTTCTTTCATGTTAGTCCATGCTAGGTTGTTCCGCTCGCATGCTCATATTCATTCTTGTTCTCAGAGTACCATGCTAGGTCTGCTGTGTATTATTTCGAGCACGTATTGGATTGTTTGCCGATTGTTAAGGCAGTGTTAGAATTCGGGTAGATAGCATCATCCGCCCGATGCATAAAGTATCTTGCATCTATGGCAAGGACGCTTGAGACGATTCTCCGTCCTTGGAACCCGTGAGGGATTAGCTATCCCAACCGGTAGGCCTCAGTAATCTTGGGTGAGGGTGGTAGTCTAAGCGATACCCCAACGGTCGGGATGATGACTTGGCAATGCCTAGTCCCCGGCAAAATGCAAGCACGTCCTTAGCGTGTTCGGCGGTAGAGCTCTTGATTGCCACCTGTTAAGGTAAGGACGGCTTCCTGGTGTAAGCCTACCATGACCCGTTCCTTAGCCTCAAGTGCGGTGGTACAGGCTGACATAGTTCATGTAACGGCCCAGTTTTCTATTTCGGTTACCCAGGTGATTTCGGGTCATTATTCGGATGTTCGGATGGGCCGTTAGAGCTTTTTTAACCTTTAAGGGTATTTTTTGGTATTTTGCTCCCGGTCGAGAGGTTGAGGATTTTCAGGGCTTCAGGGTCATTTCGGCCTTCGTTGAGACTTGATTAATGTTGGTTGCAAGACCCAAGGAGTTTGGGTTAGTTGATTAGAAGTTCGGAGACATTCCGGTTGATAGCAAAATTAATTGGAATTTAATTGGTCCCATTGAGATTTGAACCCTTGCCCTAATGGTGAAATTGGAGTTTTTTGAAAAAGAAGATTTAGTTAAAAAGAAAAGAATTTCTTTAGCCGGGACCCGCAAGAGAAAGCCTTGGGAAGGGATTTTAGACCCATTTAAATTAGGAAAAGGAAAAGAAATCCTATTCCCCTTGTTTTGGAAAAATATCTCTCTCTCTCTCTCTCTCTCTCTCTCTCCTAGCCGACCTCACCAAGAAACCCTAGCCGCCCTAGCCGCACCCCCGCCAAATTTACTACTCACCCCAGCGCACCAGTAAATTTGCACCGCCACCTCAGCGCACTGTGCAAATTTCCCAAAGAAATTTCATGCCCAGCGCGCCAGACGCCATGCATCGCCCATGCCAGCGCGCCCAATGGTCGACTTGCCGCGCCCACTTTAGACGCTGTCGCGCTGCTCCGCACCAGTGCCGCCCAGACGCGCCGCGCCGCTCCCGCTTTGCCGCTACCAGACGCGTCGCCGCCGCGCACGCTGCCCTCGCACCCGACGTCCCGCCTTGCGCGCGCCGAGCAGCGCCAGCAATACCAGCGCCACACCAGCGCCCTGGCGCGCCCAGCCTGTCGCGCCGCCCTTGCTGCTTGTTGCCGAGACGTGTGCCTTCTCGGTTGGTAAATTCCCGAGCCTCCACCCTTTGAACTTCCCGATTTTAGATGTCATTTTATTAATTAGGATATTTTATTACTTGCTTAGGTTGCTCGGGTTCGCTTAAAAGCTCGAGGGTCGTTATTTGATTCGGGATAGTTAACCTCCACTTATTTCCGTAAGGATTCTTACCCGGGGTTGTGTGGACCTCGCGAATAGTTGATAGCACGCTGATTCATCAGTAATTATATGAATTTCTAGTGATAGGTTTCATGTTTTCTTTTGATTCATGTTCGTGACATGTTTACATCCCGTTAGTTCCATGCTAGGCATTCCTATCTTGATAGACCCATGCCGCCTATTGTATGTCGCTAGATCCAAGTTACTGTTAGATGTGTGATGTAAAGTTTAGAGGGCCGTAGAGGTAACTAGTTTGGGGTCCCGCTCGGCAAGACCCGATGGACATCCGAGGTGTGTAAGGCCCTATGGGCATCCTAGGTGTGTAAGGCCCACCGGGCATCACGATTCTCGAGGTGTAAGGCCCTATGGGCATCCTAGGTGTGTAAGGCCCACCGGGCATCACTGATTCTGGAGGTGTAAGGCCCTATGGGCATCCTAGGTGTGTAAGGCCCACTGGGCATCACTGATTTTGGAGGTGTAAGGCCCTATGGGCATCCTAGGTGTGTAAGGCCCACTGGGCATCACCGATACTGAAGGTGTAAGGCCCGATGGGCATCCTAAGTGTGTAAGGCCCCACTGGGCATCACTGTGTCCTAAGTGTGTAAGGCCCCACTGGGCATCACTGAGTCCTAGATTGTGTAAGGCCGAAGGGCATCCAAGCGTAGGACCTAGGAGGGACTGTTGATGGGAACCCTTGAATAGGCTCGCCCTAGAAATAGCCCATAGCCTAACCAACCGTTCTACTCTAAGTCATTGTATGGTTGCATGTCCGTGTGCTAGATGAGATGATTTCGTATTGTACCCCGATTGGGGATTCTTACTGAGTAACTTGTTGCTCACCCTTATTTTCTGTGGCTTTCCCCAGGTAACTTGGGACAGAGGCTGGATGGCTAGGAGGAGGCGGCTCGATGATCATGGATAGCTGACTCTGAGTTGCACGTTCTTTTAATGTTTTCTTTGATGATTTAGCATGTAGTGGGACTTGGGTCCCTAGGAAAGCACTCAAAAATCTATTTTATGTTTCTCGTACCGTTTCCCTTGATTTGTTTTTAAGAAAGTACTGATTAGTTATCTACCTGTTTATTTTAAATGGAATTCTATTTTCCTTGTTTTGAACGTGCTTACTTCAAAGATTTAAATTTCAAACTCTGAACAACGTTTTACATTCCTAATCATGCATGCTAAGTAAGGACTTTGGGATAGAGACCGTTTCTTTGGGTCGGGTCCTTACAGTTGGTATCAGAGCTCAGAGTTATAGGTTCTGTAGACTGACCTGCAGTTGTAGGTTGTTTTCCATGATCATCAGCGCTCCGACAGCCATCACGTATGTCCATAAGTTTAAGGTTAATGGTTAAGAATTACAATACTGCATCTAGTATGCATGTGTTACCCTTGTTGGGCAGTGAGAGCCCCAGCGTGGGCTAGTTTTTATGCCTTGTGTAGACCGCCAGTTGTTGATTACACATTGAGGAGCAGGGACGTTTGGTATGTCCAAACGAGGAGTTGGACTGATCGTGTTGTTTTTGAGACCACGTCCAGGGTTGTCTAGACCCTAGGCCAGTTTTGGCCCCCGCAATGAGCAAACAAGAGGAGGGGGTAGAGGCTAGTCTACCTCGTGAGCGAGACTCCTTGAGCAAAGTGTGCTCCCGCCATGAGAGAGTTGATGGTCGGTCTTTCACCTATCGAGGGCGAGACCCAGCGCAGATTATAGTAGCGCGTAGTGAGGAGTCCCGGGTGCAGATAGCCAAGCTGACAGAGTTTATTTAGGAGACACCCCCACTAGTAGCTTCGGTAGCCCCGGAGGTTCCCAGGAGGGCTCGATCAGCAGGTTATGCTGATAAGTTAGTTGGCGTTGATCGAGCCGCCGAGTTTGGCAAGTGGAAGCCTGTAGAGCTGGATGTTTTTGAGACCTCATCGCTAGCGCGTGCAAGGTGGTTGCCTGTGTTCGAGTTTATCATCCAAGTGTTGGGATGACTCGGTGTCCAGAGGCCGATGACCGATGTTTAGAGGTCGAGGCCCGCCATTCTGTGTTGTTTGATGCAAAGAAGGTGGTGGTGGAAGTCCCCGTGAGAGGCGGACCAGCAGAGTCTCCACCACCACCCGGTCGATTGGCAAGTTTCCAAGTTAGTAGCTTTTGAGGAAGATGTAGAGACATATTGTCCTCCCGAAAGCCTCGCAGACGCTTTGCGGCCAGCTTCTTTTAGTACCCTCGTAGCTAGGGGTAGTGTGGAGTTTGCTTGTCGAGACTTAATCCGTCCGTGGTTTTCAAAGAGGCTATCGAGAGAAGCACCTTCTGTTAGCATGTTCCGTGTGGAGCTAGGTGCCGCCACCCGAGGGTTGGCCTCGAGTATTCGCGTGAGCATCGAGTGGGATGCGAGGAGTGAGCCTTGGCTTGTCTCGTTGGACGTGATGTCGAGAGTAGTCTACTCGAGTGTTGAGACTCTTGTGTTGAGTGCCATTGCCCTGTCACCGGAGTGTGACCTTCCCTACCCTCGTAAGGGCTTAAAGCCCGTAAAGTGATGTTTGTGTTGTACAGAAGTAGTGCTCATGGCACCAAGCCTTGAGAGGCGCCTAGATTCGTGATGGCAGCTTGGCACTTTCTGTGCAGGTGTGGCTCCAGACCCGCCCGGGGTTTAGCATCCCCACAAGTCTTGTACCCATTCCCGAGATTGCACCTATTTGGGCTGCATAAGAGATCTAGCTCGGTGGTAGCGTGAGAACTACAAGTTTGAGGTCGTTTGAGGGATAAGTAGAAGCCTTCGTGGTCACCGAGAGTTGGGTACAAAGGATGCCGTTGGTTGTTAAGGGCTAGCGCGTCCGAGTTCTCGCGCCGCGTCTTTGTGGGCTTGTGAGCCGCTTGGATGGTAGTGTGATTCGACTACCCCGGAGTTACCCTAATACGAGTAGAGTTGGCATCGATGATGCGTGGTTAATCCAGTGTTAGAGCCGTGAGTTGGATGGCTGATCGAAGCACGTTTAGTGGGCACATTGGCTTGAGATATGTTAGCTTGGTATGGATGCGCTCTTGTAAGAGTGAGTTGGCCAATGTGGCTTTTCGTGGTGAGTTGGCCCGAGAGGGTTTGAACTCTTGTTGCTCCCTGGTTAGTAGTGGCTCTCTGTTGGAGGCAAAAGTTGCCCTGTGTGAAAATCCTTATTGGCTTTGGATCTTAAGGAATCTGTTGGAGCCGTACACGCCGGTGTACTTTTGTGTAACTTGTTCCGTGGTTTATGTTTGTGAAACCACGAGAGGTTCGTGTTGAGGAACCAAAGTGCTCGATCTTTGAGGTGTCAAGACTTTAGTTCTTGGCAAGTGCCCTAGCTTTGGTTGTAAGGATGTCGTGCTCGTGGCGGGTTGTTGTTTAAGCAAGTTTTGCTAGTTGGACCTTAGCTCGGTTAGAGTTCAGTTGGAACTGAACAAGAGCGGTGGTAGCAAAGCCGCGTAGTTTCTGATCGTCATGGCTAAGAGAGTTGTTCGGATCCTTACCTTGGGCAGAAGGTTTGTTGTGGCTAATGTTGGAGTAGGAGGATGGCGCATTCTGTAGTGTTTCCGGTCCTTTTGGTTTTCAAGCAGTTGGAGTTGCCCAAAGTAGTTGAGATGCCGGAGAGGGTTGTGCCCGTGTAGCCTGGTTGTCCGTTAGATCGCTTGACGACCGTGTGTGTCGGAGGATGATCGGAGGATCCCTAGGTTGTGGAGAGCCTCTCCAGAGCTCGATCACCCAAGCGGTGTTCCTTGGGTGAGTTGCTTGCGATTTTGGTAGACTAGTAAGCTAGTGTTTGTTTGGAGTAGAGTCCTGGATCGGTTCCGGTGAGGTGGCTAGTTGGTGTTAGGTGTTGACCAAGTTTTGGTTCTCTTGTTGTTTCAAGAGCTAGCTCGGTTCGAGCAAGAGGGTGTTGCCCTGAGGATCTGTTCCTGGTCAGGAAGTTTTGGGAGTTGACCCCTCCTTCGGTGGTTGAGTAAGTTCTGCTTGTTCTGGATTGGTGGTCCAATCGGTTGAGGTTTCCTCTTGGGTGTTGCTTCCAAGAGAGTTGGTTGTTGTTGCCCTTGGGTTTGAGCTAGTCAGCGAGCATGTGTGATGTTCGCTGCCCTTCAGAGGTTCGCTTCCTGGGAAATCGTTTCCCGTTGAGGAGTAGTCAGTGTAGCTCTTGAGTTGTGTAGTTGATCAGAGTAGCGCAGTGGTTAGCCCAAATGAGAGGGTCCTCGCCTTGTGTTGTTAGCAAGCAAAAAGTTGTTTGTCCCGCAAGGGCGGAGGCCACCAGCTTTAAGAGTTGAGTTTTTTTGGAAAAGTCTGTTGGTTCTTTGGGGTTTGAAGAAAACCCTAGTTCCTTTGGTGGTTGAGTTGCACCATGGATGCCAGCCTCGAGTATTATCTTTGGAGATAGCCTCATCGGTCCGTTTCCCTTGCGATGTTCCGAGTATGGAGTTTCTAGTCGCAAGATGAGTTAGGCCTAGGCTAAAAGGAGAAAGTCCTTTGAGTAGCCGCTGGACTTAAGAGTTGAGTGGCGGCTTGAGGCGAGCCTTGCTCGTTATAAGCTTGGGTTGAGTTTCTGCAGAGCAAGCCCTTCTTGGGCTTTGTTCCTAGTTGATGTGCGTTCGCGCTGGCGTTATAGCCGAGCCACGCTTGAGTGGGTTGGCACAGAGATGTCGTGGCATTGATTGGAAACCTTTGAGTTGTTATCCTCCGGCTTTTGTGTTGCTAATATCCGCGTGTTGTTTTATTCCTTGTCGCTTTCGGTTCCCGTGAGAGGAATGTTGTTTGTTTCCCTATCCGCGATGTTCACCTAGGCCGATGGCTGATCGGATTGCATTGGAAAGTTTGTTGTCGGCCGCTGAGGGGCTTCATTTGTTAGTTTGGCCGAGTGGAGCCTCGTGCTCGACCTTGTCTTCTAAAGGTGGCCGTAGTGAAGTTTCACCGGTGTGTTGGTGGTAGCCGTTTGGTGAACTGCAAAAGTGCCCCTTGGCTTTGGTGCTTCGATTTCTCGTAAGATGGTTTCTTTAGTGTTGTGGACGCATGCTAGTTGGAGAAGGTTGCCTAGGGATCACCACCGCTTGGTGGTTCAAATTGGATTTCGTTAAGGATTGTAGGCAACTAGTGGGGTTCGCAGTCTCTTGCGAAGTAAGAGTAGACCGTTTTGTTTCAAAACCCGGAGGTTCAGTTGTTTGGTCAAGCATGGTGAAGGGTCGAGGTTGTTTGATAACAATGGCGAGCATTCAGAGAAGTTACGCCGGAGCGTGGCGTTGAGTTTTAGAGCTTGTGACCCGCCCACGAGTTTGCTAAGAGTAGCACCGCAGAGAGCGTTCCGGGAAGTTGGGTTAGCGAGGATAAGTGAGCCCTAGAGTCGCAAGACCGTTTGAGAATTGGTGCTAATCGGAGGATGTGGCTCACCGCTAGTTATCGCATGTTTTCTTCAAGCTCGGTGTTAGTTCGGGCTTTAGGTTGAGATAGTTCGTGGCGCACTCGGTGTCTATTGGGCTTGGAGCCTTTGGGAACCCAAAAGGGTTCGGTTTCAAAGAAAGATTTGTGTTATCTTAATCAGGAGCTTGGTTGGTTAAGAATCAGTGGAGTTTCATAGAGTTGTTTTCGTCTTAGGACTTTCGAGGACGAAAGTCTTAAAAGGAGGGAGTATTGTAACGGCCCAGTTTTCTATTTCGGTTACCCAGGTGATTTCGGGTCATTATTCGGATGTTCGGATGGGCCGTTAGAGCTTTTTTAACCTTTAAGGGTATTTTGGTATTTTGCTCCCCGGTCAGAGGTTGAGGATTTTCAGGGCTTCAGGGTCATTTCGGCCTTCGTTGAGACTTGATTAATGTTGGTTGCAAGACCCAAGGAGTTTGGGTTAGTTGATTAGAAGTTCGGAGACATTCCGGTTGATAGCAAAATTAATTGGAATTTAATTGGTCCCATTGAGATTTGAACCCTTGCCCTAATGGTGAAATTGGAGTTTTTAGAAAAAGAAGATTTAGTTAAAAAGAAAAGAATTTCTTTAGCCGGGACCCGCAAGAGAAAGCCTTGGGAAGGGATTTTAGACCCATTTAAATTAGGAAAAGGAAAAGAAATCCTATTCCCCTTGTTTTGGAAAAATCTCTCTCTCTCTCTCTCTCTCTCTCTCTCTCTCTCTCTCTCTCTCTCTCTCTCCTAGCCGACCTCACCAAGAAACCCTAGCCGCCCTAGCCGCACCCCGCTCAAATTCTACTCACCAGCCCCAGCGCACCTTCAGCCCAGCAGCCCATGCCCAGGCGCGCCCAGACGCCCTGCATCGCCCATGCCAGGCGCGCCCAGTCGCACTGCCTCGCCCAGCCCAGACGCGTCGCGCAGTTCCGCACCAGGCCGCCCAGACGCGCCGCGCCGCTCCGCTTGCTGCCGCCCGACGCGCCGCCACATACATTGTCTCGCAGACCCGACGTCCCGCCTTGCCGCGCGCGCGAGCCAGCGCGGCGCCTAGCGCCAGCGCGCCAGCGCCCTGCGCCAAAGCGCCGCCACCCTTGTCGCTAGCTGCCGAGACGCGTGCCTTCTCGGTTGGTAAATTCCCGAGCCTCCACCCTTTGAACTTCCCGATTTTAGATGTCATTTATGAATTAGGATATTTTATTACTTGCTTAGGTTGCTCGGGTTCGCTTAAAAGCTCGAGGGTCGTTATTTGATTCGGGATAGTTAACCTCCACTTATTTCCAGGTAAGGATTCTTACCCGGGGTTGTGTGGACCCTGCGAATAGTTGATAGCACGCTGATTACTGTAATTATATGAATTTCTAGTGATAGGTTTCATGTTTTCTTTTGATTCATGTTCGTGACATGTTTACATCCCGTTAGTTCCATGCTAGGCATTCCTATCTTGATAGACCCATGCTGCCTATTGTATGCTGCTAGATCCAAGTTACGGTTAGATGTGTGATGTAAAGTTTAGAGGGCCGTAGAGGTAACTAGTTTGGGGTCCCGCTCGGGCAAGACCCGATGGACATCTGGAGGTGTAAGGCCCTATGGGCATCCTAGGTGTGTAAGGCCCACCGGGCATCACTGATTCTGGAGGTGTAAGGCCCTATGGGCATCCTAGGTGTGTAAGGCCCACCGGGCATCACTGATTCTGGAGGTGTAAGGCCCTATGGGCATCCTAGGTGTGTAAGGCCCACTGGGCATCACTGATTTTGGAGGTGTAAGGCCCTATGGGCATCCTAGGTGTGTAAGGCCCACTGGGCATCACCGATACTGAAGGTGTAAGGCCCGATGGGCATCCTAAGTGTGTAAGGCCCCACTGGGCATCACTGTGTCCTAAGTGTGTAAGGCCCCACTGGGCATCACTGAGTCCTAGATTGTGTAAGGCCGAAGGGCATCCAAGCGTAGGACCTAGGAGGGACTGTTGATGGGAACCCTTGAATAGGCTCGCCCTAGAAATAGCCCATAGCCTAACCAACCGTTCTGCTCTAAGTCATTGTATGGTTGCATGTCCGTGTGCTAGATGAGATGATTTCGTATTGTACCCCGATTGGGGATTCTTACTGAGTAACTTGTTGCTCACCCTTATTTTCTGTGGCTTTCCCCAGGTAACTTGGGACAGAGGCTGGATGGCTAGGAGGAGGCGGCTCGATGATCATGGATAGTCGACTCGAGTTGCACGCTTCTTTTAATGTTTTCTTTGATGATTTAGCATGTAGTGGGACTTGGGTCCCTAGGAAAAGCACTCAAAAATCTATTTTATGTTTCTCGTCTCGCTTTCCCTTGATTTGTTTTTAAGAAAGTACTGATCAGTTATCTACCTGTTTAATTTAAATTGAAATCTTTTTTCCTTGTTTTGAAACGTGCTTACTTCAAAGATTTAAATTTCAAACTCGAACAACGTTTTACATTCCTAATCATGCATGCTAAGTAAGGACTTTAGGATAGAGACCGTTTCTTTGGGTCGGGTCCTTACAGTTCACGTGTCCAGGTCTCACACCCCTATGTCAGTGACACCGATCCAGAGATTTAGTTAGGCGTGGTATCCGGATATGGGCAGCTTGCCACTAGACCCGGCACCCCCCATAGTCTGTAGAAGCAAGCGGTGCATGCTTACGCTCATTACAACCCGACCGGAGCTCTCTCGGGATCTTGAGCTAGTGTACCTTTCGTGACGATGTGAGAGACAGCCGAGGCCGAGACTTGTTTCTCGTATAGGGCGTATTGTGTGGTGGATTTATTTCCGACTAAGACCCCGAGTTGGCATCCGAGGTCCAAGTGTGGACTTAAGCTATGTGCTCTATTCTCGTGTTTGTACTCATAGCTTGCGTACAATCTTCTAGATGATCATGTATATCGTATTGTACCCCGGTTGGGGATTCTTCTTGAGTAATTCGTTACTCACCCTTATTCTGTGGTTTTCCACAGTAACCAAGCGCGAGACAGGATGGTGAAGGAGGAGCTGTGATCATGGAATCCTGCTTTGTCATCTCGACCATTTTATTATATCATGACTCTTGACTTTTGTTATTTCCCCGAATGCATGTAGACGGGCACGGAGCCCTAGGATGTTTTCTTACGTTTTATGGATTCCAAAGATATTTGTACTTGTGGATTGTTTAAATGGTTTAAATAAATCTCTGATCGAGTATGCTTTTAGAAATGTATGTTTTGGTTGTTGAATGTTTCTGCTTTTTACTTGGGATCCGAAATATATTTTTCATAATGTCTTTTATTTTCAACACATGCATTGGGGTAAAGGCCCATTTAGAGCCCCTTTTGGGTCTGGTCTTTACTGATTGGTATCGAGCTCGTAGTCATAGATTCGTGAGATCGACCTTTTGTTGTAGGTCGTTTTTCCATGATCATCAAGACTCAGACGACCATCAGTGCGCCTAAGTTTACTATTTGTTGTTGAAAAAGGGTTAAGAATTTACAATACCTGCCATCTTGTGTATGCCTTGTGTAGTGTTGTGGAGCGAGAGACGAGCGGTTCTCGACTGTTGTTGGTTTGGGCTTAGTGAGCCATCATGCCAACTTTCTTCGCAGTTCGAGCAGATTTGTTTAGCGGCTTGTTGAGGTATCCAGATAGATTCGGATGCCCCGGGACATCGCCCGCAGGGAGGTAGAGCTTAGACTCCGTTGGCCATTTGTGGCCCGATTGTCGCTTCCCCTAGTGAGAGGGTGGTGGTGCTTCGTGCGGATCGCCAAGATGTTGATCGCACCCGCAGGAGCAGGCGCTTGGCATGTCCGACCGAGGAGTTGGACCGATCGTGTGGATGTTGAGGCCGCGTCCAGGGTTGTTAGGCCCGCATGCCAGATTTGGCCCCAGCAGTTGAGTTGCCTAGAGGAGGGGGTAGAGGCTAGCAGTGCCTCAGAGTGAGTGTAAAGACCCGACCCAAAAGGGGCTCTAAATGGCCTTTACCCCAATGCATGTATTGAAAAATAGAAGACATTATGAAAAACACATTTCGGATTCCAAGTAAAAACAGGAACATTCAACAACCAAAACATACATTTCTAAAAGCATACTACGATCGAGATTTATTTAAACCATTAAAACAATCCACAAGTACAAATATGCTGGAATCCATAAAACGTAAGAAAACATCCTGGGGCTCTGTGCCCGTCTACATGCATTCAGGGGAAATAACAAAAGTCAAGAGTCATGATAAAATAAAATAGTCAGAGATGACAGCAGGATTCCATGATCACAGCTTCCCCTTCAGCCATCCTGTCTCCCGCCTTGATTACTCGTGGAAAACCACGTAATAAGGGTGAGTAACGAATTACCCAGTAAAGAATCCCCAACCGGGGTACAATACGATATACAAGATCATCTAGAAGAATGTATGCAAGCTATGAGTACAAACACAGAGCGGAGCACATAGCTAAGTCCACACTTGGACCTCGGATGCCAACTCGTGGTCTTAGTCCGGAAATACCACAACACACTATACGTCCTATACAGAACAAGTCCCGGCCTCGGCGCCTCATCGTCGATACGAAAGGTGCACTGCTCAAGATCCCGAGGAGCTCTCCAATCGGCGCCAGAATGAGCGTAAGCGCGCACCGCATGCTACCGCAAACTCGGGGGGTGCCGGGTCTAGTGGCAAGCCGCCTGTGTTCGATCCACCATGCCTAACTAAATCTCTCGGATCGGTGTCACCGACATAGGGGTGTGAGACTGGACACGTGAACTATGTCACTGTACCACCGCACTTTGAGGCTAAGGAACCGGCCGTGGTAGGCTTACACCGTGAAGCGGTCCTTGCCCTAACAGTGGCAATCAAGGGCTACGGCCGAACACGCCGAGGACGTGCCGATCGCCGGGGCGAGGCAATGCCAAGTCATCATCCCGACCTTTGGGGCATTTAACGATACCGCCACCCTCACCCAAGATTGCGGGGCCACCGTTAGGGTTAGCTAAACCCTAACGGGATCGAGACGAGAGTACCATCTCGTACGTCCCTGTCGGGGATGCAAGTTACGTTATGCATCCGGCCCGGATGATGCTACGTATCTGAACTCTAAACCATAGCAATAATAACAATTCAATCAATGCAGTCCAATACGTGCTCGACAGATACAAGGAACCTAGCATGATACTACGAAGCAAGAACAGATATCGAACATGCCAGAATGGAACAACCTAGCATGGGCTAACATGAGAAACAATACAAGAGTTCATGCCAGTCAGGAATTCAGAACAGAGCACCTAGGGCTAAACATGCTAATAATCATACACAGGCATTGTAAAGACCCGACCCAAAAAGGGCTCTAAATGGGCCTTTACCCCAATGCATGTAGTGAAAATAAAAGACATTATGAAAATTACATTTCGGATCCCAAGTAAAAACAGAACATTCAACAACCAAAACATACATTTCTAAAAGCATACTCTGATCAGAGATTTATTTAAACCGTTAAAACAATCCACAAGTACAAATATGCTGGAATCCATAAAACGTAAGAAAACATCCTGGGGCTCTGTGCCCGTCTACATGCATTCAGGGGAAATAACAAAAAGTGAAGAGTCATGATAAAATAAAATAGTCAGAGATGACAGCAGGATTCCATGATCACGCCTCCTCCTTCACCATCCTGTCTCCCGCTTTGATTACCCGTGGAAAGCCACGAGAATAAGGGTGAGTAACGAATTACCAGTAGAATCCCCAACCGGGTACAATACGATATACATGATCATCTAGAAGAATGTATGCAAGCTATGAGTACAAACACAGAGCGGAGCACATAGCTAAGTCCACACTTGGACCTCGGATGCCAACTCAGGGTCTTAGTCCGGAAATACCACAACACACTATACGCGCTATACGGAACAAGTCCCGGCCTCGGCCTGCCTCTCGACGATACGAAAGGTGCACTGCTCAAGATCCCAAGGAGCTCTCGATCGGCGCCAGTAATGAGCGTAACGATGCACCGCGCGTGCTTCTACGCACTATGGGGTGCCGGGTCTAGTGGCAAGCTACCCATATCCGGATACCACGCCTAACTAAATCTCTGGATCGGTGTCACCGACATAGGGTGTGAGACTCGACACGTGAACTATGTCACCTGAACCACCGCACTGAGGCTAAGGAACGCGTCATGGTAGGCTTACACCAGAAGCCGCCCTTACCTTAACAGTGGCAATCAAGGGCTACTTGCCGAACACGCCGAGGACGTGCCGGCCGCCGGACTAGGCATTGCCAAGTCATCATCCCGACCGCTGGGGCATCGCTTAGACTACCACCCTCACCCAAGATTGCGGGGCCTACCGGTTGGGATAGCTAATCCCTCACGGGTCCAAGGACGGAGAATCTGTCTCAATCGTCCTTGCCATAGATGCAAGATACTTTATGCATCGGGCCTTGATGATGCTATCTACCCGAATTCTAAACCTTAACAAAATAACGATTCAATCAATGCACCCAATACGTGCTCAATGAGATACAAGGAACCTAGCATGATACTACGAAGCAAGACAGATATATCGAACATGCCGAATGGAACAACCTAGCATGGGCTAACATGAGAAACAATACAAGAGTTCATGCCACCAGAGTTCGAACAGAGTACCTAGGGCTAAACATGCTAGTAATCATACAGGCATACAAAACAACAATCACAAATATACCGCAGGTCCACACAACCCCTGTAAGAAATCCTTACCTTGGTCGGAAGACTTCTACACACAAATCCTAAGTCATGGAACAATCCCGAACTAGCGAGCGGGAACCTAGCAAACCAACAATAATCAAAGATCTAAAATATCTAAACAACAATAGAATAGCAAGCTCGGCTCGGGGAACTCACGCGCGCGACGACACGAGCTTGGGGTCAGCTGCGAGCCGGCCCGGCAAGGACGCTGCTGGCCAGGCTACGCGGCACGGCACGGACGACGCGCTTGCGCGGCGAAGCGTCTGGGCGAAAGGCGCGCGGGCGAGCAGTTCGGCAAGCGGACACGGCGAGGGCGCGCGATGGGCGACGCGGGCGCGGCTGGACGCGCGGGCGCTGGCGAGGACCTCCTGGCGTGCGAGCGATCGGGCGGACGTGCGACGACAGGGGCGATCTGTGCTGCTGGGCGAACGGCAAGGCTGCTGGGACAGATCTGGGCGTGCGACGACAGGGCGATCTCAGGTCTTCTTTGGCTCACTACACTCGGTGTTTGCAATCAACACAACACACACAACACACCTCTTTTCACTTGGCCAAACGCACACCAAACGGATGAGAAGAAGAAGAAGAAGATCAATACCTACCCGGAATGATGATGATCGAACCCAAGGAGATGCAAGGGTGAAGAATCGGCAAGGCTATGGAGATGGAGAGCTTGGGCGGCCAAGAGGTGTTTTGGAGAAGAAGATGGAATAACCTAGTTCTATTTCATTTAACCAAATGCACCAAAACTCCAAAATCCAAGGTTAACTAAGAAGTGATGCGGAAAGAGCAACAAGAGCACCTAATGGCTCAATTGGCACACCTCTCTACAAGCTTCCCAGGAGACCCGGGTTCAAACCCCGGCTGCAGCACACTTTCCCTTATTTTTACTTTTGCATCAAACCTTGCCCAAACCAAACCTCAAACTCCTCCAACAACCTACATAAAATCATCCAATAATTTTAGTAGCTGGAAAAGACACAAACGACCATGACGGGCCGACCAAATTACCAAATTACCCCTAGGGCATACCGGAAGACCGGAAGAAAAACTCAGGTCGTTACAATATTCCTCCTTTTTATGACTTTCGTCCTCGAAAGTCCTTAAGACAAAAACAGCTCGTGGTAATGCAATCTCATCTCGCCTTCCCGCTCCCAAGTGGCTTCCTCGTAACCCCGACTCTTCCATCAACCTTTACTAAACGAATCTCGCGATTACGCAACGCCTTGGTCTCAAAGGCAAGGATCCTCACCGCTTTTCCTCGAAGTTCAAATCCTCATTCACCGCAAAAGGCTCAAAGTCCACAATGTGCGACGGGTCCGGCACATACTTGCCTCAACATCGATACATGAAAAACACTATGCACCGCGATAGTGACGGAGGTAGGGCTAACCGGTAAGCAACTCGCCAATCCTCTCTAGGATCTCAAACGGACCAACAAATCGGGGACTCAACTTCCCACGCTTACCAAATCTCGAGAACACCTCGCGCATCGGAGCAACCTTAAGGAACACATGCCGACAACCTCAAACTCCAAATCTCGACGCCGAACATCGGCGTAACTCTTCTCGCTGCTCGAAATTGCCAACACATACGAGCTCTAATCTTCTGCAGATCGCACCATTGGTCAATCTAGCAGTAACTTCGGGACCCAAAACTCGTCTATCACCGACCTCTTCCCGAACACGGGGACCGATAACGCTTACCATACAATGCCTCGAATGGAGCCATCTCGATCGTCGATCGTAATCGCTGTTATATAGGCAAACTCCATCAAGTATGTGAGATCTCGTCCCAATCGCTCGGGAAATCCAACACACAAGCCCTCAACATATCCTCGAGAATCGATTCACTCTCTCGGTCCGACCATCCGTTTGAGGGTGAAAAGTCAGGCTTTGAAATCGCACTCTGTGCCCAATCCCTTCTCGAGCGCTCTCGAAACGAGAAGTGAACCGCGAGTCACGATCGGACACAATCCTTACCGGCACACCATGATAACGGATGATCTCGCTCCAAAAACAATCTGCGCTTCACTTGCTCCACGGTATAAGTGTCTCTACCGGAATAAAGTGTGCGCTCTTGGTCAAACGGTCGACTATCACCCAAATCGTAGAGAACTTCCTCGAGTCCTTGGCAAACCAGAGATAAAGTCCATGGAGATCTCTTCCCATTTCCACTGGGGTACACTCGCTGGTCGCAACAAACCACCGGCCTCTGCTGGGTGCCTTCACTTGGCGACAAGTGAGACACCGTGACAAACTCTGCCACATCTCTCTTCATTCCCATCCACCGGAAGGTCTCGCTTAAGGTCCCGATACATCTTGGTACTCCCGGGTGCCAAGCAAAGGGGGAATCAGGGCCTCCGAGCAACTCTGCTCGCAAACCTGCAATGTCCGGAACACACAACCGGCCTCTATAAGTCAACCCACCGTCCGTGAATATACAAAGTCAAAGTCACCGTCGGACTAACTCTATCAACCAATCTCTTATGTGCGGGGTCACCCAACCGGTGACTATAATCCATTGCCTAATCGACGGTGAGCAGGAATCGAGCTACCACAGCGGTAACCTCACCCAACAACATCGCAACCTCGGCCCGCTCGAACTCTCTCATAAAACTGGGCTGGGAACTCAACAACGCCGCAGAGTGCGACGCCTTTCTACTCAAAGCGTCGGCCACTACATTGGCTTTACCCGATGGTACAAAATCTCGCAGATCATAATCCTTTACCAACTCTAACCATCTCCTCTCGCCTCATATTCAACTCCTTCGAGTAAACAGATACTTGAGGCTCGTGATCGGTAAACATCTCAATCCGCTCACCATACAGGTAATGCCTCCAAATCTTCATTGCAAACACCACTGCCGCTAACTCCATATCATGAGTCGGGTAGTTCTCTCATCATACGGCTTCAAACTGACGGGAAGCATAGGCAATGACTGTAAAGACCCAACCCAAAATGGGACTAAATCTAGGTCTTTACTCAAAGATGCAAATTTAAAACATAAAAGGACCCAAATTGGGTCGGATTAAAAGCTTTTCAAACACATGAGCGGGAAAACAATCAAAACAAAGTAAACATTCATTAGGCAAAACGAACCATTCAAATTAAAGCAATGTTGATCGATCAAGACTTTCCTTAAAAACATAAAATAGTTCAAATCATAGTTTTCCCTACGGACCTAAGTCCAACTACATGTCAAATCCAAAAACAGAAAATAAGACACGGCAGAGTGTCGTCAGAAGATCCATGATCTCCCAGCTCTCTCCGCTAGCCACCTCGGTCTTTGTCCCAAGTTACCTGTGGAAGAAACCACGATAAGGGTGAGTATAAACATACTCGGTAAGAACCCCGACCGGGTACGTGCGATACGATGCAATCTATCATCTAGCAACCTAGTACACATGCCACAAATATCAACACGGATCTTAGCTCAATGAGCTCACAAGGCAAATCCGAATCCACGGAAGTCTCCTACTTCCGCCTAATGATTGGCTCTCAACCAATCCCGGGACATCTCCAAGGGTCTTTCTCCCTTGGCCAATTGATCAGCTCAAAAACCGATCCCAAGATGTCCGACACCCTCGAGGGTCTTTCTCCCTCGACCAATCGATTAACTCTAAAGTTAATCCCAAAGGGGTGTCCTCAAGGGTCTCTTACCCTCGCTATAAATCTGGACTATCGGGAGAGTACCCAAGTCCGGCTCTAAACAAGAAGGAACTGGTGTACTCACGAACATTAGCCCGGGAGCTCTCCGAACCGGCTACTAACGCGCGTCGCGCGCACACCGCATGCTCTTCTCGCAACCGGCGAAATGCGGGGCCTAAGGGCAAACTACGCGGGCCAGTGCACGCATGCCTAAGACTCGGAAACGGTGTCACCGATCACGAGTGGTCGAGGCCCTCGGCACTCATCTGCGGCAAACTGTACCACCGACTGGCTAAGAACCGGCCAAGGTAGGCTTGCACCGCTAAGTGTGGTTCCGCTCTAACAGGCTACAAACTAGGCTTATGCCAATGAGGTAGCTAACCCTCACCGGGTCGCTGGGAAGCAAGGTGCGTTATGCTTCGCTCTACTCCCGACCGGTGGGGACAAGGTACGTTGTGTCCGCTCTCGACCTCTAGATGATGACAAACCCTATCATACTAGCTTAAACTACCAAGTACGTGATTCTGGCTAACATTCACAAAGACATCTGTCATACATAGCCTAGCATGATACTACGAGCTTAAAGCGGAATCTCAAGCATGCCGGAAGAACAAACCTAGCATGGCACTAACATGTACAAAAAGGCAAAACATGCTAGCAAGAATTTAATCACTAGCTTTCCTATCCACTAACATGCTCATAAAGGTAAACAAGCATACAAGGCACAATTAAGAAAGCATAGCAGGTCCACACAACCACTGTGCGAAGTCCTTACTGAAACAAGTGGAGAGTAGCTATCACAACCAAAAAAAGACCCTCGAGCTTGATACGAACTCGAGCAACCTAGGCATAAATAAAGCATCCTAAGTAAATACATACAAAGAGCCGGAAGCTTAGGAAACACAAAGGGATTGGTTCGGGAATTACCACCGAGAAGACACGGGCCTCGGCAGCAAGGAGGGTGGCTTGGGCGCCGCTGGTGCGGCTGGGGCGCTGGCGCTGGCGCTGGCGCCACGCGACACGCCGGGCGGACGCGCAGGCGCACGCGTGTCTGCGTGCGCAAGGCGACGCGCGACGCGCGAGCGGCGCTCTTGGCCGGGCGGCGCGCGCGAGGGGTCGCGCTGAGCGCGGGCGCTGCGGCGTGGCGGGCGCGTCTGGGCTGCGCTGCGTTGCGGCATCAGGCGACCACGAGCGACGCCGCGCGGCTGGCGGCCGCGCGCGGCGTCGGCGGCGATGGGTGTGCGACGGTGGGGCTTCCGTCAGCGCGTCAGTGGGTCGGGCGAACCCGCAGGTGGGGCGGCGTGGTCTCAGTGCGCGCAGGGGCCTGTGCAGCAGCGGGTGTGTCGGCGGGTGTCATCGCGCAGGGGTGGTGCGTGCGGCTAGGGTCGGGTGGCTCGGGGGTGGCTCGATGGTGTGGCTAGGGCTGCTCGGCTAGGGTTTTAGGAGAGAGAGAGAGAGAGAGAGAATGCGGCTCTAGGGGAAAAATTAGGGGTTTCTTGATTTTCCTTCTTTTCCTTATTTTTAAATAGGTTAGAGACCTAAATTCCTTTCCCAAGGTTTTTCTCTTGCGGGTCCCATAAAGCAACCTTCTTTTCTTTTTCTTTTTAATTAAGACTCTTTTCTTAAAACTCCAAATTCCCCATTTAGGTAAGGTTCAAATCCCAAAAGATTAAATTAATTTTCCAATTAATTTTGTTATTAACCAGAAGGAAAACGGGGCCATTATAATACTCCCCCTTAAAGACTTTCGTCCCCGAAAGTCCTAAGTCCGGAACAACTCCGAAATGAGTCCTCATCTCATCTTCTAGCTCCCACGCCGCTTCCTCCGCCCTCTGATGCCTCCAAAGAACCTTTACTAAACTTATCTCTCGGTTGCGCAATACCTTGCGCTCATAAGCCAAAATTTGCACGGGCTTCTCCTCGAAGGATAAATCTTTACTCAACTCTAAGGGCTCATGCTCTAGCACATGCGAAGGATCTCCACGCACGTACTTTCTCAACATCGAAACGTGGAACACATTATGCACCGACAAAGACGGGGTAAAGCTAACCGATAGGCCACCGCTCCGATCCGCTCAAGGATCTCAAAAGGCCCTACAAACTCGGGGCTCGGCTTGCCTCGCTTTCCAAACCTTAACACCCCACGCATAGGTGCTACTTTCAGAAAACATGTTGACCCACCTCAAACTCCAGTCTCTACGCCTCACATCGGCGTAACTTTTTCTCGCCTACTTTGTCTGTCAAACATGCGAGTCCTTATCTTCTCGTGACCGCGCGTCGTTCGTCATCTGAAGTAACTCGGGTCCCGTAACTCGCTCATCACCAACCTCCTCCCGAACACCGGGATCTGCAGCGCTTACCATACAACGCCTCGAATGGGGCCATCTCGAATAGTCGCTGATAATCGTTGTTGTAGGCGAACTCCATCAAGTACAGTCATCGGTCCCAATCGCTCGGGAAGTCCAAGACACGTGCTCTCAACATGTCTTCCGAACTGATTCACCCTCTCGGTCGACCATCGGTTTGAGGGTGGAAGGCGATCTTGAAGCCGCACTCGCTTCCCAAACCCTTCCGGAGCGCTCTCTCGAGCGGGATGTGAGCCGAGAATCCCGACCGATACTATCTTTGCGGGTACCCGTGGTACCGCACAATCGCTCAGGGAACAATCAGTGCCCACTGCTCCACGGGATAACTAATCTTCCCGAATAAAGTGTGCACTCTTGTCACCCGGTCCACTATTACCCGTGATCTGCGTAAACCCTCTCGGTGTCCTCGGCAACCCGCAGATAAAATCCATCGAAATCTCGTCCCACTTCCACCGTGGAACACTTAACGGCCGCAGATAAACCCGCGGGTTTTACATCTGGGGGCCTTCACTTGTTGGCAAGTGAGACACGGCTAACAAACTCCGCTATATCTCGCTTCATGCCCATCCACCAAAACGTCTCGCTTGAGATCTCGGTACATCTTGGTACCTCCCGGGTGCCAAGTGAATGGGGAACTATGTGCCTCGGCGAGCAACTCTGCTCGAACCTCTGCGTCATCCGACGCACAACCGACTCTCTGTACCTTAAGCCTCCGTCGGTGCCACAACAAAGTCGAAATCGCCATCGGCCTCAACCCTCTCGAGCAATCTCCTCAACTTGGGATCACTCGGTGATCGCCGATGATCCTCTCGCTTAAGCGACGGGTGAATCGATAGGCCGGGCTATCCTCGGCGGTAACCTCTCCCAACAAGACCGCAATACCGGTTCGCTCAAACTCTTTCCGCAATTCAACTTGGGAGCTCAAAGAAAGCCGCTTTGAATGCGACGCCTTCCTACTCAAATGCATCACCCACAACATTGGCTTTTCCGGGATGATACAAAATCTCACAATCGTAGTCCTTTACTAACTCGAGCCACCTCCTCTCGCCTCATGTTCAACTCCTTCGAGTGAAGAAATATTTGAGGCTCGTGATCCGTGAACAATCAATCCTCTCACCATATAAGTAATGCCTCCAAATCTTTAGAGCAAAAACAATCTGCAGCCAACTCCATATCATGAGTTGGATAGTTCTTCTCATAAGGCTTCAACCTGCCGGAAGCATAAGCTATCACCTTCCCATGCCGCATCAACACACAACACCCTAAACCATACTTGGAAGCATCACTATAAACTACGAAACCTCCTGTTCCTTCCGAATCGCCAACACAAAGTCTTGTCGTCAAGCTGCCGAGCTTAAGCCGGGCAAAACTTTCCTCACATCTAGCATCCCAAACAAAGTCAACACCCTTCTTGGTCGACGGGTTAGGGGTGCCGCCTTAGCGGAAAAGTCTTTCACGAAACGCCGGTAATAACTCGCTGGACCCAAAAAAAGCTGCGTATCTCGGCGACCGTCGTCGGTCTGGCCCATGAGCTAATCGCCTCTATCTTTGCGGGGTCCACCGCTATACCATCTCGCCGACACGATATGTCCAAGGAAGGCTACTCTCTCTAGCCAAAATTCACACTTAGAGAACTTTGCGAACAATCGTTCTCACGCAATGTCACAAAAACTTGCCTCAAATGCGAAGCATGGTCCTCCTTTGTCCTGGAATAAATCAAAATGTCGTCTATGAATACGATGACAAAGTTATCCAAGAATGCCTTGAACACTCTGCCCATCATGTCCATAAACGCTGCTGGGGGCGTTCGTGAGTCCGAAAGACATGACCACGAACTCATAATGACCATACCTCGATCTCGAACGCTGTCTTCGGGATATCTCGCATCTCGAATCCTCAACCGATGGTACCACGACCTCAAATCAATCTTAGAAAATACCGAGGCTCCTCGAGCCGATCGAACAGATCATCTATACGCGGCAGGGGATACTTATTCTTCACCGTGACTTTATTCGGCTCTCTATAGTCTATACACAAGCGCATGGATCCATCCTTCTTCTTAACAAACAGATGTGTGTGCTCCCACGGGGACACACTCGGACGGATGAAACCACGATCCAAAGATCTCTTGCAACCGCACTTTGAGTTCTCTCAACTCACCGGCGCCATACGATACGGGGCTTTGGAAATGGGAAGAGTCCTGGCTCCACTCAATGGTGAAGTCTAACTCCCGCTTGAGGGTAAACCCAAGCAACTCTTCGGGAAAACATCTCAGAAACTCTTGCACCACAGGACCATGTCAATAGTCAACGCAAATACTACTATCTCCCGATACTTTGCCAAGAAGCCCCAAGCTCCTCGAGCCAACAATCTATGGGCTTTCGCTGCTTTGAGATCAAAGGCGGGCAAGTTCCGCCTGACACCGCGAAACTTGAAGCTCGGCCTCGAGGCGGCCTAAACACCACTTCTTTCCGGCGGCAGCCTATCAAAGCATGGTTCTCTCGCCAACCAATCCATGCCAAGGATTACATCGAAACCGCTCATAGACAAAGACTATGAGGGTAGCCTCTAAAATCTCATCGATATCCGAATCGCCATGCTTAACTCTCATCTAGCTAACATACTCACACCCGAAGGAGTGGCAACACACACTCAAACCCTAGAGGTTCGAGCTCCACACAAGCTTGTCTAACGAATGCATCGAAACAAAGGAATGGGTCGAACCCGAATCAAACAATACAAATGCATAGTCTTTGTAAGACAAGCAGCGTACTGCAGAATCGCATCATCGACGCTCCGCCTCCCGGCGAGTAGTGGCAAACACCCGCCCTGCTGGGTTGGGTCGGTCCCACTTGCTAAATCCCGAGTGCGAGACCGGCCAAATGCCCTCCTTGCCACATCTCAGTAGCAAGCACGGGGCGATGCTCCACACAGCACCATAATGTGCCTTTCCGCACTTGTTGCAATGAATCGCCGCTCGCCCCGCTGCCGGGCGATCCTGGGCTCTACCACGAGGTCGGCGCGATCTCGACCACTAGATCGCCCCGCCGGCGAGTCTCACCGACTGGGCCATGGCGGAAACCACTAGAAGTCCTGACTTCCTCTTACGCCGGAATATCTGCTGGGCAGTGAATCGACCGAGCCGGCGCAATGCAATCTTGCACCGGCGGATACTTCGGGTTATAAATCGTGGCCAACTCTCACCGCTCGATCATAACTCTCGTGGAGCGAGTGCTCGAACATCCCGAGCAACCTCCTTCCTCACCCCACAAATGAACTTCTTAGTCTTGAGCTCCTCGGTGGCAATGAGCTCCGGTCATGAAATAGCTATACTCGCAGAACTTCTTCTCATAGGCGGCAATACTATCTCGATCCTGTTTGATTTGAGAAGGCCTCTCTGCCATCTCCCCACGAGCCTCGTCATTAACATACTTAGCTCAACTTCGTTCTAAAGAACTCCCAGTGGGTGGAGAAGACCCACCGGTCTAGCTCTATCTGTGGACTCCCACCACCACTCACCGTGTGTCGAGAGAACATGGGCCGCACATCTCGGCCTCTGTACATCCGGGCATCCCATAACTCAAGATGTACTCCATTCTTGCCAACCACCGATCGCCACAAGTGGGTTCTCTCGACGCATCAAATTCTCTTGGCTTCCACTTGGTGAAATCTTTCAACCACTTGCCAAACTCAGCAGCCTCCTCGCACTATCAAGTGGGTCTGACGTCTCGATGACCCCGCCTCCTCCGGTTGAGCTACCGGAGCTACCGGGCTACTGGAGCTGCTGGGGTGCTCGCCGCATGAGCTGTGTCAACCGGGCTATCTGTGCCCTAGACTCCTCTCTCTGCGCCGCTAGCCGCGCTGAGTCGAAGCTCTGCTCTCGCCATTAGGCCCATCATCATGTCTCTCATAGCGTAAATATCTCCTCCTGGAGCTGCACCTTGAGGCATAGCGACCTCGCCGCCTGCTCGGGCAAGTTAACCTCTGGTGCCACGGGCGCCTACGAGCCTCGATATACTCAGGCCGCCGCTCTGCAAAGATCTCTATTTGCGCCTTCCAGACGGACTGCTCCACTACGTGTAACCAGATATCTTGGCGATCTACACGGAAACCACAACGGGTTAGTCCACGCTCGGACTTTCTCTCGCCAACAAAGATAACACATGTGTACTGCATATAGTATCGTAAACAAAACCCTTAGCTTATTGAACCTAGACAAACTCGCGGCCTTGGAGTCTTGGAGATCATGGGAACACAACCTACAAACAAAGTTAGTCTACGAAATCTATGACTCGTGCTCGATACCAAATCAGTAAAGACCCAACCCGAAAATGGGACTAAATCTAGGTCTTTACTCAAAGATGCAAATTTAAAACATAAAAGGACCCAAATTGTGGCTCGGATTAAAAGCTTTTCAAACACATGAGCGGGAAAACAGTCAAAACAAAGTAAACATTCATTAGGCAAAACGAACCATTCAAATTAAAACAAAGGATCGATCAAGATTTCCTTAAAAACATAAAATAGTTCAAATCATAGTTTTCCCTACGGACCTAAGTCCAACTACATGTCAAAAATCCAAAAACAAGAAAATAAGACACGACACAGAGTGTCAAGCAGCATCCATGATCTCCCACTCTCTCCGCTAGCCACCTCGGTGCTGTCCCCAAGTTACCCGTGGAAGAAACCACGATAAGGGTGAGTATAAACATACTCGGTGAAGAACCCCGACCGAGGTGCGATACGATGCAATCTATCATCTAGCAACCCTAGTACACATGCCACAAATATCAACACGGATCTTAGCTCAATGAGCTCACAAGGCAAATCCGGAATCCACTAAGTCTCCTACTTCCGCCTAATGATTGGCTCTCAACCAATCCCGGACATCTCCAAGGGTCTTTCTCCTTGGCCAATTGATCACCTCAAAAACCGATCCCAAGATGTCCGACACCCTCGAGGGTCTTTCTCCTCGACCAATTGATTAACTCTAAAGTTAATCCCAAAGGGGTGTCCTCAAGGGTCTCTTACCCTCGCTATATAATCTGACTATCGGAGAGTACCCAAGTCCGGCTCTAAACAAGAAGGAACCGTGTACTCACGAACATTAGCCCGGGGAGCTCTCCGAACCGGCTACTAACGCGCGTGTCAGCGCGCACACCGCATGCTCTTCTCGCAGCCGGCGTAAATGCGGGGCCTAAGGGCAAACTACGCGGGCAGTGCGCATGCCTAAGACTCGGAAACGGTGTCACCGATCACGAGTGGTGCGAGGCCTCGGCACTCATCTCATCCGCGCGGCTGTACCACCACCGACTGGCTAAGAACCGGCCAAGGTAGGCTTGCACCGCTGGCGGGTTCCGCTCTAACAGGCTACAAACTAGGCTTATGCCAATGAGGTAGCTAACCCTCACCGGGCTGCCGGGGAAGCAAGGTACGTTATGCTTCGCTCTACTCCCGACCGGTGGGGACAAGGTACGTTGTGTCCGCTCTCGACCTCTAGATGATGACAAACCCTATCATACTAGCTTAAACTACCAAGTACGTGATTCTGGCTAACATTCACAAAGACATCTGTCATACATAGCCTAGCATGATACTACGAGCTTAAAGCGGGAATCTCAAGCATGCCGGAAGAACAAACCTAGCATGGCACTAACATGTACAAAAAGGCAAAACATGCTAGCAAGAATTTAATCACTAGCTTTCCTATCCACTAACATGCTCATAAAGGTAAACAAGCATACAAGGCACAATTAAGAAAGCATAGCGGGTCCACACAACCACGGTAGGGGAAGTCCTTACCGAAAACAAGTGGAGAGTAGCTATCACAACCAAAAAGACCCTCGAGCTTGATACGAACTCGAGCAACCTAGGCATAAATAAAGCATCCTAAGTAAATACATACAAAGCAATGTAAGCTTAGGAAACACAAAGGGATTGGTTCGGGAATTACCACCGAGAAGACACGGGCCTCGCAGCAAGCAAGGAGGGTGGCTTGGCGCCGCTTTGCGCGCTGGGCGCCAAGGCGCTGGCGCTGGGCGCGCGACACGCACGTCGGGACGCGCGGCAGGCGGCACAGCGGGCGGTGTCTGCGCAGCGGCGACGCGAGCGAGCGAGCGGCTCATTGGCCGGCGCGCGCGCGCGCGGGTCGCGCTGAGCGCGGGCGCGCGGCGGCGGCGTCGCGGGCTGCGCGTCTGGGCTGCGTTGCGGCCTTTGTCGCGACCACGAGCGACGCCGGGCGGGCTGGCGCGGCGGCCGACGCGACGTCGGCGGCGATGGGTGTGCGACGGTGGGGCTTCGTCGGCAGCGCGTCGCGATGGTCGGGCGAACCGCAGGCAAGGCGGCGTGGTCCGTGCGCGCGCAGGGGCCGTGCAGCAGCAGCAGGGGCGTCGCAGGGTGCGAGCGGGGTGGTGCGTGCGGCTAGGGCCGGGTGGCTCGGGGTGGCTCGATGGTGTGGCTAGGGCTCGCTTCTGCTAGGGTTTTAGGAGAGAGAGAGAGAGAGAGAGAATGCGCTCTAGGGAAAAAATTAGGGGTTTCTTGATTTTCCTTCTTTTCCTTATTTTTAAATAGGTTAGGAGACCTAAATTCCTTTCCCAAGGTTTTTCTCTTGCGGGTCCCTTACTAAAGCAACCTTCTTTTCTTTTTCTTTTTAATTAAGACTCTTTTCTTAAAACTCCAAATTCCCCATTTAGGTAAGGTTCAAATCCCAAAAGATTAAATTAATTTTCCAATTAATTTTGTTATTAACCAGGAAGGAAAACGGGCCGTTATAATGACCTTCCCGTCTTTGCATCAACACACAACCTAATCCAAACTTGGAAGCATCATCAGAGACCACGAAACCACCTGTCCCCTCGGATCGCCAACATCAGTGCTTGTCAAATCAAAGCTGCAGCTCGCAAAGCTCTCATCACACTCTGCCGTCCCGCAGACGAACTCGACACCCTTCCTCGCCGAGACGAGTGAGGGGCGAGGCTAAAGCAGAAAAAGTCTTGACGAACCGACGGTAGTAACTCGCCAAACCTGCAAAGTCGCGAATCTCGGCAAATCGAAGTCGGCTTGGCCCATGAACTCACGGCCTCAATCTTCGCGGGGTCCACGGCTATACCATCTCTCGAAACCACGTGGCCTAGGAAGGCCACCGCTCCAACCAGAAATCACATTTGGAAAACTTCGCATAAAGCCGGTTTTCCTCAAAGCCGCCAATACTCGCCTCAAATGCTCGCATGGTCTTCTTTAGACCTCGAATAAATCGAATATCGTCAATGAACACGATGACGGCCGTCCCAAAAATGATTTGAACACCCTATCCATCATGTCCATGAACGCGGCCGGGGCATTGGTCAATCCAAACGACATGACCACAAACTCATAGTGACCATATCCGGACTCAAAGTCGTCTTAGGAATGTCGGCATCCCGATCCGCGCAATCGATGGTAACCGGATCTCGATCTATCTTGGAGAACACAAGCTCCTCCGAAGCCGATCGAACAAATCATCGATACGGGCAACGGATACTTATTCTTCACTCGCCACCTTATTAAGCTCGCGGTAATCAATACATAAGCGCATAGAACCATCCTTCTTTTTCACAAACAGAATCGTGTGCTCCCACGGGGACACACTTGGACGGATGAACCCTCGGTCTAACATCTCCTGCAGAATCGAATCTTCGCCTTTAACTCACGGCGCCATGCGATACGAGCCTTCGAGATAGGGAGGGTCCTCGGCTCGAGCTCAATTGTGAAGTCAACCTCTCTCTTGGGGCAACCCCAGAACTCCTCAGAAACACATCCGCGAACTCCTGCACGACCGGCACTGATCGATGCACAGATGAGGGGCGACTCTTCCCGCACAACTTGGCTAGATAGCCCCAAGCTCCATGAGCTAGCAAACGACGAGCTTTCACACCGACACCATCGGCGGCAAACGCCACCCGGACTCCACGAAACTTAAAGTCAATGACCACGGCGGCCAACACTACTTCTTTCCGTGTGGCGGTCAATCAACGCGTGGTTAGCAAACTAACCACTCCATACCAAGAATCACATCAAAACCACTCATAGGCGTAACTATGAGTGTGGCTACAAGCAACTCTCCTGATATCTCGATCCGGCCATCCTTAATTTTATCTCTAGCTAACATACTAACTCCCAAGGAGTTGCAACAGATAACTCAAAACCTAGAGGCTCTAGTCTCAACTTAGCATGCTCAAAGAAACAACACAGATACAAATGAATGCGTAGAACCAGAATCAAACAAGACAAATGCGCAGTGATCTAAAACAAGAAGCGTACACGCTTACATACATCATCCGTGCGCTCGGCCTCTGACGGGTCGTAGCAAACACTCGACCTTGCTGCTGCTACTGGCCGAGCCGCCATAGCCGGGCCGAGGACGTAAACGGATCATATGACCCTCTTTACCACAACGAAAACACACTCGGGCCCCGCCCGCAAGCTCCAGTGTGGGTCCTCCCGCAAGAAGCACAAGCAGAACTCGCTCGGGACCGCCTCGCCGGCGAGGCCGAAACGGATCGGGGCCCTAAACCGATCCCGGTTTTGAAATCGCCCTTGGCGACGCCGCCGCCACCCCTAAACTCAAACTTTCTCTCGCCCCACCCCACTGCGCAATGAACAGACGCTGAGCAGAGCGGCAACCACCCGCCAGCAGGGATACTTCCCATTATAGATCGTGGCCAACCGGGATGTTTTTAGCATAAGTGTCGGGGCCCGAGCCCCGACATCTGGGAAACACCACGCCTCAATCCGGATATGAACTTCCGAATCTTCACTCGGGTGGCAATCAACCGAGGAGCAAAATACCCATACTCGAGAACTTGCGCCATAATCCTCAATGGAATCGAACCGCTGCTTCAGTTCGGGAAGAGCTCCACCATCTTCTCTTGAGCCTCATCATCACCGATGAACTTTACCTTGAACTCACCCTTGAAGAATTCCCAAGTAGCGGGTGGAGACCAGTGGTCTCTCGCTCAAGGTGGACTCCCACCACCATCTCGCCGTGTGCCTCCTAGCACATGAGCCGCACACCTCGGCCTCTGAATATCGGGGCACACCATGATCGTGAAGGTGTACTCCAAATGGGCAATCCACCGGCCGCCGCTAACGCATCACCGGTGGCATCAAACTTCTCGAAGCTTCCACTTCACAAAATCCTTCACCACCTACCCAATTCCTCGGCACCCTCTGCCATATCGCCTCTGGGGGCTACTTGCTCTCGTGGAGCCGGAGGTGCTCTCGAGCTCACCAACCAATCGAGTCACCGCTCGATCCGGGCTCGGGACTCTTCCCGCCATACGCCAACAAGGCCTGGGTCTCGCCTCTGGTCACTCAACAAGTGACCATAAAAGCCCTCATAGACTCGGGCAAACTCGCTCCAGAGCGCCTCACGGCGCTTCGATCGCCGCCTCAACGCCCGCTCTAGGCGTAGCGGGAGGAGCCGCCGTGGAATGCCATCGATGTCGGCTTGGGACGATGTCCTGCGCATGACGATCCGATTCGATACCTCGACCGCTCTCGAACCTCCTCTCCCAGACGGGTGGTAGCATGTTTGGCGATCTACATCCAAACCAACAACGAATCAAAACTCGCTCTCACTACCATTCCACAACACCAAACAAGGCATACACTAGATGATAGGTATTGTAAATTCTTAACCCTTTTTCAACAACAAATAGTAAACTTAGGCGCACTGATGACCACGGAGTCTTGATGATCATGGAAAAACGACCTACAACAAAAGGTCGGTCCTACGAATCTATGACTCGAGCTCGATACCAATCAGTAAGACCACCCAAAAGGGCTCTAAATGGGCCTTTACCCCAATGCATGTAGTGAAAATAAAAGACATTATGAAAATTACATTTCGGATCCCAAGTAAAAACAGAACATTCAACAACCAAAACATACATTTCTAAAAGCATACTCTGATCAGAGATTTATTTAAACCGTTAAAACAATCCACAAGTACAAATATGCCGGAATCCATAAAACGTAAGAAAACATCCCGGGCTCTGTGCGCCTACATGCATTCAGGAAATAACAAAAAGTGAAGAGTCATGATAAAATAAAATAGTCGAGATGACAAAGCAGATTCCATGATCACAGCTCCTCCTTCAGCCATCCTGTCTCCCGCCTTGATTACCTGTGGAAAGCCACAGAATAAGGGTGAGTAACGAATTACCCAGTAAGAATCCCCAACCGGGGTACAATACGATATACATGATCATCTAGAAGAATGTATGCAAGCTATGAGTACAAACACAGAGCGGAGCACATAGCTAAGTCCACACTTGGACCTCGGATGCCAACTCGTGGTCTTAGTCCGGAAATACCACAACACACTATACGCGCTATACGGGAACAAGTCCCGGCCTCGGCGCCCTCGACGACGATACGAAAGGTGCACTGGCTCAAGATCCCAAGGAGCTCTCCAGTCGGCGCTGTAATGAGCGTAAGGATGCACCGCGTGCTTCTACAGACTATGGGGGGTGCCGGGTCTAGTGGCAAGCTACCCATATCCGGATACCACGCCTAACTAAATCTCTGGATCGGTGTCACTGACATAGGGGTGTGAGACCTGGACACGTGAACTATGTCAGCCTGAACCACCGCACCTGAGGCTAAGGAACGGGTCATGGTAGGCTTACACCGAAGCCGCCCTTACCTTAACAGTGGCAATCAAGGGCTACGCCAACACGCCGAGGACGTGTCGGCCGCCGGGACTAGGCATTGCCAAGTCATCATCCCGACCGCTTGGGACATCGCTTAGACTACCACCCTCACCCAAGATTGCGGGGCCTACCGGTTGGGATAGCTAATCCCTCACGGGTCCAAGGACGGAGAACTGTCTCAATCGTCCCTGCCATAGATGCAAGATACTTTATGCATCGGGCCCTGATGATGCTATCTACCCGAATTCTAAACCTTAACAAAATAACGATTCAATCAATGCACCCAATACGTGCTCAATGAGATACAAGGAACCTAGCATGATACTACGAAGCAAGACAGATATCGAACATGCCGAATGGAACAACCTAGCATGGGCTAACATGAGAAACAATACAAGAGTTCATGCCACAGAGTTCGAGCAGAGTACCTAGGGCTAAACATGCTAGTAATCATACACAGCATACAAAACAACAATCACAAATATACCGCAGGGTCCACACAACCCCTGAAATCCTTACTTTACCTTGGTCTAAGACTTCTACACACAAATCCTAAGTCTGCGGAACAATCCCGAACTAGCGAGCGGAAACCTAGCAAACCAACAATAATCAAAGCATCTAAAATATCTAAACAACAATAGAACAAAGAAGCTCGGCTCGGGGAACTCACGCGCGCGACGACACGAGCTTGGGGCTGGGCGCGAGCTGGCCGGCAAGGACGCTGCTACTGCCGCGCTGGCACGGCGCACGGACGACGCATACCTTGGCGCGGCGAAGGCCTGGGCGAAGGCGCGCGGCGCGAGCAGCGGTTCGGCAAGCGGACAAGGCGAGGGCGCGATGAGCGGCGCGGCGGCGCGGCTGACGCGCGGGCGCTGGCGAGGACCTCTGGCGTCGCGGCGACGACGGACGACGCGACGGCGACGGGCGATCTGCTGCTGGGCGAACGGCAAAGGCCGCTTTGGGACAGATCTGGCGTCGCGGCGATCGGCCGGACGATCTGTCTTCTGGCTGGGCGAACGCAGCAAGGCTCTTTGGACAGATCTGGGCGTCGGCGACGACAGGGCGATTGTCTTCTTGGCTCGGCTACACTCTACCGGGTCAATCATCAACACAACACACACAACACACCTTTTTCACTTGGCCAAACGCACACCAAACGGATGAGAAGAAGAAGAATAAGATCAATACCTACCCGGAATGATGATGATCGAACCCAAGGAGATGCAAGGGTGAAGAATCGGCAAGGCTATGGAGATGGAGAGCTTGGGCGGCCAAGAGGTGTTTTGGAGAAGAAGATGGAATAACCTAGTTCTATTTCATTTAACCAAATGCACCAAAACTCCAAAATCCAAGGTTAACTAAGAAGTGATGCGGAAAGAGCAACAAGAGCACCTAATGGCTCAATTGGCACACCTCTCTACAAGCTTCCCAGAGACCCGGTTCAAACCCCACTGACACACTTTCCCTTATTTTTACTTTTGCATCAAACCTTGCCCAAACCAAACCTCAAACTCCTCCAACAACCTACATAAAATCATCCAATAATTTTAGTAGCTGGAAAAGACACAAACGACCATGACGGTCCGACCAAATTACCAAATTACCCCTAGGGCATACCTGGAAGACCGGGAAGAAAAACCTGGGTCGTTACAGGCATACAAAACAACAATCACAAATATACCGCAGGGCCCACACAACTCCGGTAAGAAATCCTTACCTTGGTCGGAGGCTTCTACACACAAATCCTAAGTCTGCGAACAATCCCGAGCTAGCGAGCGGGAACCTAGCAAACCAATAATAATCAGCATCTACAACGTCTAAACAACAAAAGAACAACAAGCTCGGCTCGGGAACTCACGCGGCACGGCGACACGAGCTTGGAGCCGCTGCAGCCGGCACGGCAGGTGGGGGCGCAGCCGCTGCTGCTGGCACGGCACGGGCAGGACGCGCAGCCTGCACGGCACGGCACGCAGCAGCGACGCTGCGCTGGCCGCGCGCGCAGCGAGCGAGCCGCGCGGGCGCGGCGCGCTGGCGGCGTCTGCGCGGCGACGACGCGACGCGGACGCGGGCTGGCGCGCGCGGCGGCGAGCTTCGGCGGCGGCGCGCGGCGCGTAGCGTCTCGCGTCTTCTTTGGCGCGATCCGCACGATCCGCGAGCGATGGCGTGCGTGGAGGGTCTGCTTCAACAGATCTGGGCGATCTCGTGCGACGGCAGGGCCGCTCAACGGATCTGGGCGACTGGTGAGCGATGGCGTCGGGGAGGTTCGCGACGGTGGATCTCGGGCGAAGCTGCTGCCCCGCTCGGGCGTCTGCGCAGGTCGCCTCAACAGATCTGGGCGAGGGGCCGCCGGGACGGCGACGATGGTCGCTTCTCTCGGTCGGTGGCTGCAATCGACACAAACACACACAACACTCTACATCATACCTTGGCCAAAGATCAAAAACCAAATGAGGAGATGAAGAGGATGAAGACTTACCCTTAATGATGATGATCGAACCCAAGGAGATGCAAGGGAAAGAAGAATCGGCAAAGGCTATGGAGAGGAGAGCTTGTGCGGCCAAGAGGAGATTTGGAGAAGAAGATGGAATAAACCTAATTCTATTTCATTTAACCAAATGCACCAAAACTCCAAAATCCAAGGTTAACTAAGATGTGATGCGAGAAAGAACAACAAGAGCACCTAATGGCTCAATTGGCACACATCTCTACAAGCTTCCTGGGGACCCGGTTCAAACCCCTACTGCAAAGACAAATTCCTTTATTTTTACTTTTGCATCAAACCTTGCTCAAACCAAACCACAAACCCCTCAAAAACCTACATAAAACCATCCAATAATTTTAGTAACTGGAAAAGACACAAACGACCACGACGGCCCGACCAAATTACCAAAATACCCCTAGGGCATACCTGGAAGACCGGGATGAAAACCTGGGTCGTTACAGTGAGACTCCTTGAGCAGAGTGTGCTCCACCATGAGAGATTTGATGGCGTGTCTTAAGCTATCGAGAGCGGAGACCCAGTGCGCAGCTTGTAGCGCGTAGTGAGGAGTCCCGGCACAGCTTAGCCAAAATGACAGAGTTTGTTTCAAAGATTTTTCCCCAGTAGCTCTTGTAGCCCCGGAGGTTCTCGGGAGGGCATGATCAGCAGTTTATTCGGATGAGTTTGTTGGCGTTGATGGAGACGCCCGGAGTTGGCAAATGGATGCCTGTAGAGCTCGATGTTTTAGTAAGTCCCTCTGCTAGTAGTAAAGTAGTTGGCGGTTTGAGTTTAGCATCCGTGTGTGGGATGCCCCGCTGCTCAAAGGCCGAGGTGTGTCGTTCTGTGGCTGTTTGGTTCATCGATGGTGGTGGAAGTCCCTTGTGAGAGGTGGACTAGCGAGTCTCCACCACGCCCGATTGTTTGGCAAGTTGCCGTGTTAGTGGCTTGAGGCGGATGAAGGGTCATCTTTGCCCCCTTGCGAGCTCTCTTGTTGTTTAACAAACCCACTTCCTCGGATGTGGATTTGGTAGTAGTAGCACTTGAGGTGCATTGGTTGGTGTGCCACTTTGGCACTAAGTCCGGTTCAGCTTGAGTTTGGCTTGGCATAGCAGATGGTTCTATGCCGTCGGAGTTCAAATGTACTCCTTTAGCCTTGGATCTGTTTATGGCGCTTGCACCCGTTTAGGTCGTGCGGAGGACTAGTTCGGTGGTAGTCGGTGGACTACAAGCGAAAGGATGCTCGAGAGGAGCCGAGCCTCTTCCCAATGTTTCTCGGAGGTTGAGTAAGTCAAAGAGTTGCCGGTTGGTAAATGTTGGTGCGCGTGAGTCTCGCGCTAGTGTTAAGGCCAAGAGATTTTCTTTGTGGTTGGTAGTGCGGTCAACTACCTTCGAGTGCCTAAATCGAGGAGAGTTGAGCATTGTAGATGCGAATTTGGTCCAAACGAGGGACCATGAGTTGGATGCTTATCAGATGAGCTGGATGCCTATGAGGCGAGTTGGATGCTTTTGAGGCGAGATGAGCTGATGCCTTGCGAGAGGTTTTGGATGCCTTAGGGGTAAGCACCCTTGGTAGAGGCTTGGTACAAAGTAAGTTTGGTTTGGCATGATTATGCTTTGGTAGAGCAAGGTTGCCTCGGCTTCAGTATCGTGTGGAGATGGAACTTTTGGTGTTCCTTGGATTGTTTGTATCGCTGCGGGAGTTATCGTTGCTTTGTGGAAAAGCGCTTGTTAGTCTTGGATCTCTAAAGGAAGGTTGGGAGTTGTGCACACAAGTGTGTTTTGTGTGGTTCGCTACGTGGCGAGAGTTTCGCATCCATGTAGGGTTTGCTTTGGAGATCTCGTGCTCAGTTCCTTGAGAAGTTGGACTCCAGGTGGTTGTTGTAAGGCTTGGGTTGAGGTGGTAAGGATACCGTGCTCGTGGTATCAAGTTGTTGCTTAGGCAAGATTTGTTAAGTTGGGCCTAAGCTTGGTTGGCGATCTTCTTGTTGATCGTTGGTTGGAGTTCGCTTGGAAACCGAACAAGAGCGATGGTAGCTAAGCCGCGTGGTTTCGATCGACATGGCTAAGAGAGTTGTTCGGATCCTTCCTTGGGTAGAAGTTATGTTGTGGCCGATGCTTTGAGTAGGAGGATGACGCGTTCTCAGTGCGTTTCGGGTCCTCTAGGTTCCCAAGGAGTTGGAGTTGGCCAAAGATGGTTGGGATGCCGAAATTGGAGTTGTTTGTTCAGCAGTTGTCTGTTAGATCGTATCTTGCCGCAGTGTGTGTCGAGGGTTGCCGAAGAACCCTAGGTTGTGGAGAGCCTCTCGAGAGCTCACCGAGCCCACTAGTGAGTTTCAGGTTGGCTAGCCGGAGGCGTGTAGTTTGTAGCCTCGGTGGAGTTGCTAGCGATCTTGGTAGACTAGCAAGCTAGTGTTTATTTGGAGTAAAGTCCGGAGTGGTTTCGGTGTGGTGGCAAGTTGATGCTTGGTGTTGACCAAGGTGTGGATTTGAGTTGCTAGAGTTTAGTTTTGCTCGTGGGGCGAGTGGTTTTGTGCCATGTTGGTTGTTTTTCCTGTTTCGGGATGTTGAGTTGCCCCGTTTGGCATTTGGAGGTTCATCCGAGATGGACCCTTGTTGTGCCCCGTGAGATTAGATGTTGTTGCTCGTGGAGCAAGACAGTGAGCGTATGTGGAGTTCTCTCGTCCGTTGGTTGTCCGCTTGTATGAGCCGTTTCCTTCGGGGAGTTGTCGTTTACTCCCTTGGTCTTGGAGTTAATGGTGGAAGCGCTAGCTTGAAGGAAAAGTTTGTAGGTCGCTTGGAAGTAGTCGTTTGTCCAGTTAAGCGGATTCTTGGATGGTGTTCTAGAGGCTGCAGTAAAGGTTGTTCTGCCTCTTATGAGTGTTTGGCCTAGTTGGTTAAGATTTTTGTGTGTTGGCATGGAAGATGTTGCACCTTTGTAGTGGAAGAACTCCTTTGTATCAGTTGTGGGTTGAGGTTGCACCATTGTGGATGGATTAGGGTCTTGACATTTTGAGGGATCTTTGCTGGTTAGTGTGGTTTGTGCTCTGCCAGCCATTATTGGTAATCTGGTTCCTGGTAGTTGGTGTTGACCGAGAGTAGTGGAGTTCCGCTTATGAAGTTTCGGTGGGAAGGTGCAATAAGCCTAAGCTAGAGGGTTAAGCCTGTATGTGTTATCGTTTGGACTTGTGAGATGTGCTTCATATTTGAGGCAAGCTTCGTTCCGTTGCTTGCATGGAGGTAGGCTTGGTGGAGGGAGCCCATTTAGGGCCGGTTGTTGGCAGGCTGACTTGTCCAGCCAGTGATTTGAGCCAAGCTAGAGTTGAGTGGATTGGCATAGCTATGTAGTTGTAGTTGTTTGGGCTTCCGAGATCGTAGCACTCAAGTTGTTGGTTTGAAGGAGTTCGTGTGGAAGCTGGCAGTTTGTCGAGGTTGTTGTGTGAGTTCGGATTTTTGGTGACTGGTTTCTGTAGCTAGAACTCACACCTCGCCCAGGTGGAGATGTCATTCTGTGGAGTAGTGGCACGTCAGTTTCAGGCTGGAGTTGTTGGCTCCAGAGTGTGGCAACAAAGATTTTTCTAGGTAGTGCGTGATGAACCGTGGTTCTGGAGAGCGTTGTTAAGAGGCTTATGAGCCGGGTGCAGTTTCTGTAGTGTTTTCACCCTCTGACCGATGGTCTTTTGGGAGGAGTGATCCAGAACCTTTGGAGCTTGTTGCGAGTTGGTGTTTCCGTGATTAGGCAGCGGAAGACTAGAGTGGCTTATGAGGTTGCCTTTGGTTGCGCTTCTCGGCCGATTCTTGTAGTTCCATTGAGGCATTGCAAGGTAAGTATTGCAGTCTTCCAGTGTTCTGGGAAAAGGTTGGTGGCCATCAATTTTGTTTTGGGTCCTGAGTTGCTGCATTTGACCAGAGGTGATGTGCATGAGTTTAAAGCTAGTGTTGTTAGCTCAGAGCAGGCAGGAAAGTTACGCCGATGTTCGGCGTCGAGTTTTAGAGTTTGAGGTTCGGCAATGCGTAGTTTTAAAGTTGTGCCGTTGTGAGTTTTGTTGAGGTTTGGTAAGCGGGAGAAGTGGAGCCTCCTGTTGTTGGGCCATTTGAGATTCTCGAAAGGATTGGCAGAGTTGCATATTGGTTAGCTCTTTCTGTCATTGTCAGCCGTGTGCAGTGTTCTCATGTATCGGTGTGAGGCAGTATGTGTCGGACCCATCGCTCATTGTGGACTTCGGGCCCCTGCACCTGAATGAGGATTTGAGCTTCGAGAAGAAGTCAGTGGGGATCCTTGCATTCGAGACTAAGACATTGCGTAATCGCGAGATTCGGTTGGTAAAAGTTCAGTGGAGGAGTCAGAGTTCCGAGGAAGCCACTTGGGAGCGGGAAGACGAGATGAGATTGCATTATCCTGAGCTGTTCCAATCTTAAGGACTTTCGAGGACGAAAGTCATAAAAAGGAGGGAATATTGTAACGGCCCAGGTTTTTCTTCCCGGTCTTCCAGGTTTGCCCTAGGGGTATTTTGGTAATTTGGTCGGGCCGTCGTACCGTTTATATCTTTTTTCTAGTTGCTAAAAATATTGGATGAATTTATGTAGGTTTGTGAGGCTTTGTGGAAGGGTTGAGCAAGGTTTGATGCAAAAGTAAAAATAAAAGGGAATTGTGCTTTGCACACTGGGTTTGAACCCGGTCTCCTAGAAAGCTTGTGGGGATGCATGCCAGATGAGCTAGTGAGAGCTCTTGTTGCTCCTTCCGGGTCATTTTATGGTTAGCCTTGGATTTTGGAGTTTTGTTGTATTTGGTTAAAAGAGAAAGGAAGCTAGGTTTGCATTTCTTCTCCAACACCTCACTTTGCCGCACAAGCCGCCTCCCCAGCCAAAGACCCGACCGCGGCACTGCACCAGATCCACACGCCGCCCAACCGGCCGAAAGCAAAGACTCCCAACCCGCACTGAAGAACGCCTGTCGCGCACCACGCCTTGCCGCCGCAGACGCCGACCACCGGAAATGCACGGATCCGGCCGAGGATCGCAGATCGCTCGTCGCCGCCTCCCAGTCCGTCGCCCAAATCATCGCCGCCGTCGCACCAGCTTTCGCCACGCCAGGTCGCAGCCGAGGGAAGCCATCGCCCAGATCGCACTAGTGAGCCCGTCGCGCCGCCAGCGGCCGTCGATTCTGCCGAGCAAAGACGCCCGAACGCAACGTCGGTCGGCCCTGTCGCCGTCGCACACGGCAGCCGCCAGATCCGTCCATCGCGCGCCCGATTCGCGCAGTTCCGCCGTCGCACTGGGGCCGCGCGCAGCAGCGAGATCGCCGTGTCCGCGCGCCGCTTCTCGAAGCCGCTTCGCCCGCGACGCCCAGACGCTTCGCTCGTGCTCACTGCTCGCCAGCGCCCGCGCGCCTTCGCCCGTCTGCCGTGCTCCAAAGCGTGTCGCGCCCAGCGCCTTGCCAGCGCCAATTTCAGCCGCACCGGCTACGGCTTTCGGCCGGGTCGTCGTGCCGTGTGAGTGCCCTGAGCCGAGCCTCGCTTGTTTTATTATATTTTTAGGGCTATGATTGTGATTTCTATTGTGTTTGTTAGGTTCTCGTTAGCTAGCTCGGGATCGATCGCAGCGTAGGATTTTGTGGTAGTTGCCTCCCGGCCAAAGTAAGGATTTCTTACCGGGTTGTGTGGACCTGCGATGTTCTATGTGATTGATGTTGTATGTTTGTTTGTGATTATCGGCATGTATAGTTTAGGTGCTCTGCTTACGAATTCTGATCGCATGACTTCGTATGTTGTTCTTTCATGTTAGTCCATGCTAGGTTGTTCCGCTCGCATGCTCATATTCATTCTTGTTCTGTAGTACCATGCTAAGTCTGCTGTATTATTTCGAGCACGTATTGGATTGTTTGCTTGATTGTTAAGGCGAGTTAGAATTCGTGTAGATAGCATCATCCGGGCCGATGCATAAAGTATCTTGCATCTATGGCAAGGACGTTCGAGACGCTTCTCCGTCCTTGGACCCCGTGAGGGATTAGCTATCCCAACCGGTAGGCCCCGCAATCTTGGGTGAGGGTGGTAGTCTGGCGATACCCCAACGGTCGGGATGATGACTTGGCAATGCCTAGTCCCCGGCAGCCGCACGTCCTCGGCGTGTTCGGCAGTGAGCCCTGATTGCCACCGTTAAGGTAAGGACGGCTTCTGGTGTAAGCCTACCATGACCCGCCCTTAGCCTCAAAGTGCGGTGGTACAGTGACATAGTTCACGTGTCCGTGTCTCACACCCCTATGTCGGTGTGACACCGATCCGTAGATTTAGTTAGGCGTGGTATCCGGATATGGGCGGCTTGCCACTAGACCCGGCACCCCATAGTGCAGAGAAGCACGCGGTGCATGCTTACGCTCATTACAACACGACCGAGAGCTCCTCGGGATCTTGAGCTAGTGTACCTTTCGTATCGACGATCGAGATGTGGCCGAGGCCGAGACTTGTTTCTCGTATAGGGCGTATTGTGTGGTGGATTTATTTCCTGACTAAGACCCCGAGTTGGCATCCGAGGTCCAAGTGTGGACTTAAGCTATGTGCTCTATTCTGTGTTTGTACTCATAGCTTGCGTGCAATCTTCTAGATGATCATGTATATCGATTGTTGTACCGGTTGGGGATTCTTCTTGAGTAATTCGTTACTCACCCTTATTCTCGTGGTTTTCCACAGGTAACCAAGGCGCGAGACAGATGGTCAAGGAGGAGCCGTGATCATGGAATCCTCGCTGTCATCTCCGACCATTTTATTATATCATGACTCTTGACTTTTGTTATTTCCCTGAATGCATGTAGACGGGCACGAGCCCTCTGATGTTTTCTTACGTTTTATGGATTCCAAAGATATTTGTACTTGTGGATTGTTTAAATGGTTTAAATAAATCTCTCGATCGAGTATGCTTTTAGAAATGTATGTTTTGGTTGTTGAATGTTTCTGTTTTTACTTGGGATCCGAAATATATTTTTCATAATGTCTTTTATTTTCAACACATGCATTGGGGTAAAGGCCCATTTAGAGCCCCTTTTGGGTCGGGTCTTTACAGGCGCGCCGGGCGCGGACGAGCTACAAGGACGCGATGGCGCACGGGCAAGGCTCGGCTAGGCGAAGGCACGTGAGCTGGGAGGCGCGACGCTACAGAGACGCGATGGCGGCGGGCAAGGCTCGGACGACACACACCGAGCGGCGAGGCAGCAACGCGCGCGCGCCTGCAGTCGGCGGGTGCAGGGCGGGCGAGCTAGGATCGACTGGGGCGGTCTTGCGCGGGTGGCTCGCATGCAGTCACGGCTAGCTAGGTGGCTGGGGCGAGCAAGGGGGGTTCGGGGCTGGCTAGGGGTCGGGTGAGGGAGAGAGAGAGAGAGAGAGAGAAATGAAAATTAAAAACACATGGGGAAATTTGAGGATTTTTCTTATTTATTTAATTTACTTTTTTCCTTCTTTTTTTCATCCTTATCCTTTTAAAATACAACAAAAGTCCCATTTTTTGCTTCCTCTTCAAGACCCGGCTGAAGCAAATCTTTCCAATAATAAATCTCACTTATAAATCACTAAGGCAAAGGTTTAAAATCCCAAATCCTGACCGGAGAGCAAAAGACCAAAATACCCCTAAGGGTTAAAAGCTCTAACGGCCCAACCGATTGCCCATTCTCAACCGAGTACTGAAAACCGGAATGGAAATGCAGGCCATTACAATACTCCCCCTTAAAAGACTTTCGTCCTCGAAAGTCCTAAGATCTGAATACTCGGGTGATGAGTCCTCATCTCATCCTCTAGCTCCCACGTCGCTTCCTCGCCTCGATGCCTCCAAAGAACCTTTACTAAGCTTATCTCTCGGTTGCGCAAAACCTTGCGCTCACGAGCCAAAATCTGAACGGGTTTCTCCTCGAAGGATAAATCTTCACTTAACTCTAAGGGCTCATGCTCTATCACATGCGACGGATCTGCCACGTACTGCCTCAGCATCGAAACATGGAACACATTATGCACCGCTGCCAAAGACGGGGGCAAGGCTAACCGATAGGCCACTGCTCCGATCCGCTCAAGGATCTCAAAAGGCCCTACAAACCTGGGGCTCAATTTGCCTCGCTTCCCAAACCTTAACACACCACGCATTGGTGCTACCTTCAGAAAAACATGCTGACCAACCTCAAACTCCAAACCTCTACGCCTCACATCGGCGTAACTTTTCTGCCTACTTTGAGCTGTTAACATGCGAGCCCTGATCTTCTGCACAGCGTCGTTTGTCATCTGAAGTAACTCGGGTCCTAGAACCTGTCTATCGCCAACCTCCTCCCAAAACACTGGGGATCTACAACGCTTACCATACAGCGCTTCAAAAGAAGCCATCTAAATAGTCGATCGATAGTTTATTGTTGTGGCGAACTCCATCAAATACAGGTACTGGTCCCAACTGCCTGGAAAGTCCAAAACACATGCTCTCAACATATCTTCCAAAATCTGATTCACCCTCTCGGTCTGACCATCGGTTTAAAGGTGAAAGGCATCTGGCTGAAGTTGCGCTTTCGCTTCCCATACCCCTTCCTCGAGCGCTCGAGCGGGATGTGAACCGAGAATCTGATCCGACACTATCTTCGCGGTACCCGTGGTACCGAACAATCTGCTCCAAAAATAACTGTGCCCACTGCTCCACGGTATAACTAATCCTGCCGGGGATAAAGTGTGCACTCTTAGTCAGTCGGTCCACAATTACCCAGATCTGAGTAAACCCTCTAGGTGTCCTCGGCAACCCTGAGATATAATCCATCGAAATCTCGTCCCACTTCCATTGTGGAACACTCAACGGCTGCAACAAACCTGCAGGCTTCTGTCTGGGAGCCTTCACTTGCTGACAAGTGAGACACCGGCTAACAAACTCAGCTATGTCCCTCTTCATACCCATCCACCAAAACGTCTGCTTGAGATCCTGATACATCTTGGTACCTCCTGGGTGCCAAGTGAATGGGGAACTATGCGCCTCGGCGAGCAACTCGGCTCGAATCCCTGCGACATCTGGAACGCACAACCGACCTCTGTATCTCAAGCCTCCGTCTGGTGCTACAACAAAGTCAAAATCGCCATCTGCCTCGACTCTCTCAAGCAATCTCTTTAACTTGGGATCACTTAGCTGACTGTCGATGATCCTCTGCTTAAGCGACGGTTGAACGGATAACTGGGCTACCCTGGCTGTAACCTCTCCTAACAAAACTGCGATACCGGCTCGCTCAAACTCCTTCTGCAATTCAACCTGAGAGCTCAAAGAAAGCTACGGAATGCGACGTCTTCCTACTCGATTGCATCACCCACAACGTTGGCCCTTCCGGATGATACAAGATCTCACAATCGTAGTCCTTTACCAACTCGAGCCATCTTCTCTCGCTCATGTTCAACTCCTTCGAGTGAAGAAATACTTAAGGCTCGGTGGTCGGTGAATGCAGTTGAATCCTTTCACCATACAAGTAGTGCCTCCAAATCTTTAGGGCAAAAACAATCTGCAGACCAACTCCATATCATGAGTTGGGTAATTCTTCTCATAGGGCTTCAATCGGGAAGCATAAGCTATCACCTTTCCATGCTTTGCATCAACACACACCTAAAAACCATACTTGGATGCATCATGTAGAACTACGAAACCTCCTGTTACCTCGAGAGCGCCAACACCGCGCGCTGCGTCAAACCGTGCTTAAGCCGGGCAAAACTTTCCTCACATCTAGCATCCCAAACAAAGTCAACACCCTTCTTGGTCGACGGGTTAGGGGTGCCGCCTTAGCGAAAAGTCTTTCACGAAACGCCAGTAATAACTCGCCTGCACTCCAAAAATCGCGAATCTCGGTGACCGCTGACGGTCGCCCATGAACCGATCGCCTCTATCTTTATGGGGTCCACCGCTATACCATCTATCGAAATAATATGACCAAGGAAAGCTACTTTCTCTAGCCAGAATTCACACTTAGAGAACTTTGCGAACAACTGATTTTCTCGCAATGTCTTTGCCAAAACTTGCCTCAAATGCGAAGCATGGTCCTCTTTGTCTTGGAATAAATCAAAATGTCGTCTATGAATACGATGACAAAGTTATCCAAGAATGCCTTGAACACTCTGTCCATCATGTCCATAAACGCTGCAGGGGCGTTCGTTAATCCAAAAGACATAACCACGAACTCATAATGACCATACCTCGATCTGAACGCGGTCTTAGGGATATCAGCATCCCGAATCCTCAACTGATGGTACCCTGACCTCAAATCAATCTTAGAAAATACTAAGGCTCCCTGAAGCTGATCGAATAGATCATCAATACGCGGCAGGGGATACTTATTCTTCACCGTGACTTTATTCAGCTCTCGATAATCTATACATAATCGCATGGATCCATCCTTCTTCTTAACAAACAGGACATGTGCTCCCCACGGGGACACACTCGGACGAATGAAACCTCGATCCAAAGATTTCCTCGCAATCGCACTTTGAGTTCTTTCAACTCAGCGCTGGCGCCATACGATACGGGGCTTTAGAGATGGGAAGAGTCCCTGGCTCCAACTCAATGGTGAAGTCTAACTCCCTCTTCGGGGGTAAACCCGGTAACTCCTCAGGGAAAACATCTGCAAATTCTTGCACCACAGGGACCATGTCAACAGCACAACGCAGAACTATCATCTCCTAACACTTTGCCAAGAAACCCAAAGCTCCTCGAGATAACAATCTACGGGCTTTCACTTCTTTGATCAATGGCGGGCAAATTCACCACGAACACCGCGAAACTTGAAACTTGGCTTCGAGGTGGCTCGAACACAACTTCTTTTGGCGTAGTCTATCATAGCATGGTTCTCCGCCAACCAATCCATACCAAGGATCACATCAAAACCGCTCATAGACGAACTAGGAGGGTAGCATCTAGAGTCTCATCGATATTTGTACCCGCCACTCTTAACTCTACTGCTAACTAACAAACTTACTCCCGAGGGAGTGGCAACACACAGCTCAAACCCTAGAGGTTCGAGTTCCACACAAGCTTGTCTAACAAATGCATCAGATACAAAAGAATGGGTCGAACCCGAATCAAACAACGCAAATGCATAATGCTCTAAGACAAGTAGCGTGCACTGCAATCGCGCATTATCAAAGACGCTCCGCCTCCCGGCGAGTAGTGGCAAACAACCGCCTCGCTTTGGGCCACCGTCCTCGCTGCTTTGTTGCTACATCCTGGAGTACAGAATCGCCATATGCCCTTCCTTGCCACATCTGTAGCAAGCCTTGGGCGATGCTCCACATAATCCAAAATGTGTCCTTCCGCACTTGTTGCACTGAGCCAAGCCGCTGGCCCCGCCTGCTGGGCGATCTCGGGCTCTATCCCGAGGTCGGTCTTGATCCCGACCTTTAGATCGCCCTGCACGGCGAGTCTCTTTGCCCACTGAGCGGAAACCACTAGAAGACCCAAACTTCCTCTTATGTCCGAATCTTCACTGAGCAGTCGAACTAATCGAATCTGAGCAACATAATCCTCAGATCGGCGGATACTTCGAATTATAGATCGTGGCCAACTCCACTGCTCGGTCATAACTCTCAGGAGCGAGTGCTCGAACATCTTGAGCAACCTCTTTCCTCAGCCCACAAATGAATTTCTTAGTCTTGAGCTCCTCAGTTGCAACGAGCTCCGGGGTGAAATAACTATACTCAGAGAACTTCTTTTCGTAGGCAATAATCTCGCCGTAACCACTGCTTTGATTCGAGAAGGCCTCTGCCATCTCCCCGCTGAGCCTCGTCATTAACATACTTAGCTCGAACTTCGTTCTAAAGAACTCCTGTGTGGTGGAGAAGACCCATCTGGTCTAGCTCTATTTTTGGACTCCCACCACCACTCAGCGGTGTCAGTGAGAACATGGGCCGCACATCTCGGCCTCTGCACATCTGGGCATCCCATCACTCTAAAGATGTACTCCATCCTTGCCAACCACCTGTCTGCCACAAGTGGTTCTCTGAAGCATCAAATTTCTTCGGCTTCCACTTGGTGAAATCTTTCAACCACTTGCCAAATTCAGCAGCTCCCTCTTCACTATCAAGTGAATCAGCCTGGTCCTGCTGACCATGTCCCACCGGTTGAGCTACACGGAGCTACTGGGCTACCGGAGCTCTTTGGAGCTCACCGGGGTGCTGTGTTGTATAAGCTGGGTCAATTGGGCTATCTCGTGCCCTAGACTCCTCTCTCTCTGCTTGCTGCTAGCTGCGCTGAGTCTCGACTCTCTGCTCGGCCATTAGGCCCATCATCATATCTCTCATAGCGTAAACATCTCCCCTGAGCTACACCTTGAGGCATAGCGGCCTCCACCCCTACACCGGGCAAGCTAGCATCCGGAGCCACGGGCGCGACCTACGAGCCCGATAAACCACCGGCCGCTTTGGCTCTACAACATCTCGTATTTGCGATTCCGTTGGACTCGCTCCTCTGCGAGTAACCTGCATCATCGGCGATCTACACGGAAACCACTACGGGTTAGCAACTCTCGGACTCCTCTGCCAACAACAAGGATAATGCATGTGTACTTGCATAAAGTATCGTAACAAAACCCTTAGCTTAAAGGACTTAGACAAACCTGGCGGCCGTGGAGTGCCGGAGATCATGGGAACCCAACCTACAAATAGGTTAGTCTACAGAATCTATGACTCTGTGCTCGATATAAATCAGAATGACCCAACCCGAATGGGGTTCTAAAATGGGCCGTTAACTTAATGCATGCAAAAGGAAAACATAAAAGACCCAACCTAGGGTCGGATTGAAACTCTTCAACATAAAAGTGGAAAACATTAAAGCAAACTAAACATTCATTTACAAAATAGTGACTGATCAGTACTTTTCTTAAAATCATCAAAACAGTTCAAACCATAAGTTTTCCATACATACCAAAATCCATTTACATGCTGTATTCAAAATAAAACAAAATAAGACACGACGGAGTGTCAAGAACATCCATGATCTCCCAAATACCTCCGCTAGCCACCTCGGTCTTTCCTGAGTTACCCGAAAGATAAATAAGGGTGAGTATAAAAATACTCGTGAAGAATCCCCAACCGGGTACGATACGATGCAATCAATCATCTAGCAACCTAGTACACGTGCAACAGAGATATCAACACAGATCTTAGCTCAACGAGCTTATTGGACAAATTTGGAGTCCTCGGAAGTCTCCTACTTCCGGCCTAATGATTGGTTCTCCTAACCAATCTCGGGACATCTCTCGAGGGTCTTTCTCCTCACCAGGTTGATCACCTCAAAAACCGATCCCAAGGATGTCCTCAAGGGCCTCTTACCCTTGCTAATAAATCTGGACTATCGGGAGAGTACCCGAAGTCTGGCTCTAAATTGGAAGGAATGGTGTACTCACGAACATTAGCCCGGGGGAGCACTCCGAACCGGCAACTAACGCGTGTGCGCGCACACCGCATGCTCTTCTACAACCGGCGTAAATGTGGGGGCCTAAGGGAAAACTACGCGGGCCAGGTACGCATGCCTAAAACTTGGAAGCGATGCACTGATCACAGTAGCGCGAGGCCCTCGGCGCTCTTCTGTGCAGCCTGATCCACCGACCTGAAGCTAAGAACCGCCAAGGTAGGCTTACACCGCTGGCGGGGTTCCGCTCTAGCGAGCTACAAACTAGGCTTATGCCGATGAGGTAGCTAATTCTCATTGGCTGCCGGGAGGGGAAGTAATATACGTTATGCCTCGCTCTACCCCCGACCGGTGGGGACAAAGTACGTTGTGTCCACTCTCAGCCTCTGGATGATGACAAACCCTAAAACACTAGCTAAGAGTACAGAGTGAGAGATTCCTGGCTAACATATACATTAGACATCAATCATACATATCCTATCATGATACTACGAACTTAAAGCAGGAATCTCGAGCATGCTGGAAGAACAAACCTAGCATGGCACTAACATGTACAACAGGCAAACATGCTAGCAAGAATTCAATCACAAGCTATCCTATCCACTAACATGCTCATAAAAGTAAACAGGCATACAAGGCACAATCAAGAAAGCATCGCAGGGTCAACACAACCACGGTAAGAGATCCTTACCTGGAAACAAGCAGAAAATAATAATTATCACGACCAACGATTAATGACCCTCGAGCTTAAATCGAATCCCGAACAACCTGATTATTACAATAAACACCCTAATTAAATACATAAACAGCAGCCAACAACTCGGAGTCCAAAGAGGGAAAAGACTCGGGAATTACCAACCGAGAAGCACAAGGCTCAAATTAAACAAACAAAGACACACCGGCAGCTGGTCTCAGCCTAGGTGGTCGGGTCAAGGGCGCAGCGCGGGGAGGAGGCCTTGGTGGGGCGCGCGGGAGGCTCGCCGGGCGCGCTCTGCTCGGCAGAAAGCTCACTGGGCGCCTGCTCGGCTCAGCAGGAAGCTCACCGGGAGCGCCGGCGCGACGAGCTCTGAGGACGCTGATGGCGCACGGGCGAGGCTCGGCTAGGCGAAGGCACGCGAGCTGGGAGGCGTGACGCTACAGAGACGCGATGGCGCGCGGGCAAGGCTCGGACGACACACTGGCGACGAGGAACGCGCGCGGTGCTCTGCACGGCGCGGCGGCCGGGTTTCGGGCGAGCTAGGATCGACCAGGCAAGGTCTTGCCGGCACGGGTGGCTCGCATACAGTACCGGTGGCTAGTGGTCGGGGTGAGCAAGGGGGGTTCGGGGCTGGCTAGGGGTCGGGTGAGGGAGAGAGAGAGAGAGAGAGAAATGAAAATTAAAAACACATGGGGAAATTTGGGGATTTTTCTTATTTATTTAATTTCTTTTTTTCCTTTTTTTTTTTCATCCTTATCCTTTTAAAATACAACAAAAGTCCCATTTTTGGCTTCCTCTTCAAGACCCGGCTGAAGCAAATCTTTCCAATAATAAATCTCACTTATAAATCACTAAGGCAAAGGTTTAAAATCCCAAATCCTGACCGGAGAGCAAAAAGACCAAAATACCCTTAAGGGTTAAAAAGCTCTAACGGCCCAACCGATTGCCCATTACTGAACCGAGAGTACCTGGAAAACCGGAATGGAAATCTGGGCCGTTACATCAAATCCCAATGGGAGCACTTAAATTAACAATAATTTTGTTAATTACCAAATCACCTCCAAACTTCCAACCAACTAGCCCAAACTTCTTGGGTCCTGCAACCAACAACAATCAAGCCTCGACAAGGGCAGGAGTGACCCTGGAATCCTGAAAATCCACAAAACCCACGACCAGGGGCAAAAGACCAAAATACCCCTAAGGGTTAAAATAGCTCTAACGGCCCATCCGAACATCCGCATAATGTCCCGAAAACACCTGGGAAACCGAAATAGAAAACTGGGCCGTTACATCCACCCTCTCACTAGGGGAAATTAACAGCTGGGTCACACCGCAAGGGCGTACGGGAGTCTAATCTCTACCTCTCTCTGGGACGGTGTCCCAGCGGTATCTGAATCTATCTGGATACCCTGACAAGCTGCAAACATACATCTTACACTACGGGAAGTTGGCATGATGGTGCTCAGGACCCAAACCAACAACGAGTCAGAACCTGCTCGTCTCCACTCCACAACACTAAACAAGGCATACACTAGATGAAAAGTATTGTAAATACTTAACTCTTTTCTAAAAACAGTAAACTTAGGCATACGTGATGACTGTCGGAGTGCTGGTGATCATGGGGAAAACGACCTACAACAAAAGGTCAGTCTACAGAATCTATGACTCTGAGCTCTGATACCAACTGTAAAGACCCGACCCAAAAGGGGCTCTAAATGGGCCTTTACCCCAATGCATGCATTCAAAGTAAGGACAATATACAAATATGATTGGATTCCAATTAAAATTAAAACATTCAGCATTCAAACAGAAATCAATACAGTTTACTAAAACCTGTCCCTGTCTCCAAGCACCTGTTTCAAGACAAATACATTTCCAAAAGTTTACTATGATCAGAGATTTATTAAAATCATTCAAAACCTTCTCAGATACAACAATGCTGGAATCCACAAAAACATTGGGAAAACATCCTAGGGCTTCGTGCCCGACTACATGAATTCAGGGGAAATAAAAAGACAAGAGTCATAATATAAAAGGTCAGAGATGACAGCAGGTTCCCATGATCACAGCTCCTTCTTCAGCCATCCTGTCTCGCACCTTGGTTACTTGTGGAAAACCACAAAATAAGGGTGAGTAACGAATTACTCAGTAAGAATCCCCAACCGGGGTACAATACGATATACATGGTCATCTAGCCAAAAGATATGCAAGCTATGAATATAAACACAGAATAGAGCACATAGCTTAAATCCACTTATAAACCTCGGATGCCAACTCAGGGTCTTAGTCCTGAAAATCCATCACACAATACGTTCTATAAGAGAAATAAGTCTCGGCCTCAGCCTGTCTACTGTCGATACGAAAGGTGCACTGGCTCACGATCCCGAGGAGATCTCCAGTCGACGCTATAATGAGCATATGCGCACACCGCATGCTCTCTGCAGACTCGGGGGTCTGGGGTCTAGTGGCAAGTCGCCTGTGTCCATCACCATGCCTAACTAAATCTCTAGATCGGTGTCACCGACATAGGGTGTGAGACTGGACACGTGAACTATGTCGGCTGAACCACCGCACTTGAGGCTAAGGAATCGGTCGTGGTAGGCTTACACCAGAAGCCGCCCTTGCCCTAACAGTGGCAATCAAGGGCTCTTGCCGCCGAACACGCCGAGGACGCGTCTTGCCGCCGGGGACTAGGCATTGCCAAGTCATCATCCCGACCGTTGGGGCATCGCACGCATCGCCACCCTCACCCAAGATTGCGGGGCCTCTGGGTGGGGGTTAGCTAAACCCTACGAGGTCTAGGGACAGAGTGTTACCTCGTGCGTCCTTGCCATGGATGCAAGATACTTTATGCATCTTGGCCCTGGATGAGGCTATCTACCCAACTCTAACCTATCATATCAACTGCAAACAATCCAATACAATCCAATACGTGCTCAACAGATACAACGAACCTAGCATGATACTACGAAGCAAGAACACATAACGAGCATGCCAGAACAGAACAACCTAGCATGGACTAACATGAAGAACAACATAAGAAATCATGCCAGTCGGGAATTTAGAACAGAGCACCTATCACTAAACATGCTGATAAACACAATCAAGCATACAAACAGCATCACATAATATATCGCAGGGCCCACACAACTCCTGTGTAAGAAATCCTTACAGCCGGAGGCAACTACACACAAAATCCTAAGTCGCGATCGAACCCGAAAGTTAGCTACGAGAACCTAACAAACACAATAATAATCACAATCCATAGGCCTAAATATAATAAAATAAACAAGGCTCGGCTCGAGCAACAACTCACGCGCGCGATCGACACGCGGATGAGCGGCGCAAAGACGCCGAGGCTGCTGGCTGGCGCTGTGGGCGCAGAGGTCGCACGCTGACAGCGCTGCCGGCGCGAGCCGCACGCATGGATGAGCGCCGGGCGCGGCGTGAGCGACGGCGCTGAGGCGCAGCGCGCGCGCGCGCGACTCAAGCGAGGACGCAAGCGGGCGAGTGACGCGATGCGGCAGGTGCGAGACAGCTGCGACGGGTGATCTGGGCGGCTGCAACGAGGCTGGTGCTCGCAACAGGCAGCTGCAGGCGTGCGACAGGGGCTGGGCGTGCGACAGGGGCTGTCTTGGCGATCTGGGCGGCCTGGGCTGCGATCTGGGCCGCTCGGGCCTCGGGATTGCTCGCTCTTTGGCGCGCTGGGCTGGGCCGCTGGCTGGATCTTTGCTTAGCGGACGACGCACATACTACGGGGCTGCAAGGGGAGAAGGAGCTCGACTTGGGAGCTAGGGAGAAATGCTTGGGCGGCCAAGGAGCATTTGGAGAACAAGACTCGAAACCCTATTTTCTCTTCTTTTAATCAAATGCACAAAACTCCAAAGATCCAAGGCTAACCAAGATATGTCGCGGAAAGAGTAACAAGAGGTCCCATGTAACGGCCCAGTTTTCTATTTCGGTTACCCAGGTGATTTCGGGTCATTATTCGGATGTTCGGATGGGCCGTTAGAGCTATTTTAACCCTTAGGAGCATTTTGGTATTTTGCTCCCCGGTCAGAGGTTGAGGATTTTCAGGGCTTCAGGGTCATTTCGGCCTTCGTTGAGACTTGATTAATGTTGGTTGCAAGACCCAAGGAGTTTGGGTTAGTTGATTATAAGTTCGGAGACATTCCGGTTGATAGCAAAATTAATTGGAATTTAATTGGTCCCATTGAGATTTGAACCCTTGCCCTAATGGTAAAATTGGAGTTTTTAGAAAAAGAAGATTTAGTTAAAAAGAAAAGAATTTCTTTAGCCGGGACCCGCAAGAGAAAGCCTTGGGAAGGGATTTTAGACCCATTTAAATTAGGAAAAGGAAAAGAAATCCTATTCCCCTTGTTTTGGAAAAATCTCTCTCTCTCTCTCTCTCTCCTAGCCGACCTCACCAAGAAACCCTAGCCGCCCTAGCCGCACCCCCGCCAAATTTCTACTCAAATTTGCGCGCAGCGGCCAGTGCTCGGCCCAGCGCACCAGCAGGCCACCGCTCGGCCAGCGCACCAGCAGCCCAAAGAAATTTCACGCCCAGCGCGCCAGACGCCTGCAGATCGCCCATGCCAGCGCGCCGCCCGTCGATCGCTTGCCTCGCTCGCCCGGCCCGAAGCGTCGCGCGTTCCGCACCAGAGCCGCCCGAGACGCGCCGCACGCTCCGCTGCTTTGCCGCCGCCGACGCGACGCGTCGCGCATTTGTCTCCTCGCAGAACCGACGTCCCGCTTACCACGCGCGCCGAGCCAGCGCCAGCGCCAGCCTCGCCAGCGCAGCGCCCAATTTTGGCGCCCGCGCCATTTGCCACCCTCAAAGCCGCCTCCTTCTTTGCTTGCTGCGAGAGGCGTGTGCCTTCTCGGTTGGTAAATTCCCGAGCCTCCACCCTTTGGACTTCCCGATTTTAGATGTTTGTTTATTAATTAGGATATTTTATTACTTGCTTAGGTTGCTCGGGTTCGCTTAAAAGCTCGAGGGTCGTTATTTGATTCGGGATAGTTAACCTCCACTTATTTCCGTGTAAGGATTCTTACCCGGGTTGTGTGGACCTCTGCGAATAGTTGATAGCACGATTCTCAGTAATTATATGAGTTTCTAGTGATAGGTTACATGTTTTCTTTTGATTCATGTTCGTGACATGTTTACATCCCGTTAGTTCCATGTTAGGCTTTCCTATCTTGATAGAACCGTCTTTTGCCATTTGTATCTTTGCTAGATCCAAGTTACTGGTTAGATGTGCGATGTATAGTATAGAGGACCGTCGAGGCAACTAGTTTGGGGTCCCGCCGCAAGACCCGGCGGACATCCGGAGGTGTAAGGCCCTATGGGCATCCTAGGTGTGTAAGGCCCACCGGGCATCACCGAATACGGAGGTGTAAGGCCCTATGGGCATCCTAGGTGTGTAAGGCCCACTGGGCATCACTGATTCTGGAGGTGTAAGGCCCTATGGGCATCCTAGGTGTGTAAGGCCCACTGGGCATCACTGATTCTGGAGGTGTAAGGCCCTATGGGCATCCTAGGTGTGTAAGGCCCACTGGGCATCACTGATTCTGAAGGTGTAAGGCCCGATGGGCATCCTAAGTGTGTAAGGCCCCACTGGGCATCACTGTGTCCTAAGTATGTAAGGCCCCACTGGGCATCACTGTGTCCTAGGTTGTGTAAGGCCCGAAGGGCATCCAAATGTAGGACCTAGGAGAGGCTATAGATGGAAGCCCTTGAGTAGGCTCGCCTTTGAAGTAGCTCATAGCCTACACCAACCATGCCCGCTCTAAGTCTTTGTATGGTTGCCTGTCCGTGTGCTAAATGAGATGATTTCGTATTGTACCCCGATTGGGGATTCTTACTGAGTATGTTTATACTCACCCTTATTTTCTGTGGTTTTCCACCAGGTAACTTGGGACAGAGGCTGGATGGCTAGGAGGAGGCTGCTGGATGATCATGGATAGCTGACTCTGAGTTGCACGTTCTTTCATTGTGTTTATGATTTAGCATGTAGTGGGACTTGAGTCCCTAGGAAAAATACTCGAAAACTATTTGATGATTCTCGTACCGTTTCCCTTGATTTGTTTTTAAGAAAGAACTGATCAGTTATCTACCTGTTTATTTTAAATGGAACTATATTTTCCTTGTTTTGAATGTGCTTACTTCAAAGATTTAAATTTCAAACTCTGATCGACGTTTTACATTCCTAATCATGCATGCTAAGTAAGGACTTTAGGATAGCGACCGTTTCTTGGGTCGGGTCTTTACAGTTGGTATCAGAGCTCAGAGTTATAGGTTCTGTAGACTGACCTGCAGTTGTAGGTTGTTTTCCATGATCATCGCCCTCTCAGGCTGTACCATCGGTATGTCCATAAGTTTAAGGTTAATGGTTAAGAATTACAATACTGCATCTAGTATACATGTGTTACCCTTGTTGGGCAGTGAGAGCCCCAGCGTGGGCTAGTTTTTATGCCTTGTGTAGACCGCCAGTTGTTGATTACACATTGAGGAGCAGGGACGTTTGGTATGTCCAAACGAGGAGTTGGACTGATCGTGTTGTTGTTGAGACCACGTCCAGGGTTGTCTAGACCCGTAGGCCAGTTTTGGCCCTGGCAGTTGAGCAGCCAAGAGGAGGGGGTAGAGGCTAGTCTACCTCAGAGCGAGACTCCTTGAGCAAAGTGTGCTCCCGCCATGAGAGAGTTGATGGCTGGTCTTTTAGCTATCAGAGGGCGGAGACCCAGGCGCAGATTGTAGCGCGTAGTGAGGAGTCCCGGGTGCAGATAGCCTAATCATGCATGCTAAGTAAGGACTTTAGGATAGCGACCGTTTCTTGGGTCGGGTCTTTACATCCCAATAGCTCAACTGGCACACAACCCAACAGGCATTCTAGGAGACCTGGGTTCGAATCCCAGCTACAACACAATTTCCTCTATTTTTACTTTTGCATCTATCCAAGCTCAAACCCATCCACAAAGCCTAAAAAACCTACATAAACCCATCCAATAATTTTAGCAACTGGAAAAAGACATAAACGGCCCGACCAAATTACCAAAATACCCCTAGAGCATACCTGATAGATCGGGATGAAAACCTGGGCCGTTACATTGGCCAAACACCAAAGGAAGCAATTCGACTTTGAGGAGAACAAGGAGAAGAGAGAACTTATATGAATCTTGACCTTGGTTCTTGTTCTTGGAGGATTCGACAAGGGAAGAGGGGGAGAGAGTGTGAATTCGCAAGGGTGGGAGAGGGGAGAGTGTGTGCGGCAAAAGCAAGGGAGAAAATTAGGGTTTCTTTGATTTTTTTTTTCCTTTTCCTAACGTAATTAGGTTTTGGCGACCCAAACCCCTTCCCAGGGCTTTCCTCCTTCGAGTCCCAGCTAACGCATCTTATTTTACTCATTTAAACCAAGCTTCCAAATTAACTTTAGGTCAAGGGTTCAAATCCCAATGGAGGCACTTTAATTTACATTAATTTTGTTAATAACCAAACCACCTCCAAACTTCCGAACAACTAGCACAAACTTCTTGGGTCTTGCAACCAACAACAGTCAAGCCTCGATAAAGGGCAGGAATGACCATAGAATCTTGAAAATCCACAAACCCTGACCGGGGAACAAAAAGACCAAAATACCCCTAAGGGTTAAAATGGCTTTAACGGCCCAACCGAACAACCGAATATTGAACCGAAAGCACCTGGGAAACCGGAATAGAAAACTGGGTCGTTACAATACTCCCTCCTTTTAAGACTTTCGTCCCCGAAAGTCCTAAAACGAAAAAAAATCTAGGAAAACTCCACTGATCCTTAACCAACCGAACTCCCAGTTAAGACAACACTAGTTCTTCTTCGAAACCCAAACCCTCTTGGGTTCCCAAAGGCTCAAAGCCACACTGCCATCCAGTCTACCACAAACTATCTCAACCAAGACTGGACATACACTTAACTCCGAAGAAAGAGATGCGATAGTGCTAGTCGGTAAGCCACATCCTCTGACTAACACCAACTCTCAAACAGTCTTACGACCCTAGGGCTCACTTATCCCTGCTGACCCAACTCGGAACGCCTCCCTACGGCGCTACTCTCAGCAAACTCGTGAATGCTCACAGCTATTAACAAACAGCCTCAACCCTACACCATGCTGACCAAACAACTGAACCTCCCGGGTTCCAGAAACTAATCGGCCTACTCTTACTTTACAAGAGACCAGCGAACCCCAATGTTTGCCTACAAGCCTTAACGAAATCCAATCGAACCACCAACTGGCGACTGATCCTAAAGGAAAACTTCTCCAACTAGTACGCTTGTACAACACTTAAGCAACCATCTTAAAGAGAAATTGTCGCACCAAAGTCAAGGGGCACATTCCTGGTTCACCAGACGGCTAACACCACTCACACCAGCTGAAACTTCAGCTAAAACCACCCTTAAACGACAAGGTCCAGGCACAGGCTCCACTCGGCCAAACCAACAAACTGAAGCCCCTAATCGGCCGACCGCAAACTTTCCAATGCAATCCTATCAGAAACTGGCCTAAGTGAACATCGCCAGACAAGAAAACAACCAACATTCCTCTCATGGAAATCTCGAGCAGCAAGGAATAAAACATCACGCGGCTACTTGCAACACAACACCTTGAGGATAACAGCTCAAAGGTTTTACCAACCAATGCCACGACACCTCTGTGCCAACCCACTCAACTGTGGCTCAGCTATAACGCCAACTGCGAACGCACAACAACTAGGAACAAAGCCCAAGAAGGGCTTGCTCTGTACAAACTCAACCCAAGCTTACAAAGAGCGAAGCTCGCCTCCAAGCTACCACTCAACTCTTAAGTCCAACTGGCTACTCAAAGGACTTCCTTCTTTTAGCTTAGACCTATCTCATCTTCCAACCAGAAACTCCACACCTGGAACATCGTGAGGGATACAGATAACGACAACCACAAGCTTGCGGATCATGAGCATCACGAACCAGCAAGACTACCTCAAAAGTTAATACTCGAGGCTGGCATCCACGGTGCAACTCAACCACCATAGAAACTAGGGGTTCTTCAAACTCCAAAGATCCAACAACTTTCCAGCAACAACTCAAGCTCTTGAACTGGCTGGCCTCTGCCCTCGTGGGGTCAAACAACTTTCCGCTTGCCAACAACACAATGAAGGGAACCTCTCGCTGGGCTGACCGCTGCCCCACTCTAATCAACTACAGAACTTCGGAGATAAGCTGACTCCTCCTATACGGGAATGATTCCCCAGCAAGTGGGCTTCCGAAGGACAGCGAACTTCACACACGCTAGCTGTCTTGCTCATCAAAGGGTAACAACAACCAATTCTCTCAGAAGCAACAACCGAGGGATCCCACAATCGATTGAACCACCATCTTAGAACTAGCAGTACTTACTCAACCACCGAGGGAGGGGTCAACTCCCGAAACTTCCTGACTAGGAACAAGTCCTCAGGGCAGCGCCCGCTTGATCGAACCAAGCAAGCTCTTGAAACAGCATGAGAACCACACCTTGGTCAACACCAAGCACCACCTTGCTAAGAATTATGGAAACCAACGCGGAGGTTACTAAGATCAACTCTAGCTTGTCAACCGACTACAAGCATCCAACAACTGAACCGAGGAACACTGCCTGGGTCTGACTGAGCTCTGGTGAGGCTCTCCACAACCTAGGGTTCCTCCGATCACCCTACGACACACACTGTCGTCAAATGGTCTAACAGACATCTGGCTACACGAGCACAACTTCCTTCAGCATCTCAACTCGCTGGCCAACTCCAACTCCTTGAAACCCATGAAGACTAGAAACGCTACATAATGTGTCATCCTCCTACACAAAGCATCAGCCACATCGTAGCTTTTACCCAGGGTAAGGATCCAAACAACACTCTTAGCTATGACGGCCAGAAACTGCGCGGCTTCGCTACCACCGCTCTTGTTTAGTTCCAACTGAACTCCAACCATCGATCAACAAGAAGTTCCTCTAACCAGGTCAAGGTCCAACTAGCGAAACTTGCTTAAACAACAACCCAGCTACTGTAAAGACCCGTCCCAAAAGGGGCTCTAAATGGGCCTTTACCCCAATGCATGTATTGAAAATAAAAGACATTATGAAAAATACATTTCGGATCCCAAGTAAAAACAGAAACATTCAATAATCAAAACATACATTTCTAAAAGCATACTCTGATCAGAGATTTATTTAAACCATTTAAACATTCCACAAGTACAAATATGCTGGAATCCATAAAACGTAAGAAAACATCCTAGGGCTCCGTGCCCGTCTACATGCATTCAGGGAAATAACAAAAGTCAAGAGTCATGATATAATAAAATGGTCGAGATGACAAAGAGGATTCCATGATCACAGCTCTCCTCCTTCACCATCCTGTCTCGCGCCTTGGTTACTGTGGAAAACCACGAGAATAAGGGTGAGTAACGAATTACCCAAGAAGAATCCCCAACCGATGTACAATACGATATACATGATCATCTAGAAGAATGTATGCAAGCTATGAGTACAAACACAGAGCGGAGCACATAGCTAAGTTCACACTTGGACCTCGGATGCCAACTCGTGGTCTTAGTCCGGAAAATACCACAACACACTATACGCGCTATACGGGAACAAGTCCCGGCCTCGGCTTCATCTCGACGATATGAAAGGTGCACCGCTCAAGATCCCGAGGAGCTCTCCGGTCGGCGCCAGAATGAGCGTAAGCGCGCGCACCGCATGCTACCGCAAACTCGGGGTGCCGGGTCTAGTGGCAAGCCGCCCGTGTTCGATCCACCATGCCTAACTAAATCTCTCGGATCGGTGTCACCGACATAGGGGTGTGAGACTGGACACGTGAACTATGTCGGCTGTACCACCGCACTGAGGCTAAGGAACCGGTCGTGGTAGGCTTACACCGAGGAGCGGTCCTTGCCCTAACAGTGGCAATCAAGGGCTACGGCCGAACACGCCGAGGACGTGCCGATCGCCGGGACGCAGGCAATGCCAAGTCATCATCCCGACCGTTGGGGCATTTAACGATCGCCACCCTCACCCAAGATTGCGGGGCCACCCGTTAGGGTTAGCTAAACCCTAACGGGATCGGGACTTGAGTACCATCTCGTGCGTCCACTGCTCGGGGATGCAAGTTACGTTATGCATCCGGCCCGGATGATGCTACCTACTTGAACCCTAAACCATAACAATAATAACAATTCATTCAATGCACCCAATACGTGCTCAATGTATACAAGGAACCTAGCATGATACTACGAAGCAAGAACAGATATCGAACATGCCGAGAATGGAACAACCTAGCATGGGCTAACATGAGAAACAATACAAGAGTTCATGCCACCGAGAATTGAAACGAGCACCTAGGGCTAAACATGCTAATAATCATACACGAGCATACAAAACAACAATCACAAATATACCGCAGGCCCACACACAACTCCGTAAGAAATCCTTACCTTGGTCGGGAGGCTTCTACACACAAATCCTAAGTCTGCGGAACAATCCCGAGCTAGCGAGCGGAACCTAGCAAACCAATAATAATCAAGATCTAAAACGTCTAAACAACAATAGAAACGAAGAAGCTCGGCTCGGGAACTCACGCGACACGGCGACACGAGCTTGGAGCTGGCTGCAAGCCGGCACGGCAGGCTGGCGCGCTTGCCGGCGCCCGCAACGACGGCACGGATGCACGGCGGGGACGCGCGCGCGCGCGCGAAGCGCGTCTGAGCGTCGGGCGAGCGGCGGCTTCGGCGAAAAGCGCCACGGGTCTTGGCGTCGCGGCAAGCGCGACGGACGCGGCTGGCGCGGCGCGCAGCTTCGGCGGCGCGCGCTGGCGGCGCTGGCGTCTGGCGTCTCGCTTCTTGCTGCGCGATCGCACGATCCGCGAAGCGATGGCGTCGGCGGGCCTTCAACGAGATCCGGGCGACTCGGTGAGCGATGGCGTCGCGGCGGGGGCTGCTCAACGGATCTGGGCGATCTGGTGCGGCGGCAGGCGATCGTACTCTCTGCGGCGCGATCCGGCGTCGCGATCTGGCCGGTACCGACGATGGCTCTGCTTTGGCTTCTCTCGGTGGCGCAATCAACACAAACACACACAACACTCTACTTCTTACCTTCGGCCAAAGATCAAAACCAAATGAGGAGATGAAGAGGATGAAGACTTACCTTAATGATGATGATCGAACCCAAGGAGATGCAAGGGAAAGAAGAATCGGCAAGGGCTATGGAGAGGAGAGCTTGTGCGGCCAAGAGGAGATTTGGAGAAGAAGATGGAATAAACCTAATTTCTATTTCATTTAACCAAATGCACCAAAACTCCAAAATCCAAGGCTAACCATAAAATGATGCAGAAGAGCAACAAGAGCACCTAATGGCTCAAATGGCACACCTCTCTACAAGCTTCCCGGAGACCGGGTTCAAATCCCTACTGCAAGACAAATTCCTTTATTTTTACTTTTGCAACAACCCTTGCTCAAACCAAACCACAAACCCCTCCAAAACCTACATAAAACCATCCAATAATTTTAGTAATCGAAAAGACACAAACGACTCCGACGGCCCGACCAAATTACCAAATTACCCCTAGGGCATACCGAAAGACCGGAAGAAAAACACAGGTCGTTACAATATTCCCTCCTTTTTATGACTTTCGTCCTCGAAAGTCCTTAAGACAAAAATTTCGGGTAAATGCAATCTCATCTCGTCTTCCCGCTCCCAAGTGGCTTCCTCGTAACCCCGACTCTTCCATCAACCTTTACTAAACGAATCTCGCGATTACGCAACGTCTTGGTCTCAAAGGCAAGGATCCTCACCGGCTTCTCCTCGAAATTCAAATCCTCATTCACCAAAAAGGCTCAAAGTCCACAATGTGCGACGGTCCGGCACATCTTGCCTCAACATCGATACATGAAAAACACTATGCACCACCGATAGTGACGGAGGAAGGGCTAACCGGTAAGCAACTCTGCCAATCCTCTCTAGGATCTCAAATGGACCAACAAAACGGGGACTCAACTTCCCACGCTTACCAAACCTCGTAACACACCTCGCATCGGAGCAACCTTAAGGAACACATGCCGACCAACCTCAAACTCCAAATCTCGACGCCAACATCGGCGTAACTCTTCTGCTCTGCTCTGCTGCTTTGTCAACATACATACGAGCTCTAATCTTCTCGCCTTTGCACCATTGGTCAATCTGCGGTAACTCGGGACCCAAAACTCGTCTATCACCAACCTCTTCCCGAACACGGGGGACCGACAAACGCTTACCATACAAAGCCTCGAATGGAGCCATCTCGAATCGTCGACTGTAGTAATCGTTGTTATAGGAAAACTCCATCAAAATACTGATCATGGTCCCAATCGCTGGGAAATCCAACACACAAGCCCTCAACATATCCTCGAGGATCTGATTCACTCTCTCGGTCGACCATCCGTCCGAGGTGAAAAGTCAGTCTTTGGCAGATCTGTGCCCAAACCCTTCTCGAGTGCTCTCCGAAACGAGAAGTGAACCATGAGTCACGATCGACACAATCCTCACCGGCACACCATGATAACGGATGATCTGTTCCAAAAACAATCAGCGCCCCTTTGTTCCACGGTATAAGTGTCTCTACCGGGAATGAAGTGTGCGCTCTTGGTCAAACGGTCGACTATCACCCAAATCGAGAGAACTTCCTCGAGTCCTTGGCAAGCCGAGATAAAGTCCATGGAGATCTCTTCCCATTTCCACTGGGTACACATGGCATTTGCAACAAACCAGCTAGCCTCTGCACAGGTGCCTTCACTTGCCGACAAGTGAGACACCTACTGACAAACTCTGCCACATCTCTCTTCATTCCCATCCACCGGAAGGTCTCACTTAAGGTCTCGATACATCTTGGTACCCCCGGTGCCAAGCAAAAGGGCTGTGGGCCTCCGAGAGCAACTCTGCTCGCAAACTCGCAATATCCGGAACACACAACCGGCCTCTATAAGTCAACCCACCGTCTCGGTGAATATACAAAGTCAAAGTCACCGTCAAGACTAACTCTGTCAACCAACCTCTTAAGTGCGGGGTCACCCAACTGGCACATCTATAATCCATTTGCTTAATCGACGGTGAATAGTCCAATCGAGCTACCACAGCGCGTAACCTCACCCAACAACATCGCAACCTCGGCCGCTCGAACTCTCTCCGCAAAGCGGGCTGGGAACTCAACAATGCCGCGAGTGCGGCGTCTTTCTACTCAAAGCATCGGCCACTACATTGGCTTTACCGGATGGTACAAAATCTCGCAGTCATAATCCTTTACCAACTCTAACCATCTCCTCTCGCTCATATTCAACTCCTTCGAGTAAACAGATACTTGAGGCTCGTGATCGGTAAACATCTCGAATCCGCTCACCATACGGTAATGCCTCCAAATCTTGATTGCAAACACCATCACTGCCAACTCCATATCATGAGTCGGGTAGTTCTGCTCATACGGCTTGGTGACGGGAAGCATAGGCAATGACCTTCCCGTCTTTGCATCAACACACAACCTAATCCAAACTTGGAAGCATCACTTTGTAGACCACGAAACCACTGTCCCCTCCGGATCGCCAACATCTTTGAAGTCAAACTACGCTTGAACTCGCAAAGCTCTCATCACACTCTGCTGTCCCAAACAAACTCGACACCCTTCCTCGTCCGACGAGTGAGGGGCGAGGCTAAAGCGAAAAGTCCTTGACGAACCGACGGTAGTAACTCGCCAAACCCGTAAAGTCGCGAATCTCGGCAAATCGAAGTCGGCTTGGCCCATGAACTCACCGCCTCAATCTTCGCGGGGTCCACGGCTATACCATCTCTCGAAACCACGTGGCCTAGGAAGGCCACCGCTCAAACTGTAATCACATTTGGAAAACTTCGCATAAAGCCGGTTTTCCCTCAAAGCCGCCAATACTCGCCTCAAATGCTCTGCATGGTCTTCTTTAGACCTCGAATAAATCAGAATATCGTCAATGAACACGATGACGAAAGCCGTCCAAAAATGATTTGAACACCCTATCCATCATGTCCATGAATGCACTGGGGGCATTGGTCAATCCAAACGACATGACCACAAACTCATAGTGACCATATCTAGACACGAAAGTCGTCTTAGGAATGTCGGCATCCCCGATCCGCAATCGATGGTAACCGGATCTCGGATCTATCTTGGAGAACACGAAGCTCCTCAAGCCGATCGAACAAATCGTCGATACGGGCAACGGATACTTATTCTTCATGTCACCTTATTAAGCTCGCGGTAATCAATACATAAGCGCATAGAACCATCCTTCTTTTTCACAAACAGAATCGGTGCTCCCCACGGGACACACTCGGACGGATGAACCCTCGATCTAACATCTCCTGCAATCAATCTTCGATTCCTTTAACTCACTGGCGCCATACGATCACGGAGCCTTCGAGATAGGGAGGGTCCTGGCTCGAGCTCAATTGTGAAGTCAACCTCTCTCTTCGGGGCAACCCCGTAACTCTCCTCGAGAAACACGTCCGCAAACTCCCGCACGACCGGCACTGATCAACAGACAATGAGGGGCGGCTCTTCCCGCACAACTTGGCTAGATAGCCCCAAGCTCCATGAGCTAGCAACCGACGAGCTTTCACGGTGACACCATCGGCGGGCAAACTCCACCTGGACTCCACGAAACTTAAAGTCAATGACCTGGCGGCTGAACACTACTTCTTTCCGGTGGCGGTCAATCAACGCGTGGTTAGCGACCAACCACTCCATACCAAGAATCACATCAAAACCGCTCATAGGCGTAACTTTGAGCGTAGCCACAAGCAACTCTCCGGATATCTCGATCCGACCATCCCTAATCTTATCTCTAGCCAACATATTAACTCCCGAAGGAGTTGCAACAGATAACTCGAAACCTAGAGGCTCTAGTCTTAACTTAGCATGCTCAAGAAACAACACGGATACAAATGAATGCGTGAAACTGAATCAAACAAGACAAATGCGCAGTGATCTAAAACAAGAAGCGTACACCCCGCGGCGGCATCCGTGCGCTCGACCTCTGACGGGTCGTAGCAAACACTCGACCTCGCTGCTGCTTTGGGCCGAGCCGCCATAGCCGGGTGATCACAAAAAGCGGGCCATGTGCCCCTCTCTACCACAACGGAAGCACAATCTAGGTCCACCGACAAGCTCCTCAGCGTGGACTTTCCCACAAGTAGCACAAGCGGGAACTCGCTCGGTCCTCCCTGCTGTCGGGGCTGAAACGGACTGAGCTCTCCGTGATCTCTGCTTCGAAGCGCCCTTGGCGGCGGCGCCGCCGCCTCCCGAAAAATCAAACTTCCTCTTACGCCCCACACCGCTGGGACAGACGCGAAACAGAGCGGCAACAACCCGCTCAGCAGATACTTCCCATTATAGATCGTGGCTAATCGACAGCCCTAGCATAAGTGTCGGGGGCACGAGCCACGACATCTGGGAAACACCTGCCTCAATCCGATATGAACTTCCGAATCTTCACTCTGGGGTGGCAATCAACCGAGGAGCAAAATATCCATACTCTAAGAACTTGCGCTCATATTCCTCAATGGAATCGAACTCGCTTCGAGTTTACGGAAGAGCTCCACCATCTTCTCTTGAGCCTCATCACCGATGAACTTTACCTTGAACTCGGCCTTGAAGAACTCCCAAGTAGCGGGTGGAGACCCACCGGTCTCTCGCTCAAGGTGGACTCCCACCACCATCTCGTTGTGCCTCCTAGCACATGAGCCGCACACCTCGGCCTCTGAATATCGGGGCACACCATGATCGTGAAGGTGTACTCCAAATGGGCAATCCACACAGCCGCCGCTAACGCATCACCGGTGGCATCAAACTTCTCGAGCTTCCACTTCACAAAATCCTTGACCACCTACCCAAATCCTCGGCACCCTCTGCCATATATCGCCTCTGGGGCTACTTGCTCTGTGGAGCCGAGGTGCTGCTTGAGCTCTGCTTGAACCAATCGAGTCAATCGCTCGATCGGGCTCGGGACTCTTCCGCCGCGCGCCGCCAACAAGGCACAGGTCTCGCCCTCTGGTCACTCAACATGCGACCATAAAAGCCCTCATAGACTCAAAGAAACTCTGCTCCAGAGCGATCTCCACGGCGCTTCGATCGCCTCAACGCCCGCTCTAGGCGTAACGGAGGAGCTGCTGGTGTGTAAAGACCCACCCAAAAGGGGCTCTAAATGGGCCTTTACCCCAATGCATGTATTGAAAATAAAAGACATTATGAAAAATACATTTGGATCCCAAGTAAAAACAAACATTCAATAATCAAAACATACATTTCTAAAAGCATACTCGATCGAGATTTATTTAAACCATTTAAACATTCCACAAGTACAAATATGTTGGAATCCATAAAACGTAAGAAAACATCCTAGGGCTCGTGCCCGTCTACATGCATTCGGGGAAATAACAAAAGTCAAGAGTCATGATATAATAAAATGGTCGAGAGATGAGCAGGATTTCCATGATCACGGCTCCTCCTTCACCATCCTGTCTCGCGCCTTGATTACCCGTGGAAAACCACGTAATAAGGGTGAGTAACGAATTACCCAGTAGAAGAATCCCCAACCGGGTATACAATACGATATACATGATCATCTAGAAGAATGTATGCAAGCTATGAGTACAAACACAGAGCGGAGCACATAGCTAAGTCCACACTTGGACCTCGGATGCCAACTCAGGGTCTTAGTCCGGAAATACCACAACACACTATACGCGCTATACGGGAACAAGTCCCGGCCTCAGCCTGTCTACTGTCGATACGAAAGGTGCACTAGCTCAAGATCCCGAGGAGCTCTCCGGTCGACGCTGTAATGAGCGTAAGCATGCACCGCGTGCTTCTACAGACTATGGGGGGTGCCGGGTCTAGTGGCAAGCTGCCCATATCCGGATACCACGCCTAACTAAATCTCTGGATCGGTGTCACTGACATAGGGGTGTGAGACCTGGACACGTGAACTATGTCGGCCGTACCACCGCACTTTGAGGCTAAGGAACGGGTCATGGTAGGCTTACACCAGGAAGCCGTCCTTACCTTAACAGGTGGCAATCAAGGGCTACTGCCGAACACGCTGAGGACGTGCGGCCGCCGGGGACTAGGCATTGCCAAGTCATCATCCCGACCGTTGGGGTATCGCTTAGACTACCCACCCTAACCCAAGATTGCAGGGCCTACCGGTTGGGATAGCTAATCCCTCACGGGGTCCAAGGACGGAGAATCGTCTCGAACGTCCTTGCCATAGATGCAAGATACTTTATGCATCGGGCCCGATGATGCTATCTACACGAATTCTAACTCGCCTTAACAATCGACCAAACAATCCAATACGTGCTCGAAAGAATGCAGCAGACCTAGCATGGTACTACGAACAAGAATGAATATGAGCATGCCGAACGGAACAACCTAGCATGGACTAACATGGAAGAACAACATACGAAGTCATGCCAATCAGAAATTGAGCAGAGCACCTAAACTATACATGCGCGATAATCACAAACAGACATACAACATCAATCACATAGAACATCGCAGGGTCCACACAACCCCGTAAGAAATCCTTACCTTGGTCGGGAGGCTTCTACACACAAATCCTAAGTGCGCGAAACAACCCGAGCTAGCTACCGAGAACCTAACAAAACAATGATAATCATAATCCATAAGCCTAAATATAATAAAATAAACAAGGCTCGGCTCAAGGAGCAACTCACGCGGCTCGGTACTGACACGCGGACGAGGCGGCGGCACGCGCGGGCTGGCTGCTTCTTTTGGCGCGACAGCGCGAAGAAGGGGCTGATGGCGGCGGGGACCGCACACCGGGCGCCGACGGGCGGCAGAGGCGCAGCAGCTTGCAGCGCGCATACGAGACGGGCTGGCCGGGCGCAGCGCACGGGCGCAGCGAGCAGCGCGCGGCTACGCGCGCGCGCGACGCAGCGCGCGGCCGCTGCTCGGTGGTGCGCGCGACGGGCCGGGCGGTCAGGCGGCTCGTGCTCTTCTGGCTGCGATCTGGGCACTGGAGCTTGCCGCTAGGCGATCTGGGCGGCTCGGGCTTCTTCTTTGGCAGATCTGGGCATCTTTGGGCACTGCTACAAACACACACACACACAAGCTCTTCTCCTTACCTTCGCCAACAAGAACACCCAATCGAGAAGATGAAGAGGATGAAGACTTACCCTTAATGATGATGAACGATCCAAGGGAGCTGCAAGGATGAAGAATCGGCAAGGAGAGCTTGGGAGAAAGCTTGGGCGGCCACAACTCTTTTGGAGAAGAAAACACAACAAACCTAATTTCTATTTCATTTAACCAAATGCACCAAACACCAAAGATCCAAGGTTAACTAAGATGTGATGCGAGAAAGAGCAACAAGAGCACCTAATGGCTCAATTGGCACACATCTCTACAAGCTTCCCAGAGACCGGGTTCAAACCCCATACTGCAAAGACAATTTCCTTTATTTTTACTTTTGCATCAAACCTTGCTCAAACCAAACCACAAACCCCTCCAAAACCTACAAAAAACCATCCAATAATTTTAGTAATCGAAAAAGACACAAGCGACCACTGACGGCCCGACCAAATTACCAAAATACCCCTAGGGCATACACGAAAGACCGGGATGAAAACACGGTCGTTACAATATTCCCTCCTTTTATGACTTTCGTCCTCGAAAGTCCTTAAGACTGAAACAACACGAGATAATGCATTCTCATCCCGTCCTTCCCGCTCACGAGCGGCCTCCTCGAACTTCGGACTCCTTCACTACTTTTACCAACGGATCTCACTTCTACGCAACGTCTTCGACTCAAGACCAGAAATACTCATAGGCTTCTCCTCAAGCCCTAAACCCTCAATCACGGCAAAGGGCTCAAAGTCCACAATGAGCAATGGGTCCGGCACATGCCGCCCCAACATCGATACATAAAAACACTGTGTACAAATTGTCAACAAACAAACTCAACCCTACAACAAAATCAAGCAAACAACCCCGAACCTTCCAGATTCCAAAACTAAACGGCCTACTCTTACTTCACAAGAGACCAACAAACCTCAAACCTTGACTCTGACCTTAACGAGATACAAACGAACCACCAATCAAGCGGCCGATCCAAAAAGACAAACTTCTCCAACTAGAGCACGTCCACAACACTTAAGCAACCATCTTAAGGAGAAATCGCGAACCAAAGGCAAGGGGCACCATCCCGTACACCGCACGGCTAACAACACTCACACCAGCTGAAACTTCAGCTACGGCCACCTTAAAAAAAAAAAAGGGCCAAGCACAGACTCCACTCGGCCAAGCCAACAAACTAGAACTACTCATCGACCGAACGCAACTTTCCAACGAACACCTACCAGCAACCGACCAAGGAGAACATCGCCAGGCAAGGAACATCCAACATTCCTCTCAAGGAAAACTCGGGAAGCAAGGACTAAACCATCACGCAGCTATCTGCGACACAACACCTTGAGGAAAACAGCTCAACAGCTTACCAACCAATGCCACGGCACCTCTGTGCCAACTCACTCAAACGCGGCTCTGCTAACGCCAACTGGGAACTCACAACAACTAGGAACAAAGCCCGAGAAGGGCTTGCTCAGCAGAACTCAACCCAAACTTATAACGAGCAACGCTCGCCTCCAAGCTACTACTCAACTCTTAAAATCCAACTGGCTACTCAAAGGACTTCCCCTTTAAGCCTAAGCCTAACTCATCTTCCAACCAGAAGCTCCACTCCCAAAACCTCACAAGGAAAACGGATAACGACAACCTCAAAGCTTACGGATCCTGAGCCACACGAATCCGCAAGACTACCTCGCAAGCTATCACTCGAGGCTGGCATCCAAGGAGCAACTCAACCACCACAGAGGCTAGAGGGAAAGGAAATCTTCAATCCCCAAAGAACCAACAACTTGCCAGAACAACTCAACTCTTCTTGCCGGCCTCCGCCCTTGCGGGAACAAACAACTCTTGCTTGCTAACAACACAAAGCGAGGACCCTCTCATTTGGGCTGACCATCGCGCTACTCGATCGACTACACAACTCGGGAGCTAAGTCGACTCACGCCAAACGGAAACGACTTCCCAAAGAAGCAAACTCGGAAGGCGTGAACTCCACACACGCTCGTTGACTTGCTCAAACCCAAGGCAACAACAACCAACTCTCTTGGAAGCAACACCCAAGAGAAAACTCAACCAATCGGACCACCAAACCGAAACAAACAAAGACTTGCTCAATCGCGAGGGGGGGGTCAACTCCCAAAACTTACTTGACTAGGAACAAGACCTCGTATAACGCCCCGGCTAGAACCGAACTAGCTCTCAAACAACAAACGAACCAAATCTTGGCCAAACACTCACAAGAGGCGAGAACAACCTTTACTGCACCTCTAGAGCACCATCCAAGAATCCGCTTAATCGACAAACGACTACTTCCAAGCAACCAACAAACTTTTCCTTCAAGCTAGCGCTTCCACCATTAACTCCAAGACCAAGGGAGTAACTCGACAACTCCCAAGGAAACGGCTCTTACAAGCGGACAACCAACGGACAGAGAACTCCACATACGCTCACTGCCTTGCTCCACCAGAGCAACAACATCCAATCTCACCGGCACAACAAGGGTCCATCTCGATCAACCTCCAAATGCCAAACGGGGCAACTCAACATCCCGGAAACAGAAAAACAACCAATATGGTACAAACCACTCGCCCCCACGAGCAAAACTAAACTCTAACAACTCCAATCCACACCTTGGTCAACACCAAGCATCAACTTGCCACCACACCAAAACCACTCCGACTTTACTCCAAACAAACACTAGCTTGCTAGTCTACCAAGATCGCTAGCAACTCCACCGAGGCTACAACTACACGCCTCCAAAGCTAGCCAATCAAACTCACTAGCTGGGCTCGACCGAGCTCTCGGAGAGGCACTCCACAACCTAGGGTTCTTCGGCAACCCTCGACACACACACCTTCGCCAAGCATACGATCTAACAGACCACCGCTCAATAAACAACTCCAATTTCCAAAGATCCCAACCATGTGGCCAACTCCAACTCCTTGGGAACCTAGAGGACCCAAACGCTACTGAATCGCGCCATCCTCCTACTCAAAACATCGGCCACAACATAACTTCTACCCAAGGAAGGAGCGAACAACTCTCTTAGCCATGACGATCGAAACCACGCGGCTTAGCTACCATCGCTCTTGTTCGGTTTCCAATCAACTCCAACCAACGATCAACAAGAAGATCCGCCAACCAAGCTTAGGCCCAACTTAACAAATCTTGCCTAAGCAACAACTTGATACCACGAGCACGGTATCCTTACCACCTCAACCCAAGCCTTACAACAACCACCGAGTCCAACTTCTCAAGGAACCGAGCACGAGATCTCCAAAGCAAACCCTACATGGATCTCAAACTCTCGCCACGGAACGAACCACACAAAACACACTTGTGTGCACAACTCCCAACCTTCCTTTAGAGATCCAAGACTAACAAGCGCTTTTCCACAAAGCAACGTTAACTCCCGCAATGATACAAACAATCCAAGGAACACCAAAAGTCCCATCTCCACACGATACTCAAAGTGAGGCAACCTTGCTCTACCAAAGCATAATCATGCCAAACCAAACTTACTTTGTACCAAGCCTCTACCAAGGGTGCTTACCCCTAAGGCATCCAAAACCTCTCATGCAAGGCATCACTCATCTCGCCTCAAAAGCATCCAACTCGCCTCATAGGCATCCAAATTCATCCGATAAGCATCCAACTCATGGTCCTCACCGGGCCAAATTCGCATCTACAATGCTCAACTCTCCTCGATTTAGGCACTCGAAGGTAGTTGACCGCACTACCAACCACAAAGAAAATCTCTTGGCCTTAACACTAGCGCGAGACTCACGCGCACCAACATTTACCAACCGGCAACCTTTCTGACTTACTCAACCTCCGAAACACGGGAAGAGGCTCCGCCCTCTCGAGCATCCTTTCGCTTGTAGTCCATCGACTACCACCGAACTAGTCCTCCGCACGACCTAAACGGGTGCAACCGCCATAAACAGATCCAAGGCTAAAGGAGTATGTTTGAACTCCGACGGCATAGAACCATCTGCTATGCCAAGCCAAACTCAAGCTCGAACCGGACTTAGTGCCAAAGTGGCACACCAACCAATGCACCTCAAGTGCTACTACTACCAAATCCACATCCGAGGAAGTGAAACATTGTTAAACAACAAAGAGCTCGCATGGGGGCAAAGATGACCCTTCATCCGCCTCAAGCCACTAACACGGCAACTTGCCAAACAATCGGGCGATCGGGTGGAGACTCGCTAGTCCACCTCTCACAAGGGACTTCCACCACCATCCGATGAACCAAACAAAGACAGAACGGCACACCTCGGCCTCTGAGCAGCGGGGCATCCCACACACGGATGCTAAACTCAAACTCTGGCCAACTACTTTACTACTAGCAGTAGGGACTTACTAAAACATAGAGCTCTACAGGCATCCATTTGCCAAATCGGGCGTCTCCATCAACGCCAACAAACTCATCCGAATAAACTCACTGATCATGCCCTCCCGGAACCTCCGGGCTACAAGAGCTACTGGGGAAAAAATGTCAAACAAACTCGATACCGGGCTATCTCGTGCCGGGACTCCTCACTACGCGCTACAAATCTGCGCTGGTCTCCGCGCTCTCGATAGCTAAAGACACGCCATCAAATCTCTCATGGTGGAGCACACTCTGCTCAAGGAGACTCACTCGAGGCGCCGCTAGCCTCTACCCCCTCCTCTAGGCAACTCAATCTGCGGGCCAAATCGCATGCGGGCCTAACAATCCTGGACGCGGCCTCAACATCAACACGATCGGTCCAACTCCTCGGTCGGACATGCCAAGCGCCACTGCTCCTGCGGGTGCGATCAACATATTGGCGATCGCACGAAGCACCACCACCCTCTCACTAGGGGAAAAGACAAGAATCGGGCCACAAATGGCCAACGGAGTCTAAGCTCTACCTCCCTCTGAACGATGTCCCGGGGCATCCGAATCTATCTGGATACCTCAACAAGCCGCTAAACAAACTGCTGCATCATGAAAAGTTGGCATGATGGCTCACTAAGCCCAAACCAACAACGAGTCGTAACACGCTTCGTCTCGCTACACAACACTACACAAGGCATACACTAGATGAAAGGTATTGTAAATTCTTAACCCTTTTCTAAACAACAATAAACTTAGGCGTACTGATGACCAGTCTTTGCCGTGATCATGGGGAAAATGACCTACAACAAAAGGTCAATCTACGAATCTATGACTCTGAGCTCGATACCAATCAGTAAAGACCCGACCCAAAAGGGGCTCTAAATGGGCCTTTACCCCAATGCATGTATTGAAAATAAAAGACATTATGAAAAATACATTTCGGATCCCAAGTAAAAATGAAAACATTCAATAATCAAAACATACATTTCTAAAAGCATACTGATCGAGATTTATTTAAACCATTTAAACATTCCACAAGTACAAATATGTTGGAATCCATAAAACGTAAGAAAACATCCTAGGGCTCCGTGCCCGTCTACATGCATTCAGGGAAATAACAAAAGTCAAGAGTCATGATATAATAAAATGGTCGAGATGATGAAGCAGGATTTCCATGATCACGCCTCCTCCTTCACCATCCTGTCTCGCGCTTTGATTACCCGTGGAAAACCACGAGAATAAGGGTGAGTAACGAATTACCAGTAAGAATCCCCAACCGGGTACAATACGATATACATGATCATCTAGAAGAATGTATGCAAGCTATGAGTACAAACACGAGAGCGGAGCACATAGCTAAGTCCACACTTGGACCTCGGATGCCAACTCGGGGTCTTAGTCCGGAAATACCACAACACACTATACGCGCTATACGGGAACAAGTCCGGCCTCGGCTGTCTCATCGTCGATACGAAAGGTGCACTAGCTCAAGATCCCGAGGAGCTCTCCGGTCGACGCCAGTAATGAGCGTAAGCATGCACCGCGTGCTTCTACACAACTATGGGGGTGCCGGGTCTAGTGGCAAGCCGCCCATATCCGGATACCACGCCTAACTAAATCTCCGGATCGGTGTCACCGACATAGGGTGTGAGACTCGGACACGTGAACTATGTCACCTGTACCACCGCACTGAGGCTAAGGAACGGGTCATGGTAGGCTTACACCGAGAAGCCGTCCTTACCTTAACAGTGGCAATCAAGGGCTCTTGCCCGAACACGCCGAGGACGTGCGGTTTGCCGGGACTAGGCATTGCCAAGTCATCATCCCGACCGTTGGGGTATCGCTTAGACTACCACCCTCACCCAAGATTGCGGGGCCTACCGGTTGGGATAGCTAATCCTCACGGGGTCCAAGGACGGAGAATGTCTCGAACGTCCTTGCCATAGATGCAAGATACTTTATGCATCGGGCCCGGATGATGCTATCTACACGAATTCTAACTTTGCGCTTTAACAATCAACAAACAATCCAATACGTGCTCGAAAGAATGCAAAGCAGACCTAGCATGGTACTATAGAACAAGAATGAATATGAGCATGCCGAACGGAACAACCTAGCATGGACTAACATGAAAGAACAACATACGAAGTCATGCCACCGAGAATTGAATGTAGCACCTAAACTATACATGTTGATAATCACAAATGGACATACAACATCAATCACATAGAACATCGCGTGGTCCACACAACCCCTGTAAGAAATCCTTACCTTGGTCGGGAGGCTTCTACACACAAATCCTAAGTCATGAACAAACCCGAGCTAGCTACCGAGAACCTAAAAAAACAATGATAATCATAATCCATAAGCCTAAATATAATAAAATAAACAAGGCTCGGCTCGGGAGCAACTCACGCGGCTCGGCCGACACGCGCGACGGGCAAAGACGGGCGGAAATCTTCTTTGGCCGGCGCCGACGGCGCAGAAGGGGGGATGGGCGCGCGGGACCGCACACTCGGCGCGCTGACGGCGGCAGGCGGCGGCGGCTGGGCTTGCGCGCGCGCGCGATGCGGCCGGGCTGGCGCAGCGCACGCGCAGCGCAGCGAGCGGCGCGCGCGCGCGCGCGACGCGGCGCGCGCTGGCCGCTCACCGGTGCGCGCGCGACGGCCGCGACGGGCCGGCGGTCCGGGCGGCTCGGTGCTCGCCTTCTGCGCGATCTGGGCAGCCTGGGCTTGCTGCTAGGCGATCTGGGCGGCCTGGGCTTGCTGCTGGGCAGATCTGGGCATGCTGGGCAGCCTGCTACAAACACACACACACAAGCTCTTCTCCTTACCTTCGGCCAACAAGAACACCCAATCGAGAAGATGAAGAGGATGAAGACTTACCCTAATGATGATGAACGATCCAAGGAGCTGCAAGGATGAAGAATCGGCAAGGAGAGCTTGGGAGAAAGCTTGGGCGGCCACAACTCTTTTGGAGAAGAAAACACAACAAACCTAATTTCTATTTCATTTAACCAAATGCACCAAACACCAAAGATCCAAGGTTAACTAAGATGTGATGCAGAAAGAGCAACAAGAGCACCTAATGGCTCAATTGGCACACATCTCTACAAGCTTCCCAGAGACCGGGTTCAAACCCCTACTGCAAAGACAATTTCCTTTATTTTTACTTTTGCATCAAACCTTGTTCAAACCAAACCACAAACCCCTCCAAAAACCTACAAAAAACCATCCAATAATTTTAGTAACTGGAAAAGACACAAACGACCCTGACGGCCCGACCAAATTACCAAAATACCCCTAGGGCATACCTGAAAGACCGGGATGAAAACCTGGGTCGTTACATGGTGGAATGCCATCAGTCTCAGCTTGGGACGATGTCCCTGCAGTATCAGATCCGATCCTGATACCTCGACCTGCTCTCGAACCTCCTCTCCGATCTTGGTGAATGGCATGCTGGCGATCTACATCCAAACCAACAACGAATCAAAACCTGCCTGTCACCATTCCACAACACCAAACAAGGCATACACTAGATGATAGGTATTGTAAATTCTTAACCCTTTTTCTTTCTAAAACAATAAACCTAGGCGTACCTAATGACTGTCGGAGTGCTGGTGATCATGGAAGGATGACCTACAACAAAGGTCAGTCTCAGAATCTATGACTCGAGCTCGATACCAACCAGTAAAGACCCGTCCCAAAAGGGGCTCTAAATGGGCCTTTACCCCAATGCATGTATTGAAAATAAAAGACATTATGAAAAATACATTTGGATCCCAAGTAAAAACAGAAACATTCAATAATCAAAACATACATTTCTAAAAGCATACTCGATCGAGATTTATTTAAACCATTTAAACATTCCACAAGTACAAATATGCTGGAATCCATAAAACGTAAGAAAACATCCTAGGGCTCCGTGCTGCGTCTACATGCATTCAGGGGGAAATAACAAAAGTCAAGAGTCATGATATAATAAAATGGTCGAGATGACAAAGACGATTCCATGATCACGGCTCCTCCTTGACCATCCTCTGTCTCGCGCTTGGTTACTGTGGAAAACCACGTAATAAGGGTGAGTAACGAATTACCCAGTAAGAATCCCCAACCGGGTACAATACGATATACATGATCATCTAAAAGAATGTATGCAAGCTATGAGTACAAACACAGAGCGGAGCACATAGCTAAGTCCACACTTGGACCTCGGATGCCAACTCGGGTCTTAGTCCGGAAAATACCACAACACACTATACGCGCTATACGGGAACAAGTCCCGGCCTCGGCTGTCTATTGACGATACGAAAGGTGCACTCGCTCAAGATCCCGAGGAGCTCTCCGGTCGGCGTGTAATGAGCGTAAGCGCGCACCGCATGCTCTCGCAAACTCGAGGTGTGCCGGGTCTAGTGGCAAGCCGCCCGTGTTCGATCCACCATGCCTAACTAAATCTCTGGATCGGTGTCACCGACATAGGGGTGTGAGACTCGGACACGTGAACTATGTCGGCTGTACCACCGCACTTTGAGGCTAAGGAACCGGTCGTGGTAGGCTTACACCGAGGAGCGGTCCTTGCCCTAACAGTGGCAATCAAGGGCTACGGCCGAACACGCCGAGGACGCGTGCCGATCGCCGGGGCGAGGCAATGCCAAGTCATCATCCCGACCGTTGGGGCATTTAACGATCGCCACCCTCACCCAAGATTGCGGGGCCACCGTTAGGGTTAGCTAAACCCTAACGGGATCGAGGACGAGTACCATCTCGTGACGCGTCCTCGCGGGGGATGCAAGTTACGTTATGCATCCGGCCCGGATGATGCTACCTACTTGAACCCTAAACCATAACAATAATAACAATTCATTCAATGCGATCCAATACGTGCTCAACGGATACAAGGAACCTAGCATGATACTACGAAGCAAGAACAGATATCGAACATGCCGAGAATGGAACAACCTAGCATGGGCTAACATGAGAAACAATACAAGAGTTCATGCTAGTCGAAAATTGAACGAGCACCTAGGGCTAAACATGCTAATAATCATACACAGCATACAAAACAACAATCACAAATATACCGCAGGGCCCACACAACTCCAAAGAAGAAATCCTTACCTTGGTGGGAGGCTTCTACACACAAATCCTAAGTCATGGAACAATCCCGAGCTAGCGGCGGGAACCTAGCAAACCAATAATAATCGGCATCTAAAACGTCTAAACAACAATAGAAACGTGCAAGCTCGGCTCGGGAACTCACGCGGCATGGCGACACGAGCTTGGAGCTGCTGCAAGCCGGCACTACGGCAGGTCGGGCGCGAGTTGCGCGCCGCACGCAACCGCACGCAACGCACGAATGCCACGCGAGGACGCGCGCGCGGCGGCGAGCGCGCGTCGGGCGTGCGGGCGCGCAACTTCGAAGCGAAGGCGCGCGTAGTCTTTAGCGTCGGCGACGGCGAGCGCGCGATGCGGCCGGGCGCGCGCGCGGTCTTGGGCGTCGACGGCGAGCGATCGCGACGCTTGGGGCGCGGGCGAGCGGCTTCGGCGCGGCACGCGGCGGCGCGCTGGCGTCTGGCGTCTGCTGCTGCGCGCGATATGGCACGATCTGGCGAGCTATGGCGTGCGGCAAGGCTGCTTCAACAGATCGGGCGACCAGTGAGCGATGGCGTCGCGGCGGTACGCTCAACAGATCTGGGCGATCTGGTGCGACGGCAGGGCGATCTGTCTCCTCCTCTGGCGCGATCCGGCGTGTGATCTGCCCGGCTGGACGATGGCTGCTGCTGGCTTCTCTCGGCTGGCTGCAATCAACACAAACACACACAACACTCTACTTCTTACCTTCGGCCAGCATCAAAAACCAAATGAGGAGATGAAGAGGATGAAGACTTACCCGGAATGATGATGATCGAACCCAAGGAGATGCAAGGGAAAGAAGAATCGGCAAGGGCTATGGAGAGGGAGAGCTTGTGCGGCCAAGAGGAGATTTGGAGAAGAAGATGGAATAAACCTAATTTCTATTTCATTTAACCAAATGCACCAAAACTCCAAAATCGAAGGCTAACCATAAAATGATGCAGGAAGAGCAACAAGAGCACCTAATGGCTCAATTGGCACACATCTCCACAAGCTTCCCAGGATACCCGGGTTCAAACCCCAGCTGCAGCACAATTCCTTTTTATTTTTACTTTTGCATCAAACCTTGCTCAAACCAAACCACAAACCCCTCCAAAAACCTACAAAAACCATCCAATAATTTTAGTAACTGGAAAAGACACAAACGACCCTGACGGCCCGACCAAATTACCAAATTACCCCTAGGGCATACCTGAAAGACCGGGAAGAAAAACCTGGGTCGTTACAGCTACGAGCACGGTATCCTTACAACCAAAGTCAGGGCACTAGACAAGAACTAATGCCTTGACACCTCAAGGACTGAGCACTGGTTTCTCAACACAAACCTCTCGTGGTTCCCAAAAGATACACCACGGAACGAGCTACACAAAAGTACACCGGCGTGTTGTAATAGCCCAGGTTTTCATCTCGGTCTTCCAGGTATGCCCTAGGGGTATTTTGGTAATTTGGTCGGGTCGTCGGGGCCGTTTATGTCTTTTTCAGTTGCTAAAATTATTGGATGGTCTTAAGTAGGATTTTGATGCTTTGTGGATGTATTTGGTGTAACGGCCCAGTTTTCTATCCCAGTTCTTGAGGAGCTTCCGGTTCAGATTCAGTGGTTCGGTTGGGTCGTTAGAGCTGTTTTGACCCTTAGGGGTATTTTGGTCTTTTTGCTCCCCGGGCAGGATTTGTGGTTTTTCAGGGCTTCGAGGCAGCTCCTGCCTTTGTTGAGGCTTGTTTGTTGTGGACTGCGAGTCTCGAGATGTTTGGGCTATTCGTTTGGGAGTTCGGTTGTGATTTGGGTTTTGGGCAAAGTTATGGTTGTTTGGGTGTTTCCTTTGGGATTCGAGCCCGTGCCATCAGTGTTGATTTGGGAGGTTGATTTCAGTGAGATTTTTTGTTTGGAAAGGTTGCTTCAGTCGGGTCTTGAAGGAGGAAGCCGGGAAATAGGATTTAAGGATTTTAAGGATTTTTTGAAAATTGGAAAATTTGGATAAAATGGTTTTGGATAAGGATAAAAGAGAAAAAGAAAAAAAAAAGAAATTCCCATTTTTCCCCATTTTTCCCTTTCTCTCTCCTCCAACCCGAGAAGCCCCTCCCAGCCCCCCTTGGTCGCCCGAACCAGCCCCCTGGCCGCCAAGCCGGAGCCAGCCCCAGCGCCCAGCTCGCCCGTGGTTGCGAGCCTAGCCACCCAGCTCGCCCTGCCGCGTCGCATAGTGCCGAGCCCAGCCTTGCTTGCCCCTGCCCTGTGCCGATCGCCCCTGCCCCAGCGTCTCCCAGGTCCGTGTCGCCCGCACTATGCCGAGCGCGCGCGATCTTGCGCGTCGCCCGACCTCGCAAAGATCGCGCGTGCGATCGAGCGCCCGAGCCCGCGCCGCCGCAAGCGCGTCCTCGTGGCGCCTCGTGTCGCTGCGCTGCCTGCGCGCGCGCCGCCCCGTGCTTGCCGAGCTCGTGCCCGCACGCCGTTCCCTATGCCGAAGCCGCGCGCCGCAAGGCGCCTCCGCTCGCTCGCGCCCACTACGCGCTGCGTGCGCTCACGCGCCCAGCGCGCGCCTCCTGCCACCACCAGCCACCCCCCCGAGCCCACCTTCCTGCTATGTGTGTCTTTGGTTGGCCCGAGCCTTGTGGCTTCTCGGATGGTATTTCCCGAGTCTTTTCTTCATTGGGCCCGGATTTATTGGCTGCTGGTTCTGGATTTATTGGGTTGTTTTATTGTGTTTATTTGGGTGCTTTGTTTGATGTTCAGGCTGTTCGGGATCGATTAGAGGCTCGAGGATTCGCTCGTTGATTGTGATTTATTATTATTGTTTTCCTGCTTGTTCCAGGTAAGGATTTCTTACCATGGTCGTGTGGACCCTGCGATATATCTCGATATGCCTTGCTTGTTTGCTGATTGTTATGAGCATGTTAGAGATAGAGCTTTGATTGATTTCTTGCTAGCATGTTTGCCTGATTTTACATGTTAGTGCCATGCTAGGTTTGTTCTGCCAGCATGCTTATGGTTCCTGCTTAAGTTGTAGTATCATGCTAGGTAATGTGATTATTGTCGGTCATTGCTTGCTAGCCAGGAATCATTGATTTTGCTCTGTACTCTTAGATAGAGTTGTAGGGGTTGTCATCATCCAGAGGCTGAGCGGACATAACGTACTTTGTCCCCACTGATCGGGAGTAGTGTGCGAAGCATAACGTATCTTGCTTCCCCCCCTCGGTCGCTAAGGTGGATTTAGCTCAGGTCGGGAGTAAAGTGTGCACAGCATAACGTATCTTGCTACCCCCCCCCCCGACCCGCCGGTTGTGGACTTAGCTACCCACTTCGGCAATAGCCTAGTTTGTAGCCTGCTAGTGCGGAACCCTGCCAACGGTGTAAGCCTACCTTGGTCGGTTCTTAGCTTCAGGTCGGTGGATCAGCCGCATGATGAGCGCCGAGGCCCTCGCGCTCATCGTGATCGGTGACACCGCTTCCGAGTCATAGGCATGTGCACTGCCCGCGTAGTTTGCCCTTAGGCCCCGTGCATTTACGCCGGTTGCGAGGAGCATGCGGTGTGCGCGTACACTCGTTAGTTGCCGGGCCTCGAGAGCTCCCCGGCTAATGTCGTGAGTACACCATTCCTTCCGTTAGAGCCCGACTTCTGGGTACTCTCCCGTAAGTCCAGATTAGTGCAAGGGCAAGGAGGCCCTTGAGGACATTTTAGGGATCGATGTATTCCCGAGTGACAGATACCTCGGTGATGTCCCGAGATTGGTCGATGTATCCAATCCCGAGTTAGGCAGTAGAGACTTCCGATGGCTCCAGATCTTGTTTTATGAGCTCGTTGAGCTATGATCTATGTTGATAGCTGTTTTCTTGCATGTTGAGGTGCTAGATGACTGATGTATCGTATTGTACCCTGGTTGGAGATTCTTACTGAGTATCTTTACACTCACCCTTATTTATCTTTCAGGTAACTTGGGACAACACAAAGAGGGCTAGCGGAGGGAGCTGATTGATCATGGGGAACCGCCGACACTCTGTCTTTTATTATTGCATTGTTTATTCAGCATGTAGATGGACAGGAGTCCTAGGGGAACATTGTTTAAAACGTTGTTTAAATTGTATTGTATATTTTTATAATTACTGTCCAGGTTGTTTTACTTCGTTGATTATGTTTAAATGAAAACTGTTGGTTATGTTTTAAGGGTTCCCCCTTCTCATATGTTTGAAATGATTTTTAAATATGAGCACTAAACCGCTTGATATCATATTTAACTTGCATGCTGAGTGAGAACCCCGGTTTAGGACCATGTTTTGGGTCGGGTTCGTCACAGTTGGTATCAGAGCACAAAGTCATAGATTCTGTAGACTAACCTGCTTTGTAGGTTGTTGTTCCCATGATCATCAGCACTCCACGGCCGCCAGGTTTGTCTGAGTTCAATTAAGCTAAGGGGTAAGAATTTACAATACTTTTCATCTAGCTTTTATGCCTTGTGTAGAGTTGTGGAGCGGAGACGAGCAGGTTCTGACTCGTTGTTGGTTTGGGCTTAGAGAGCCATCATGCCAACTTCCCGCAATGCGAGCAGCTTATTGAGCAGTGAGAGCCCCAGTGTGGGCCAGCATTTATGCTTTGTGCAGATCGCCAGTGTGTCGATCGCACCCAGAGGGAGGCAGAGCTTAGACTCCCGTAGGCCATTTGTGGCCTAGTTGTTGCTTTTCCTCTAGTGAGAGGGTGGAGGTGCTCGTGCAGATCGCCATTGTGTTGATCGCACTCTGAGGAGCAGGACGCTTGGCAGGTCCGACCGAGGAGTTGGACCGTTTGTATTGATGTTGAGGCCGCGTCCAGGGTTGTTTAGCCCGTTGGCCAGAGTTGGCCCTGGCAGTTGAGTTGCCTAGAGGAGGGGGTAGAGGCTAGCACGCCTCAGAGTGAGACTCCTTGAGCAGAGTGTGCTCCAGCCATGAGAGATTTGGATATGGCAGGTCTTCAGCTATCAGAGAGCAGAGACCCAGGCGCAGTTTGTAGCGCGTAGTGAGGAGTCCCGGGCACAGATAGCTCAGCTAACAGAGTTTTGCTTGTTGGTCCTTAGCCTGGTCAGAGTTCAATTGGATCTGAACAAGAGTGGTGGTAGCAAAGCCGCGCAGTTTATGATCGTTATGGCTAAGAGAGCTGTTCGGATCCTTGCCTTGTGCAGAAGGTTTGTTGAGGCTGATGCTTGAGTAGGAGGATGACGCATTCTGTAGCGTCTCCGGTCCTCTTGGTTTTCAAGAGTTGGAGTTGGCCAGCGTAGTTGAGATGCTGGATAGGGTTGTGCCCTTGTAGCCGGTTGTCTGATAGATCGTTTGACGATCGTGTGTGTCGGAGGGTGATCGGAGGATCCCTAGTTTGTGGAGAGCCTCTCCAGAGCTCAGTTAGACCCAGGCAGTGTTCCTTGGGTGAGTTGCTTGCAGACTTGGTAGTCTAGCAAGTTAGTGCTTATTTGGAGCAGAGTCCGGATTTGTTCCGGTTTAGAGGCTAGTTGGAGCTTGGTGTTGACCAAGATTTGGTTCTCTTGATTGTTTCAAGAGCTTGCTCGGTTCGAGTAAGAGGGCGTTGCCCTGAGGGCTTGTTTCTAGTCAGGAAGTTTTTGGGAGTTGACCCCTCCCTCGGCTGTTGAGTAAGTTCTGCTAGTTCTGGTTGGTGGTCCAATCAGTTGAGGTTTCCCTTGGGTGTGCTTCCAAGTTGAGTTGGTTGCTGTTGCCTTGGGTTTGAGCAAGTCAGCGAGCTTGTGTGATGTTCGCTGCCCTTCAGAGGTTTCTTGCTGGGAAATCGTTCCCGTTGAGGAGTCAGCGTAGCTCCTGAGTTGTGTAGTGGATCAGAGTAGCGCAGTGGTTAGCCCAGCGAGTGGGTCTCTGCTTGGTGTTGTTAGCAAGCGAAAGTTGTTTGTTCCCGCAAGGGCGGAGGCCAGCCAGTTTAAGAGTTGAGTTTTTGCTGGTAAGTTGTTGGTTCTTTGGGGTTTGAAGTTTTTCCCCCTAGTTTCCATTGTGGTTGAGTTGCACCATGGATGCCAGCCTCGAGTGTTATCTTTTGAGATAGCCTCGTCAGTTCGTATTCCTTGCGATGTTTCGAGTGTGGAGTTTCTAGTCGCAAGATGAGTTAGGTCTTGGCTAAAAAGGAGGAAGTCCTTTGAGTAGCCAGTTGGACTTAAGAGTTGAGTGGTAACTTGGAGGCAAGCTTTGCTCGCGATGAGCTTGAGTTGAGTTCTGCTGAGCAAGCCTTTCTCGGGCTTTGCTTCTAGTTGTTGTGCTTTCGCAGTTGGCGTTAGCGGAGCCTCAGTTGAGTGAGTTGGCACAGTGGTGCCGTGGCTCTGGTTGGTTAGCCTTTGGGCTGTTCTCCTCAAGCTATTGTGTTGCTAGTAGCTGCGTGATGGTTTGGTCATTGCAGCCCGACATTTTCCGTGAGAGGAGCGTTGGTTGCTTCCTTGCCTGGCAAAGTTCTCCTTGGCCAGTTGCTAGTAGATTTGCATGGAAAAGTTTGTGTTCGGCCGTTGAGAGGCTCCAGTTTGTTGGCTTGGCCGAGTGGAGCTGTGCTGTTTTTGCCCATTTAGGGTTGGCCGTAGTCAAAGTTTCAGCTTGTGCTAGTTGGTAAAGTTTGCCTTTTTGGATCAATCGCCAGTTGGTGGTTCGATTTGTTGTTCGTTAAGGCTTTAGGCAAGCTTTGTGGTTCGCTGGTCTCATGTAAAGTAAGAGTAGGCCGTTTTGTTTCTGGAACCTGAGAGGTTCAGTTGTTTGGCCAGCATGGTGTAGTGTTGAGGCTGTTTGATAACAGCTGTGGGCATTTAGAAAAGTTACGCCAGTGCGTGGCGTTGAGTTTTGGAGTTTGTGCCCAGTTTGCGAGATTGCTGAGAGTAACACCGTAGAGAGGTGTTCAGTGTTGGATTAGCAGGGTTTTGATTGAGCCCCTGGTTTGTAGGGCCTTCTGAGATCCTTGAGCGGATCGGAGCAGTGGCCTTTCGGTTAGCCTTGCCCATTCTTTGTTGAAATAGTCTGTGGTAGACTGGATAGCTTTGTGGCTTTGAGCCTTTGAGAACCCAAGAGGGTTTGGTTCTCGAAGATGGGCTAGTGTTGTCTTAGCCGAGAAGTTCAGTTGGCTAGGAATCAGTGGAGTATTCCTAGAGCCGTTTCGTCTTAGGACTTTCGAGGACGAAAGTTGTAACGGCCAAACCCATCGCTAGCCAAGATATTGTCCGCTTTGGCCCACTGGCCTCACAGATTTGTTTCTCCCCCCCATGGGAAAACGCGTCTTGCTAGGGAAAGGTGTCCACACCCTTTATCAGGAGTGCTTCGTTCCCCTTCCCAATCGATGTGGGATTCCCCTATGGGTTTCACTGTAACGACCCGACCCAAAGAAGCGGTCGCTAACCTAGATCCTTACTTAGCATGCATGTCTAGGAATGTAAAACACCATCCAACTGTAATAATTTAAAACTTTTGCAATCAACAAAACTTTAAACAAACCACAAAAGCCAATGTGAAAAAAATCAAGAGTAATTTGACTGATCAGTGCTTTTCTTAAAACAAATAAGAGTACGGTACGAGAACCATAAAATAGTTTGAGTGTTTCCCTAGGGACTCAAGTCCCACTACATGCTAAATCAGAAAGAAAACAATTAAAGAACATGCATCCCAGTCGTCACTATCCATGATCATCCAAAGCCTCCTCCTCCTAGCCATCCTGCCGATGTCCCAAGTTACACAGTGGAAAACCACGAGAAAATAAGGGTGAGCAACGAGTTACTCAGTAAGAATCCCCAACCGGGGTACAATACGAAAACATATCATTTAGCACACGGACATGCAACCATGCAATAACTCAGAGCAAACCGATGGGTCAACAGAACGTCACTCTTGGGGCTTGCCTATTCGAGGCTTACAGACTACCAGCCTACCCTAGGTTCCACACACAGGTGTCCTTCGAGCCTTACACAACCTAGGACTCGGTGTTGCCCATCGGGGACTTATACACCTAGGATGCCCATCGTGGTCTTACACCTCCAACTCGGTGATGCCCATCGGGACTTATACACCTAGGATGCCCATCGGGTCTTACACCTCCAACTCGGTGATGCCCATCGGGACTTATACACCTAGGATGCCCATCGGGTCTTACACCTCCAACTCGGTGATGCCCATCGGGACTTATACACCTAGGATGCCCATCGGGTCTTACACCTCCAACTCGGTGATGCCCATCGGGACTTATACACCTAGGATGCCCATCGGGTCTTACACCTCCTGATGTCCATCGGGGCCTTCCCGAGCGGGGCGCACTAGTTACCTCTACAATCTCTTACACTATACATCATCCGCCAATTCCTAGCTTGGCACTAACAGATAACAAGGTCACGGTTATGCCGAGACAATTTAACTCCTAGCATGATAACTAACGGGATATATCAGAAATCTCAAGCACAAAATCACCTGGAAACAAGAAAGAGCAAGCAACCTATCCACTAGAAATTCCATACAAACACAACACATGGCATGCTATCAAAGTATTCGCAGGGTCCACACAACCCCGGTAAGAAATCCTTACCTGGAAGTGAATAGAACCAACGATCAACGGATGACTCTCAAGCTTCTAAGCGAACCCGACAACCAACCGAGAAGCACACGTCTCGGCAGCAAGGAGCAAGAACGACGCCGGCTGGCAGCGGGGCGGGCGGCGGCGCTGGCACTGGCAACGCTGCGCGCTGCACTCGCTCTCAGCGCACGGTCAAGGCGCGTCGACAAATGCGCGCGGTGTCGCGGCGACTGGCCGACTTTGCTGGGGCTGGCGCGGGAACTAGCGACACGTTGGGGCGAAGCGCGGGCGAGCGGGGCGACGAGGGCGGACGGACGAGCGACGCGGCTGGTGCGCGGTCTTGCGGATGCGGCCGGACAGAGCGAGCGCGGGCGGTCTTATTTGAGGCGGCGCCGGCGCGGCGGCGGCGGCGCTGGCAAAGTGCGGCGAGCTGGATGATCGGTGCGGGCGAAGGGCTGGCGGTGTGCGACGGCGAGCCCCAGGGCGCACGGTGCGGCGACGGGCGGCGGCGGCGAGGGTGTGGGGAGAGGGTTTTTGCGAGAGGAGAGTTTTCTCTTTTTTTTTTTTCTTTTTCTTTCTTCCTCAAATTAAATAAGCTTTGGAAATCTAAAATTCCCTTCCCAAGGCTTTCCTCCTTCAAACCCTAGTTGACGCATTTATTTTCCTTAATTAATTCCAAACTCCCATCTCTCTTTGAGGCTGAGGGTTCGAATCCTCCAAATAACATCTTTTAAACCTTATTTTATGTTTAACTAAAATCCGGCCACATTACAATACTCCCTCCTTGGAGGACTTCCGTCCTCGGAAGTTGCTGCACTAAAACAACCCCGGGTAATTTCTCCTCATCTCCCCTTCCAACTCCCAAGTAGCTTCCTCAACTCTCTGATTCCGCCACTGCACTTTCACTAAATCAATAGCTCGGTTCCTCAAGACTTTCTTCTCAAATGCTAAGATCTTTATGGGTTTTTCTTCAAAGCTCAGGCCATGGTTTAGCTGCAAAGGCTCGAAATCTATGACATGCGAAAGGTCTGCCACATACTGGCGAAGCATTGAAACATGGAACACACTATGCACTGCAGCCAAGGATGGCGGCAATGCTAACCGGTAAGCTACGGCCCCAATCCTCTCGAGGATCTCGAATGGTCCAACAAACCTGGGGCTCAGCTTCCCCTTCCTACCAAACCTCAGAACTCCACGCATCGGAGCTACCTTAAGGAACACGTGTTGGCCAATCTCGAACTCCAACTCTCTACGTCTGACATCGGCGTAGCTCTTCTGCCTGCTCTGGGCAGTCAACATGCGAGCTCTGATCTTCTGGACAGCTTCATTTGTCAACTGGAGCAACTCTGGACCCAATACCTGTCTGTCTCCAACCTCTTCCCAGAATACCGGGGATCTGCAGCGCTTACCATACAACGCTTCAAACGGTGCCATCTGAATGGTTGACTGAAAACTATTGTTGTAGGCGAACTCCATCAAATACAAGTACTGGTCCCAACTGCCAGGGAAATCCAACACACAGGCTCGCAACATATCCTCTAAGATCTGATTTACCCGCTCAGTCTGGCCATCGGTCTGTGGGTGGAAGGCTGTGCTGTAGCTACACTCTGTGCCCAAACCTGCCTGAAGGGCTTTCCAAAATCGTGATGTAAAACGGGAATCCCGGTCGGAGATAATTTTAACTGGCACTCCGTGGTACCTCACTATCTGCTCAAGGAACAGCTGTGCCCACTGCTCCACGGTGTAGTTTATCCTGCCCGGAATGAAGTGGGCACACTTAGTCAACCTATCAACGACCACCCAGATCTATGCATATCCTCTAGGGGTTCTGGGCAATCCTGAAATAAAATCCATGGTAATTTCCTCCCACTTCCACTGTGGCACCCCGAGCGACTGTAGCAACCCTGCTGGTTTCTGCCTAGGCGCCTTCACTTGCTGACAAGTGAGACACCGACTGACAAACTGGGCAATCTCTCTCTTCATCCCCATCCACCAAAAAGTCTGCTTAAGATCTTGGTACATCTTGTTACCCCCTGGGTGCCATGCAAAAGGCGAGGTGTGAGCCTCGGTCAACAACTCCGAACGAATACCGGCATCCGCTGGGACACATAGCTGACCCTTATATCTCAAGCCACCATCTGCAAATATCTCAAAATCAAAGTCACCATCAGCCTGGACCCTCTCATACAACTTTTTCAACTTAGGATCATTCAATTGGCCGTCAATAATCCTTTGCCTTACCGAAGGCTGGATGGTCAATCGAGCTACCTACAGCGGTAACATCCCCTAACAACATCATTATTTTTCGCTCTCTCGAGGTCTTTCCTTATGATACTTTTGGGATTTGCCAACGTTGCTAGATGCGAGGTCTTCCTACTTAGTGCATCTGCCACAACATTTGCCTTTCGGGGTGATACAATATCTCACGGTCGTAATCCTTTACCACTCAACCACCTCCTCTCGCCTCATGTTTAGGTCCTCTGAGTGAAGAAATACTTGAGGCTTTGGTGGTCCGAGAAAAAATCTGAATCTTTTCCCCATACAAGTAGTGTCTCCAGTTTTAAGTGCAAAGACGACCACGCTAACTCCATATCATGAGTCGGATAGTTACGCTCGTCTTTGTTTCAATCGCCTCGAGGCGTGCGCTATCACTTTACCGTGTTGCATCGGGGCGCATCCCAAACCAAACTTGCTAGCATCACTCAGACACCACGAAACCCCTGCTCCCTCTGGAGCGCCAACACCGCGCAGACGTCAAGCTCTTCTTCACTTAGCAAAACTCTCATCGCACTTCTTATCCCAAACGAAATCGACGCCCTTTCTCGTCCGACCGAGTAAGCGGGCCGCTATAGCGAAAAATTTTGAACGCAGCGCGTCGGTAATATCCGCCGGACCGAGAAGCTACGAATCTCCGACACGCGATCGTCGGTCGGCCCACGAACTAACGGCCTCTACCTTCAAGGGTCCACGACCACTCCTCCTTAGACACAACGTGTCCCGAAAAAGCTACCTCCTCGAGCCAAAAGTCACACTTTGAGAACTTCGCATAGAGCTTGTTCTCGCAAGCAAGGTGCCAAAATCGCCTTTAGGTGCGAGGCATGGTCCTCCTTAGACTTAGAGTACACAAGAATGTCATCTATGAACACGATGACAAAGCGGTCCAAGAACGCCTTGAACACCTTGTCCATCATGTCCATGAATGCAGCTGGGGCGTTCGTCAGTCCGAAAGACATGACTACGAACTCATAATGCCCATACCTCGACCTGAACGCTGTCTTGGGAATATCTGCATCCCGAATACTCAACTGGTGGTAGCCCGACCTCAAGTCAATCTTCGAAAACACACAGGCTCCCTGGAGCTGGTCAAACAGGTCATCGATACGAGGCAGCGGATACTTGTTCTTAATGGTTACCTTGTTGTAAGGACCCGACCCGAATGGGGCTCTAAAAGGGCCCTTACCTCAATGCATGCATACAAATCAACACTAGAATTTGCAATAGGGTTGTTTCGGATTCTAAGTAAAAACCAAAAACCGGCAAGAGTTCATTTAAAAAGTCAATACAAAATTCTTGAAACCTGTCCCTGTTTCCAAGCACCTGTTCCAAGACAAATAAATTTCCAAAACTTACTCTGATCAGAGATTTATTTAAATCATACAAGCTTTACAACATTTACTAAAATGCTAGAATCCGGAAATACATTCATAAAACAACCTAGGGCTCCGTTCCCAACTACATGCATTCAGAGGACATTTAAAACATAAATACAAGACATAAGACTCAGAGTTGAACAACGGGTTTTCCATGATCACAGCTCCTCCTCCTCGACCATCATCATCCTCCTCGCGCCATGGTTTCTGAAAGATAAGTAAGGGTGAGTAACGAATTACTCAAGTAAGAATCCCCAACCGGGTACAATACGATATAATCAATCATCTAGTACCAAAGCATGCAAGCAAGCGACTACCAACATGGATCATAGCTCAACGAGCTTACAAAGAAAGATCTGAGTCATCGGAAGTCTCCTACTTCCGGCCTAATGATTGGTTATCCTAACCAATCTTGGGACATCTCTGAGGGTCTTTCTCCCTCAGCCAGTTGATCACCTCAAAAACCGATCCCAAGGATGTCCTCAAGGGCCTCTTACCCTTGCTAATCTAGACTTACGGGAGAGTACCCAAGTCCGGCTCTAAAGCGAAGGAATGGTGTACTCACGAACATTAGCCCGGAAGGAGCTCTCGAACCGGCAACTAACTAACGCGTGTCGCGCGCACACCGCATGCTCTTCGCAACCGGCGTAAATGCGGGGCCTAAGGGCAAACTACGGGGCAGTGCACGCATGCCTAAGACTCGGAGCGGTGTCATCGATCACGAGCGCGAGGCCCTCGGCGCTCATCATGCATGCGACCGGTCCACCGACTGCTAAAAACCGCCAAGGCGGGCTTACACCGTGGCGGGGTTCCGCTCTAGCAGAGCTACAAACTAGGCTATGCCGAAGTGGGTAGCTAATTCCACAACCGGCTGGTCGGGCGGGGTAGCAAGATACGTTATCTTTGCGCGCACACTTTATTCCCGACCGAGCTAAATCCACCTTAGTGACCGGGGGAAGCAAGATACGTTATGCGTCGCACACTACTCCCGATCGGTGGGGACAAAGTACGTTATGTCCGCTCGACCTCTAGATGATGACAAACCCTACAACTCTATCTAAGAGTACAGAGCAAAAAGCAATGATTCCCGGCTAGCAAGCAAAGACCGACATCAATCACACTACCTAGCATGATACTACGAGCTTAGCAGAATCATAAGCATGCCGCAGAAACAAACCTAGCATGGCACTAACATGTAATATCAAGCAAACATGCTAGCGAAATCAATCAAAGCCGCTCTATTATTATCATGCTCATAACATCGACAAAACAAGCAAGGCAAAATCATGACAATATCGCGGGGCCCACACAACTCCGGTAAGAAATCCTTACAGGTGGAAAGGCAACAACACACAATAAATTAATCTGCGATCGAACCCGAGCAACCTATATCGAGCCAAGCAAAAACATCAAAAATCATAAAATAGCCCTAAATACACTAAAATAAACAGGGCTCGGCTCAAGGAGCAACTCACGAGGCACTGGCGACACTCGAACGGGCGGGCCACGGGCTAGGCAAAGCAATGGCGCAGATAGCGCTATGGCTGGGCGCAGGGCGGGCGCCGGGCGCTTACTGGTGAAGCCTGGCGCGCGCGACGCGCGGCGGCGAGCGATAAGGGGAGGCGGCGCGCGCGCGCGCGACGACTCTGAGGACGCGCGATCGAGCTAGGCGAGGCTCGGGCGACACGACGCAAAGATCTGGCGCGGCTCGGCGATTAAGATCGCACACCGCGACGACGGACCGAGGCAGGGCGAGGGCGCGCGGCCGGGCGACGGCGGCGAGGGCGCGCGACTCTTGGCTGGGCGAGGCGGGGCGCGCGCGCGCGCCGGGCGAGCTTCTGGCCGCTCGCGACGGCTGGGCGAGGGCTAGCTGGGCGTGGGCGAGCCAAGGCTGCACGGGCTGGGGCTGGGCGAGCCATGGCTAGGGGTCAAGGCTAGGTGGGGGTGCTCGGGAGAGAGAGAGAGAAGGAGAGAAAAGTTGCATTTTGGGGAAAAAGAAAAGAAAAGAGAAATAAAAAGAAAATGGGAAAAAAGGGAAAAATGGGATTTTTAAATCCATTTTCCATCCTTATCCACTTTAAAACCTCAAAATCCCATTTCCGCTTCCTCCTTCGAGACCCGACCAAGCAATCTTTTCCAATAAATCAAACTCACTTAAATCCAACTCCCAAAGCAACACTAAAGGCTCGGGCTCGAAACCCAAAGGAACACGCAACAACCAACACTTTGCCAAAGCCCAAACCACAACCGAGCATCCAACCGACTAGCCCAAACACCACGGGACTCGCAGCCACCAACAAACAAGCCTCGACAAAGGCGGGAGCTACCTCGAAGCCCCGAAAACCACAAATCCCGCCCCGAGAGCCAAAAGACCAAAATACCCCCAAGGGGCCAAACGGCTCTAAAACCCAACCAAACAATCAATCTTGACCCGAAGGCACCTCAAAATCGGAATAGGCGAAATCAATGCATTACAATACTTCCTCCTTTTAAGACTTTCGTCCTCGAAAGTCCTAAGACGAAACCATGTAAAGACCCGCCCAAAAGGGGCTCTAAATAGGCCTTTACCCCAATGCATGTATTGAAAATAAAAGACATTATGAAAAATACATTTGGATCCCAAGTAAAAACAGAAACATTCAACAACCAAAACATACATTTCTAAAAGCATACTCGATCGAGATTTATTTAAACCATTTAAACATTCCACAAGTACAATTATGCTGGAATCCATAAAACGTAAGAAAACATCCTAGGGCTCGTGCCCGTCTACATGCATTCAAGGGAAATAACAAAAGTCAAGAGTCATGATATAATAAAATGGTCGAGATGACAAAGCAGATTCCATGATCACGGCTCCTCCTTCACCATCATGTCTCGCGCCTTGGTTCTGGGTGGAAAACCACGGAATAAGGGTGAGTAACGAATTACCCAGTAAGAATCCCCAACCGGGTACAATACGATATACATGATCATCTAGAAGAATGTATGCAAGCTATGAGTATAAACACGAATAGAGCACATAGCTTAAGTCCACACTTGGACCTCGGATGCCAACTCGTGGTCTTAGTCCGGAAATAAATCCACCACACAATACGCCCTATACGAGAAACAAGTCTCGGCCTCGGCTGTCTCATCGTCGATCACGAAAGGTACACTAGCTCAAGATCCCGAGGAGCTCTCCGGTCGTGGCCAGTAATGAGCGTAAGCATGCACCGCGTGCTTCCACAGACTATGGGGTGCCGGGTCTAGTGGCAAGCTTGCCCATATCCGGATACCACGCCTAACTAAATCTCTCGGATCGGTGTCACCGACATAGGGGTGTGAGACACGGACACGTGAACTATGTCGACTGTACCACCGCACCGAGGCTAAGGAACGGGTCGTGGTAGGCTTACACCAGGAAGCCGTCCTTACCTTAACAGGTGGCAATCAAGGGCTACTACCGAACACACTGAGGACGTGCCGGCTGTCGGGGACTAGGCATTGCCAAGTCATCATCCCGACCGTTGGGGTATCGCTTAGACTACCACCCTCACCCAAGATTGCAGGGCCTACCGGTTGGGATAGCTAATCCCTCACGGGGTCCAAGGACGGAGAACTGTCTCGAACGTCCTTGCCATAGATGCAAGATACTTTATGCATCGGGCCCGGATGATGCTATCTACCTGAATTCTAACCTGCCTTAACAATCAGCAAACAATCCAATACGTGCTCGAAAGAATACAGCAGACCTAGCATGGTACTACAGAACAAGAATGAATATGAGCATGCCAGAACGGAACAACCTAGCATGGACTAACATGAAAGAACAACATACGAAGTCATGCCATCGAGAATTGAGCAGAGCACCTAAACTATACATGCTGATAATCACAACAAACATACAACATCAATCACATAGAACATCGCAGGGTCCACACAACTCCGGTAAGAAATCCTTACCTGGCCGGGGCAACTACACACAAAACCTAAGCTGCGATCAAACCCGAGCTAGCTACCGAGAACCTAACAAAACAATGATAATCACACTCTAAAGGCTTAAATATAATAAAATAAATAGGGCTCGGCTCGGGAGCAACTCACGCGATGCGGCTGACACGCGGACGGGCAGCGCGACGGTGGTGGCTTCTTCTTTGGCGCGGATGGGCGCTGATGGGCGCTGATGGCGGCAAATGGGCGCACACCGGGCGCTGATGGCGGCAAATGGGCGCACACATCGGGCGCTGCTGCGCGCACGGACAGCGCCCAGGCGCGGGTGGCGCGCTAAGCGCGACGCCTGGGACGGGGCAACGCACGGGCGGCGCGGGCGCAGACGCGAGGGGACGCGCGCGCGCGAGATGCACGACGACGGGCGCTCGGGCTGCGATGCGGGACGCGAGCTCGGCTGCGATAAGCGGCGCTGGCGCGCGGCGCGGCGGTGCGATCGCGGCGAGCTGCGGCGCGACGGACGCGCGGACGCGACTTCGCGCGCCCTGCTGTTGCGACGCTGCGGCGGCGCGACGCTGCTGGCTGCGTCTGCTGCTGGCGCTGGCGTCTGGGCGGCTCTCTTCTTTGGCGCTGAAATTTCTTTGGTGCGATCTGGTTGGGCTGCTCGACCGGGCTGCTCGGCTGGGTCGCTTGGCTGGCCGGAACGGCGCTCGGGGCTGCAAGGGAAGAAAATCACGGCAAGGGGCTTGGGAGAGAAGAGGGTTGGGCGGCCATGGAGTTTTGGGGAAGAAAACACAAAACCTAATTTCTTTTCATTTAACCAAATGCACAAAACTCCAAAGATCCAAGGGTAACTAAGATATGACGCGGAAAGAGTAACAAGAGCTCTCCATAGCTCAACTGGCACGCATCCTCACAGGCTTTTCTGGAGATCCGGGTTCAAACCCCAGCTGCAGCACAATTCCCTTTTATTTTTACTTTTGCATCAAACCTTGCTCAACCCTTCCACAAAGCCTCACAAACCTACATAAATTCATCCAATATTTTTAGCAACTAGAAAAAAAGACATAAACGGCCTGACGGCCCGACCAAATTACCAAAATACCCCTAGGGCAAACACGAAGACGAGGAAGAGAAAAAACACAGGCCGTTACAATATTCCCTCCTTTTTATGACTTTCGTCCTCGAAAGTCCTTACGATTGAAATAGCTCGGGATGATGCAATCTCATCTCGTCTTCCCGCTCCCAAGTGGCTTCCTCGGAACTCGACTCCTCCACCGAACTTTTACCAACCGAATCTCGCGATTATGCAACGCCTTCGTCTCAAGGACGAGAATACTCACAGGCTTCCTCTCAAGCTCAAATCCTCAATCACCGCAAAGGCTCAAAGTCCACACCGAGCGATGGGTCCGACACATACCGCCTCACACCGATACATGAGAATCTCGCACCACGGTGACAATGACGAGAAAAAGCTAACCAATATGCAACTCGCCAATCCTCTCGAGAATCTCAAATGGTCCAACAACGAGAGACTCCACTTCTCCCGCTTACCAAAACTCAACACAACTCACAACGGCACAACCTTAAAAGCACGCCTTTGTCCAACCTCAAACTCTAAAACTCGGCGCCGAACATCGACGAAACTTTCATGCTGCTCTGAAGCTAACCACAAACGAGCTCAACCTCTTGCACAACACCTCTGGTCAATCAATCTGCGGCAACACACAGGACCCAAAACAACACCGACGGCCACCAACCTTTTCTCACAAAGACTAGAGACTCGCAACACTTACCATACAATGCCTCAATGGAACCACAAGAATCGATCACGAGAATCGCTACCCAAGGCAACCTCCTAAAACCACACTGGTCTCCCGCCGCTAATCACGGAAACACCAACTCGCAACAAGCTCAGAAGGATCTCGGCTCCTCCTCCCAAAAGACCATCGGACAAAAAGGGTGAAAACACTCTGAAACTGCACTCGGCTCATAAGCCTCTAAGAACACTCTCTCCAGAATCACGGTTCGCCCACGCCTTGCCTAGAACAAACCTTTGTTGCCACACCTAATGGCAACATCTCCAACCTGAAACCGACATGCCTCTACTCCATAGAAATGGCATCTGCACACTGTAGAGGTGCGAGCTCTAGCTACTGAAGTCAATACTCCAAAATCCGAACTCACACAACAACCTCAACTAGCTGACAGCTCCCACACGGAAACTTACAATCCAACAACTTGAGTGCTACGAACTAGGAAGCTCAAACAACTACAACTGCATAGCTATGCCAATCCACTCATCTCTAGCTCGACTCAAATCACTAGCTGGGCAAGACAACTTGCAAACAACCAGGCCCTAGAGGGCTCCATCCACTAAACTTACCTCCATGCAAACAACGGAACAAAGCTCGCCTCAAATATGAAACACATCTCACAAGTCCAAACGATAACACATACAGGCTTAACCCTCAAGCTTAGGCTTAATGCACCTTCCCACCGAAACTTCATAACGGAACTCCACTACCTGGTCAACACCAACTACCAAGAACAAGAATACCAACAATGGCTGGCAGAGTGCAAGCTACACTAGCCAGCAAGGATCCCTCAATAAGTCCAGACCCTAATCCAGCCACAATGGTGCACCTCAACCCACAACTGATACAAAGGAGATCTTCCACTACAAAGGTGCAACATCTTCCATGCCAACACACAAAAATCTTAACCAACTAGGCCAAACACTCATAAGAGGCAGAACAACCTTTCTCTGCGGCCTCTAGAACACCCTCCAAGAATCCGCTTAAGCGACAAACGACTACTTCCAAGCAACCAACAAACTTTTCCTTCAAGCTAGCGCTTCCACCATTAACTCCAAGACCAAGGGAGTAACGACAACTCCCGAAGGAAACGGCTCCTACAAGCGGACAACCAGCGGACGGAGAGAGAACTCCACATACGACCGCCTTCTTGCTCCACCAGAGCAACAACATCTAATCTCACGGGGCACAACAAGGGTCCATCTCAGACTGAACCTCCAAATGCCAAACGGGGCAACTCAACATCCTGGAAACAGGAAAAACAACCAACATGGCACAAACCACTCGCCCCCACGAGCAAAACTAAACTCTAGCAACTCCAATCCACACCTTGGTCAACACCAAGCATCAACTTGCCACCACACCGAAACCACTCCGGACTTTACTCCAAATAAACACTAGCTTGCTAGTCTACCAAGATCATAGCAACTCCACCGAGGCTACAAACTACACGCCTCCAAATGCTAGCCAACTGAAACTCACTAGTGGGCTGGACCGAGCTCGGAGAGGCACTCCACGACCTAGGGTTCTTCGGCAACCCTCGACACACACACCGCCAGGCATACGATCTAACAGGACAAGCGCTCTGAACAAACAACTCCAATTTCCGAAGATCCCAACCATGCTGGCCAACTCCAACTCCTTGGGAACCTAGAGGACCCGAAACGCTACTGAGACGCGTCATCCTCCTACTCAAAGCATCGGCCACAACATAACTTCTACCCAAGGAAGGATCCGAACAACTCTCTTAGCCATGACGATCGAAACCACGCGGCTTAGCTACCATCGCTCTTGTTCGGTTTCCAATCGAACTCCAACCAACGATCAACAAGAAGATCCGCCAACCAAGCTTAGGCCCAACTTAACAAATCTTGCCTAAGCAACAACTTGATACCACGAGCACGGTATCCTTACCACCTCAACCAAAGCCTTACAACAACCACGGAGTCCAACTTCTCAAGGAACCGAGCACGAGATCTCCAAAGCAAACCCTACATGGATCTCAAACTCTCGCCACGGAACGAACAACACAAAACACACTTGTGTGCACAACTCCCAACCTTCCTTTAGAGATCCAAGACTAACAAGCGCTTTTCCACAAAGCAAGTAACTCCTGGCAATGATACAAACAATCCAAGGAACACCAAAAGTCCCATCTCCACACGATACTCGAAGGCCGAGGCAACCTTGCTCTACCAAAGCATAATCATGCCAAACGAAACTTACTTTATACCAAGCCTCTACCAAGGGTGCTTACCCCAAGGCATCCAAAACCTCTCGCAAGGCATCAGCTCATCTCGCCTCAAAAGCATCCAACTCGCCTCATAGGCATCCACTCATCGATAAGCATCCAACTCATGGTCCCTCAATTTGGACCAAACTCGCATCTACAATGCTCAACTCTCCTCGATTTAGGCACTCGAAGGTAGTTGACCGCACTACCAACCACAAGGAAAATCTCTTGGCCTTAACACTAGCGCGAGACTCACGCGCACCAACATTTACCAACCGGCAACTTGCTGACTTACTCAACCTCCAGAAACACTGGGAAGAGGCTCCGGCTCCTCTCGAGCATCCTTTCGCTTGTAGTCCATCGAATACCACCGAAACTAGCCCTGCGCACGACCTAAGCGGGTGCAACCGCCATAAACAGATCCAAGGCTAAAGGAGTACGCTGAACTCCGAACGACCATAGAACCATCTGCTATGCCCAAGCCAAACTCAAGCTGAACCAGACTTAGTGCCAAAGTGGCACACCAACCAATGCACCTCAAGTGCTACTACTACCAAATCCACATCCGAGGAAGTGGGGCACATTAAAACAACAACAGGCTCGCAAGGGGCAAAGATGACCCTTCATCCGCCTCAAGCCACTAACACGGCAACTTGCCAAACAATCGGGCCACTGGTGGAGACTCGCTAGTCCACCTCTCACAAGGGACTTCCACCACCATCCGATGAACCAAACAGCCACAGGAACGGCACACCTCGGCCTCTGAATAGCAGGGCATCCCACACACGGATGCTAACTCAAACTGGCCAACTACTTTACTACTAGCGGTAGGGACTTACTAAAACATCGAGCTCTCTGGCATCCATTTGCCAACACAGGCGTCTCCATCAACGCCAACACACTCATCTGAATAAACTCGCTAATCATGCCCTCCCGGGAACCTCCGGGGCTACAAAAGCTCTTGGGGAAAAATCTTGAAACAAACTCTGTCACCGGGCTATCTGTGCCGGGACTCCTCACTACGCGCTACAAAAGCTGCGCTGGTCTCCGCTCTCGATAGCTAAAGACACGCCATCAAATCTCTCATGGCCGGAGCACACTCTGCTCAAGGAGTCTCACTCTGGCGCCGCTAGCCTCTACCCCCTCCTCCGAGCAACTCAACCTGCCGGGGCCAAATCTGGCATGCGGGCCTAACAACCGGGGCGCGGCCTAAACATCAACACGATCGGTCCAACTCCTCGGTCGGACATGCCAAGCGCCACTGCTCCTGCAGGTGCGATCAACATCTTGGCGATCTGCACGAAGCACCACCACCCTCTCACTAGGGAAAAGCGACAAGCCCCGGGCCACAAATGGCCAACGGGAGTCTAAGCTCTGCCTCCCTCTGGAACGATGTCCCAGGGGCATCCGAATCTATCTGGATACCTCAACAAGCTGCTAAACAAACTGCTCGCTCTGCGGGAAAGTTGGCATGATGGCTCACTAAGCCCAAACCAACAACGAGTCGAGAACTCGCTTTCGTCTCGCTCCACAACACTACACAAGGCATACACAAGATGATAGGTATTGTAAATTCTTAACCCTTTTCCTTTCTAAAACAATAAACCTAGGCGTACCTGATGACTGTCGGAGTGCTGGTGATCATGGAAGGATGACCTACAACAAAAGGTCAGTCTACAGAATCTATGACTCTGAGCTCTGATACCAACTGTAAAGACCCGACCCAAAAGGGGCTCTAAATAGGCCTTTACCCCAATGCATGTATTGAAAATAAAAGACATTATGAAAAATACATTTCGGATCCCAAGTAAAAACAGAAACATTCAACAACCAAAACATACATTTCTAAAAGCATACTCGATCGAGAGATTTATTTAAACCATTTAAACATTCCACAAGTACAATTATCTTTGGAATCCATAAAACGTAAGAAAACATCCTAGGGCTCTGTGCCCGTCTACATGCATTCAAGGGAAATAACAAAAGTCAAGAGTCATGATATAATAAAATGGTCAGAGATGACAGCAGATTCCATGATCACAGCTCCTCCTTCAGCCATCCTGTCTCGCGCCTTGGTTACCTGTGGAAAACCACAGAATAAGGGTGAGTAACGAATTACCCAGTAGAATCCCCAACCGGTACAATACGATATACATGATCATCTAGAAGAATGTATGCAAGCTATGAGTATAAACACAGAATAGAGCACATAGCTTAAGTCCACACTTGGACCTCGGATGCCAACTCAGGGTCTTAGTCCGGAAATAAATCCACCACACAATACGCCCTATACGAGAAACAAGTCTCGGCCTCAGCCTGTCTACTGTCGATACGAAAGGTACACTAGCTCAAGATCCCGAGGAGCTCTCGGTCGCGGCGCCAGTAATGAGCGTAAGCATGCACCGCGTGCTTCCACAGACTATGGGGGGTGCCGGGTCTAGTGGCAAGCTGCCCATATCCGGATACCACGCCTAACTAAATCTCTGGATCGGTGTCACTGACATAGGGGTGTGAGACCTGGACACGTGAACTATGTCGGCTGTACCACCACACACGAGGCTAAGGAACGGTCGTCGTGGTAGGCTTACACCGAAGCCGCCCTTACCTTAACGGTGGCAATCAAGGGCTACTACCGAACACACCGAGGACGTGCGGTTTGTCGGGGACAAGGCATTGCCAAGTCATCATCCCGACCGTTGGGGTATCGCTTAGACTACCACCTCACCAAGATTGCGGGGCCTACCGGTTGGGATAGCTAATCCCTCTCACGGGGTCCAAGGACGGAGAATGTCTCGAACGTCCTTGCCATAGATGCAAGATACTTTATGCATCGGGCCGGATGATGCTATCTACACGAATTCTAACTCGCCTTAACAATCGGCAAACAATCCAATACGTGCTCGAAAGAATCTGAATGAGACCTAGCATGGTACTCTGAACAAGAATGAATATGAGCATGCGAACGGAACAACCTAGCATGGACTAACATGAAAGAACAACATACGAAGTCATGCCATCGAGAATTGAGCGAGCACCTAAACTATACATGCCGATAATCACAACAAACATACAACATCAATCACATAGAACATCGCAGGGTCCACACAACTCCGGTAAGAAATCCTTACATGGCCGGGGCAACTACACACAAAACCTAAGCTGCGATCAAACCCGAGCTAGCTACCGAGAACCTAACAAAACAATGATAATCACACTCTAAAGGCTTAAATATAATAAAATAAATAGGGCTCGGCTCAAGGGCAACTCACGCGATGCGGTGACACGCGAGCGGGGGCGGCGCGGCACGGTGGTGGAAGTTTCTTCTTTGGCGCGCGATGGCGCCGATGGGCGCTGATGGCGCGGCAAATGGGCGCACACTGGCGCTGGCTGCGCCGCAGACGACAGCGCCCCGAGGGCGCGGGTGGCGCGCTAAGCGCGACAGCTGGCCCCAGGCGGCACGCGGACGGCACGGGCGCAGACGCGAGGGCGCGCGCGCGCGCGAAGACGCGGACGACGGGCGCTCGAGCCTGCGATGCGGACGCGAGCTTCGGCTGGCGATGGCGAGGCGCGCTGGCGCGCGCGGCGAGCGGTGCGATGCGGCGGGCTGCGGCGCGCGACGGACGCGCGGATTGGTCTTCTGCGCGCCTCTGTTGGCGCTGCGACGGCTCAGGCGCTGGCTGCGTCTCTTGGCGCTGGCGTCTGGGCGGCTTGCTGCTGCTGGCGCGCTGAAATTTCTTTGGTGCGATCTGGTTGGCTGCTCGACCGGGCTGCTCATTTGGGTCGCTTGGCTGGCGGAGCAGCGCGCTTCGGTACTGCAAGGGAAGAAAATCACGGCAAGGGGCTTGGGAGAGAAGAGGGTTGGCGGCCATGGAGTTTTGGGGAAGAAAACACAAAACCTAATTTCTTTTCATTTAACCAAATGCACAAAACTCCAAAGATCCAAGGGTAACTAAGATATGACGCGAAAGAGTAACAAGAGCTCTCCATAGCTCAACTGCACGCATCCTCACAGAGCTTTTACGGAGACCGGGTTCAAACCCCAGTTGCAAAGACAATTCCCTTTTATTTTTACTTTTGCATCAAACCTTGCTCAACCCTTCCACAAAGCCTCACAAACCTACATAAATTCATCCAATATTTTTAGCAACTAGAAAAGACATAAACGGCCCTGACGGCCCGACCAAATTACCAAAATACCCCTAGGGCAAACCTGGAAGACAGGGAAGAAAAACCTGGGCCGTTACAAAACAGCTCCAGGAAAACTCCACTGATCCAACCAACGGAACTTCTCGGCCAACAACACTAGCCCTCTTCGAGAACCAAAACTCTCTTGGGTTCTCAAAAACTCAAGGCCACAATGCCATCCATACTGGGCATACACTGAACTCCAAGGGAACAGACGGCAAACCACGTCCTCAACTCGCACCAACTCTAAAACGGTGCTACTCTCAGCAAACTCGAGGACGGCCACAAGCTCTGAAACTCTACACCACGCACTGGCGAACTCCTCTGGAACTCACAGCTGCTAACAAGCAGACTCAACCCTTCAATAAACTGGCCAAACAACTGAACCTTCCAGATTCCAGAAACCAAACGGCCGAAAGCAAACTTTTCCATGCAAATCTACTAGCAACTGGCCAAAGAAAACACTGCCAGGCAAGGAAACCACCAAAATTCCTCTCAAGGAAAACTCGGGCTGCAAGGACTAAACCATCACGCAGACTCTGCGTGAGAACACCTTGAGGAAAACAGCTCAACGGCTTTACCAACCAAAGCCACGGCACCTCTATGCCAACTCACTCAAACGGCTCTGCTACTCCAACTGCGAGCGCACAACAACAAGGAGCAAAGCCCGAGAAGGGCTTGCTCAGCAGAACTCAACCCAAACTTATAACGAGCAACGCTAGCCTCCAAGCTACTTCTCAACTTTTAAAATCCAACTGGCTACTCAAAAGACTTCTCCTTTTCGCTTAGGCCAAACTTATCTTCCAACCAGAAACTCCACTCCCGAAACCTTACAAGGAAAACGGATGACGACAACCTCAAAGCTTACGGATCCTAAGCCACACGATTCCGCAAGACTACCTCAGAAGCTAACACTCGAGGCTGACATCCATGGAGCAACTCAACCACCACAGAGACTAGGGGGAAGGGAAATCTTCAATCCCCAAAGAACCAACAACTTTCTGGAAACAACTCTTACTGGCTGGCCACCGCCCTTGCGGGGACAAACAACTCTTGCTTGCTAACAACACAAAGCAGGGACCCTCTCATTTGGGTGACATTGCGCTACTCTGATCAAAAACACAACTTATGAGCTAAGCTGACTCCTACAAAAACAGGAAACGAATTCCCCAGCAAGCAAACTCTGAAGGGCAACGGACTTCACACAAGCTCGCTGACTTTCTCAAACCCAAGGCAACAGCAACCAACTCTCTTGGAAGCAACACCCAAGGGAAAACTCAACCAATTGGATCACAAATCCGGAACCAACAAAACTTACTCAACTGCCGAGGGAGGGGTCAACTCCCAAAACTTACTGACTAGGAAAAAGACCTTAGGGCAACGCCCTCAGCTAGAACCGAACTAGCTCTCGAAACAACAAGAGAACCAAATCTTGGCCAAACACTCACAAGAGGCAGAACAACCTTTACTGCAGCCTCTAGAACACCATCCAAGAATCCGCTTAACTGAACAAACGACTACTTCCAAGTAGCCAACAAATTTTCCCTCTTGCTAGCACCACTACCATCAATTCCAAGACCAAAGGAGTAACCTGACAAATCCCCGAAGAAAACGGCTCTTACAAGCAGACATCCAAAGGACAGAGAGCTCCACATACGCTCACTGTCATGCTCCACTAGAGCAACAACATCTAAATCTCACGGGGCAACAACAGGGGCAACTCAACATCCTGGAACAGGAAAACAACCAACTGGGCACGAACCATTCGTCCCACGAGCAAAGCAAATCACTAGCAGCTCCAAACCACACCTTGGTCAACACCAAGCATCAACTTGCCACCTCACCGGAACCAATCCGGACTTTACTCCAAACAAACACTAGCTTGCTAGTCTACCAAGACTGCTAGCAACTCAACCGAGGCTACAAACTACACGGCTCCAGCTTGCCAACTGAAACTCACTACCTGGGCCTGACTGAGCTCTGGAGAGGCTCTCCACAACCTAGGGATCCTCCGATCACCCTCCGACACATACGGCCGACAAACGAGCTAACAGCCAAATGCCTGAGCAGGCACAACTCTCTCCAGCATCTCAACCATGCAGGCCAACTCCAATTCCTTGGGAACCAAGAGGATCCGAAACGCTACCGAATGCGTCGTCCTCCTACTCAAACATCAGCCTCTCAACAAGGCTTCTACCCAAGGAAAGGATCCAAACAACATTCTTAGCCAAGGCGATCAGAAACTGCGCGGCTTTGCTACCACCGCACCTGTTCAGTTTCCAACTGAACTCCAACCGAAGAAACACCCAAAAGCTCCAACTCCACACGATGCTCAAAGCTGAGGCAACCTTGCTTTACCAAAAGCATAACCATGCCACACCGAACTTACTTTATACCAAGCCTCTACCAAGGGTGCTTACCCATAAGGCATCCAAATCCTCTCGCAAGGCATCAGCTCATCTCGCCTCAAAAGCATCCAACTCGGAGTCCCTCTGCTGGACCAAACTCGCATCTACGATGCTCAACTCTCCTCAGATAAAGGCACTCGAAGGTAGTTGACCGTACTACCAACCACAAGAAAACTCTTGGCCTTAACACTAGCTCGAGGCTCAAGCGCACCAACACTTACCAACCAATCTGCTGACTTACTCAACCTCCAGAAACACTGGGAAGAGGCTCCGGCTCCTCTCGAGCATCCTTTCGCTTGTAGTCCATCGACTACCACTGAACTAGCCCTCTGGCACGACCTGAACGGGTGCAACTGCCATAAACGGATCCAAGGCTAAACGAGTGCGCTGAACTCCGAACGGCATAGAACCATCTGCTATGCCCAAGCCAAACTCAAGCCTGAACCAGACTTAGTGCCAAAGTGGCACACCAACCAATGCACCTCAAGTGCTACTACTACCAAATCCACATCTGAGGAAGCTGGGCTGTTAAACAACAGCAGGTTCTCAAGGGAGCAAAGATGACCCTTCATCTGCCTCAAGCCACTAACACGGCAACTTGCCAAACAATCGGGCGACTGGTGGAGACTCTGCTAGTCCACCTCTCACAAGGGACTTCCACCACCATCTGATAAACCAAACAGCACCGGAACGGCACACCTCGGCCTCTAAACAGCAGGGCATCCCACACACGGATGCTAAACTCAAACCTGGCCAACTACTATACTACTAGCAGTAGGACTTACTAAAACATCGAGCTCTACAGGCATCCATTTGCCAAACTGGGCGGCTCGATCAACGCCAACAAACTCATCTGAATAAACTGCGATCATGCCCTCCTGGGAACCTCAGGGCTACAAGAGCTCTTTGGGGGAAAAATCTTTGAAACAAACTCACAGAAAATTTGGGCTATCTGTGCAGGACTCTCCTCACTCGCACTACAAAGCTGCGCACAGGTCTCCGCTCTCTGATAGCTAAAGACACGCCATCAAATCTCTCATGGCTGGAGCACACTCTGCTCAAGGAGTCTCACAGGCGCTGCTAGCCTCTACCCCCTCCTCTAGGCAACTCAATCTGCCGGGGCCGCGGCATGCGGGCCTAACAACCTGGGACGCGGCCTCAACATCAACACGATCGGACCAACTCCTCGGTCGAACACGCCAAGCGTCCTGCTCCTGCAGGTGCGATCAACATCTTTGCCGATCTGCACGAAGCACCTCCACCCTCTCACTAGGGAAAAGCGAGCAATCGGGCCACACATGGCCAGCGGGAGTCTAAGCTCTACCTCCCTGCGGAGCGACGCGTCCCGGGGGCATCCGAATCTATCTGGATACCTCAACAAGTCGCTAAACAAACGCTGCTCGCCTTTGCGAAAGTTGGCATGATGGCTCACTAAGCCCAAACCAACAACGAGTCGAACACCTTTCGTCTCCGCTACACACACTACACAAGGCATAAAAGCTAGATGAAAAGTATTGTAAATCTTACCCTTTTCTTTAAAACAGTAACTTAGGCGTACCTGATGACTGTCGGAGTGCTGATGATCATGGAAAAATGACCTACAACAAAGGTCGGTCTCTGAAATCTATGACTCTGAGCTCTGATACCAACTGTAAGGACCCGACCCGAATGGGGCTCTAAATGGGCCCTTACCTCAATGCATGCATACAAATCAACACTAGAATTTGCAATAGGGTTGTTTCGGATTCTAAGTAAAAACCAAAAACCGGCAAGAGTTCATTTAAAAAGTCAATACAAAATTCTTGAAACCTGTCCCTGTTTCCAAGCACCTGTTCCAAGACAAATACATTTCCAAAACTTACTCTGATCAGAGATTTATTTAAATCATACAAGCTTTACAACATTTACAAAAATGCTAGAATCCGGAAATACATTCATAAAACAACCTAGGGCTCCGTGCCCAACTACATGCATTCAGAGGACATTTAAAACATAAATACAAGACATAAGACTCAGAGTTGAACAACGGGTTTTCCATGATCACAGCTCCTCCTCCAGCCATCCTGCCTCGCGCCATGGTTTCCTGAAAGATAAGTAAGGGTGAGTAACGAATTACTCAGTAAGAATCCTCAACCGGGGTACAATACGATATAATCAATCATCTAGTACCAAAGCATGCAAGCAAACGACTACCAACACGGATCATAGCTCAACGAGCTTACAAAGAAAGATCTGGAGTCATCAGAAGTCTCCTACTTCCGGCCTAATGATTGGTTATCCTAACCAATCCTGGGACATCTCTGAGGGTCTTTCTCCCTCAACCAGTTGATCATCTCAAAACGATCCCAAGGATGTCCTCAAGGGCCTCTTACCCTTGCTAATCTGACTTACGGGAGAGTACCCGAAGTCTGGCTCTAAAGCGAAGGAATGGTGTACTCACGAACATTAGCCCTGAAGGAGCTCTCGAGCCCGGCAACTAACGCGTGTGTGCGCGCGCACACCGCATGCTCTTCTGGCCGGCGTAAATGCGGGGCCTAAGGGCAAACTACGGGGCCAGTACGCATGCCTAAGACTCGAAGCGGTGTCACGATCACGATGGCGCGAGGCCCTCGGCGCTCATCTGTGCGGCACAGTCCACCGACACGAAGCTAAGAACCGGCCAAGGCGAGCTTACACCGTGGCGGGGTTCCGCTCTAGCGAGCTACAAACTAGGCTATGCCGAAGTGGGTAGCTAATTCCACAACCGGCTGGTCGGGCGGGGTAGCAAGATACGTTATCTTGCGCACACTTTATTCCCGACTGAGCTAAATCCACCTTAGTGACCGGGGAAGCAAGATACGTTATCGCGTCGCACACTACTCCCGATCGGTGGGGACAAAGTGCGTTATGTCCGCTCGACCTGCGGATGATGACAAACCCTACAACTCTATCTAAGAGTCAGAGCAAAAGCAATGATTCTGGCTAGCAAGCAAAGACCGACATCAATCACACTACCTAGCATGATACTACGAGCTTAAGCGGGAATCATAAGCATGCTTGCGTGAGAACAAACCTAGCATGGCACTAACATGTAATATCAAGCAAACATGCTAGCGAAAATCAATCAAAGTTGCTCTATTATTATCATGCTCATAACGATCGGCAAACAAGCAAGGCAAAATCATGACAATATCGCGGGGCCCACACAACTCGGTAAGAAATCCTTACAGTCGGAAGGCAACAACACACAATAAATTAAGCTGCGATCGAACCCGAGCAACCTATATCGAGCCAAGCAAAAACATCAAAAATCATAAAATAGCCCTAAATACACTAAAATAAACGGGGCTCGGCTCGGAGCACCTCACGAGGCACGGTGACACTCGAACGGGCATTTTGCACGGGCTAGAAAGCGGCGGTGGCGCGCAGACAGCGCATTTGGGCGCAGGTGGGCCAGAAGCGTGGCTTTCAGTCTTTGGCCTTGCGAACGCTTGTAGGCGCAGCGAGCGAGGCGGCGGCGCGCGCGGCGAGGCGACGTGCTCTGAGGGGCCAGCGCGATCGAGCTAAGCGAGGCTCGGCGACGGCGCGGCATCGACGGCGCTTCTGCTGCTCGGCACAATCTTGCACTGGGCGACACGGACGAGGCGGGCGAGCGGCGCGCGCGCGGGCGGCGCGACGCGGCGGCGGCGCGCGACTCTTGGGCTGGGCGAGGCGGCGCGCGCGAGCTGGCGAGCTTCGGCCGCTCTGCGACAGCCCAGCTCGGGCTAGCTGGGCGTGGGCGAGCCAAGGCTGCACGGGCTGGGGCTGGGCGAGCCATGGCTAGGGGCTGGGCTAGGTGGGGGTGCTCGGGGAGAGAGAGAGAGAAGGAGAGAGAAAGTTGCATTTTGGGGAAAAAGAAAAGAAAAAGAGAAATAAAAAGGAAAATGGGAAAAAAGGGAAAAATGGGATTTTTAAATCCATTTTCCATCCTTATCCACTTAAAACCTCAAAATCCCATTTCCCGGCTTCCTCCTTCGAGACCCGACCGAAGCAATCTTTTCCAATAAATCAAACTCACTTAAATCCAACTCCCAAAGCAACACTAAAGGCTCGGGCTCGAAACCCTAAGGAACACGCAACAACCAACACTTTGCCAAAGCCCAAACCACAACCGAGCATCCAACCGACTAGCCCAAACACCACGGGACTCGCAGCCACCAACAAACAAGCCTCGACAAAGCGGGGAGCTACCTCGAAGCCACGAAAACCACAAATCCCGCCGGAGAGCCAAAAGACCAAAATACCCCCAAGGGGCCAAACGGCTCTAAAACCCAACCAAACAAGCTGAATCTTGACCCGAAGGCACCTCGAAAATCGGAATAGGAAAGCGGGCATTACACTTGTTCGGTTCCTGTGTCGATGCATAGACGCATCGAGCCATCTTTTCTTAACAAACGGCAGACGTGCTCCCCACGAGGACACACTTGGCCGAATAAATCCTCTGTCAAGCAACTCCTGCAGCTGTTCTTTTAACTCTTTCAGTTCTGCTGGCGCCATACGATAAGGAGTTTTCGAGATAGGGCGAGTCCCCGGCTCAAGCTCTATTGAGAAGTCCACCTCTCTCTTGGCGGCGGCGGCAACTCTTCGGGAAAAACATCCGCAAACTCTTGCACTATGGGCACTCTTTGGACCAGATAATCGGTCACGGTTCTCTCCCGGTCAACTTAGCTAAGAAACCCCAAGCTCCTCGAGCTAACAAGCGGTGAGCTTTAATCGCCGAAATCACCGGCGGACACACCCCACTCGGGTGCCCCGAAATTTAAAGCTAGGCCTACAGCGGCTCGAACACCACCTCCTTACAACGACAATAAATCATAGCGTGGTTATCGGCTAACCAATCCATGCCGAGGATCACATCAAAACCGCTCATAGCTAACACTATGAGGGTAACTGCAGAGTCCAGTGGGACACTGTGTCCGACCATCCCTTACCTATACTGCTAGCCAGCATACTAGTTCCCGAGGGAGTAGCGACAGATAACTCAAAACCTAGAGGCTCTAAATTCATGCAAGCACGCTCAGCAAAAACAGCAGAAACAAAAGAATGGGTGGAACCCGAATCAAACAACACAAAGGCGAGGTGATCAAGAACTAGGAGCGTACACACCCATCTGCGGTCCGGCTCTCTCAGTCTCCTGGCGAGTCGTAGCATATACTCTTCCTCTTTGCTTTCAGGTGGCCGTGCCACCACGCTTCTGCAGTTGCAATGCCGGGCTGATGTCCCTCCTTACCACAGTTATAGCACGCTCTAGGGTTACCACCACAAGGCCCCCAATGCTTGTTTACCACAGGGTCTACAATACGGTGGCGGCCTCCCTACGCCCTGTTGGCGAGGCTGATCGCGGTTACGATCCCGGTGCTGGTCTCTGCCATGATAAGTACCCTGACGGCGCTGACCGCCTCCATGTCCATTACCTCCTGCGTCAAACTTACGCTTCTGACCCGAGTACACTGGGGCCTTCTGCACCACAGTACTAACAACCTGCTCTGGAGGATACTTTCCATCATAAATAGTTGCCAACTGCACTGCCTTGGCAAAAGTCTCTGGGGCCTGTGCCCTAACATCCTGAGACACTCCCTGCCTCAGACCCGCAATAAACTTCCTGATCTTCAGCTCAGGAGTAGCAATCAACTGCGGTGCGAAGTACCCATACTCCGAAAACTTCCTCTCATACACCTCGATTGGGTCAGACCCCTGCTTAAGGTTCGAAAACAGCTCAATCATCTTTTCTTGGGCCTCTCCACTGATAAATTTTGCCTTGAACTCACCTTGAAGAATTCCCGGTGGCGGGGAGAGACCAGCGGTCTCTCACTCAAGGTGAAATCCCACCACCACTTAGCTGTTCCAGCTAAAGCATGAGCTGCACATTGAGCTCGCTGCACCTCAGGACAAACCATCACCATAAAAGTATACTCTAGCTCGGCAATCCACCTGGCTGCCACCAGTGGTTCTCCAGGGGCACTAAACCTCTCTGGCTTCCATTTGACGAAATCTTTTAGCCACTTGCCCAAATCCTCAGCACATTCAGCCACAACGGCCTCGTTCACAATTGGCTTCTGAAGTGGGCGATCTTGGTGGCCTGCGGTCCTCTTACGAACCAACTCGGTCACCGCTCTATCCCGAATCCGGACTCCTCCCTGCTGTGCGGCTAACAGAGCTCGCATCTCGACCCTCTGTTCGGCCCTGCAGTCGACAAAGAAACCCAACCATAAGAGCCCTCATGGACTCCACAAAAGCCACTCCCGGTCCAGCCTCCCGAGGCCGAGTTGCCTCCACGCCCTCACCGGGCAACACAGTAGAAGGGCCTGTAGGCGGCCTAACATCAGCATCAGCTTGGGACGACGTCCCTCCCGTGTCGGAATCAATACGAATGCCCTGGTTGGTCGGCCTCGAGCCTCCCTACCCTCTACGAGGGACTGGCATAACGACAATCTACACTCAAACGAACAATGAGTCAGAACCTGTTTTCCCTGCTCCTCAACAACAAGTCATATACATGCAAGGTGCAAATGGTATTGTAATTCTTAACCCTTAACCTTAAACTTTCGGACATACCTGATGGCTGGCGGAGCGCTGATGATCATGGAAAACAACCTACAAGCTGCAGTCGAGTCTACGTAACCTATAACTCTGGGCTCTGATACCAACTGTAACGACCCGACCCAAAGAAGCGGTCGCTAACCTAGATCCTTACTTAGCATGCATGTCTAGGAATGTAAAACACCATCCAGCAGTAATAATTTCAAACTTTTGCAATCAACAAAACTTTAAACAAACCACAAAAGCCAATGTGAAAAAAATCAAGAGTAATTTGACTGATCAGTGCTTTTCTTAAAACAAATAAGAGTACGGTACGAGAACCATAAAATAGTTTGAGTGTTTCCCTAGGGACTCAAGTCCCACTACATGCTAAATCAGAAAGAAAACAATTAAAGAACATGCATCCCAGAGTCAGCTATCCATGATCATCCAGCCGCCTCCTCCTAGCCATCCTGCCGATGTCCCAAGTTACCTGGTGGAAAACCACAGAAAATAAGGGTGAGCAACGAGTTACTCAGTAAGAATCCCCAACCGGGGTACAATACGAAAACATATCATTTAGCACACGGACATGCAACCATGCAATAACTCAGAGAAAACCGATGGGTCAACGAGCGTCACTCTTGGGGCTTGCCTATTCGAGGCTTACAGACTACCACTACCCTTGGTTCCACACACAGGTGTCCTTCGAGCCTTACACAACCTAGGACTCGGTGTTGCCCATCGGGGACTTATACACCTAGGATGCCCATCGGGTCTTACACCTCCAACTCGGTGATGCCCATCGAGGACTTATACACCTAGGATGCCCATCGAGTCTTACACCTCCAACTCGGTGATGCCCATCGGGACTTATACACCTAGGATGCCCATCGAGGTCTTACAACTCCAACTCGGTGATGCCCATCGGGGACTTATACACCTAGGATGCCCATCGGTCTCTTACACCTCCAACTCGGTGATGCCCATCGAGACTTTATACACCTAGGATGCCCATCGGTCTTACACCTCCAACTCGGTGATGCCCATCGGGACTTATACACCTAAGATGCCCATCGGGTCTACACCTCCAACTCGGTGATGCCCATCGGGGTCTTATACACCTAGGATGCCCATCGGGTCTTACACCTCGGATGTCCATCGGGGCCTTCCCAGCCGGGCGCACTAGTTACCTCTACAATCTCTTACACTATACATCATCCGCCAATTCCTAGCATGGCACTAACAGGATAACAAGGTCACGGTTATGCGAGAGACAATTTAACTCCTAGCATGATAACTAACGGGATATATCGGGAATCTCAAGCACAAAATCACTGGAAACAAGAAAGAGCAAGCAACCTATCCACTAGAAATTCCATACAAACACAACACATGGCATGCTATCAAAGTATTCGCAGGGTCCACACAACCCCGGTAAGAAATCCTTACCTGGAAGTGAATAGAACCAATGATCAACAGATGACTCTCGAGCTTCTAAGCGAACCCGACAACCAATCGAGAAGCACACGTCTCGGCAGCAAGGAGCAAGAACGACGCTGCTGGTGCGGCGCGGCGCTCGTGTCTTGCTGCACACAACGCGGCTGCATCGCTCGGCGCGGCGCCGCGGTCAAGGCGTCTGGACAGCGGGCGATGTCGCGGCGACGACTGGGCTGTGGGCCAGCCGGAACGAGCGACACGTTGGGGCGGCGCGCGGCGCGCGGGGCGCGAGCGCGGCGCGACGGACGAGCGGCGCGGCGGTGCGTGTGCCAGGTCTTGTGATCGTCTGAGATCTTGCCGAGACAGAGCAATCGCGGGCGGTCTGCGCTGGGCGCAGGCGGCGGCGACGGCGGCGCTCTGGGGCGCCGCGGTCGCGGCGATAAGCGGCACTGGGCGAGTCGGCGACAGCCGGCTGATCGGTCGCGGGCGAAGGCAAAGGCGAGTCGGACAGGCAGGAGCGCGCGCGGTCTGCGGCGACAGCGGTGTGGGAGAGGGGGTTTTTGCGAGATGAGAGTTTTCTCTTCTTTTTTTTTTTTTTCTTTTTCTTTCTTCCTCAAATTAAATAAGCTTTGGAAATCTAAAATTCCCTTCCCAAGGCTTTCCTCCTTCAAACCCTAGTTGACGCATTTATTTTCCTTAATTAATTCCAAACTCCCATCTCTCTTTGAGGCTGAGGGTTCGAATCCTCCGAATAACATCTTTTAAACCTTATTTTATGTTTAACTAAAATCCGGGCTGTTACAAAAGTCTTATAAGGAGGCAGTATTGTAACGGCCTAGTTTTCTATTCCGGTTCTCGAGGAGCTTCCGGTTCAGATTCAGTGGTTCGGTTGGGTCGTTAGAGCTATTTTGACCCTTAGGGGTATTTTGGTCTTTTTGCTCCCCGGGCAAGATTTATGGTTTTTCAGGGCTTCGAGGTATCTCCTGCCTTTGTTGAAGCTTGTTTGTTGTGGACTGCGAGTCCCGAGATGTTTGGGCTATTCGTTTGGGAGTTCGGTTGTTATTTGGGTTTTTGGCAAAGTTATGGTTGTTTGGGTGTTTCCTTTGGGATTCGAGCCCGGGCCTTCAGTGTTGATTTGGGAGGTTGATTTCAGTGAGATTTGTTGTTTGGAAAGGTTGCTTCAGTCGGGTCTCGAAGGAGGAAGCCGGGAAATAGGGTTTAAGGATTTTAAGGATTTTTGGAAAATTGGAAAATTTGGATAAAATGGTTTTGGATAAGGATAAAAGAGAAAAAGAAAAGAAAAAAAAAAAAAGAAATTCCCATTTTTCCCCATTTTTTCCCTTTCTCTCTCCTCCAACCCCGGTTTTGGATAAGGACATTTTAGGGATCAGTGTATTCCCCCCGAGTGACAGATACCTCGGTGATGTCCCATGATTGGTCAGTGTATCCAATCCCAGTTAGGCCGGAAGTAAGAGACTTCCGATGGCTCCAGATCTTGTTTTATGAGCTCGTTGAGCTATGATCTGTGTTGATAGCTGTTTGCTTGCATGTTGAGGTGCTAGATGACTGATGTATCGTATTGTACCCCGGTTGGGGATTCTTACTGAGTATCTTTACACTCACCCTTATTTATCTTTCAGGTAACTTGGGACAACACAAGGAGGGCTAGCGGAGGGAGCTGATTGATCATGGGGAGCCGCCGACACTCTATCTTTTATTATTGCATTGTTTATTCAACATGTAGATGGACAGGAGTCCTAGGGGAACATTGTTTAAAACGTTGTTTAAATTGTATTGTATATTTTTATAATTACTGGCCAGGTTGTTTTACTTCGTTGATTATGTTTAAATGAAAACTGTTGGTTATGTTTTAAGGGTTCCCCCTTCTCATATGTTTGAAATGATTTTTAAATATGAGCACTAAACCGCTTGATATCATATTTAACTTGCATGCTGAGTGAGAACCCCGGTTTAGGACCATGTTTTGGGTCGGGTTCGTCACATTTGGGCATGGTGAGATGCAAAAGAAAAATTGAGAATTAAAGTGTAGCAGTTGGGTTTCGAACCCAGGTGGTCTAGGAGGTTAGTTGTGTGTCCTTGCCAATTGAGCTAGTGGGAGTTCTTGTTACTCTTTCCGCGTCATATCTTGGTTAGCCTTGGATCTTTGGAGTTTTGGTGCATTTGATTAAAAGAAATGAAATGTAGGGTTTTGTCTTCTTCTCCAAAAGCTCCTTGGCCGCCCAAGAATTTCTCCCTAGCTCCCAAGCCGAGTCCCTTCTCCTTTGCAGCTCCGTGGTTCGATCGTCATTCCGGGTAAGTTTCTTCGTCTCTTCGTCTTCTCCGATTTGGGTTCTTGCTGGCCGAGTGAAAAAGAGGTTGTGTGTGTGTGTTTTGTTGAACCCAGGCAAGCAGCCTAGCCAGGCGCCCAGCAGCAGGCTTGTAAGGACCCGACCTGGAATACGGTCCTAAACCTAGGTCCTCACTCAACATGCAAGTTAAATATTTCAACAAGCGGTTTAGTGCTCATATTTAAAACTTTTTCAAAACATTTGAAAATGGGGAACACTTAAAACATAACCAACAATTTTCATAAGCAAATCCAATCAAGGTAAAATAAGCCTGGCCAGTATTTATAAAAGAACATTCAAAACAGTTTAAACAACATTAACATCATTCCCCTAGGACTCATGTCCATCTACATGCTGAATAAATAAATGCAAACAATAAACGACAGAGTGCTGGTGGCCCCCCATGATCAAACAGTTCCCTCCGTGTAAAGACCCGACCCAAAAAGGGCTCTAAATGGGCCTTTACCCCAATGCATGTATTCAAAATAAAAGACATTATGAAAAATAAGTTTCGGATCCCAAGTAAAAACAGAAACATTCAACAATCAAAACATACATTTCTCAAAGCATACTCTGATCAGAGATTTATTTAAACCATTTAAACATTCCACAAGTACAAATATGCTGGAATCCATAAAACGTAAGAAAACATCCTAGGGCTCCGTGCCCGTCTACATGCATTCAGGGGAAATAACAAAAGTCAAGAGTCAAGATATAATAAAATGATCAGAGATGACAGCAGGATTCCATGATCACAGCTCCTCCTTCAGCCATCCTGTCTCGCGGCTTGGTTACCTGTGGAAAACCACAGAATAAGGGTGAGTAACGAATTACTCAGTAAGAATCCCCAACCGGGGTACAATACGATATACATGATCATCTAGAAGAATGTATGCAAGCTATGAGTATAAACACGAGAATAGAGCACATAGCTTAAGTCCACACTTGGACCTCGGATGCCAACTCGTGGTCTTAGTCCGGAAATAAATCCACCACACACTACGCCCTATACGAAAAGCGAGTCCCGGCCTCGGCTTTGTCTCATCGCCGATACGAAAGGTGCACTAGCTCAAGATCCCGAGGAGCTCTCCGGCCGGCGCAGTAATGAGCGTAAGCGCGCACGCGCGTGCTCTTTGCGAGACTATGGGGTGCCGGGTCTAGTGGCAAGCCGCCCATGTCGATCCACAACGCCTAACTAAATCTGGGATCGGTGTCACCGACATAGGGTGTGAGACACGCCACGTGAACTATGTCGGCTGAACCACCGCACTTTGAGGCTAAGGAATCGGTCGTGGTAGGCTTACACCAGAAGCCGCCCTTGCCTATCGGTGGCAATCAAGGGCTACGGCCGAACACGCCGAGGACGTGTCGATTGCCGGGATGAGGCAATGCCAAGTCATCATCCCGACCGTTGGGGCATTTAACGATCGCCACCCTCACCCAAGATTGCGGGGCACCGTTAGGGTTAGCTAAACCCTAACGGGATCGAGGACGGAGTACCATCTCGTGCACGTCCTCGCTGGGATGCAAGTTTCGTTATGCATCCGGCGGATGATGCTACCTACCCGAACTCTAAACCGTAACAATAATAACAATTCATTCAATGCGGTCCAATACGTGCTCATGGATACAAGGAACCTAGCATGATACTACGAAGCAAGAACAGATATCGAACATGCGAGATGGAAACAACCTAGCATGGGCTAACATGAGAAACAATACAAGAGTTCATGCCATCAGAATTTGAGCAGAGCACCTAGGGCTAAACATGCTAATAATCATACACAGCATACAAAACAACAATCACAAATATACCGCAGGGCCCACACAACTCCGGTAAGAAATCCTTACCTTGGTCGGGAGGCTTCTACACACAAATCCTAAGTCTGCGGAACAAACCCGAGCTAGCTACCGAGAACCTAACAAAACAATGATAATCATAATCCATAAGCCTAAATATAATAAAATAAACAAGGCTCGGCTCAGGGAGCAACTCACGCGGCTCGGGCGACACGCGGACGGGCGGCAAAGACAGCGGGGGTCGGCTGCTCTTTGGCGCCGAGGCGCAGCGCGAAGGGGCTGATGGGCGCGAGGACCGCACACTGGCGCGACGGCGGCGGCGGGGCGGCAGCTGCGCGCATGCGAGCGACATTAGGCGGCCGGGCGCAGCGCAGCGGCGCGGCAAGCGGACGACGAGCAGCGCGGCCCAGCGCGAGGCGGCGCGCGACGATCGACGCGCGCAGCGCAGCGGCGAGGAGCGCGGCGCGCGCTGCTCGGTAGTGCGTGCGCGACAGGCCGCGACGAAATTTGCGATGCAGGCGGCTCAGTTGCTCGCTTCTTCTGCGATCTGGCGACTGGGCTTCTTTGCTAGGCGATCTGGGCGGCTCGGCTTCTTCTTTGGCAGATCTGGGCATCTTTGGGCGACTGCTACAAACACAAACACACACAAGCTCTTCTCCTTACCTTCGACCAACAAGAACACCCAATCGAGAAGATGAAGAGGATGAAGACTTACCCGAATGATGATGAACGATCCAAGGGAGCTGCAAGGATGAAGAATCGGCAAGGAGAGCTTGGGAGAAAGCTTGGGCGGCCACAACTCTTTTGGAGAAAAAACACAACAAACCTAATTTCTATTTCATTTAACCAAATGCACCAAACACCAAAGATCCAAGGTTAACTAAGATGTGATGCGAGAAAGAGCAACAAGAGCACCTAATGGCTCAATTGGCACACATCTCTACAAGCTTCCCAGGAGACCCGGGTTCAAACCCACTGCAAAGAGCACAAATTCCTTTATTTTTACTTTTGCATCAAACCTTGCTCAAACCAAACCACAAACCCCTCCAAAACCTACAAAAACCATCCAATAATTTTAGTAATGGAAAAGACACAAACGACCACAGACGGCCCGACCAAATTACCAAATTACCCCTAGGGCATACCGAAGACCGGGAAGAAAAACACAGGTCGTTACAATATTCCTCCTTTTATGACTTTCGTCCTCGAAAGTCCTTAAGACTGAAACAACACAGATATCTGCATTCTCATCCCGTCCTTCCCGCTCACGAGCGCCTCCTCCGAACTCGGACTCCTTCACTACTTTTACCAACGGATCTCACTTCTACGCAACGTCTTCGACTCAAGACCGAGAATACTCATAGGCTTCTCCTCGAAGCCCTAAACCCTCAATCGCAGCAAGGGGCTCAAAGTCCACAATGAGCAATGGGTCCGGCACATGCTTTGCCCCAACATCGATACATAAAAACACTGTGCACAATTGTCAACAAACAAACTCAACCCTACAACAAATCGGCCAAACAAGCAACCTTCCAGATTCCAAAACTAAACGGCCTACTCTTACTTCACAAGAGACCAACAAACCTCAAACCTTGACTACGACCTTAACGAGATACAAACGAACCACCAATCGGCGATGATCCAAAAGACAAATTTCTCCAACTAGAACACGACCACAACACTTAAGCAACCATCTTAAGGAGAAATCGCCGAACCATAGGCAAGGGGCACCATCCTGGTACACCAGACGGCTAACAACACTCACACCACCAAACTTCACTCACGGCCACCTTAAAAAAAAAAAAAAAAAACAAGGGCCAAGCACAGGACTCCACTCGGCCAAGCCAACAAACTAGAACTCCTCATCGGCGAACGCAAACTTTCCAACGAACACCTACCAAACAACCGACCAAGGAGAACATCGCCAGGCAAGGAACATCCAACATTCCTCTCAAGGAAAACTCGGGAAGCAAGGACTAAACCATCACGCAGACTATCTGCGACACAACACCTTGAGGAAAACAAACAACGACACCAACCAATGCCACGGCACCTCTGTGCCAACTCACTCAAGCGCGGCTCGCTAACGCCAACCGGGAACTCACAACAACTAGGAACAAAGCCCGAGAAGGGCTTGCTCAGTGAGAACTCAACCCAAACTTATAACGAGCAACGCTGCCTCAAGCTACTACTCAACTCTTAAAATCCAATGGCTACTCAAAGGACTTCCCTTTAAGCCTAAGCCTAACTCATCTTCCAACCGAAGCTCCACTCCTAAAACCTCACAAGGAAAACGGATAACGACAACCTCAAAGCTTACGGATCACGAGCCACACGAATCCGCAAGACTACCTCGCAAGCTATCACTCGAGGTGGCATCCAAGGAGCAACTCAACCACCACAGAGGCTAGAGGGAAAGGAAATCTTCAATCCCCAAAGAACCAACAACTTGCCGAACAACTCAACTCTTCTGGCCGGCCTCCGCTCTTGCGGGAACAAACAACTCTTGCTTGCTAACAACACAAAGCGAGGACCCTCTCATTGGCTGACCATTGCGCTACTCGATCGACTACACAACTCGGGAGCTAAGCCGACTCCTGCCAAACGGGAAACGACTTCCCGGCAAGCAAACTCGGAAGGGCGCAGCGAACTCCACACACGCTCGACTTGCTCAAACCCAAGGCAACAAGAACCAACTCTCTTGGAAGCAACACCCAAGAGAAAACTCAACCAATCGGACCACCAAACCGAAACAAACGAAGACTTGCTCAACTGCCGAGGGAGGGGTCAACTCCCAAAACTTACTAACTAGGAACAAGACCTCAGGGCAACGCCCTCCAGCTAGAACCGAACTAGCTCTCGAAACAACAAACGAACCAAATCTTGGCCAAACACTCACAAGAGGCGAGAACAACCTTTATCTGCAGCCTCTAGAGCACCATCCAAGAATCCGCTTAATCGGACAAACGACTACTTCCAAGCAACCAACAAAGTTTTCCTTCAAGCTAGCGCTTCCACCATTAACTCCAAGACCAAGGGAGTAACCTGACAACACCCCGAAGGAAACGGCTCTTACAAGCAGACAACCAACGGACAGAGAACTCCACATACGCTCAACCTTGCTCCACGAGCAACAACATCCAATCTCACCGGGCACAACAAGGGTCCATCTCGGTGAACCTCCAAATGCCAAACGGGGCAACTCAACATCCCGAAACAGGGAAAAACAACCAACATGGTACAAACCACTCGCCCCCCCCACGAGCAAAACTAAACTCTAACAACTCCAATCCACACCTTGGTCAACACCAAGCATCAACTTGCCACCACACCGAAACCACTCCTGACTTTACTCCAAACAAACACTAGCTTGCTAGTCTACCAAGATCTAGCAACTCCACCGAGGCTACAACTACACGCCTCCAAAGCCAGCCAACTGAAACTCACTAGCCGGGCTCGACCGAGCTCTGAGAGGCACTCCACAACCTAGGGTTCTTCGGCAACCCTCGACACACACACTGCTGCTTAGGCATACGATCTAACAGGACCACTTTGCTGAACAAACAACTCCAATTTCCGGCATCCCAACCATGCTTGGCCAACTCCAACTCCTTGGGAACCTAGAGGACCCGAAACGCTACAGAATCGTCATCCTCCTACTCAAAACATCGGCCACAACATAACTTCTACCCAAGGAAGGAGCCGAACAACTCTCTTAGCCATGACGATCGAAAACCACGCAGCTTAGCTACCATCGCTCTTGTTCGGTTTCCAATCAACTCCAACCAACGATCAACAAGAAGATCCGCCAACCAAGCTTAGGCCCAATTTAACAAATCTTGCCTAAGCAACAACTTGATACCACGAGCACGGTATCCTTACCACCTCAACCAAAGCCTTACAACAACCACAGAGTCCAACTTCTCAAGGAACCGAGCACGAGATCTCCAAAGCAAACCCTACATGGATCTCAAACTCTGCCACGGAACGAACCACACAAAACACACTTGTGTGCACAACTCCCAACCTTCCTTTAGAGATCCAAGACTAACAAGCGCTTTTCCACAAAGCAACGTTAACTCCCGGCAATGATACAAACAATCCAAGGAACACCAAAAGTCCCATCTCCACACGATACTCGAAGTGAGGCAACCTTGCTCTACCAAAGCATAATCATGCCAAACCAAACTTACTTTGTACCAAGCCTCTACCAAGGGTGCTTACCCCTAAGGCATCCAAAACCTCTCGCAAGGCATCGGCTCATCTCGCCTCAAAAGCATCCAACTCGCCTCATAGGCATCCAGGCTCATCCGATAAGCATCCAACTCATGGTCCTCACTTTGGACCAAATTCGCATCTACAATGCTCAACTCTCCTCAGATTTAGGCACTCGAAGGTAGTTGACCGCACTACCAACCACAAAGAAAATCTCTTGGCCTTAACACTAGCGCGAGACTCACGCGCACCAACATTTACCAACCGGCAACCTCGCGACTTACTCAACCTCCGAAACACTTTGGGAAGAGGCTCGGCTCCTCTCGAGCATCCTTTAAACTTGTAGTCCATCGACTACCACCGAACTAGCCCTCCTCGCACGACCTAAACGGGTGCAACCGCCATAAATGATCCAAGGCTAAAGGAGTACGCTGAACTCCGAACGGCATAGAACCATCTGCTATGCCCAAGCCAAACTCAAGCCTGAACCAGACTTAGTGCCAAAGTGGCACACCAACCAATGCACCTCAAGTGCTACTACTACCAAATCCACATCTGAGGAAGTCGGGCATTAAACAACAAAGAGCTCGCAAGGGGGCAAAGATGACCCTTCATCTACCTCAAGCCACTAACACGGCAACTTGCCAAACAATCGGGCGATCGGTGGAGACTCGCTAGTCCACCTCTCACAAGGGACTTCCACCACCATCCGATGAACCAAACAAAGACAGAGGCGGCACACCTCGGCCTCTGAGCAGCGGGGCATCCCACACACGGATGCTAAACTCAAACCTAGCCAACTACTTTACTACTAGCAGTGGGACTTACTAAAACATCGAGCTCTACAGGCATCCATTTGCCAACTCAGGCGTCTCCATCAACGCCAACAAACTCATCTGAATAAACTCACTGATCATGCCCTCCCGGGAACCTCCGGGGCTACAAGAGCTCTTGGGGAAAAATCTTTGAAACAAACTCTGTCACCGGGCTATCTGTGCCGGGACTCCTCACTACGCGCTACAAATCGCGCTGGGTCTCCGCTCTCGATAGCTAAAGACACGCCATCAAATCTCTCATGGCCGGAGCACACTCTGCTCAAGGAGTCTCACTCTGAGGCGCCGCTAGCCTCTACCCCCTCCTCCGGGCAACTCAATCTGCCGGGGCCAAATCCGCATGCGGGCCTAACAACCTGGACGAGGCCTCAACATCAACACGATCGGTCCAACTTCTCGGTCGGACATGCCAAGCGCCGCTGCTCCTGCAGGGTGCGATCAACATCTTGGCGATCTGCACGAAGCACCACCACCCTCTCACTGGGGAAAAGCGACAATCGGGCCACAAATGGCCAACGGAGTCTAAGCTCGCCTCCCTCCGGAACGATGTCCCGGGGCATCCGAATCTATCTGGATACCTCAACAAGTCGCTAAACAAACTGCTTTGCATCATGCGAAAGTTGGCATGATGGCTCACTAAGCCCAAACCAACAACGAGTCGAGAACTCGCTTCGTCTCCGCTCCACAACACTACACAAGGCATACACAAGATGATAGGTATTGTAAATTCTTAACCCTTTTCCTTTCTAAAACAATAAACCTAGGCGTACTGATGACCGCCAGTCTCTTGGTGATCATGGAAGGATGACCTACAACAAAAGGTCGGGTCTCACGAATCTATGACTCGAGCTCGATACCAATCAGTAAAGACCAGACCCAAAAAGGGCTCTAAATGGGCCTTTACCCCAATGCATGTATTCAAAATAAAAGACATTATGAAAAATAAGTTTGGATCCCAAGTAAAAACAGAAACATTCAACAATCAAAACATACATTTCTCAAAGCATACTGATCGAGATTTATTTAAACCATTTAAACATTCCACAAGTACAAATATGCTTGGAATCCATAAAACGTAAGAAAACATCCTAGGGCTCCGTGCCCGTCTACATGCATTCGGGGAAATAACAAAAGTCAAGAGTCAAGATATAATAAAATGATCGAGATGACAAAGAGGATTCCATGATCACGGCTCCTCCTTCACCATCCTGTCTCGCGGCTTGGTTACACGTGGAAAACCACGTAATAAGGGTGAGTAACGAATTACTCAAGTAAGAATCCCCAACCGGGGTACAATACGATATACATGATCATCTAGAAGAATGTATGCAAGCTATGAGTATAAACACGTAATAGAGCACATAGCTTAAGTCCACACTTGGACCTCGGATGCCAACTCGGGGTCTTAGTCCGGAAATAAATCCACCACACACTACGCCCTATACGAGAAACGCGAGTCCCGGCCTCGGCTTCTCTCGCCGATCACGAAAGGTGCACTAGCTCAAGATCCCGAGGAGCTCTCCGTGCCGGGCGCCAGAATGAGCGTAAGCGCGCCGCGTGCTCTGCGACTATGGGGTGCCGGGTCTAGTGGCAAGCTGCCCATGTCCATCCACAACGCCTAACTAAATCTCCGGATCGGTGTCACGACGCATAGGGTGTGAGACACAGCCACGTGAACTATGTCACCTGAACCACCGCACCGAGGCTAAGGAATCGGTCGTGGTAGGCTTACACCAGAATCCGTCCTTGCCCTATCGGTGGCAATCAAGGGCTACGGCCAACACGCTGATGATGGCGTCATTGCCGGGGATGAGGCAATGCCAAGTCATCATCCCGACCGCTGGGGCATTTAACGATCGCCACCCTCACCCAAGATTGCGGGGCGGTAGTTAGGGTTAGCTAAACCCTAACGGGGATCGGGACGGAGTACCATCTCGTACGTCCCTGTCGGGGATGCAAGTTTCGTTATGCATCCGGCCGGATGATGCTACCTACGAACTCTAAACCGTAACAATAATAACAATTCATTCAATGCGGTCCAATACGTGCTCAATGAGATACAAGGAACCTAGCATGATACTACGAAGCAAGAATGATATCGAACATGCGAGAATGGAACAACCTAGCATGGGCTAACATGAGAAACAATACAAGAGTTCATGCCATCGAGAATTGAACAGAGCACCTAGGGCTAAACATGCTAATAATCATACACAGCATACAAAACAACAATCACAAATATACATGAGGCCCACACAACTCCTGGTAAGAAATCCTTACCTTGGTCTGAGAGCTTCTACACACAAATCCTAAGTCATGGAACAAACCCGAGCTAGCTACGAGAACCTAACAAAACAATGATAATCATAATCCATAAGCCTAAATATAATAAAATAAACAAGGCTCGGCTCAAGGAGCAACTCACGCGCTCGGCCGACACGCGGACGGGCAGGCGGCAGGGCGGCGGGCTGCTTCTGGCGCTGACGGCGCGAAGAAGCTGATGGCGGCGAGGACCGCACACTGGCGCTGACGGCGGCGCGAGGCGGCGCGTAGGAGCCAGCATTGCTTGCATGGATGGCCGGGGCCGGGCGCTGCGCACGCGCGCGCGCGCAAGCGACGAGACGAGCGCGCCGGGCGCGAGCGCGTGTAACGCCCCGATTTTCTATTCCGCTTCTCTAGGTGCTTCCGGTTGGTTCGATGGTTCGGTTGGCCGTTAGAGCTGCTTTGACCCTTAGGGGTATTTTGGTCTTTTGCTCCCGGGCGGGATTTGTGGATTTTCGGGGTTTGAGGCGCTCCCTGCTTTGTTGAGGCTTGTGTGTTGGTGGTCATGAGTCCCGAGATGTTTGGGGTATTCGTTTGGGAGTTCGGTTGTGATTTGGGTTTTGGGCAAAGTGATCTTTGTTTGGGTGTTTCCTTTGGGATTCGAGCCAGTGCCCTTAGAGATGATTTGGGAGCTTGTTTTAAGTGAGAGTTATTGTTTGGAAAAGGTTGCTTCAAAGGGTCTCAAGGAGGAAGCCGGGAAGTGGGATTTAAGGACTTTAAGGCTTATTTAAATTGGTTAAGGATGAAAAGGAGGATAAAATCCCATTTTTCCTTTTAATTCCCTTTTTCCTTTTATTTTTCCCTTTTATTTTCCAAAATCCCCAAAATTCCTTTTTCTCTCCCTTCTCTCTCCTCCGGCCGAGCAAATTTCCCTAGCCGCACCATGCCCAAATTCTAGTCGCACCATGTCCAGCCCGAGCCGCGCCCTGCACAGCCGCCCAGTCACCCATGCCGCGCCGTCTTGAGCCACCCTGCGTCCGATCGCGTCGCCCTCGCCCTAGATGCGCCGAGCCCAGATCTGCGCTTCGCCCGAGCCGCCGTCTCAGTGTCGCCTAGGTCGCGCCGAGCCCAGACGGCATCGCCCGAGCCGTCTCCGTGTCGCCCTAGGTCGCGCCGAGCCCAGATCGGCATCGCCCGAGCCGTCTTCGTGTCGCCCGTGTCCGTGTCGAGTCGCCCGAGCCACGGCGCCGACCGAGTCGCTCGCCCACAGTAGGTCGCCGTGCCTTCCCGAGCGCCCGAGCCCATCGCGTCGCCTCGCGCGCGCGCGCGCCGTCTGTTGTCTTACGCCAAGCGCGTCGTGTGTCGTCGCCCCAGCCGAGCTCGAGCCGCGCCCGTGCGCCTTTGCCTCGCCAGCCTACGCGTGCTGCGCCGCGCCTACGCCTGCGCCCAGTGCCCAGCGCTGTGCCCGGCCTTGGCCAGTACGCTCTTCTGCGCGCCACTGCTGTTGTATCTTTGGTTGGCCCGAGCCTTGTGGCTTCTCGGATGGTATTTCCAGTCTTTTCTTCGTTGGGCCCCGATTTGTTGGTCTGCTGTTTAGGGATTTATTTGGGTCATTTATGTATGTGATTTGGTTGCTTTATTTTATGTTTAGGTTGTTTGGGTTCGATTAGAGGCTCGAGGATGCTTGGTTGAGTTATGATTATTTTCTGCTTGTCCCGGTAAGGATTTCTTACCGTGGTTGTGTGGACCTGCGATATGTCTCGATTGTGCCTTGTATGTTTGCTTGATTGTTATGAGCATGATAGTGATAGGCGGCTTTGTTTGATCTCTTGCTAGCATGTTTGTTGATTTTACATGTTAGTGCCATGCTAGGTTTGTTCTTCCAAGATGCTTGTGATTCTGTTTAAGTTGTAGTATCATGCTAGGTAAACGTGATTGATGTCGGTCATTGCTTGCTAGCCGTGAATCATTGTTTTACTCGGTATTCTTGGATAGAGTAGTAGGGTTTGTCATCATCCGGAGGCCGAGAGCGGACATAACGTGCTTTGTCCCCACCGGTCGGGAGTAGAGCGAAGCATAACGTACATTGCTTCCCCGGCGGCGATGTGGATGTAGCTACCACATCGGCATAAGCCTAGTTTGTAGCTGCTAGAGCGGAACCACGCCAGCGGTGCAAGCTGCCTTGGCGGTTCTTAGCTTCGTCGGTGGTGCGGGCAGCCGCATGATGAGTCTTGAGGGCCTCGCACTCACCGTGTTCGGTGACACCGTTTCGAGTCTTAGGCATGCGTGCTGCCCGCGTAGTTTGCCCTTAGGCCCCGCATTTACGCCGGTTGCGAGAAAGAGCATGCGGTGTGCGCGCCACACGCGTTAGTAGCCGGTTCGGAGAGCTCCCGGGCTAATGTTCGTGAGTACACCAGTTCCTTCCAGTTTAGAGCGGTGCGGGTACTCTCCGATAGTCCAGTTGTTAGCGAGGGTAAGAGGCCCTTGAGGACACCCATTGGGATTGGCTTTTGAGCTAATCAATTGGTCGAGGAGAAAGACCCTCGAGGGTGTCGGACATCTTGGGATCGGTTTTTGAGCCGATCAATTGGCCGAGGGAGAAAGACCCTCGGAGATGTCCCGGGATTGGTTATGAGAACCAATCATTAGGCCTAAGTAGGAGACTTCCGATGACTCCGGAAGTAAGAGACTTCCGATGTTTCCAGATCTTGTGTTATGAGCTCGTTGAGCTATGATCTGTGTTGGTAGCTGTTTGCTTGCATATTGAGGTGCTAGATGACTGATGTATCGTATTGTACCCGGTTGGGGATTCTTCTTGAGTATGTTTATACTCACCCTTATTTATCTTTCGGTAACTTGGGACAACACCGGGAGGGCTAGCGGAGGAGGCGATTGATCATGGGAACCGCCAGGCACTCTGTCTTTATTTATTGCATTGTTTATTCAAAGATGTAGATGGACGAGAGTCCTAGGGGAACATTGTTTAAAACGTCGCTTAAATTGTATTGTACATTTTATTAAACACTTGGCGTGATGTTTTACTTTGTTGGATTGTTTAAACTTAAATTGTTGGTTATGTTTTAAGGGCTCCCCCTTCTCATATGTTTTGAAAGGTTTTTAAATATAAGCTCTAAACCGCTTGTTATCATATTTAACTTGCATGCTGAGTAAGATCCCAGGTTTAGGACCATGTTTTGGGTCGGGTTCTTACGGTTGGTATCGAGCACGAGTCATAGATTCTCGTAGACTAACTGCTTTGTAGGTTGTTGTTCCCATGATCATCGGCCTCCACGGCCGCTTGGTTTGTGCGAGTTCAATTAAGTTAAGGGTAAGAATTTACAATACTTTTCTTCTAGCTTTTATGCATGTGTAGAGTTGTGGAGCGGAGACGAGCGGGTTCGACTCGTTGTTGGTTTGGGCTTAGAGAGCCATCATGCCAACTTTTCCGCGATCTGCGAGTAGTTTGATGAGCGGTGAGAGCCCCGTGTGGGCGGTTTTGTTGCTTTGTGCGGATCGCCAGTGTGTCGATCGCACTCGCAGGAGGCGGGCGATCGACTCCCAGGGCCATTTGTGGCCCACCGTTGGTTTCTCCCCTAGTGAGAGGGTGGAGGTGCCTTGTGCATCGCCGATATGTTGATTGCACTCGGAGGAGCGGGACGCTTGGCATGTCGACCAAGGAGTTGGGCCGATCTTGTTGATGTTGAGGCCGTCGAGGTTGTTTAGCCCTTTGGCGAGTTGGCCCCGGCGATTGAGTTGCCTAGAGGAGGGGGTAGAGGCTAGCACGCCTCTCAGTATGACTCCTTGAGCGCAGTATGCTCCGGCCATGTGAGATTTGATGGCGTGTCTTTAGCTATCGAGAGAGCAAAGACCCAGCGCGATTTATAGCGCGCGTAGCGAGGAGTCCCGGGCATGGATAGCCCAAATTGACAGAGTTTGTTTCAGCATTTTCCCCAAGAACTCTCGTAGCCGGAGGGTCCCGGGAGGGCTTGATCAGCGAGTTTATGCGATTGAGTTTGTTGGCGTTGATGGAGCCGCCCGGTTTGGCGGTGGATGCAGTAGAGTTTGATGTTTTAGAAAGTCCTACCGCTAGTAGTAAAGCGGTTGGCGAGTTTGAGTTTAGCATCCGTGTGTTGGGATGCCCTGCTGCTTTAGAGGCCGAGGTGAGCCGTTCCCGTCTTTGTTGATTCCGCAGCTGGTGGTGGTAGTCCCTTGAGAGAGGTGGACTAGCGAGTCTCCACCGATCGCCCGATTGATTGGCAAGTTGTCGTGTTAGTGGCTTGAGGCGGATGTAGAGACATCTGTGCCCCTTGCAAGCTTCTTTGTTGTTTTGCAACAGCTTCTCTTTGTACCCTCGTAGCTGTGGTGTAGTGTGGAGTTTGCTTGCCGGGTTTTATCCATCTGCGGATTTTCGGCGGGCTAGTAGAGTGGAACCCTCTTTTATTTGGATGTTCCGAGTGTGGAACTAGTTGTTGCCACCCGAGGAGTTGGCCTGAGCTTTTGTTGAGCATCGAGTGGGATGCGGGAGTAGGCCGTGGCAAGTCTGTTGGTCGAGATGCCGAGATTAGGCCGCTCGAGTGTTTGGACTCTGTCTTTGAGTGCCATTGCCCCGTCACTTGGAGAGTGGCTTTCCCTATTCTCGAGAGGGGCATAAAGCTCGTTTGAGGCTGATTCGTATTGTAATGGATGTAGTGCTGTTGGCACCAAGCTTTGAGAGGAGGCCTAGTTTCGGGCCGCTTGGCACTTTTGGTGCAGTGGTTCCATGGTCGCCCAGTATAGCATCCCCGCTTGTCTTGTACCCTTTCCCGAGGTTGCACTGTTTGGGTTGCTTAAGAGATCTAGCTCGGTGGTAGTCGGGGGACTACAAGTTTGAGGTTTTCGAGGAAAGTAGGAGCTGCTCAGATCTCTGAGAGTTGGGTGTAAAGGATGCTATAGGTTGTTAAGAGCTAGCGCGTTCGAGTTCTCGCGCTGTGTTGTGAGCTGTGTGAGCCACTTGATGGTAGCATGATTCGGCTACCCTTTGAGTTGCCCTAGTATGGTTAGTGTTGGCATCGTGGATGCGTGGTTGATCCAGTGATAGAGCCATGAGTTGGATGGCTGATCGGAGCGCGTTTAGTGAGCACATTGTTTCGAGGAATGTTAGCTTGGTGTGGTTTTGCGCTTGTAAGAGTAGGTTGGCCAATGTGGCTTTTCGTGGTGAGTTGGCCCCGAGTGGGTTTGAACCCTCGTTGCTCCCTTGTTTGTTGTGGCTCTGTTTGGAGGCAAAAGTTGCCCTGTGTGAGATCCCCTGTTGGCTTTGGATCTTAAGAGATCAAGTTGGAGCTGTACACCCCGGTGCACTTTTGCGTAGCTCGTTCCGTGGTTTATGTTTGGAAAACTACGAGAGGTTCGTGTTGAGGACCCAGTGCTCAATCTTTGAGGTGTCAAGGCTTTAGTTCTTGGCAAGTGCCCTAGCTTTGGCTGTAAGGATGCCGTGCTCGTTCGGGCTTAGAAATTTGTTGGTTAAGTAAGTTTTGCTAGTTGGTCCTTGCCCTGGTTAGACTTCAGTTGGGACTGAACAAGAGCAGTAGTGGCAAGCCGCGCAATTTCTGATCGTTTTGGCTAAGAAAGCTGTTCGGATCCTTACCTTGAGAAGAAGGTATGTTGTGGTTGTTGCTTTGAGTAGGAGGATGACGCCTCCTGAAGCGTTTCTGGTTCCCTTGGTTTCCAAGTTGGAGTTGGCCAAAGATAGTTGAGATCTTTGGAGAGGGTTGTGCCCGCGTGGCCGGTTGTTTGTTAGATCGTTGTCGACCGTGTGTGTCGGAGGGTGATCGAGAGGATCTCTAATTGTGGAGAGCCTCTCGAGCTCGATTAGACCCGAGGCGGTGTTCCTTGGGTGAGTTGCTTGCAGATTTGGCGATCCCAGCAAGCTAGTGCTTGTTTGGTTTTGGAGGCTAGTCGGTGCTTGGTGTTGACCAAGATTTGGTTCTCTTGATGTTTCAAGAGCTTGCTCGGTTCGAGCCGCAGGGCGTTGCCACGAGGATTCGTCCCTAGTCCGGTTGTTTTGGGAGTTGATTCCTCCTCGGTGGTTGAGTAAGTTCGGCTAGTTCGGATTGGTGGTCCAATCGGTTGAGTTTCCTTGGGTGTTGCTTCCAAGAGAGTTGGTTGATGTTGCCCTTGGGTTTGAGCAAGTCGGCGGCGTGTGTGATGTTCGGCGCCCTTTAGAGTTTTGCTTGGCTTTGGGAAATCGTTCCCGTTGAGGAGTCGGCGTAGCTCTGAGTTGTGTAGTTGATCGAGTAGCGCGCGATGGTTAGCCCAAATGAGAGGTCCCTGCATTGTGTTGTTAGCAAGCGAAAAGTTGTTTGTCCCCGCAAGAGCGGTGGCCACCCAGATTTAAGAGTTGAGCTTGAGTTGAGTTTCTGCGAGCAAGGCCTTCTCGGGCTTTGTTTCTAGTTGTTGAGCTTTCGCGATTGGCGAATAGTGAGCCTCGATTGAGTGTGTTGGCACAGAGGTGCCGTGGCATTGGTTGGTTAGCCTTTGGGCTGTTTTCCTCAAGCCGTTGTGTGTTCTTCGGTAGCCCCGTGAGGGTTTGGTCCTTCTTCGCCGAGATTTTCCATGAGAGGAATGTTGGGTGTTTCCTTGCACGGCAATGTTCTTTTTGGCCGATTGCTAGTAGGTTTGCATGGAAAAGTTTGTGTTCGGCCGTTGTGAGGCTCCAGTTGTTGGCTTGGCCGAGTGGAGCTCATGCTCTGTTTTTGGCCATTTAGGGTTGGCCGTAGCTGAAGTTTCACTTGTGCTAGTGGGAAAAAGTTTGCCTTTTTGGATCAATCGCCAGATTGGTGGTTCGATTGTTTTTCGTTAAGGCTTTAGGCAAGCCTTGTGGATCGCCGTCTCTTGTGAAGAAAGAGTTGGCCGTTTGGTTTCTGGAACCCGAGAGGTTCGATTGTTTGGCCACTTGGCGTTGTGTTGGGGCGCGATTTGTTATCGATTGTAGGCATTCAGAGAGAAGTTACGCCGCGGTCGTGGCGTTGAGTTTTGGAGCTTGTGCCGAGTCCGCGGTTCTTTGAGAGTAACACCGTTGAGAGGTGTTCCGTGTTGGTTTAGCGGGGTTTGGCTAAGCGCCAAGTTTGTAGGGCTTTTGAGATCCTTGAGCGGATTGGAGCGATGGTTAGCTTTGCCCCGTCGCTGGCGAAGATGCAAGTTTTGTGTTCCTCGTCTCTTGGTTGAGATAGTTTGTGATGATCGAGAGCATTGTGGCTTGAGCCTTTGAGAACCCAAGAGGGTTTGGTTTTGAGAGAAGGGTTAGTGTTGTTTTAGCCGAGAAGTTCAGTTGGCTAAGAATCAAAGTGGAGTTTTTATAGAGTTTATTTCGTTTTAGGACTTTCGAGGACGAAAGTCTTAAAAGGAGGGAGTATTGTAACGGCCCGATTTTCTATTCCAGCTCTAGGTGCTTCCTGCTGGTTCATGGTTCGTTTGGGCCGTTAGAGTCTGCTTTTGACCCTTAGGGGTATTTTGGTCTTTTGCTCCCGGGCGGGATTTGTGGATTTTCGGGGTTTCGAGGCGCTCTCCCGCCTTTGTTGAGGCTTGTGTGTTGGTGGTCATGCGAGTCCCGAGATGTTTGGGGTATTCGTTTGGGAGTTCGGTTGTGATTTGGGTTTTGGGCAAAGTGATCTTTGTTTGGGTGTTTCCTTTGGGATTCGAGCCGGGCCCTTAGAGATGATTTGGGAGCTTGTTTTAAGTGAGAGTTATTGTTTGGAAAAGGTTGCTTCAAAGGGGTCTCGAAGGAGGAAGCGGGAAGTGGGATTTAAGGACTTTAAGGCTTATTTAAATTGGTTAAGGATGAAAAGGAGGATAAAATCCCATTTTTCCTTTTAATTCCCTTTTTCCTTTTATTTTTCCCTTTTATTTTCCAAAATCCCCAAAATTCCTTTTTCTCTCCCTTTCTCTCTCCTCCACCCGAGCGAATTTCCCTAGCCGCACCATGCCCAACCCTAGTCGCACCATGTCCAGTAGAGCCGCGCCCTCGCACTGAGCCGCCCAGTCACCCATGCCGCGCCGCGTCGAGCCACCTGCGTCCGATCGCGTCGCCGCGCCCTAGATGCGCCGAGCCCAGATCTCGCCGCCCCGGCCCGTCTCGTGTCGCCTAGGTCGCGCCGAGCCCAGATCGGCATCGCCCGTGCCGCCTCTCGTGTCGCCTAGGTCGCGCCGAGCCCAGATCGCATCGCCCGCCAGCCGTCTTCGTGTCGCCCGTCCGTGTCGAGTCGCCCGAGCCTCGCCGCACCGCCGAGTCGCTTCGCCCACAGTAGGTCGCCGTGCCTTCTCGAGCGCCCCGAGCCCGTCGCGTCGCGTCGCGCCTCGCCTCGCTGCGCGCGCCGTCTGCCGCCGTCTTACGCCAAGCGCGCCGTGTGTCGCCGCCACCGAGCTCGAGCCCGCGCCCGTGCGCCTTTGCCTCGCCCAGTGCCCGTGCTGCGCCCGCGCCGCGCCCTGCGCCCGATGCCCAGCGCTGTGCCCAGCGCCCGGCCAGTTTGCTCTTCTGCGCCCGGCTTTGCACTGTTGTATCTTTGGTTGGCCCGAGCCTTGTGGCTTCTCGGATGGTATTTCCCGAGTCTTTTCTTCGTTGGGCCCCGATTTGTTGGGCTCTTTGTTTAGGGATTTATTTGGGCTTTGTTTATGTATGTGATTTGGCCGCTTTATTTTATGTTTAGGTTGTTTGGGTTCGATTAGAGGCTCGAGGATGCTTGGTTGAGTTATGATTATTTTCTGCTTGTCCCGTAAGGATTTCTTACCGTGGTTGTGTGGACCTGCGATATGTCTCGATTGTGCCTTGTATGTTTGCCGATTGTTATGAGCATGATAGTGATAGGCGACTTTGTTTGATCTCTTGCTAGCATGTTTGTTGATTTTACATGTTAGTGCCATGCTAGGTTTGTTCTTCCAAAGATGCTTGTGATTCTGTTTAAGTTGTAGTATCATGCTAGGTAAACGTGATTGATGTCGGTCATTGCTTGCTAGCCAGGGAATCATTGTTTTACTCGGTATTCTTGGATAGAGTAGTAGGGTTTGTCATCATCCGTGAGGCCGAGCGCGACATAACGTACTTTGTCCCCACCGGTCGGGAGTAGAGCGAAGCATAACGTACATTGCTTCCCCGGCACCGATGTGGATGTAGCTACCACATCGGCATAAGCCTAGTTTGTAGCTGCTAGAGCGGAACCACGCCAACGGCAAGCAAGCTGCCTTGGCGGTTCTTAGCTTCGTGTCGGTGGTACAGTGCGCACATGATGAGTGCCGAGGGCCTCGCACTCGTGTTCGGTGACACCGTTTCTTCGAGTCTTAGGCATGCGTGCTGCCCGCCGTAGTTTGCCCTTAGGCCCCGCATTTACGCCGGTTGCGAAGAAGAGCATGCGGTGTCGCGCACACGCGTTAGTAGCCGGTTCGGAGAGCTCCCGGGCTAATGTTCGTGAGTACACCGCCTTTCGATTTAGAGCGATCATGGGTACTCTCCGATAGTCCAGATTGTTAGCGAGGGTAAGAGGCCCTTGAGGACACCCATTGGGATTGGCTTTTGAGCTAATCAATTGGTCGAGGAGAAAGACCCTCGAGGGTGTCGGACATCTTGGGATCGGTTTTTGAGTGATCAATTGGCCGAGGGAGAAAGACCCTCGGAGATGTCCCGGGATTGGTTATGAGAACCAATCATTAGGCCTAAGTAGGAGACTTCCGATGATTCCGGAAGTAAGAGACTTCCGATGTTTCCAGATCTTGTGTTATGAGCTCGTTGAGCTATGATCCGTGTTGGTAGTTTGTTTGCTTGCATATTGAGGTGCTAGATGACTGATGTATCGTATTGTACCCCGGTTGATTTCTTCTGAGTATGTTTATACTCACCCTTATTTATCTTTCGTAACTTGGGACAACACCGGGAGGGCTAGCGGAGGGAGCCGATTGATCATGGGGAACCGCCGCACTCTGTCTTTATTTATTGCATTGTTTATTCAAAGATGTAGATGGACAGAGTCCTAGGGGAACATTGTTTAAAACGTCGCTTAAATTGTATTGTACATTTTATTAAACACTCGCCGGGATGTTTTACTTTGTTGGATTGTTTAAACTTAAATTGTTGGTTATGTTTTAAGGGCTCCCCCTTCTCATATGTTTTGAAAGGTTTTTAAATATAAGCTCTAAACCGCTTGTTATCATATTTAACTTGCATGCCGAGTAAGATCCCGTTTAGGACCATGTTTTGGGTCGGGTTCTTCAAAGCAAGAGCGACGCGATGCGCGCGCACGCATGCAGCGAGGAGCGGCGCGCGCGGGCGCGAGACGCGGGCTGCGACGGGGCGGTGGTCCGGGCGGCTCGGTGCCTGCTTCTTCTGCGATCTGGGCAGCTTTGGCTTCTTTGCTAGGCGATCTGGCGGCTCGGGCTTGTTCTTTGGGCGGATCTGGGCATGTTTGGCGACTGCTACAAACACAAACACACACAAGCTCTTCTCCTTACCTTCGCCAACAAGAACACCCAATCGAGAAGATGAAGAGGATGAAGACTTACCGGAATGATGATGAACGATCCAAGGGAGCTGCAAGGATGAAGAATCGGCAAGGAGAGCTTGGGAGAAAGCTTGGGCGGCCACAACTCTTTTGGAGAAGAAAACACAACAAACCTAATTTCTATTTCATTTAACCAAATGCACCAAACACCAAAGATCCAAGGTTAACTAAGATGTGATGCGAAAGAGCAACAAGAGCACCTAATGGCTCAATTGGCACACATCTCTACAAGCTTCCCAGAGACCCGGGGTTCAAACCCCTACTGCAAAGACAAATTCCTTTATTTTTACTTTTGCATCAAACCTTGCTCAAACCAAACCACAAACCCCTCCAAAACCTACAAAAACCATCCAATAATTTTAGTAACTGGAAAAGACACAAACGACCCTGACGGCCCGACCAAATTACCAAATTACCCCTAGGGCATACCTGGAAGACCGGGAAGAAAAACCTGGGTCGTTACACTCCGCTAGCCATCCTGGTGTTGTCCCAAGTTACCTGGTGGAAAGACCACAGAAATAAGGGTGAGTATAAACATACTCAGTAAGAATCCCCAACCGGGGTACAATACGATACATCAGTCATCTAGCACCCTAGTATACATGCAAATAAAACAATGACTTAGAGCAAAACGGTTGAATTAGGATATGAGCTACTTCTAGAGCGAGCCTATTCAAGGGCTTTCATCTACTGCCTATCCTAGGTTCTACACTTGGATGCCCTTCGGGCCTTACACAACCAAGGACTCAGTGATGCCCAGTTGGGCCTTACACACCTAGGATGCCTATTGGGGCCTTACACCTCCAGAATCAGTGATGCCCAGTGGGGTCTTACACACCTAGGATGCCCATCGGGGTCTTACACCTCCAACTCAGTGATGCCCATCGGGGACTTACACACCTAGGATGCCCATCAGGGTCTTACACCTCCAACTCAGTGATGCCCATCGGGGACTTACACTCATAGGATGCCCATCAGGGTCTTACACCTCCAACTCAGTGATGCCCATCGGGGACTTACACACCTAGGATGCCCATCGTGGTCTTACACCTCCAACTCGGTGATGCCCATCGGGACTTACACACCTAGGATGCCCATCGGTCTCACACCTCCAACTCAGTGATGCCCATCGGGGACTTACACACCTAGGATGCCCATCGGGGTCTTACACCTCCAACTCAGTGATGCCCATCAGGGACTTACACCTCCAACTCAGTGATGCCCATCGGGGACTTACACACCTAGGATGCCCATCGGGGTCTTACACCTCCAGATGTCCATCGGGGTCTTACCCGCGGGACCTAAACTAGTTACCCCTACGCCTTCTACACTATACATCACCCGCCTATGCCTGCACTTGAACTAACAGATAAAATAGAACAAGGTATGCCAAGATAATTAAACCCCTTGCATGGAACTAACAGAATATATAAGGGGACACAAGAGCAACACGATATGGAAGCAAGAGAAAACATGTAACCTCCCACTGGAAATTTCATACAATCACAAGACATGGCATGCTGGAAGAACAAACCTAGCATGGCACTAACATGAACTACAAGCAACATGCTAGCAAGATTTCAAACACAAGCTGTTCACTATAAGGACCCGACCCAAGAAACGGTCTCTAACCTAAGGTCCATACTTAGCATGCATGATTAAGAATATAAACATCATTCAGAGTCGGAAGTTTAAAACTTTGCAATAAACATTTTTAAAACAAAACCATGATTTCAATTAAATAAAATAGGTAAATGACTGATCAGTACTTTCTTAAAACAATTCAAGGAAAACGGTATGAGAATATAAAATAGTTTGAGTGCTTTTTCCTAGGGACCCAAGTCCCACTACATGCTAAATCATTAAGGAAAACATTTAAAGAAACGTGCGATCCAGAGTCAGCTGTCCATGATCATCGAGCCGCTTCCTCCTAGCCATCCAGCCTCTGTCCCAAGTTACCTGTGGAAGCCACGAGAAGTAAGGGTGAGCAACAAGTTACTCAAGTAAGAATCCCCATTCGGGGTACAATACGAAATCATCTCATTTAGCACATGGGCAAGCAACCATACAAAGACTTAGAGCAGAACGGTTGGTTAGGCTATGGGCTATTTCTAAGGCGAGCCTATTCAAGGGTTCCCATCAACAGTCCCTCCTAGGTCCTACGCTTGGATGCCCTTCGGCCTTACACAATCTAGGACTCAGTGATGCCCAGTGGGGCCTTACACACTTAGGACACAGTGATGCCCAGTGGGGCCTTACACACTTAGGATGCCCATCGGCCTTACACCTTCAAAGATCGGTGATGCCCAAAGGGCCTTACACACCTAGGATGCCCATAGGGCCTTACACCTCCAAAATCAGTGATGCCCGGTGGGCCTTACACACCTAGGATGCCCATAGGGCCTTACACCTCCAGAATCAGTGATGCCCGGTGGGCCTTACACACCTAGGATGCCCATAGGGCCTTACACCTCCGATGTCCATCGGGTCTTGCCTTGAGCGGGACCCCAAACTAGTTACCTCTACGGCCCTCTAAACTTTACATCACACATCTAACCGTAACTTGGATCTAGCAAAGATACAATAGGCGGCATGGGTCTATCAAGATAGGAATGCCTAGCATGGAACTAACGGGATGTAAACATGTCACGAACATGAATCAAAAGAAAACATGAAACCTATCACTAGAAATTCATATAATTACAGATGTCGTGCGCTATCAACTATTCGCGAGTCCACACAACCCCGGTAAGAATCCTTACCGGAATTAAGTGGAGGTTGATTATCCCGAATCGAATAACGACCCTCGAGCTTTTAAGTGAACTCGAGCAACCAACCGAGAAGGCACACGCGTCTCGGTAGCAAGCGACAGGGCAACCTTCTTTGGGCGAGGGGCGCTGCTCGAGCGCGCGCGCGGCGAGCGACCGACACGCCGGGCGGCGCGCTATCAAGGCGTCTGGGCGGCGGCGCAGCGTCTGCGGACGACGACTGAAGGCTGCGAGGCTGGCGAGCGAACGAGCGACACTGTGGGGGCGGCGGGCGAGTGGAGCGACGCGGTTTAAGCGCTGGGAGTCTTTGTCGTCGGCGTATGAGAGGCGGGCTACACGCCGGTCTTGCTGCTGGCGCGCGCGGCGCTGTGTGTCGTCGTCTTGGCGCGGAGGCGGCTACACGGCCGTCTGGCTGGGCGACTGGTGCGGAGTGGAGGATGGGATGCTGCGCTGCGTGGTGGCGGCCGGGCCGCTCGACGCGATCTGGGCGGGCGGTGGCTCGGGTGCGGTCGGCGATGGTCGTGAGCGTCGCGATGTCGTGGGCGGCGGCAGCAGGGCGTTGGGCGAGACACGGCGGCGGTGTGGGGCGGCTTGGGCGAGACACGGCGGCGGTGTGGGGCGGCTTGGGCGAGAGTGAAGGAGAAGTCTAGGGTTTTGGGGTTCTTTCTTTTTTTTTTCCTTGTTTTCTCTTTTCTTTCTCCTTAAATATAATTCCCTTCCTTAACTTAAATAGACTTGGGAATCTCTTATGACCTCCCCAAGATTCCCCTTCGAGCCCCGGCTGACGCGTTTATTTTCCTTATTTAAACCCAAGCTTCCCAACCCCTTTTTAGGCCAAGGGTTCGAGTCCTTCCAACAGTTCCTCCCAAACTTAAAAATATAAAAGGAAACCTTATTTTACATTTAGTAAAACCGGGCTGTTACAATACTCCCTCCTTAGAAGACTTCCGTCCCCGGAAGTCGCTGCTCTTAAAACAACTCTGGGTAACTCCTCCTCATCTCCCCTTCCAACTCCCAAGTAGCTTCCTCAACTCCCTGATTCCGCCACTGCACTTTCACTAGGTCAATGGCCCGGTTCCTCAAAACCTTTTTCTCAAATGCCAGGACCCTTATGGGTTTCTCCTCAAAGCTCAGGTCATGGTTCAACTGTAAAGGCTCAAAATCTATGACGTGCGAAGGATCTGCCACATACTGGCGGAGCATCGAAACGTGGAACACACTATGCACTGCAGCCAAGGACGGCGGCAGTGCTAACCGATAGGCCACAATCCCAATCCTCTCAAGGACCTCGAAAGGTCCAACAAACACAGGGCTCGGTTGCCTTTTTACCGAACCTCGGGACCCCTCGCATCGGAGCTACCTTGAGGAAAACATGCTGGCCAACCTCAAACTCCAACTCCCTACGCCTAACATCGGCGTAGCTCTTACTGCTTTGGGGCGGTCGGCATCTGAGCTTTGATTTTCTGGACGGCCTCATTGGTCAGCTGGAGCAACTCCGGACCTAACATCTGCCGGTCACCGACTTCTTCCCAGAAGGCCGGGGATCTGCAGCGCTTACCATACAACGCCTCAAACGGCGCCATCTGAATGGTCGACTGAAAACTGTTATTGTAGGCAAACTCCATCAAGTACAAGTACTGGTCCCAACTACCAGGGAAATCCAACACGCAGGCTCGCAACATATCCTCTAAGATCTGATTTACCCGCTCAGTCTGGCCATCGGTCTGTGGGTGGAAGGCTGTGCTGTAGCTGCACTCTGTGCCCAAACCTGCCTGAAGGGCCTTCCAAAACCGTGATGTAAAACGGGAATCCCGGTCGGAGATAATTTTAACTGGCACTCCGTGGTACCTCACTATTTGCTCAAGGAACAGTTGTGCCCACTGCTCCACGGTGTAGTTTATCCTGCCCGGAATGAAATGGGCACACTTAGTCAACCTATCAACGATCACCCAAATCTGTGCATATCCTCTAGGAGTCCTGGGCAAACCCGAGATAAAATCCATGGTGATCTCCTCCCACTTCCACTGTGGCACCCCGAGCGGTTGCAACAAACCTGCTGGCTTCTGCCTGGGCGCCTTCACTGTTGGTGTGAGACACAATCGACTAACGAATGGGCAATCTCCTCTTCATCCCCATCCACCAAAAAGTCTGCTTAAGATCTTGGTACATCTTGTTACCCCACAGGTGCCAAGAAAAAGGCGAGGTGTGAGCCTCGGTCAATAACTCTGTCTGCGAACAGGCATCGGTTGGAACACACACCACCTTTATATCTCGGACCCCCATCCGCAAGTATCACGAAGTCGAAGTCACCGTCACCTGAACCCTCTCATACAAACTTTTTAACTTAGGATCTTTCACCGGTGTTGTCGATAATCCTTTGCCTTATCGAAGGTTTGGATGGTTAATCGAGCTACCACAGCGGTAACATCCCCTAACAACACTGCTATTTCCGCCCTCTCGAGATCCTTCCCGATGATACTCTTGGGGTTTGCCAATGTTGCGGATCGAGGTCTTTCTACTTAGTGCATCAGCCACAACATTTGCTTTTCCAGGGGTGATACAAGATCTCACGATCGTAATCCTTCACGAGCTCCAACCACCTCCTCTGCCTCATGTTCAGTCCTTCCGAGTGAAGAAATACTTGAGGCTTTGGTGATCTGAGAAAATCTGAATCTTCTCCCCATACAAGTAGTGCCTCCAAATCTTAAGTGCAAAGATTTCCATCGCGCCAACTCCATATCATGAGTCGGGTAATTCAACTCGTGCGGTTTCAATCTGCACAAGCGTGACGCTATCACCTTACCGTGTTGCATCGAACGCATCCCAAACCAAACTTGCCGCATCATCAGACACCACGAAACCCCCCGAGTTCCCTCGGGACCGCCAACATCAAGCGGGCGTCAAACCGCTCTTTAGCTTAGCAAAACTCTCATCGCACTTCCTATCCCAAACGAAATCAACACCCTTCCTCGTCAATCGAGTAAGCGGGCGGCTATAGCTGAAAAATTTTGAACGGCGTCGGTAATATCCGGCGGACCGAGAAGCTACGAATCTCGTCACGATCGTCGGTCGGCCCACGAACTAACGGCCTCTACCTTCGAAGGGTCTCTGACCACTCCTCCTTAGACACAACGTGTCCCGAAATGCTACCTCCTCGAGCCAAAAGTCACACTTTGAGAACTTCGCGTAGAGCTTGTTCTCGCGCAAGGTGCCAAAATCGCCTTAGGTGCGCAGGCATGGTCCTCCTTAGACTTAGAGTACACAAGAATGTCATCTATGAACACGATGACAAAGCGGTCCAAGAATGCCTTGAACACTCATCCATCATGTCCATGAATGCAAATTGGGGCGTTTGTCGGTCCGAAAGACATGACTACGAACTCATAATGCCCATACCTTGACTCACGAGCGTTTGTCTTGGGAATATCTGCATCCCGAATCCTCAACTGGTGGTAGCCCGACCTCAAGTCAATCTTTGAAAACACACGAGCTCTCTGGAGCTGGTCAAACAGGTCGTCGATACGAGGCAGCGGGTACTTGTTCTTAATGGTTACCTTGTTCGGTTCCTGTGTCGATGCATAGACGCATCGAGCCATCCTTTTCTTAGCAAACAAACACGGGTGCTCCCACGAGGACACACTCGGCCTAATAAATCCTCTGTCAAGCATCTCCATGGTTGTTCTTTTAACTCTTTCAGCTCTGCTGGCGCCATGCGATAAGGAGCTTTCGAGATAGGGCGAGTCCCCGGCTCAAGCTCTATTGAGAAGTCCACCTCCCTCTTCGGCGGCAGGCCAGGCAACTCTTCGGGAAAAACATCTGCAAACTCTTGCACTATGGGCACCTGCTCGACAGATAGTGGGTCACGGTTCTCCCCAGTCAACTTAGCTAAGAAACCCCAAGCTCCTCGAGCTAACAAACGGTGAGCTTTAATCGCCGAAATCACCGCGGACACACACCCTCTGGGTGCCCCGAAATTTAAAGGTAGGCCTACAGCGGCACCTGAACACCACCTCCTTACAAATGACGAGTCAATCATAGCGTGGTTATCGCCTAACCAATCCATGCCGAGGATCACATCAAAACCGCTCATAGCTAGCACAATGAGGGTAACTGCGAGCAGGTGCAGTCGGATACTGCATGCCGACCGTCCCTTACCTTCTCAGCTGCTTGACAGATACTAGTTCAGGGAGTAGCGACAGACAACTCAAAACCTAGAGGCTCTAAATTCATGCAAGCAAGCTCAGCAAAAACAGCAGAGACAAACGAATGGGTGGAACCCGAATCAAACAACACAAAGGCGAGGTGATCAAGAACTAGGAGCGTACCTGCCACTGCGGGTCCGGCTCTCTCAGCCTCCTGGCGAGTCGTAGCATATACTCTTCCTGCTTCTTTGAGCTGGTTTGTGCCACCACCGCTTTCCATACGGTGCGATCAAAGGGCCCGATGCCCTTCCTTTCCACAGTTGAAACAAGCTCTAGGGTTACCACCACAGGGTCCCCAATGCTGCTTCCCGCAGGATCTACAATACGGTGGCGGCCTCCCTACGCCCTGTTGGCGAGGCTGATCACGGTTACGGTCTCGGTACTGGTCTCTGCCATGATAAGAACCCTGGGGACGCTGACCGCCCCCCCGGACATTGCTCCCTGAGTCAAACTTGCGCTTCTGGCCCGAGTACACTGGGGCCTTAGACACTACGGTACTAACAACCTGCTCCGGAGGATACTTCCCATCATAAATCGTTGCCAGCTGTACTGCCTTGGCAAAAGTTTCTGGGGCCTGTGCCCTAACATCCTGAGACACCCCCTGTCTCAAACCCGCGATAAACTTCCTGATCTTCAGTTCCGGGGTAGAAATCAACTGTGGCGCGAAGTATCCATACTCTGAGAACTTCTTCTCGTACACCTCGATCGAGTCAGATCCCTGCTTAAGGTTTGAAAACAGCTCAATCATCTTCTCTTGGGCTTCTTCGCTGATAAATTTTGCCTTGAACTCAGCCTTGAAGAACTCCCAGGTGGCAGGTGGAGATCCGGCCGGTCTCTCACTTAAAGTGGAATCCCACCACCACTTAGCTGTACCAGCTAATACGTGAGCTGCACATCGAGCTCGCTGCACCTCAGGACACTCCATTACCATAAACGTATATTCTAACTCAGCAATCCACGTGGCAGCTACCAATGGTTCCCAGGGGCGCTAAACTTCTCCGCTTCCATTTCACAAAATCCTCGACCACTTGCCTAGATCCTCAGCACCTTCTGCCAGAACGGCCTCATTCACAATTGGCTCCTGTGGAGCTGGCGGTGCTGGTGGCACTGCAGTCCTCTGCTGAACCAACTCGGTCAGCTGCCGTATCTGAACGCGGGACTCCTCCCTCTGCGCAGCTAACAAAGCTTGCGTTTCAGCTCTCTGCTCGGCCCTCTGGTCGGCTAGCAACCCAACCACAAGAGCCCTCATAGACTCCACAAAAGCAGCTCCCGGTGCAGCCTCTCGAGACTCGCTTGCCCCTACACCCTCTCCGGGCAACACAGTTGAAGGGCCTGATGGTGGCCTAACCTCAGCATCAGCTTGGGACGAGGTCCCCCCGGTGTCAGAATCGATACGAATGCCCTGGGTGGTCGGCCTCGAGCCTCCCTGCCCTCTACGAGTGACTCGCATACCAAAAATCTACACCAAACCAACAATGGGTCGAACTCATCTTTCTGCTCTACAACAACAAGTCATGTACATGCAAGGTGCAACCGGTATTGTAATTTCTTAACCCTTAACTTTAAACTTACGGACATACCTGATGGCTGGCGGAGCGCTGATGATCATGGAAAACAACCTACAACTGCAGGTCAGTCTACAGAACCTATAACTCTGGGCTCTGATACCAACTGTAAGGACCCGACCCAAGAAACGGTCTCTAACCTAAGGTCCATACTTAGCATGCATGATTAAGAATATAAACATCATTCAGAGTCGGAAGTTTAAAACTTTGCAATAAACATTTTTAAAACAAAACCATGATTTCAATTAAATAAAATAGGTAAATGACTGATCAGTACTTTCTTAAAACAATTCAAGGAAAACGGTACGAGAATATAAAATAGTTTGAGTGCTTTTTCCTAGGGACCCAAGTCCCACTACATGCTAAATCATTAAGGAAAACATTTAAAGAAACGTGCGATCCAGTCACCGTGTCCATGATCATCGAGCCGCTTCCTCCTAGCCATCCACCTCTGTCCCAAGTTACCCGTGGAAGCCACGAGAAAGTAAGGGTGAGCAACAAGTTACTCAAGTAAGAATCCCCATTCGGGTACAATACGAAATCATCTCATTTAGCACATGGGCAAGCAACCATACAAAGACTTAGAGCGAACGGTTGGTTAGGCTATGGGCTATTTCTAGGGCGAGCCTATTCAAGGGTTCCCATCAACATCCCTCCTAGGTCCTACGCTTGGATGCCCTTCGCCCTTACACAATCTAGGACTCGGTGATGCCCAGTGGGGCCTTACACACTTAGGACACGGTGATGCCCGGTGGGGCCTTACACACTTAGGATGCCCATCGGGCCTTACACCTTCATGACGGTGATGCCCAGTGGGCCTTACACACCTAGGATGCCCATAGGGCCTTACACCTCCAAAATCGGTGATGCTCGGTGGGCCTTACACACCTAGGATGCCCATAGGGCCTTACACCTCGAGAATCGGTGATGCCGGTGGGCCTTACACACCTAGGATGCCCATAGGGCCTTACACCTCGGATGTCCATCCGGGTCTTGCCGGCGGGACCCCAAACTAGTTACCTCTACGACCCTCTAAACTTTACATCACACATCTAACCGTAACTTGGATCTAGCGACATACAATAGGCGGCATGGGTCTATCAAGATAGGAATGCCTAGCATGGAACTAACGGGATGTAAACATGTCACGAACATGAATCAAAAGAAAACATGAAACCTATCACTAGAAATTCATATAATTACGATGAATCAGCGTGCTATCAACTATTCGCGAGGTCCACACAACCCCGGTAAGAATCCTTACACGGAATTAAGTGGAGGTTGATTATCCCGAATCGAATAACGACCCTCGAGCTTTTAAGTGAACTCGAGCAACCAACCGAGAAGGCACACGTCTCGGCGACAAGCGGCAGGGGACGGCCTTTCTGACGGCCAGGGGCGCTGCTCGAGCGCTGCGCGAAGCGAGCGACCACGCTGGCGGGCGCGCTGTCAAGGCGTCTGGACGGCGCGGCGCGTGACGACACGAGGCTGCGAGGCTGGCGGCGAGCGAACGAGCGACACGCCCCAGGGGCGCGCGCGCGAGTGGAGCGACGCGGTTTGGGCGCTGGGTGTCTTTGTCGTCGGCGCGAGGGCGGGCTACACGACCGGTCTTGGCGCTGGGCGCGAGTGGCGCTGGGTGGTGTCGTCTTGGCGCGCGAGGCGGCTACACGGCAGTCGCGTTGGGCGACTGGTGCGGAGTGGAGGATGGGGCCGCTGCGGCGGTGGGCGAGCGGGCCGCTCACGCGATCTGGTGTGGTGGCTCGGTGCGGTCTTGGGCGATGGTCGCAGCGTGCAATGTCGTGGGGCGGCAAAGAGGCGTTAGGCGAGACACGGCGGCGTGTAACGACCTGGTTTTTCATCCCGGTCTTCCGGTATGCCCTAGGGGTATTTTGGTAATTTGGTCGGGCCGTCGTGTCGTTTGTGTCTTTTCGATTACTAAAATTATTGGATGGTTTTTGTAGGTTTTTGGAGGGGTTTGTGGTTTGGTTTGAGCAAGGTTTGATGCAAAATTAAAAATAAAGGAAATTAGTCTTTGCAATGGGGTTTGACCCCTGGTCTCTGAAAGCTTGTAGAGATGTGTGCCAATTGAGCCATTAGGTGCTCTTGTTGCTCTTTTCTGCATCACATCTTAGTTAACCTTGGATCTTTGGTGTTTGGTGCATTTGGTTAAATGAAATAGAAATTAGGTTTGTTGTGTTTTCTTCTCCAAAAGAGTTGTGGCCGCCCAAGCTTTCTCCCAAGCTCTCCTTGCCGATTCTTCATCCTTGCGGCTCCTTGGATCGTTCATCATCATTCCGGTAAGTCTTCATCCTCTTCATCTTCTCGATTGGGTGTTCTTGTTGGCGAAGGTAAGGAGAAGAGCTTGTGTGTGTGTGTGTTTGTAGCAAGCCGCCCAAAGATGCCCAGATCTGCCCAAAGAAGAAGCCCAGCCGCCCGGATCGCCTAGCAAAGCAAGCCCCAGCTGCCCGGATCAGCGCAGCGAGCACTAGGCCGCCCAGACCGCCCGTCCGTCGCGGCCGTCGTCGCGCACTGGCACCAGCAGCCCGCGCGCGCCGCGCGCGCCGCGCGCGCCGCTCGCGCGCGCGCTGCGCCGTCGCGCGCGCGCGCGTCGCTGCCTCGCGCCAAGCGCGCTGTCTCGTCCGCTTGCCGCGCCCGTCGCGCGCTGCGCCCGCCCAGGCTCGCCATACTATGCGCGCGCAGCCCTACCGCCCGTCAGCGCCCGGTGTGCGGTCCTCGCCGCCCATCAGCCCCTTCTGCGCCGTCGTCGCCGCCAGCAGCCCGCCCGCCGTCTTTGCGCTGCCCGTCTGCGTGTCGTAGAGCCGCGTGAGTTGCTCCGAGCCGAGCCTTGTTTATTTTATTACATTTAGGCTTATGGATTATGATTATCATTGTTTTGTTAGGTTCTCGGTAGCTAGCTTGGGTTTGTTCCGCACTTAGGATTTGTGTGTAGAAGCCTCCCACCAAGGTAAGGATTTCTTACCGGGGTTGTGTGGACCTGCGATGTTCTATGTGATTGATGTTGTATGTTTGTTTGTGATTATCGGCATGTATAGTTTAGGTGCTCTGCTTACGAATTCTGATGGCATGACTTCGTATGTTGTTCTTTCATGTTAGTCCATGCTAGGTTGTTCCGCTTCGGCATGCTCATATTCATTCTTGTTCAGAGTACCATGCTAGGTCTGCTGTATTATTTCGAGCACGTATTGGATTGTTTGCTGATTGTTAAGGCAGGTTAGAATTCAGGTAGATAGCATCATCCGGGCCCGATGCATAAAGTATCTTGCATCTATGGCAAGGACGTTCGAGACAGTTCTCCGTCCTTGGACCCCGTGAGGGATTAGCTATCCCAACCGGTAGGCCCTGCAATCTTGGGTGAGGGTGGTAGTCTTAGCGATGCCCCAACGGTCGGGATGATGACTTGGCAATGCCTAGTCCCCGACAGCCGGCACGTCCTCAGTGTGTTCGGTAGTAGCCCTTGATTGCCACCTGTTAAGGTAAGGACGGCTTCCTGGTGTAAGCCTACCACGACCCGTTCCTTAGCCTCGGAAGCGGTGGTACAGCCGACATAGTTCACGTGTCCGTGTCTCACACCCCTGGCGTCGGTGACACCGATCCGGAGAGATTTAGTTAGGCGTGGTATCCGGATATGGGCGACTTGCCACTGGACCCGGCACCCCCATAGTGCTGTAGAAGCACGCGGTGCATGCTTACGCTCATTACTGGCGTCGGCCGAGAGCTCCTCGGGATCTTGAGCTAGTGCACCTTTCGTGACGACGATTAGACAGTGAGGCCGGGACTTGTTCCCGTATAGCGCGTATAGTGTGTTGTGGTATTTCCGGACTAAGACCCTGAGTTGGCATCCGAGGTCCAAGTGTGGACTTAAGCTATGTGCTCTATTCTGTGTTTATACTCATAGCTTGCGTACAATCTTCTAGATGATCATGTATATCGTATTGTACCCCGGTTGGGGATTCTTACTGAGTAATTCGTTACTCACCCTTATTCTGTGGTTTTCCACGGGTAACCAAGCGCGAGAGATGGATGGTGAAGGAGGAGCGTGATCATGGAATCTGCTTGTCATCTCTCGACCATTTTATTATATCATGACTCTTGACTTTTGTTATTTCCCTGAATGCATGTAGTAGACGCACGGAGCCCTAGGATGTTTTCTTACGTTTTATGGATTCCAAAGATATTTGTACTTGTGGATTGTTTAATCTGGTTTAAATAAATCTCTCGATCGAGTATGCTTTTAGAAATGTATGTTTTGGTTGTTGAATGTTTCTGCTTTTACTTGGGATCCAAAATATATTTTTCATAATGTCTTTTATTTTCAACACATGCATTGGGGTAAAGGCCCGATTAGAGCCCCTTTTGGGTGGTCTTTACAGATTGGTATCGAGCTCGAGTCATAGATTCTGTAGATTGACCTTTTGTTGTAGGTCATTTTCCCCATGATCACCAGCACTCCGACAGTCATCAGGTACGCCTAAGTTTACTGTTGTTTAGAAAAGGGTTAAGAATTTACAATACCTTTCATCTAGTGTATGCCTTGTGTAGTGTTGTGTAGCGGAGACGAGCAGGTTCTGACTCGTTGTTGGTTTGGGCTTAGTGAGCCATCATGCCAACTTTCCCGCAATGCGAGCAGTTTGTTTAGCAGCTTGTTGAGGTATCCAGATAGATTCGGATGCCCCTGGGACGTCGTTCCAGAGGGAGGCAGAGCTTAGACTCTCGTTGGCCATTTGTGGCCCGATTCTTCGCTTTTCCCCTAGTGAGAGGTGGAGGTGCTTCGTGCGGTCGCCAATATGTTGATCGCACCTGCAGGGAGCGGGGCGTTTGGCATGACCGACCGAGGAGTTGGACCGATCGTGTTGATGTTGAGGCCGCGTCCAGGGGTTGTTAGGCCCGCATGCGGTTTGCCCCCGCAGCTTGAGTTGCCTAGAGGAGGGGGTAGAGGCTAGCGGCGCCTCGAGTGAGTCTCCTTGAGCGAGTGTGCTCCACCATGAGAGATTTGATGGCGTGTCTTTAGCTATCGAGAGCGGAGACCCAGCGCAGCTTTGTAGCGCGTAGTGAGGAGTCCCGCACAGATAGCCCAAATTGTTAGAGTTTGTTTCAACATTTTTCCCCAGTAGCTCTTGTAGCCCCTGAGGTTCCCGGAGGGCATGATCAGCAGAGTTTATTCAGATGAGTTTGTTGGCGTTGATGGAGACGCCCAGTTTGGCAAATGGATGCCTGTAGAGCTCTATGTTTTAGTAAGTCCCTCTACTGCTAGTAGTAAAGTAGTTGGCCGAGGTTTGAGTTTAGCATCCGTGTGTGGGATGCCCCGCCGCTCGAGAGGCCGAGGTGTGCCGTTCTGTCTTTGTTTGGTTCATCGGATGGTGGTGGAAGTCCCTTGTGAGAGGTGGACTAGCGAGTCTCCACCACGCCGATTGTTTGGCAAGTTGCCGTGTTAGTGGCTTGAGGTGATGAAGGGTCATCTTTGCCCCCTTGCGAGCCTCTTTGTTGTTTAATGACCCAACTTCCTCGATGTGGATTTGGTAGTAGTAGCATTTGAGATGCATTGGTTGGTGTGCCACTTTGGCACTAAGTCTGGTTCAGGCTTGAGTTTGGCTTGGGCATAGCAGATGGTTCTATGCCGTTCGGAGTTCAGCGTACTCCTTTAGCCTTGGATCTGTTTATGGCGCTTGCACCCGTTTAGGTCGTGCGGAGGGCTAGTTCGGTGGTAGTCGATGGACTACAAGCGAAAGGATGCTCGAGAGGAGCCGAGCCTCTTCCCGATGTTTACGGAGGTTGAGTAAGTCAGGAGGTTGCCGGTTGGTAAATGTTGGTGCGCGTGAGTCTCGCGCTAGTGTTAAGGCCAAGAGATTTTCTTTGTGGTTGGTAGTGCGGTCAACTACCTTCGAGTGCCTTAATCTGAGGAGAGTTGAGCATTGTAGATGCGAGTTTGGTCCAAAGAGGGACCCTAAGTTGGATGCTCATGAGATGAGCCGGGATGCCATGAGGCGAGTTGAATGCTTTTGAGGCGAGATGAGTGATGCCTTGCGAGAGGATTTGGATGCCTTATGGGTAAGCACCCTTGGTAGAGGCTTGGTATAAGTGAGTCGGGTTGGCATGGTTATGCCTTGATAAAGCAAGGTTGCCTCAGCTTTGAGCATCGTGTGGAGTTGGAACTTTTGGTGTTCCTTGGATTGTTTGTATCACTGCCGCCAGAGTTAACGTTGCTTTGTGGAAAAGCGCTTGTTAGTCTTGGATCTCTAAAGGAAGGTTGGGAGTTGTGCACACAAGTGTGTTTTGTGTGGTTCGTTCCGTGGCGAGAGTTTCAGATCCATGTAGGGTTTGCTTTGGAGATCTCGTGCTCAGTTCCTTGAGAAGTTGGACTCGTGTGGTTGTTGTAAGGCTTTGGTTGAGGTGGTAAGGATACCGTGCTCGTGGTATCAAGTTGTTGCTTAGGCAAGATTTGTTAAGTTGGGCCTAAGCTTGGTTGGCGGATCTTCTTGTTGATCGTTGGTTGGAGTTCGATTGGAAACCGAACAAGAGCGCGATGGTAGCTAAGCCGCGTGGTTTCGATCGTCATGGCTAAGAGAGTTGTTCGGCTCCTTCCTTGGGTAGAAGTTATGTTGTGGCCGATGTTTTGAGTAGGAGGATGACGATTGTAGCGCGTTTCGGGTCCTCTAGGTTCCCAAGGAGTTGGAGTTGGCCAACATGGTTGGGATGCTGGAAATTGGAGTTGTTTGTTCAGCAGCGGTGGTCCTGTTAGATCGTATGCCTCTGCGGTGTGTGTGTCGAGGGTTGCCGAAGAACCCTAGGTTGTGGAGTGCCTCTCCAGAGCTCAGTCAGGCCCAGCTAGTGAGTTTCAGTTGGCTAGCTGGAGGCGTGTAGTTGTAGCCTCGGTGGAGTTGCTAGCAGTCTTGGTAGACTAGCAAGCTAGTGTTTGTTTGGAGTAAAGTCCGGAGTGGTTTCGGTGTGGTGGCAAGTTGATGCTTGGTGTTGACCAAGGTGTGGATTGGAGTTGTTAGAGTTTAGTTTTGCTCGTGGGGGCGAGTGGTTTGTACCATGTTGGTTGTTTTTCCTGTTTCCAGGATGTTGAGTTGCCCCGTTTGGCATTTGGAGGTTCAGTCTGAGATGGACCCTTGTTGTGCCCGGTGAGATTGGATGTTGTTGCTCTGGTGGAGCAAGACAGTGAGCGTATGTGGAGTTCTCTGTCCGTTGGTTGTCTGCTTGTAAGAGCCGTTTCCTTCGGGAGTTGTCGAGTTACTCCCTTGGTCTTGGAGTTAATGGTGGAAGCGCTAGCTTGAAGGAAAAGTTTGTTGGTCGCTTGGAAGTAGTCGTTTGTCCAGATTAAGCGGATTCTTGGATGGTGCTCTAGAGGCCGCAGATAAAGGTTGTTCTCGCCTCTTGTGAGTGTTTGGCCAAGATTTGGTTCGTTTGTTGTTTGAGAGCTAGTTCGGTTCTAGCCGGAGGCGTTGCCTCGAGGTCTTGTTCCTAGTCGAGTAAGTTTTGGGAGTTGACCCTCCTCGCGATTGAGCAAGTCTTTGTTTGTTTCGGTTTGGTGGTCCGATTGGTTGAGTTTTCTCTTGGGTGTTGCTTCCAAGAGAGTTGGTTCTCGTTGCCTTGGGTTTGAGCAAGTCAAGCGAGCGTGTGTGGAGTTCACGCCCTTCCGAGTTTGCTTGCTTGGAAGTCGTTTCCGTTTGGCGAGTCGGCTTTAGCTCTGAGTTGTGTAGTCGATCGAGTAGCGCAGCGGCACCACCAGAGGGGTCCTCGCTTTGTGTTGTTAGCAAGCAAGAGTTGTTTGTTCCCGCATGAGCGAGGCCACCAAGAAGAGTTGAGTTGTTCTGGCAAGTTGTTGGTTCTTTGGGGATTGAAGATTTCCTTTCCCTCTAGCCTCTGTGGTGGTTGAGTTGCTCCTTGGATGCCAGCCTCGAGTGATAGCTCGCGAGGTAGTCTTGCGGATTCGTGTGGCTCAGGATCCGTAAGCTTTGAGGTTGTCGTTATCCGTTTTCCTTGTGAGGTTTTGGGAGTGGAGCTTCTGGTTGGAAGATGAGTTAGGCTTAGGCTTAAAGGGGAAGTCCTTTGAGTAGCCTGTTGGATTTTAAGAGTTGAGTAGTAGCTTGGAGGCGAGCGTTGCTCGTTATAAGTTTGGGTTGAGTTCTGCTGAGCAAGCCCTTCTCGGGCTTTGTTCCTAGTTGTTGTGAGTTCCCAGTTGGCGTTAGCAGAGCCGCGTTTGAGTGAGTTGGCATAGAGGTGCCGTGGCATTGGTTGGTAAGCTGTTGAGCTGTTTTCCTCAAGGTGTTGTGTAAAGACCCGACCCAAAAGGGGCTCTAAATGGCCTTTACCCCAATGCATGTATTGAAAATAGAAGACATTATGAAAAACATTTTTGATTCCAAGTAAAAACAGAAACATTCAACAACCAAAACATACATTTCTAAAAGCATACTCGATCGATAGATTTATTTAAACCATTAAAACAATCCGCAAGTGCAAATATGCTTGGAATCCATAAAACGTAAGAAAACATCCCGGGGCTCTGTGCCCGTCTACATGCATTCGGGGAAATAACAAAAGTCAAGAGTCATGATAAAATAAAATAGTCGAGATGATGACAGATTCCATGATCACAGCTTCCCCTTGACCATCCTGTCTCCCGCTTGATTACCCGTGGAAAACCACGAATAAGGGTGAGTAACGAATTACCCAGTAAGAATCCCCAACCGGGTACAATACGATATACAAGATCATCTAGAAGAAAGTATGCAAGCTATGAGTACAAACACAGAGCGGAGCACATAGCTAAGTCCACACTTGGACCTCGGATGCCAACTCGTGGGTCTTAGTCCGGAAATACCACAACACACTAAACGCGCTATACGGGAACAAGTCCCGCCTCGGCGACTCATCGCCGATCACGAAAGGTGCACTGGCTCAAGATCCCGAGGAGCTCTCCATCGGCGCCAGTAATGAGCGTAAGCGCGCACCGCATGCTCACGCAAATCTCGGGGTGCCGGGTCTAGTGGCAAGCCGCCCGAGTTGATCACCATGCCTAACTAAATCTCTCGGATCGGTGTCACCGACATAGGGTGTGAGACTGGACACGTGAACTATGTCGGCTGTACCACCGCACTCGAGGCTAAGGAACCGGTCGTGGTAGGCTTACACCAGAAGCGGTCCTTGCCCTAACAGTGGCAATCAAGGGCTACGGCCGAACACGCCGAGGACGCCCGATCGCCGAGGGCGACGCAGGCAATGCCAAGTCATCATCCCGACCGTTGGGGCATTTAACGATCGCCACCCTCACCCAAGATTGCGGGGCCAGCCGTTAGGGTTAGCTAAACCCTAACGGGATCGAGACGAGTACCATCTCGTGACGTCCTCGCTCGGGGATGCAAGTTACGTTATGCATCCGCCCGGATGATGCTACCTACGAACTCTAAACCATAGCAATAATAACCATTCAATCAATGCATCCAATACGTGCTCAACGGATACAAGGAACCTAGCATGATACTACGAAGCAAGAACAGATATCGAACATGCCGAGAATGGAACAACCTAGCATGGGCTAACATGAGAAACAATACAAGAGTTCATGCGATCGAGAATTGAAGCGAGCAGCACCTAGGGCTAAACATGCTAATAATCATACACAGCATACAAAACAACAATCACAAATATACCGCAGGCCCACACAACTCCGTAAGAAATCCTTACCTTGGTCGGGAGGCTTCTACACACAAAACCTAAGCTGCGGAACAATCCCGAGCTAGCGAGCGGGAACCTAGCAAACCAACAATAATCGGCATCTAAAATGTCTAAACAACAAAAGAACGACAAGCTCGGCTCAAAGGGGAACTCACGCGCACGACGACACGAGCTTGGAGCCGCTGCAAGCAAAAGGCTGGCGCTGGCCGCGCACCGCACACGGCACGGCAGAGGGGACGGAGGCGCCTTGTGGGCGAAGCATCTGGCGGGCGGCGCGCGCGGCGCCGGCGTGCGATGCGGACACGGCGAGCAGCTTCAGCGAGGACGCGCGCGCGGGCGAACGTCTGGCGAAGCGCGCGCGGGCGCGCGGCGTCGCGGCGACGCAGCACGCGCCGGGCCTTGGCGGCGAGCGGCGCGGCAAGCGGACACGGCGAGGGCGTGCGATGGGCGACGCAGACGCGGCCGACGCGCGCGGCGCTGCGAGGACCTCTGGCGTCACGGCGATGCGACGGGCGAGCGACGAACGACGATCTGGCTGCTATTCTTTGGCGCGATCCGGCGTCGCGATCGATCGGCCGGCTGGGCGTCTTGCGACAGCGGGGCGATCTGTCTTCTTTACGAACGGCAAAAATTGCTAGGCGGATCGGCGTGGCGGCGGGCTGCCAGCGACAGATCTGGGCGTGCGAGCTGGTCGGCGATGATGGTCGCTTCTCCTCTCGGTGTTGCAACCAACACAAACACACACACACTCTACATCTTACCTTCGCCAAAGATCAAAAACCAAATGAGGAGATGAAGAAGATGAAGACTTACCCGGAATGATGATGATCGAACCCAAGGAGATGCAAGGGAGGAAGAATTCGGCAAGGCAATGGAGAGGGAGAGCTTGTGCGGCCAAGAGGAGTTTTGGAGAAGAAGATGGAATAAACCTAATTCTATTTCATTTAACCAAATGCACCAAAACTCCAAAATCCAAGGTTAACTAAGATGTGATGCAGAAAGCACAACAAGAGCACCTAATGGCTCAATTGGCACACATCTCTACAAGCTTCCCAGAGACCCGGTTCAAACCCACCAAGCAGCACAAATTCCTTTATTTTTACTTTTGCATCAAACCTTGCTCAAACCAAACCACAAACCCCTCCAAAAACCTACATAAAACCATCCAATAATTTTAGTAACTGGAAAGGACACAAACGACCCTGACGGCCCGACCAAATTACCAAATTACCCCTAGGGCATACCTGGAAGACCGGGAAGAAAAACCTGGGTCGTTACATGTTGTGTCGCAGATAGCTGCGTGATGGTTTAGTCCTTGCTTCCCGAGTTTTCCTTGAGAGGAATGTTGGATGTTCCTTGCCTGGCGATGTTCTCCTTGGTCGGTTGCTGGTAGGTGTTCATTGGGAAGTTGCGTTCGGCCGATGAGTAGTTCTAGTTTGTTGGCTTGGCCGAGTGGAGTCTGTGCTTGGCCCTTGTTTTTTTTTTTTTTTTTTTTTTGGCGGCGTAGCTGAAGTTTCACCGGTGTGAGTGTTGTTAGCCGTCCGGTGTACCAGATGGGTGCCCTTGCCTTTGGTTCGGCGATTTCTCCTTAAGATGGTTGCTTAAGTGTTGTGGACGTGCTAGTTGGAGAAGTTTGTCTTTTTGGATCAGTCGCCAGTTGGTGGTTCGTTTGTATCTCGTTAAGGCTGTAGTCAAGGTTTGAGGTTTGTTGGTCTCTTGTGAAGTAAGAGTAGGCCGTTTAGTTTTGGAATCTGGAAGGTTCAGTTGTTTGGCCAGTTTGTTGTAGGGTTGAGTTTGTTTGTTGACAGCTGTGCACAGTTTTTTTTTATGTATCGATGTTGGGGCAGCATGTGCCGGACCCATTGCTCATTGTGGACTTTGAGCCCTTGCTGCTGATTGAGGGTTTAGGGCTTCGAGGAGAAGCCTATGAGTATTCTGGTCTTGAGTCGAAGACGTTGCGTAGAAGTGAGATCCGTTGGTAAAAGTTTAGTGAAGGAGTCTGAGTTCGGAGGAGGTCGCCGTGGCGGGGAAGGACGGGATGAGAATGCGATATCTGTGTTGTTTTTGAGTCTTAAGGACTTTCGAGGACGAAAGTCATAAAAGGAGGGAATATTGTAACGACCTGTGTTTTCATCCCGGTCTTCCGTATATGCCCTAGGGGTATTTTGGTAATTTGGTCGGGCCGTCAGGGTCGTTTGTGTCTTTTCCAGTTACTAAAATTATTGGATGGTTTTTGTAGGGTTTTGGAGGGGTTTGTGGTTTGGTTTGAGCAAGGTTTGATGCAAAATTAAAAATAAAGGAAATTGTCTTTGCAAATGGGGTTTGGCCCCGGGTCTCTGGAAGCTTGTAGAGATGTGTGCCAATTGAGCCATTAGGTGCTCTTGTTGCTCTTTCGCATCACATCTTAGTTAACCTTGGATCTTTGGTGTTTGGTGCATTTGGTTAAATGAAATAGAAATTAGGTTTGTTGTGTTTTCTTCTCCAAAAGAGTTGTGGCCGCCCAAGCTTTCTCCCAAGCTCTCCTTGCCGATTCTTCATCCTTGCAGCTCCCTTGGATCGTTCATCATCATTCCGGTAAGTCTTCATCCTCTTCATCTTCTCGATTGGGTGTTCTTGTTGGCCAAGGTAAGGAGAAGAGCTTGTGTGTGTGTGTGTTTGTAGCAGTCGCCCAAAGATGCCCAGATCTGCCAAAGAAGAAGCCCAGCCGCCCAGATCGCCTAGCGGCAAGCCCCAGGCTGCCCAGATCGCGCGCAAGCGAGCACCGAGCCGCCCAAACCGCCAGGCCCGTCGCGCACCGTCGCGCGCACTCACCGAGCGGCCAGCGCGCGCGCCGCGTCTCGCGCCCGCGCCGCGCTCCGCTGCGCCCGTCACGCGCATCGCGCGTCCTGCCTCGCGCGCCCGCGCCGCTCGTCTCGCTTGCTTGCGCGCGTGCGCTGCGCCCGGCCAGCACGTCAGCTAGCGCGCAGCGCGCAGCCACTGCCGACCGTCGGCGCCAGGTGTGCGCGGTCCTCGCCGCCATCAGCCCCCTCTGCGCCCGTCGGCGCCAGCCAGCAGCCCGCCGTCTTTACTGCCCGTCCGCGTGTCAGCCGAGCCGCGTGAGTTGCTCCCGAGCCGAGCCTTGTTTATTTTATTACATTTAGGCTTATGGATTATGATTATCATTGTTTTGTTAGGTTCTCGGTAGCAAGCTCGGGTTTGTTCCGCAGCTTAGGATTTGTGTGTAGAAGCCTCCCGACCAAGGTAAGGATTTCTTACCGTGGTTGTGTGGACCCTGCGATGTTCTATGTGATTGATGTTGTATGTTTGTTTGTGATTATCAGCATGTATAGTTTAGGTGCTCTGTTACAATTCTGGTGGCATGACTTCGTATGTTGTTCTTTCATGTTAGTCCATGCTAGGTTGTTCCGTTCTGGCATGCTCATATTCATTCTTGTTCTGTAGTACCATGCTAGGTCTGCTGTATTATTTCGAGCACGTATTGGATTGTTTGCTGATTGTTAAGGCAGGTTAGAATTCAGGTAGATAGCATCAATCGGGCCCGATGCATAAAGTATCTTGCATCTATGGCAAGGACGTTCGAGACAGTTCTCCGTCCTTGGACCCCGTGAGGGATTAGCTATCCCAACCGGTAGGCCCTGCAATCTTGGGTGAGGGTGGTAGTCTTAGCGATGCCCCAGCGGTCGGGATGATGACTTGGCAATGCCTAGTCCCCGACAAAACGCGTCCTCGGTGTGTTCGGTAGTAGCCCTTGATTGCCACTGTTAAGGTAAGGACGGCTTCTGGTGTAAGCCTACCACGACCCGTTCCTTAGCCTCAGTGCGGTGGTACAGTGACATAGTTCACGTGTCCGGTCTCTCACACCCCTATGTCGGTGACACCGATCCGAGATTTAGTTAGGCGTGGTATCCGATATGGGCGGCTTGCCACTAGACCCGGCACCCCCATAGTGCAGTAGAAGCACGCGGTGCATGCTTACGCTCATTACGTCGGCCGGAGGAGAGCTCCTCGGGATCTTGAGCTAGTGCACCTTTCGTGTCGACGATGATGAGCCGGTGAGGCCGACTTGTTCCCGTATAAGCGCGTATAGTGTGTTGTGGTATTTCCGGACTAAGACCACGAGTTGGCATCCGAGGTCCAAGTGTGGACTTAAGCTATGTGCTCTATTCTCGTTTATACTCATAGCTTGCGTACAATCTTCTAGATGATCATGTATATCGTATTGTACCCCGTTGGGGATTCTTCTTGAGTAATTCGTTACTCACCCTTATTCCGTGGTTTTCCACGGGTAACCAAGGCGCGAGACAGGATGGTGAAGGAGGAGCCGTGATCATGGAATCCTGCTTGTCATCTCGACCATTTTATTATATCATGACTCTTGACTTTTGTTATTTCCCACTGAATGCATGTAGACGGGCACGGAGCCCTAGGATGTTTTCTTACGTTTTATGGATTCCAAAGATATTTGTACTTGTGGATTGTTTAAATGGTTTAAATAAATCTCTGATCGTAGTATGCTTTTAGAAATGTATGTTTTGGTTGTTGAATGTTTCTGTTTTTACTTGGGATCCAAAATATATTTTTCATAATGTCTTTTATTTTCAACACATGCATTGGGGTAAAGGCCCATTTAGAGCCCCTTTTGGGTCGGGTCTTTACAGGCGGTGTGGGGCGGCTTGGGCGAGAGTGAAGGTGAAGTCTAGGGTTTTGGGGTTCTTTCTTTTTTTTTTCCTTGTTTTCTCTTTTCTTTCTCCTTAAATATAATTCCCTTCCTTAACTTAAATAGACTTGGGAATCTCTTATGACCTCCCAAGATTCCCCTTGAGCCCCTACGTGCTAGCGTTTATTTTCCTTATTTAAACCCAAGCTTCCCAACCCCTTTTTAGGCCAAGGGTTCGAGTCCTTCCAACAGTTCCTCCCAAACTTAAAAATATAAAAGGAAACCTTATTTTACATTTAGCTGAAAACCGGGCTGTTACAGTTCAATAGCTAACATACTCATAACAACAACCAAGCATACAAGGCACGATCATGATAGCATCGCAGGGTCCACACAACCACGGTAAGAAATCCTTACCTTGAAACAAGCAGAAAATAACTACCATAAGCCAACCAAGCGACTCCCGAGCTTCTAAGTGAACCCGAGCAACCTAAGCATTTAATAAAAATATCCTAATTAAATAACAACAGTCAATCAACTTAGAGTCCAAAAGAGTGGAGGCTCGAGAATTACCAACCGAGAAGGCACTAGGTCTCGGGCCAACTTTCTTGGCAAAAATCAGGCTCTCGGCAGCAAGGGGCAGGCAGGTTGTGTAACGGCCCAACTCATCGCTAGCCAAGATATTGTCCGCTTTGGCCCACTGGCCTCACGGATTTGTTTCTCCCCCCCATGGGAAAACGCGTCTTGCTAGGGAAAGGTGTCCACACCCTTTATAAGGAGTGCTTCGTTCCCCTTTCCAACCGATGTGGGATTCTCCAAGGAGGGAGTATTGTAACAGCCCGAATTTTAGTTAAACATAAAAATAAGGTTTAAAAGATGTTATTTGGAGGACTCGAACCCTTGGCCTAAAAAGGGGTTTGGAAGCTTGGGTTTAAATAGGGAAAATAAACGCGTCAGCCGGGGCTCGAAGGGGAGTCTTGGGAAGGTCATTTGAGATTCCCAAGTCTATTTAAGTTAAGGAAGGGAATTATATTTAAAGAAAAAAAAGAAGGAGAAAATAAGGACAATATCTTGGCTAGCGATGGGTTTGGCCGTTACAGATGGTATCAGAGCCAGGCATCGGGCCGGTGTGCCGGGTCCATCAGGACGCTGGACCTCTAAGGGGAGGTGGAAACCCATAGGGGAATCCCACATCGGTTGGAAAGGGGAACGAAGCACTCCTTATAAAGGGTGTGGACACCTTTCCCTAGCAAGACGCGTTTTCCCATGGGGGGGAGAAACAAATCCGTGAGGCCAGTGGGCCAAAGCGGACAATTCTTGGCTAGCGATGAGTTGGGCCGTTACAGGTTGGGCGGCAGAGGCGAGCAATCTAGGCGCTGCTGGCGAGCGATCTTTGGCGCGCTTGGCGCGGCGGGGACGGCGGCGCTGCACGGCGACACGGCGCGCGCGCAGCGAGGGACGGCGCGCGAGCGACGGCGCGTTAAGCGGCGAGAGACGGGGCGCGCGGACGAAGCGCGTTAAGCGCGCGCAGAGAGATCGGCGCGCGGCGCGACGCGAGCATCTTGCCGGGCGTCTGGGCGCCCGACGCTGGCGTCTTTGGGGGCGTCGGGCTGCTTAGCTGGTTGTCACGACAGTAGGGGCCATCTTTGGGCGTCTGGGTTTGCTCGGTAGGGTGTCACGACAGAGCATGGTCTGCTTTGTCTTTGGTGGCTCGGTCTGCGCTCGATTGGGTTTCTTGGTGAGGTCGGCAAGAGAGAGAGAGAGAGAGAGAGAGAGAGAGAGAGAGAGAGAGGGAGGGAGAAAGAATAAGGGTTTTTCTCTTTTCTTTTCCTTTTCCTAAATTAAATAGGCTTTGGGTGGTCCAAAATCCCTTCCCAAGGCTTTCCTCTTTCGAGTCCTAGTTGACGCATTCTTTTCCATTTAAAAAAACCCATTTAAATCAAGCCTCCTAATAACCGTTAGGTCAAGGGTTCAATTCCCAAAGGAAGCACTCTAATTAACAATAATTTTGTTAATTACCAAATCACCTCCAAACTTCCAACCAACTAGCCCGAACTTCTTGGGTCCTGCAACCAACAACAATCAAGCCTCGACAAGGGCGGGGTGACCCAAGTCTTGAAAATCCACAAAACCCTTATCGGGGCCAAAAAGACCAAAATACCTCTAAGGGTTAAAATAGCTCTAACGGCCCATCCGAACATCCGAATAATGAACCGAAAACACATGGGAAACCGAAATAGAAAATCGGGCCAAGCACAAGATCCCTCCTTTTAAGACTTTCGTCCTCGAAAGTCCTAAGACGAAAACAACTCTTGGAAAACTCCACTGATCCTTAACCAACCAACTCCTTGTCAAGCCAACACTGGTCCTTCTTCGAAATCCCAACCCTCTTGGGTTTCCAAGGCTCAAGCCAAAAAGGCATCGAGTCTGCCACCAACTATCTCAACCCTACACCATGCTGGCCAACCAACTGAACTTCTCGGGTTCCAGAAACCAGTCAGCCTACTCTTACTTCACAAGAGACCAACGAACTCCAATGGTTGCCTATAAGCCTTAACGAAATCCAATCGAACCACCACCTGGCGGCCGATCCCAAAGCCAAACTTGTCCAACTAGAACGCGTCCACAACACTTAAGCAACCATCTTGAAGAGCAACACTTAAGCAACACTTAAGCAGGAGCTGCCTCGAAGCCCTGAAAATCCACAAATCCTGCCTGGGGAGCAAAAAGGCCAAAATACCCCTAAGGGTCAAAACAGCTCTAACGGCCCAACCGAACCACTGAATCTGAACCGGAAGCTCCTCGAGAACCGGGATAGAAAACTCGGCCGTTACACCTTGATTGCCACCTGTTAGGGCAAGGACGGCTTCTTGGTGTAAGCCTACCACGACCGGTTCCTTAGCCTCAGGTGCGGTGGTTCAAGCTGACATAGTTCACGTGTCCAGGTGTGACGAACCCGACCCAAAACATGGTCCTAAACCTGGGTTCTCACTCAGCATGCAAGTTAAATATGATAACAAGCGGTTTAGTGCTCATATTTAAAACCTTTCAAAACATATGAGAAGGGGGAACCCTTAAAACATAACGAACAAAGTAAAACAAGTCTGGCCTGTGTTTATAAAAACATACAATACAATTTAAACAACGTTTTAAACAATGTTCCCCTAGGACTCCTGTCCATCTACATGCTGAATAAACAATGCAATAATAAATGACAGAGTGCCGGCAGCTCCCATGATCAATCAGCTCCCTCCGCTAGCCCTTCTGGTGTTGTCCCAAGTTACCTGAAAGATAAATAAGGGTGACTATAAACATACTCAATAAGAATCCCCAACCGGGGTACAATACGATACATCAGTCATATAGCACCTCAACAAGCAAGCAAACAGCTATCAACACAGATCATAGCTCAACGAGCTCACAATGCAAGATCTGGAGCCATCGAAAGTCTCCTACTTCCGGCCTAATGATTGGTTATCCTGACCAATCCTGGGACATCACCGAGGTCTCTTTCACTCGGGGGATTGTTCAGCTCAAAAACTGATCCCAAGGATGTCCTCAAGGGCCTCCTTGCCCTTGCTAATCTGGACTTACGACAGAGTACCCGAAGTCTGGCTCTAAACTGGAAGGAATGGCGTACTCACGAACATTAGCCCGGGGGAGCTCTCCGAACGGGCAACTAACGCGTGTGCGCGCACACCGCATGCTGCTGCAACCGGCGTAAATGCGGGGGCCTAAGGGCAAACTACGCGGGCAAGGTACGCATGCCTATGACTCGGAAGCGGTGTCACTAATCACGATGAGCGAGGCCCTCGCGCGCTCATCATGCGGCTGAACCACCGACTGAACCTAAGAACCGGCCAAGGTAGGCTTACACCGCTGGCGGGGTTACGCTCTAGCGAGCTACAAACTAGGCTTATGCCGATGTGGGTAGCTAAATCCACATCGGCGGGTCGGGGAAGCAAGATACGTTATCTTTGCGCACACTTTACTCCCACTGCAGCTAAATCCACATTGGCGATCGGGGAAGCAAGATACGTTATCTCGCGCACACTTTACTCCCGACCAGTGGGGACAAAGTACGTTATGTCCGCTCTCAGCCTCTTGATGATGACAAACCCTACAACTCTATCTAAGAGTACAGAGCAAATAAATGATTCCTGGCTAGCAAGCAATAACCGACATCAAAGACGCTTACCTAGCATGATACTACAAACTTAAGCAGGAATCATAAGCATGCTGGAAGAACAAACCTAGCATGGCACTAACATGTACAATCAGGTAAACATGCTAGCAAGAGATCAAACAAAGCTGCCTATCACTATCATTCTCATAATAATCAGCAAGCATACAAGGCACATCGTGATAATATCGCAGGGTCCACACAACCACGATAAGAAATCCTTACCTAGAACAAGCAGAAAACAACAATAATCACAAACAACCAAGCGACCCTCGAGCCTCTAATCGAACCCGAACAGCCTATACATCAAATAAAACACCCCAATTAAATCAATAACAAGCAGCCAACAAATCAGGGCCCAACGAAGAAAAGACTCGGGAAATACCATCCGAGAAGCCATAAGGCTCGGGCCAACCAAAGACAGAGAGGTAGGTGGCGCGCGGCTCGACTTCACCGGGTGATTGCGTGCGGCGCGGCTCGGCACGAGGGGGCGGCGCGCGCGCGCGCGCGCGCGACACGGCGCTACTGAGGGACGCGCGACGGGGCGATGCGTAACGCGCGGCGGCTACGGACGCTCGAGCTCGGCCGACGACGAGCTCTGAGGGAACGACTTCGGCATAGGCGGGCGGCACGGACCAGGGCGACGCGACTTCGGACACGGCGCGTCTTTGGCGATCGCGAGGGCCTAAGCGACGCGACCGAGCGCTAGGGCACGGGGCCGGGCGAGCCGGGCTTGGTCTCGGTCAGGATCGCTTGGGCGACGTGACTCGGCACATCTGAAATTGGGCCGGGCGACGCGGCACCGGGCGACGCGACGTGGCGCTGAGGAAATGCTGGGGCGAGTTGGTCTGGGCGAGATGGGCGGCCAGGGGGCTCGGGCTGGGCGACCAAGAGGCTCGTGTAACGGCCCAGTTTTCTATTTCGGTTTCCCAGGTGTTTTCGAGACATTATGCGGATGTTCAGATGGGCCGTTAGAGCTATTTTAACCCTTAGGGGTATTTTGGTCTTTTTGCCCCCGGTCAGGGTTTTGTGGATTTTCAGGATTCAAGGGTCAGCCCTGCCCTTGTCGAGGCTTGATTGTTGTTGGTTGCAGGACCCAAGAAGTTCGGGCTAGTTGGTTGGAAGTTTGGAGGTGATTTGGTAATTAACAAAATTATTGTTAATTTAAGTGCTTCCATTGGGATTTGAACCCTTGCCATTGATGGTGATTTGGGAGCTTGGTTTAAATGAGTTTTAATAAGGACAAAAGGTTTCTTCAGCCGGGACTCGAAGGAGGAAGCCCGGGGAAGAGATTTAGGTCACCAAGACCTATTTAAATTAGGAAAATGAAAGAAAATCTCATTCCCCTTGTTTTACCTCTCTCTCTCTCTTTCTCTCTCTCTCTCCTTGCCGACCTCACCAAGAATCCCAACCGAGCCGCACCGAGCCACCCCGAGCCACCAACCCCAGCAGCAGCCCCTACCTGCCATCAGCCCTGTCGCCCAGCCATCAGCCCAGTCGCCCAACCATCACCCTTGTCGCCTAGCCGAGCAGCCCAGACGCCTGTCGCAGCCGGTAGCCCGTCGCCCAGACGCCAGACGCTTGTGAATGTGCGTCGTCTGGCTGTCGCCAGCGCCGCCTCGCGCGTCGGCGTCTCGTCGTCTGCCACGCGCGCCAGCGAGCCTGCGCCCCAGCGCCGTCCGCGCGCCTGTCCCCTGCCGCGCCAGCGCCCGTTTCGCCGTGCCAGCGCCGGTCCCCTGCCGCGCCAGCGTGCCCAGCAGCGCCCGCCAATGCCCAGCTGCGCCCAGTCTACTCGCCCCAGCTGCACGTCCTGCCTGCCCACTTGCCGCCGAGAGCCTGTTTTGCCAAAATTGTTGGGGCCGAGACCTTATACCTTCTCGGTTGGTATTTCCTGAGCCTCCACTATTTTGGACCCTAAGTTGATTGGCTGTTGTTATTTAATTAGGATATTTTTATTAAATGCTTAGGTTGCTCGGGTTCACTTAGAAGCTTGGGAGTCGCTTGGTTGGCTTATGGTAGTTATTTTCTGCTTGTTTCCAGGTAAGGATTTCTTACCGTGGTTGTGTGGACCCTGCGATGCTTTCTTGATTGTGCCTTATATGCATGTTTACTTCTATGAACATGATTAGTGGATAGGACAGCTTGTGATTGCATTCTTGCTAGCATGTTTGCCTGTTTGTACATGTTAGTGCCATGCTAGGATTGTTCTTCCAAAGATGCTTGAGATTCTGCTTTAAGTTCGTAGTATCATGCTAGGTTATGTGTGATTGATGTTGATATGTATGTCTAGCCAGGAATCAGTTATTTTGTACTCTTAGCTAGTGTAGTAGAGTTTGTCATCATCCAGAGGCTGAGAGAGGACATAACGTACTTTGTCCCCACCGGTCGGGAGTAGAGCGAAGCATAACGTACATTGCTTCCCCCCGGCAGCCGATGTGGATTTAGCTACCACATCGGCATAAGCCTAGTTTGTAGCTGCTAGAGCGCGAACCCTACCAAAGGTGCAAGCTCCGCCTTGGCCGGTTCTTAGCTTCAGTCGTCGGTGGTACAGTGCCGCCGCAGATGAGTGCCGAGGGCCTCGCACTACTGTGTTCAGTGACACCGTTTCCGAGTCTTTAGGCATGCGTACCTGGCCCGCGTTGTAAAGACCCGACCCAAAAGGGGCTCTAAATGGGCCTTTACCCCAATGCATGTAGTGAAAATAAACGACATTATGAAAAATACATTTCGGATCCCAAGTAAAAACAGAAACATTCAACAACCAAAACATACATTTCTAAAAGCATACTCTGATCAGAGATTTATTTAAACCATTAAAACAACCCACAAGTACAAATATGCTGGAATCCATAAAACGTAAGAAAACATCCTGGGACTCTGTGTGCCGCCTACATGCATTCGGGGAAATAACAAAAGTCAAGAGTCATGATAAAATAAAATAATCGAGATGACAGCAGGATTCCATGATCACAGCCTCCTCCTTGACCATCCTGTCTCTCCGCTTGATTACCCGTGGAAAACCACGAGAATAAGGGTGAGTAACGAATTACCCAGTAAGAATCCCCAACCGGGTACAATACGATATACATGATCATCTAGAAGAATGTATGCAAGCTATGAGTACAAACACGAGCGGAGCACATAGCTAAGTCCACACTTGGACCTCGGATGCCAACTCGGGGTCTTAGTCCGGAAATACCACAACACACTATACGCGCTATACGGGAACAAGTCCCGCCTCGGCCGCCTAACGACGATATCACGAAAGGTGCACTCGCTCAAGATCCCAAGGAGCTCTCCGGGCCGGCGTAGTAATGAGCGTAACGATGCACCGCGTGCTTCTACAGCACTATGGGGTGCCGGTCTAGTGGCAAGCTGCCCATATCCGGATACCACGCCTAACTAAATCTCTGCGGATCGGTGTCACGACATAGGGTGTGAGACACGGACACGTGAACTATGTCACCCTATACCACCGCACGAGCAGGGCTAAGGAGCGGGTCATGGTAGGCTTACACCGAGAAGTCGTCCTTACCTTAACAGTGGCAATCAAGGGCTCTTGCCGAACACGGCCGAGGACGTGCCGCACCGCCGGGGACTAGGCATTGCCAAGTCATCATCCCGACCGTTGGGGCATCGCTAAGACTACCACCCTCACCCAAGATTGCGGGGCCTACCGGGTTGGGATAGCTAATCCCTCACGGGGTCCAAGGATCGGAGAACTGTCTCAATCGTCCTTGCCATAGATGCAAGATACTTTATGCATCGGGCCCGGATGATGCTATCTACCCGAATTCTAAACCTTAACAATAATAACGATTCAATCAATGCGGTCAATACGTGCTCAACAGATACAAGGAACCTAGCATGATACTACGAAGAAAGACAGATATCGAACATGCCGAATGGAACAACCTAGCATGGGCTAACATGAGAAACAATACAAGAGTTCATGCCATCGGGGAGTTGAGCAGAGCACCTAGGGCTAAACATGCTAGTAATCATACACAGCATACAAAACAACAATCACAAATATACCGCAGGGCCCACACAACTCCTGTAAAGAAATCCTTACCTTGGTGGGAGGCTTCTACACACAAATCCTAAGTGCGGAACAATCCCGAGCTAGCGGCGGGAACCTAGCAAACCAACAATAATCGGCATCTAAAATGTCTAAACAACAAAAGAACAAGCTCGGCTCGGGGAACTCACGCGGCACGACGACACGAGCTTGGAGCTGCTGCAAGCTGGCTGGCGCTGGCCGCGCTGGCAGCACGGCAGGACGCTACCTGCCGCGCGCAACACGGCACGGCGAGGGCGCGCGACGCGCAGCGCGAGCGTCTGGCGGCGCGCGCGCGGGCGGGGCGTGCGATGCGACACCGCGAGCGGCGGCTTGGCGCGACGGACGCGCGCGCGCGAACGCTCGGGCGGCGCGCGGCGGCGGCGCAGCGCGTCGGCGGCGACGCAGACGCGGCCGACGTCGGGCGAGCGATTCGGCAAGCGGACACGCGAGCGTCGGCGATCGAGCGATCGGGCGAGGACGAACGATCGAATTTGGCTTTATTGCTGGCGCGATCCGGCGTCGCGATCCGACCGGCTGGAGGTGCGACAACGAGGGCGTCTGTCTTCTTCTTGGACGACGCAACGGCAAGGCTGCTAGGCGGATCTGGCGTCTGGCGGTCGCCGCCGACAGATCTGGGCGTGCGAGCGATCGGGCGATGATGGCTGCTCCTCTCGGCTGGCCGGAATGATGATGATCGAACCCAAGGAGATGCAAGGGAAGGAGAATTCGGCAAGGCAATGGAGAGGGAGAGCTTGTGCGGCCAAGAGGAGATTTGGAGAAGAAGATGGAATAAACCTAAATCCATTTCATTTAACCAAAGGCACCAAAACTCCAAAATCCAAGGTTAACTAAGATGTGATGCGAGAAAGAGTAACAAGAGCACCTAATGGCTCAATTGGCACACATCTCTACAAGCTTCCTCAGAGACCCGGGTTCAAACCCCACTGCAAAGACAAATTCCTTTATTTTTACTTTTGCATCAAACCTTGCTCAAACCAAACCTCAAACTCCTCCAACAACCTACATAAAATCATCCAATAATTTTAGTAGCCGGAAAGACACAAACGACCATGACGGTCCGACCAAATTACCCCTAGGGCATACCTGGAAGACCGGAAGAAAACTCAGGTCGTTACAATATTCCTCCTTTTTATGACTTTCGTCCTCGAAAGTCCTTAAGACTCAAACAGCTCGGGTAATGCAATCTCATCTCGTCTTCCCGCTCCCAAGTGGCTTCCTCGAAACCACGACTCTTCCATCGAACCTTTACCAAACGAATCTCGCGATTACGCAACGTCTTGGTCTCAAAGGCAAGGATCCTCACCGGCTTCTCCTCGAAGTTCAAATCCTCATTCACCGCAAAGGCTCAAAGTCCACAATGTGCGACGTCCAGCACATACCGCCTCAACATCGATACATGAAAAACACTATGCACCGTTGATAGGGACGGAGGTAGGGCTAACTCGGTAAGCAACTCGCCAATCCTCTCTAGGATCTCAAATGGACCAACAAAACGGGGACTCAACTTCCCACGCTTGCAAACCTCGTAACACCTCGCATTGGAGCAACCTTAAGGGACACATGCTTGACCAACCTCAAACTCCAAATCTCGACGCCGAACATCGGCGTAACTCTTCTGCTGCTCTCTGAGCATGTAAACATACGAGCTCTAATCTTACTAGACGCACCATTGGTCAATCTGCAGAAACTCGGGACCCAAAACTCATCTATCACCGACCTCTTCCCGAACACGGGGGACCGAATAACGCTTACCATACAATGCCTCGAATGGAGCCATCTCATATCGCCGATCGTAATCGTTGTTATAGGCAAACTCCATCAAGAAATCTGAATCTTCGGTCCCAATCGCTGGAAATCCAACACACAAGCCCTCAACATATCCTCGAGAATCGATTCACTCTCTCGATCGACCATCCGTTTGAGGGTGAAAAGATGTCTTTGAAACCGCACTCGTGCCCAATCCCTTCCGGAGCGCTCTCGAAAACGAGAAGTGAACCGCGAGTCACGATCGGACACAATCCTTACCGGCACACCATGATAACGGATGATCTGCTCCAAAAACAATCTGCGCCATTGTTCCACGGTATAAGTGTCTCTACCGGGAATGAAGTGTGCGCTCTTGGTCAAACGATCGACTATCACCCAAATCTGAGAGAACTTCCTCGAGTCCTTGGCAAACCAGAGATAAAGTCCATGGAGATCTCGTCCCATTTCCACTGGGGCACACTCGGTGGCTCGCACAGCACCACCGTGGCCTCTGCTGGTGCCTTCACTTGGCGACAAGTGAGACACCGGGTGACAAACTCTGCCACATCTCTCTTCATTCCCATCCACCGGAAGGTCCGCTTAAGGTCTGATACATCTTGGTACCCCGGGTGCCAAGCAAAAAAGGGGAATGTGGGCCTCAGAGCAACTCGCTCATGAACTCCGCAATGTCCGAACACACAACCGCCTCTATAAGTCAACCCACTTTATGCGGTGAATATACAAAGTCAAAGTCACCACAAGACTAACTCTATCAACCAATCTCTTAAGTGCGGGGTCACCCAACTGGTCGTCTATAATCCATTGCCTAATCGACGGTGAATAGTCAATCGAGCTACCCTCGGCGGTAACCTCACCCAACAACATCGCAACCTCGGCCCGCTCGAACTCTCTCCGCAAACTGGGCTGGGAACTCAACAACGCCGCAGAGTGCGACGTCTTTCTACTCAAAGCATCGGCCACTACATTGGCTTTACCGGATGGTACAAAATCTCGCAGATCATAATCCTTTACCAACTCTAACCATCTCCTCTGCCTCATATTCAACTCCTTCGAGTAAACAGATACTTGAGGCTCGGTGATCGGTAAACATCTAAATCCGCTCACCATACAGGTAATGCCTCCAAATCTTCGGTGCAAACACCACTGCTTTGCCAACTCCATATCATGAGTCGGGTAGTTCTGCTCATACGGCTTGGTGTGACGGAAGCATAGGCAATGACCTTCCCGTCTTTGCATCAACACACAACCTAATCCAAACTTGGAAGCATCATCAGACCACGAAACCACTGTCCCCTCCGGATCGCCAACATCAGTCTTGAAGTCAAATCTGCGCTTGAGCACAGCAAAGCTCTCATCACACTGCTTTGTCCCAAACGAACTCGACACCCTTCCTCGTCGGACGAGTGAGGGGCGAGGCTAAAGCGAGAAAAGTCCTTGACGAACCGACGGTAGTAACTCGCCAAACCCGGAAAGCTGCGAATCTCGGCAATCGAAGTCGGCTTGGCCCATGAACTCACGGCCTCAATCTTCGCGGGGTCCACGGCTATACCATCTCTCGAAACCACGTGGCCTAGGAAGGCCACCGCTCCAACCAGAAATCACATTTGGAAAACTTCGCATAAAGCCGGTTTTCCCTCAAAGCCGCCAATACTCGCCTCAAATGCTCTGCATGGTCTTCCTTAGACCTCGAATAAATCGAATATCGTCAATGAACACGATGACGGCCGTCCAAAAATGATTTGAACACCCTATCCATCATGTCCATGAACGCGGTGGGGCATTGGTCAATCCAAACGACATGACCACAAACTCATAGTGACCATATCTAGACACGAAAGCTGTCTTAGGAATGTCGGCATCCCCGATCCGCAATCGATGGTAACCGGATCTCGGATCTATCTTGGAGAACACGAAGCTCCTGAAGGCGATCGAACAAATCGTCGATACGGGGCAACGGATACTTATTCTTCATCACCACCTTATTAAGCTCGCGGTAATCAATACATAAGCGCATAGAACCATCCTTCTTTTCACAAACAGAATCGGTGCTCCCCACGGGGACACACTCGGACGGATGAACCCTCGATCTAACATCTCCTGCAGAATCGAATCTTCGGTTCCTTTAACTCACTGGCGCCATGCGTCACGGAGCCTTCGAGATAGGGAGGGTCCTCGGCTCGAGCTCAATAATGAAGTCAACCTCTCTCTTTGGGGCAACCCCAGTAACTCCTCGAGAAACACATCCGCGAACTCCCGCACGACCGGCACTGATCGACATGATGAAGGGACGGCTCTCCACAGCACAACTTGGCTAGGTAGCCCCAAGCTCCATGAGCTAGCAACCGACGAGCTTTCACACCGACACCATCGGCGGGCAAACTCCACCACGGACTCCACGAAACTTAAAGTCAGGGCGACTGGCGGCTGAACACTACTTCTTTCCGGTGGCGGTCAATCAACGCGTGGTTAGCAACTAACCACTCCATACCAAGAATCACATCAAAACCACTCATAGGCGTAACTATGAGTGTGGCTACAAGCAACTCTCCGAATATCTCGATCCGGCCATCCTTAATTTTATCTCTAGCTAACATACTAACTCCCAAGGAGTTGCAACAGATAACTCAAAACCTAGAGGCTCTAGTCTCAACTTAGCATGCTCGACCAAACAACACGGATACAAATGAATGCGTAGAACTGAATCAAACAAGACAAATGCGCAGATGATCTAAAACAAGAAGCGTACACCATACGCAGCATCCGTGCGCTCGGCCTCTGACGGTCGTAGCAAACACTCGACCTGCTGCTGCTGGGCTGGCCGAGCCGCCCATAGCCGGGCCGAGGGCGAAACGGATCATATGTCCCTCTTTACCACAACGAAAACACACTCGGGCCCGTGCATCAAGCTCCAGTGTGGGTCCTCCCGCAAGAAGCACAAGCGGGAACTCGCTTAAGACCGCCTGCCTGGCGAGGCTGAAAACGGATCGGGGCCTAAAGCGATCCCGGTTTTGAATCGCTTTGCGACGGCGGCGCGCGCCACCACCTAAACTCAAACTTTCTCTCCCCCTTGCTACTGGGTGGAGCTGGAACAGACGCTGAACAGAGCGGCAACCACCCGCTCGGCAGGATACTTCCCATTATAGATCGTGGCCAATGGATGACCCTAGCATAAGTGTCGGGGGCACGAGCCTCGACATCTCTGGGAACACCCCGCCTCAATCCGGATATGAACTTCCGAATCTTCAGCTCCGGGGTGGCAATCAACCGAGGAGCAAAATACCCATACTCGAGAACTTGCGCTCATAATCCTCAATGGAATCGAAACCACCGCTTCAGTCCCGGAAGAGCTCCACCATCTTCTCTTGAGCCTCATCACCGATGAACTTTACCTTGAACTCACCTTGAAGAACTCCCAAGTAGCGGGTGGAGACCCGGTGGTCTCTCGCTCAAGGTGGACTCCCACCACCATCTCGCCAGTGCCTCCTAGCACATGAGCCGCACACCTCGGCCTCTCGAATATCGGGGCACACCATGATCGGGAAGGTGTACTCCGGATGGGCAATCCACCGGCCGCCGCTAGCGCATCACCGGTGGCATCAAACTTCTCGAGCTTCCACTTCACAAAATCCTTCACCACCTACCCAATTCCTCGGCACCCTCTGCCATATCTCGCCTCTGGGGCTACTTGCTCCTCGAGGAGCCGGAGGTGCTCTGAGCTCTCTTTGAACCAATCGAGTCACCGCTCGATCTAGGCTCGGGACTCTTCCGCCGCGCCGCCAACAAGGCACAGGTCTCGCCCTCTGGTCACTCAACATGCTGACCATAAAAGCCCTCATAGACTCGGCAAACTCTGCTCCGGGAGCGATCTCACGGCGCTCGATCGCCTCAACGCCCGCTCTAGGCGTAACGAGAGGAGCTCTTTGGTGGAATGCCATCGATGTCGGCTTGGGACGATGTCCCCTGCGATGTCGATCCGATCCGATACCTCGACTCGCTCTCGAACCTCCTCTCCCGATGCGGGTGGTAGCATCTTTGGCGATCTACATCCAAACCAACAACGAATCAAAACACACTGTCACCACTCCACAACACCAAACAAGGCATACACTAGATGATAGGTATTGTAAATTCTTAACCCTTTTTCAACAACAAATAGTAAACTTAGGCGTACCTGATGACTGTCGGAGTGCTGATGATCATGGAAAAACGACCTACAACAAAAGGTCAGTCTACAGAATCTATGACTCGAGCTCTCGATACCAAGCAGAAAGACCCGACCCAAAGGGGCTCTAAATGGGCCTTTACCCCAATGCATGTAGTGAAAATAAACGACATTATGAAAAATACATTTCGGATCCCAAGTAAAAACAGAAACATTCAACAACCAAAACATACATTTCTAAAAGCATACTCTGATCAGAGATTTATTTAAACCATTAAAACAACCCACAAGTACAAATATGCTGGAATCCATAAAACGTAAGAAAACATCCTGGGACTCGTGCCTGTCTACATGCATTCGGAAATAACAAAAGTCAAGAGTCATGATAAAATAAAATAATCGAGAGATGACAAAGCGGGATTCCATGATCACGGCTCCTCCTTCACCATCCTGTCTCCCGCCTTGATTACCCGTGGAAAACCACGAGAATAAGGGTGAGTAACGAATTACCAGTAAGAATCCCCAACCGGGTACAATCGATATACATGATCATCTAGAAGAATGTATGCAAGCTATGAGTACAAACACGAGCGGAGCACATAGCTAAGTCCACACTTGGACCTCGGATGCCAACTCGGGGTCTTAGTCCGGAAATACCACAACACACTATACGCGCTATACGGGAACAAGTCCCGCCTCGGCCGCCTCGACGGACGATACGAAAGGTGCAATCGCTCAAGATCCCAAGGAGCTCTCGATCGGCGCCAGTAATGAGCGTAACGATGCACCGCGTGCTTCTACAGACTATGGGGTGCCGGGTCTGGTGGCAAGCGCCCATATCCGGATACCACGCCTAACTAAATCTCTGGATCGGTATCACAACGACATAGGGGTGTGAGACACGGACACGTGAACTATGTCACCTGTACCCACCGCACTGAGGCTAAGGAACGGGTCATGGTAGGCTTACACCGTGAAGCCGTCCTTACCTTAACAGGTGGCAATCAAGGGCTACCGCCCGAACACGCCGAGGACGTGCGGCTGCCGGGACTAGGCATTGCCAAGTCATCATCCCGACCGTTGGGGCATCGCTTAGACTACCACCCTCACCCAAGATTGCGGGGCCTACCGGTTGGGATAGCTAATCCCTCACGGGGTCCAAGGACGGAGAACTGCTCTCAATCGTCCTTGCCATAGATGCAAGATACTTTATGCATCGGGCCGGATGATGCTATCTACCCGAATTCTAAACCTTAACAATAATAACGATTCAATCAATGCGGTCCAATACGTGCTCAATGAGATACAAGGAACCTAGCATGATACTACGAAGCAAGACAGATATCGAACATGCGAGAATGGAACAACCTAGCATGGGCTAACATGAGAAACAATACAAGAGTTCATGCCATCGGGAGTTGAGAGCAGAGCACCTAGGGCTAAACATGCTAGTAATCATACACGAGCATACAAAACAACAATCAAAAATATATACATGAGGCCCACACAACTCCTGTAAGAAATCCTTACCTTGGTCGGGAGGCTTCTACACACAAATCCTAAGTCATGAACAATCCCGAGCTAGCGGCGGGAACCTAGCAAACCAACAATAATCAGCATCTAAAATGTCTAAACAACAAAAGAAACGACAAGCTCGGCTCGGGGAACTCACGCGGCACGACGACACGAGCTTGGAGGCTGGCAGCAAGCTGGGTGGCGCTGGCGCGCTACAGGCACGGCAGCGGCGGCAGCGCGCGCGCGTGTGGCGGGCGGGCGCGCGCGCGCGCTGGCGTGCGATGCGGACACGGCGAGCGGCTTAGCGAGACGCGCGCGCGGCGCGTAACGTCTGGGCGAAGGCGCGCGGCGCGGGCGTCGCGGCGACGCGCGACGCAGCGCGCTGGGCGTCGGCGCGGCGAGCGATTCGGCAAGCGGACCTGGCGAGCGTCGCGGCGATCGGGCGAGGACGAACGACGATCTGGGCTGCTTATTCTTTGGGCGATCCGGCGTCGCGATCGACCGGCTGGGCGTGCGACGGCGAGGCGATCTGTCTTCGCTTGGACGAACGACAAAGTTTGCTAGGCGGATCTGGCGTCTGGCGAGGTCGCTTCGGCGAGATCTGGGCGTCGCGAGCGATCGTCGCGATGATGGTCGCTCCTCTCGGCTGGCGCGGAATGATGATGATCGAACCCAAGGAGATGCAAGGGAAGGAGAATTCGGCAAGGCAATGGAGAGGGAGAGCTTGTGCGCCAAGAGGAGATTTGGAGAAGAAGATGGAATAAACCTAAATCCATTTCATTTAACCAAAGGCACCAAAACTCCAAAATCCAAGGTTAACTAAGATGTGATGCGAGAAAGAGTAACAAGAGCACCTAATGGCTCAATTGGCACACATCTCTACAAGCTTCCCAGAGACCCGGTTCAAACCCTACTGCAAAGACAAATTCCTTTATTTTTACTTTTGCATCAAACCTTGCTCAAACCAAACCTCAAACTCCTCCAACAACCTACATAAAATCATCCAATAATTTTAGTAGCCGGAAAAGACACAAACGACCATGACGGTCCGACCAAATTACCAAATTACCCCTAGGGCATACCTGGAAGACCGGGAAGAAAACCTGGGTCGTTACACGCGTAGTTTGTACTTAGGCCCCCACATTTACGCCTGTTGCAGCAGCATGCGGTGTGCGCGCGCCACGCGTTAGTCGCCGGTTCGAGAGCTCTCCCCGGCTAATGTTCGTGAGTACACCGTTCCTTCGCTTTAGAGCGAGTCGGGTACTCTCCCGATAGTCCGCATTTGTTAGCGAGGGTAAGAGGCCATTGAGAACACCCATTGGGATTGGCTTTTGAGTGATCATATGGTCGAGGAAGAAAGACCCTCGAGGTGTCGGACATCTTTGGGATCGGTTTTGAGATGATCAATTGGCCGAGGGAGAAAGACCCTCGGAGATGTCCCGGATTGGTTATGAGAGCCAATCATTAGGCCGGGAAGTAGGAGACTTCTGAGGATTCTAGATTCTCGCCTTGTAAGCTCGTTGAGCTATGATCCGTGTTGGTAATCGTTTTGCATGTATACTAGGGTGCTAGATGATTGATGTATCGTATTGTACCCGTTGAGATTCTTATTGAGTATGTTTATACTCACCCCCTTATTTCGTGGTTTTCCACCGGTAACTTGGGACAAAGAATGGGGACGACTAGCGGAGGGAGCTGATTGATCATGGGAGCCGCCACTCTGTCTTTATTGTTTGCATAATTTGTTCAAAGATGTAGACGGACGAGAGTCCTAGGGGACGTTTTTAAAAGTTGTTTAAATTGTATTGTATGATTTTATAAACACTTGCGGGCTTGTTTTACTTTGTTGGCTTTGCTTAAATGAAGGTTGTTGTTTATGTTTTAAGTGTCCCCGCTTTTAAATGTTTTGAAAGGTTTTAAATATGAGCACTAAACCGCTTGATGAAGTATTTAACTTGCATCTTGAGTGAGAACCTAGGTTTAGGACCGTGTTTTGGGTCGGGTTCTTACGGTTGGTATCGAGCACGAGTCATACATTCAGTAGACTAACTTTGCTTTGTAGGTTGTTGCCCCCATGATCATCGGCACTCCGCGGCCGTCGAGTTTGTCTCGAGTTCATTAAGCTAAGGGTTTTATTTTACAATCTGCATCTAGTATACATGTGTTACCCTTGTTTGGCGGTGAGAGCCCAGCGTGGGCTAGCTTTTATGCTTTGTGTAGATCGCTAGTATGTTGATTGCACTTAGAAGAGCGAGGGCGTTTGGTATTTCCAATCGAGGAGTTGGACTGCTCATGTTGATCATGAGACCACGTCTAGGGTTGTCTAGACCCGTAGGCCACCTTTGGCCCCGCGGATGAGTTGCCAAGAGAAGGGGGTAGAGGCTAGTCTGCCTCAAAGTGAGACTCCTTGAGCGAGTGTGCTCCACCATGAGGAGTTGATGGCGTGTCTTTTAGCTAACAGAGAGCGGAGACCAGTGCGTAGTTTGTAGCGCGTAGTGAGGAGTCTTGGGCACAGAGATAGCCCAATTGGCGAGAGTTTATTTAGAGACACCCCTTCTTGTAGCTCCAGTAGCCCCGAGGGTTCCGGGAGGGCTCGATCAGCAGAGTTATCTTTGATAAGTTAGTTGGCGTTGATCGAGCCACCAGTTTGGCAAGTGGAAGCAGCAGAGAGCCGGATGGTTTTTAGACCTCTTCTAGCGGCGAGGTGGTTGGCCAAGATCGAGTTTATCATCCAAGTGTTGTGATGACACGGTGTTCAGAGGTCGATGACACGATGTTCGGGTCGAGGCGTGCCGTTCTGGTGTTGTTTGATGCAGCAGTGTGGTGGTGGAAGTCCCCTGTGAGAGGCGAACCAGCAGAGTCTCCACCAGCCACCCGGTCGATTGGCAAGCTGCCAAGTTAGTAGATTTTGAGGAAGATGTAGAGACATCTTGTCCTCCTGCAAGCTGCGCATCGTTTTGCGACCAGATTCTTTTAGTACCCTCGTAGCGGATGGTAGTGTGGAGTTTGCTTGTCAGGACTTAATCCGTCCGTGGTTTTCAGCTGGCTATTAGAGAGAAGCACCTTCTGTTAGCATGTTCCAGGTGTGGAGCTAGGTGCTGCCACCCGAGGGTTGGCCTGAGTATTCGTTGAGCATCGAGTGGGATGCAGGAGTGGGCCTTGGCTTGTCTGTTAGACGTGATGTCAGAGAGTAGTCTACTCGAGTGTTGAGACTCTTGTGTTGAGTGCCATTGCCCTGTCACCTGGAGTGTGACCTTCCCTACCCTCAGAGGGGCTTAAAGCCCGTAAAGGGATGTTTGTGTTGTAAAGGAAGTAGTGCCTGTTGGCACCAAGCTTTGAGAGGAGGCCTAGATTCAGGCCAGTTGGCACTTTTCGTACAGGTGGTTCCAGGACCCGCCCGGAGTTTAGCATCCCCACTAGTCTTGTACCCATTCATGAGATTGCACCTATTTGGGCTGCATAAGAGATCTAGCTCGGTGGTAGCCAGAGAACTTCAATTTTGAGGTCGTTCGAGGGATAAGTAGGAGCCTTTCAGGGTCACCGAGAGTTGGGTACAAAGGATGTTGTTGGTTGTTAAGGGCTAGCGCGTCTGAGTTCTCGCGCCTGTGTTGTGGGCTTGTGAGCCACTTGGATTGTAGTGTGATTCGACTACCCTGGAGTTACCCTAATAGGAGTAGGGTTGGCATCGATGATGCGTGGTTGATCCACTGTTAGAGCCATGAGTTGGATGGTTGATCGAAGCACGTTTAGTGGACCATTGGTATGAGGTAAGTTAGCTTGGTGTGGCTATGCTCTTGTAAGAGTGAGTCGACCAATGTGGCATTCCGTGGTGAGTTGACCCCGAGTGGGTTGAACTCTTGTTGCTCCTTTGCTAGATGTGGCTCTATTGGGAGGCAAAAGTTGCCTTGTGTGAGAATACTTGTTGGTTTGGATCTTAAGGAACCAAGTTGGAGTTGTACACGCCGGTGTACTTTTGTGTAGCTCGTTCCGTGGTGTATTTCTCAAGAACCACGAGGGGTTTCGGGTTGTGAAACCAGTGCTCAGTTCTGAGGAGTTAGGACTTTAGTTCTTGGCAAGTGCCCTAACTTGGGTTGAGAGGTTACCGTGCCAGTAGCCGGGTTGTTGCGTGTAGGCAAGTTATGCTAGTTGGCCCTTGACACAGGTAGAGGCATTTCTTGTTGATCGATGGTTGGAGTTCGATTGGAACCGATCCAGGCGATGGCGGTAAAATCGCGGAGTTTCTGGCCGCCATGGCTAAGAGAGTTGTTCGGATCCTTACCCTGGGTAGAAGCTACGATGTGGCTGATGCTTTGAGCAAGAGGAAGTTTGGGTCTTCTGGTTGTTCCCGCTCATGTGGATAGCGCATCGCCGGCGGGGCCGATCCTAGGGTCGCGATCAGCCGACCGCAGTTTAGAGATCGAGATCGCCGGCAGGCGGGGCGAGCGGCCAACGGCTCATTGCATCAAGTGTGGTAAGGCGCTTTTCGGATTGTGTGGAGCATCGCCCGTGCTTGCTACAGATGTGGCAAGGAAGAGCTTTTGACCAGCACAGTTGAGATGTTGGAGGGAGATGTGCTCGTGTAGCCAGTTGTCTGTTAGACCGTTTGACGACAGTGTGTGTCGGAGGGTGATCGGAGGAACCCTAAGTTGTGGAGAGCCTCACCGAGCTCGGATCGAGACCTAGGCAGTGTTCCTCGGTTGAGTTGCTGGATGCTTGTTGTCGGTTAACAAGCTAGAGTTGTTCTTGGTAACCTCCACGTTGATTTTCGGAATTCTTAGCGAGGTGGTGCTTGGTGTTGACCAAGGTTTGGTTCCCATGTTGTTTCGTGAGCTAGCTCGGTTCGAGCAAGCGGGCGTTGCCCTGAGGACTTGTTCCTAGTCGGGGAAGTTTTGGGAGTTGACCCCTCCCTCGGCAATTGAGTAGGCACTGCTAGTTCCAAGTTGGGGGTTCAAGCGATTGAGGATCCTCGGATGTTGCTTCCGAGAGAGTTGGTTGTTGTTGCCCTTAGGTTTGAGCAAGGCAGCAAGCGTGTGTGAAGTTCGCTGTCCTTCGGAAGTTCGCTTGCTGGGAAATCGTTCCTGTTGAGGAGGATTCAGCTTAGCTCCTGAGTTGTGTAGTTGATCGAGTAGCGCAATGGCCACAATAGCGAGTGTCCTGCGTTTGTTTGTTACCAAGCGGAAAGTTGTTTGTTCCCGCAAGGGCGGAGGCCTGCTAGTTCAAGGGCTTGAGTTGTTGCTGGAAGGTTGTTGGATCTTTGGAGTTTGTAGAACCCCTTAGTTCTTTGGTAGTTGAGTTGCACCGTGGATGCCGGCCTCGAGTTTTAACTTTTGAGGTAGTCTTGCCGACTCGTGTTGTTCAGGATCCGCAAGCTTGTGGTCGTCGCTATCCTTATTCCTCGCGATGTTTCGTGGGTGGAGTTTCTGGATTGGAAGAAGAGTTAGGTCTAAGCTATAAGGAGGAAGTCCTTGGAGCAGCCAGATGGGCTTAAGAGTTGAGTGGCAGCTTGGAGGCGAGCCTTGCTCGTTATAAGCTTGGGTTGAGTTTCTGCAGAGCAAGCCTTCTCGGGCTTTGTTCCTAGTTGATGTGAGTTCGCAGTTGGAGTTATAGCTGAGCCACAGTTGAGTGGGTTGGCACAGAGATGCCGTGGCATTGGTTGGAAACCTTAGAGTTGTTATCCTCTAGCTATTGTGTTGCTAGTAGCCACGTAATGTTTTATTCCTTGCTGCTCGAGATTTCCGTAAGAGGAATGTTGTTTGTTTTTCTGTCTGGCGATGTTCTCTTAGGCTAGTGGCTGATCGGATTGCATTGGAAAGTTTGTTGTCGGCCGTTGAGGGGCTCCAGTTTGTTAGTTTGGCCGAGTGGAGCCTGTGCATGGACCTTGTCTTCTAAAGGTGGGCGTAGCTGAAGTTTCAGCTGGTGTGTGGGTGGTAGCCGTTTGGTGAACCAGAAAAGTGCCCCTTGGCTTTGGTGCTTCGATTTCTCGTAAGATGGTTGCTTAAGTGTTGTGGACGCATGCTAGTTGGAGGAGTTTGCCTTGGAATCAGTCACCAGTTGGTGGTTCGATTTGGATTTCGTTAAGGATTGTAGGCAACCATTGGGGCTCGCAGATCTGTTGCGAAGTAAGAGTAGGCCGTTTAGTTTCTGAAACCTGGGAGGTTCAGTTGTTTGGTTAGCATGGTGAAGGGTCGAGGCTGTTTGATAACAGCTATGAGCATTCAGAGAAGTTACGCTGGAGCGTGGCGTAGAGTTTTAGAGCTTGTGACCCGTCCACGAGTTTGCGGAGAGTAGCGTCGTAGAGAGGCATTCCGAGTTGGGCTAGCAGGGTTAAGTGAGCCCTAAGATTTTAAGACCGTTTGAGAGCTAGTGCGAGTTTGAGGATGTGTATTACCGTTAGCACGATCACATCTATTTCTTCGGAGTTCGGTGTATGCCCAGTCTTGTTGTGGCAGACTGGATGGCTTGTGGCTTTGAGCCTTTGGGAACCCAAGGGGGTTTGGATTTCGAAGAAGATTTAGTGTTGTCTTGACCGGGAGTTTGGTTGGTTAAGGATCAGTGGAGATTTCCTAGAGTTGTTTTCGTCTTAGGACTTTCGAGGACGAAAGTCTTAAAAGGAGGGAGTATTGTAACGGCCCAGTTTTCTATTTCGGTTTCCCAAGTGTTTTCGGGACATTATGCGGATGTTCGGATGGGCCGTTAGAGCTATTTTAACCCTTAGGGGTATTTTGGTCTTTTTGCCCCCGGTCAGGGTTTTGTGGATTTTCGAGATTCCGTGGTCATCCTGCCCTTGTCGAGGCTTGATTGTTGTTGGTTGCAGGACCCAAGAAGTTCGGGCTAGTTGGTTGGAAGTTTGGAGGTGATTTGGTAATTAACAAAATTATTGTTAATTTAAGTGCTTCCATTGGGATTTGAACCCTTGCCATTGATGGTGATTTGGGAGCTTGGTTTAAATGAGTTTTAATAAGGACAAAAGGTTTCTTCAGCCGGGACTCGAAGGAGGAAGCCCGGGGAAGAGATTTAGGTCACCAAGACCTATTTAAATTAGGAAAAGGAAAGAAAATCTCATTCCCCTTGTTTTACCTCTCTCTCTCTTTCTCTCTCTCTCTCCTTGCCGACCTCACCAAGAAACCCAACCGAGCCGCACCAAGCCACCCCGAGCCACTGACCCAGCAGCAGCCGCCCACACGCCATCACCTGCATCTCCATCACCCATCGACCCGATCGCCCGACCATCAGCCCGATCGCCCAGCCAATGGCGGCCAGACGCTGCATCGCGGCCGGCGACCATCGCCCGAGATGCGAGCGCCCAAGAAGCGTCGCCGCACCCGTCGCCAGCGCCCGGCGCGCGCCACCGTCGGGCCTTTTCCGTCTGCCGCGCCCAGCGCGCCACGCGCCTCAGCCTCGCCGTCGCGCTTGCCGCGCCGTGTCGCCAGAGCCCGTCCGCGCGCCTGTCCCCTCCCTCGTTAGCGCCCGTGTCGTCGTGTGGCGCGTGCCTGTCCCTGCCGCGCGCCCAGCGTGCCCAGCCAGCGCCGCCCAGCGCCAGCCAAGCCCGATCTGCTCGCGCCCGGTACCACGTCCCGCTCGCCCACTTCCGCCGAGAGCTTGTTTTGCCAAAATTGTTGGGGCCGAGACCTTGTACCTTCTCGGTTGGTAATTCCTGAGCCTCCACTATTTTGGACCCTAAGTTGATTGGCTGTTGTTATTTAATTAGGATATTTTTATTAAATACTTAGGTTGCTCGGGTTCACTTAGAAGCTCGGGAGTCGCTTGGTTGGCTTATGGTAGTTATTTTCTGCTTGTTTCCAGGTAAGGATTTCTTACCGTGGTTGTGTGGACCCTGCGATGCTTTCTTGATTGTGCCTTATATGCATGTTTACTTCTATGAACATGATTAGTGGATAAGACAGCTTGTGATTGCATTCTTGCTAGCATGTTTGCCTGTTTGTACATGTTAGTGCCATGCTAGGATTGTTCTTCCAGCATGCTTGAGATTCCTGCTTTAAGTTCGTAGTATCATGCTAGGTTATGTGTGATTGATGTTGATATGTATGTCTAGCCAGGAATCAGTTATTTTGTACTCTTAGCTAGTGTAGTAGAGTTTGTCATCATCCAGAGGCTGAGAGCGGACATAACGTACTTTGTCCCCACCGGTCGGGAGTAGAGCGAAGCATAACGTACATTGCTTCCCCCCGGCAGCCGATGTGGATTTAGCTACCACATCGGCATAAATCGAAGCATAACGTACATCGGCATAACGTACATTGCTTCCCCCCGGCAGCCGATGTGGATTTAGCAGTTTGTAGACTGCTAGAGCGGAACCCTACCAAAGGTGCAAGCCTTCCTTGGCCGGTTCTTAGCTTCAGGTCGGTGGTACAGGCTGCACAGATGAGTGTCGAGGGCCTCGCACTCACGTGTTCGATGACACCGTTTCCGAGTCTTTAGGCATGCGTACCTGGCCCGCGTAGTTTGTACTTAGGCCCCCACATTTACGCCGGTTGCAGCAGCATGCGGTGTGCGCGCACACGCGTTAGTCGCCGGTTCGGAGAGCTCCCCCAGGCTAATGTTCGTGAGTACACCGATTCCTTCCGATTTAGAGCCGGACTTGGGTACTCTCCGATAGTCCAGATTTGTTAGCGAGGGTAAGAGGCCCTTGAGGACACCCATTGGGATTGGCTTTTGAGCTGATCATATGGTCGAGGAAGAAAGACCCTCGAGGGTGTCGGACATCTTTGGGATCGGTTTTTGAGATGATCAATTGGCCGAGGGAGAAAGACCCTCAGAGATGTCCCGGGATTGGTTATGAGAGCCAATCATTAGGCCGGAAGTAGGAGACTTCGAGGATTCCAGATTCTCGCCTTGTAAGCTCGTTGAGCTATGATCCATGTTGGTAATCGCTTGCATGCATGTATACTAGGGTGCGGATGATTGATGTATCGTATTGTACCCGGTTGGGGATTCTTCTTGAGTATGTTTATACTCACCCTTATTTCTGTGGTTTTCCACCAGGGTAACTTGGGACAAAGACCGGACTACTAAGCGGAGGGAGCCGATTGATCATGGGAGCCGCCAGCACTCTGTCTTTTATTGTTTGCATAATTTGTTCAAAGATGTAGACGGACGAGAGTCCTAGGGGGACGTTTTTAAAAGTTGTTTAAATTGTATTTTATGATTTTATAAACACTGGCCAGGCTTGTTTTACTTTGTTGGCTTTGCTTAAATGAAGGTTGTTGTTTATGTTTTAAGTGTCCCCGCTTTTAAATGTTTTGAAAGGTTTTAAATATGAGCACTAAACCGCTTGATGAAGTATTTAACTTGCATGCTGAGTGAGAACCTAGGTTTAGGACTGTGTTTTGGGTCGGGTTCTTACAACTGGCTCGGGCTGAGGGGTTGGGGGGCTCGGGTTGGAGGAGAGAGAAAGGGAAAAAAAGAGAGAAAAAAGGGTAAATGGGAAAATTAAATGGAAAATGGGATTTTATCTTTAATTTCCAACCTTATCCACTTTTATCCAATTTTTAAAACCTTAAAAACCTTAAAATCCCATTTACCGGCTTCCTCCTACGAGACCTGACTGAAGCAACCTTTTCCAATAAATAAAACTCACTTAAATCAAACTCCCAAATCAACACTAAGGGCCCGGGCTCGAATCCCAAAGGAAACACCCAAACAACCATAACTTTGCCCAAAACCCAAATCACAACCGAACTTCCAAACGAATAGCCGAAACATCTCGGGACTCGCAGCCACCAACAAACAAACCTCGACAAAGGCAGGAGCTGCCTCGAAGCCCTGAAAATCCACAAATCCTGCATGGGGAGCCAAAAGACCAAAATACCCCTAAGGGTCAAAACATCTCTAACGGCCCAACCGAACAACTGAATCTGAACCGGAAGCACCTCGAGAACCGGAATAGAAAACTGGGTCGTTACAATACTCCCTCCTTTTAAGACTTCCGTCCTCGAAAGTCCTAAGACGAAACAGCTAAGGAATCTCCACTGATTCCTAACCAACTGAACTTCTCGGCTAAGACAACACTAGCCCTTCTTCGACAACCAAACCCTCTTGGGTTCTCAAAGGCTCAAGCCACAATGCTATCCATTCTGCCACAAACTATCTCATCAAAGACTAGGCAAAGCTAACCGAAAGGCCACTGCTCCGATCCGCTCAAGGATCTCAGAAGGCCCTACAAACTAGGGGCTCAATTAAAACCCTGCTAATCCAACACGGAACACCTCTCTACGGTGTTACTCTCAGCAAACTCGCAGACTGGGCACAAGCTCCAAAACTCAACGCCACGCACTGGCTTAACTTCTCTGAATGCCCACAGCTGTTAACAAACAGCCTCAACACTACACCATGCTGGCCAAACAACTAAACCTCTCAGGTTCCAGAAACCAAACGGCCTACTCTTACATCACATGAGGCGAGCGAACCACAAAGCTTGCCTACAGCCTTAACGAAAAATAATCGAACCACCAACTGGCGATTGATCCTGAAGGCAAACTTTTCCAACTAGCGCAAGCTGAAACTTCAGCTACGGCCAACCCTAAATGGCCAAAACCTGGCACAGGCTCCACTCGACCTAGCCAACAAACTGGAGCCTCTCAACGGCCGAACATAAACTTTTCCGTGCAAACCTACTAGCAACTGGCCAAAGAGAACATTTCCAGACAAGGAAACAACCAACATTCCTCTCATGGAAAATCTCGGGAAACATGGAATGAAACCATCACAGGGCTACCTGCAACTGAACAGCTTGAGGAGAATAGCTCAAAGGCTAACCAACCAATGCCACGACACCTCTGTGCCAACCCTCTCAACTGAGGCTCCGCTAATCGCCAACTACGAAAGCACAACAACTAGAAGCAAAGCCCGAGAAAGGCTTGCTCTGAAGAACCTCAAACCAAGCTATTAACGAGCAAAGCTCGCCTCCAAGCTACCACTCAACTCTTAAGTCCAACTGGCTAATCAAAGGAATTCCTCGTTTTAGCCTTGGTCTATCTCATCTTGCGACTAGAAATTCCACACTCGGAACATCGCAAGGAAAATTGTAACAGCCCAGTTTTCTATCCCAGTTTTCGAGGTGCCTTCGGGTCAAGTTTCGGTTGTTAGTTGGGTCGTTAGAGCGGTTTTGACCCTTGGGGGTATTTTGGTCTTTTGGCTCTTCGGGCAGGATTTGTGGTTTTCAGGGCTTCGAGGTAGCTCCTGCCTTTGTTGAGGCTTGTTTGGGTTGGACTGCGAGTCCCGAGATGTTTGGGCTAGTCGTTTGGAAGTCCGGTTGTGATTTGGGTTTTTTTTGCAAGTGATGGTTGGTTGTGTGCTTCCTTTGGGATTCGAGCCCGGGCACTTGGTGTTGATTTGGGAGTTGGATTTAGTGAGTTTATTTATTGGAAGAGGTTGCTTCAGCCGGGTCTCGAAGCAGGAAGCCGGGAAATGGGATTTTTAAGGATAAAAGTGGATAAGGATGGATTTTGGATAAAATCCTTATTTTTCCTTTTATTTCCCATTTTCCTTTTCTTTTCCAAATTCATTTTCTTTTCTTTTATTTTTTTTCCCCAAATTCTCTTTTCTCTCTCTCTCTCTCTCTCTCTCTCTCTCTCTCTCTCTCTCTCTCTCTCTCTCTCCCCGAGCCCCCCTCCTAGCCCAGCCCGAGCCCCTTGGCTCGCCTGGCCTCTAACCCTTGCCCACCCAGAGCCCCTGCGCCCTCCCACCGAGCCCTACCGCCAGTCGCCGCCGCTCGAGCTCGCTCGCCTGCCAGTGTCGCGCATCGCCAGCCCCAGCCCCGAGTCGCTCGCACAGTGTCGCCCAGGTCCCCGTGTGGCCGGATCCGTGTCGCCCAGCCCGTGCCATCCCTGTGCCGAGCTGCTTCGAGTTGCACGTCCCTGTAGCGCGTCGTCGCGCCCGCGCGCCCTCGCCCCCTGTAGCTCGCCCACGCGTTTGCGTCGCGCCGCGCCACCTGCTCGCCAATGCGTGCCCAGCGCGCCCAGCGCTCGTGCAGCGCCAGCCAAAGTTGCCCATCCGTCGCGATCGGCCCGTTTGAGTGTCAGCCGTGCCTCGTGAGTTGCTCCCGAGCTGAGCCCTGTTTGTTTTATTATTTTTGGGCCTTTTGATTGTAATTATTGTTGTTTTTGTTAGGTTCTCGCTAGCTAGCTCAGGTTCGATCGCAGCTTAGGTTTCTTGTGTTTAGAGGTCTTCCGGCCAGGTAAGGATTTCTTACCGGAGTTGTGTGGACCCTGTGATATTATATGTTATTGCTGATTGATTGCTTGTTTGTGTTTATTGACATGTGTAGCTAAGTGCTATAATCTGAATTCCTGATTAGCATGACTTTCCTGGTTAATTCTCATGTTAATCCATGTTAGGTTGTTCCTTTCTGGCATGCTCGAATCTGTTCCTTGCTTCGTAGTATCATGCTAGGTTCGTTGTATTCTTTTTGAGCACGTATTGGATTATATTGCTTGTTTGCTGATTGCTAAGGCAGGTTAGAGTTGCAGGTAGATAGCATCATCCGGGCTGGGTGCATAACGTACCTTGCACCCCGACAGGGACGTATGAGATAGAGCTCCGCCCTGATCCCGTTAGGGAATAGCTAACCCTAACGGCTGGCCCTGCAATCTTGGGTGAGGGTGGCAGACTGTTAAATGCCCCAACGGTCGGGATGATGACTTGGCATTGCCTCGTCCCCGGCAGTCGGCACGTCCTCAGCGTGTTCGACCGTAGCCCTTGATTGCCACCTGTTAAGGTAAGGACGACTTCCTGGTGTAAGCCTACCACGACAGTTCCTTGGCCCCAGGTTCGGTGGTTCAGGTTGACATAGTTTACGTGTCCAGGTCTCACACCCTTATGTCAGTGACACCGATCCAAAGAATTAGTTAGGCGTGGTGACTGGATATCGGCAGCTTGCCTCTAGACCCGGCACCCCCCATAGTCTGCAGTAGCACGCGGTGCATGCTTACGCTCATTACAGCGCCGACCGGAGAGCTCCTCGGGATCTTGAGCTAGTGTACCTTTCATTCGACAAAGATGCAGCCGAGGCCGGACTTGTTTCTCGTATAGGGCGACTTGTGTATTGTGTGGATGTGGTGGTTGATTTCCGGACTAAGACCATGAGTTGACATCCGAGGCCCAATTGTGGGCTAAGCTATGTGCTCTATTCTGTGTTTATATTCATAGCTTGCATCTCTTTCTGCTAGATGACCATGTATATCGTATTGTACTTCAGTTGGGGATTCTTATTGAGTAATTCGTTACTCACCCTTATTATGTGGTTTTCCACAGGTAACCATGGTGCGAGACAGGATGGCTGGAGGAGGAGATGTGATCATGGAAACCCGTTGTTCAACTCTGAGTCTTATGTTTATGTTTATGATTTAAATGTCCTCTGAATGCATGTAGTTGGGCACGGAGCCCTAGGATGTTTTCTGAATGTATTTCAGGATTTTAGCATTGTTGTAACTATTGCAAAGCTTGTATGTTTTAAATAAATCTCTGATTAGAGTATGTTTTGGAAATGTATTTGTCTTGGAACAGGTGCTTGGAAACAGGGACAGGTTTCAGGAATTTATGTTGATTTTTAAATGGATGTTGTCATGTTTTAGTTTTTACTTAGAATCCAAACACCATCTTGCAAATTTTCTGTAGATTTGTATGCATGCATTGAGGTAATGGCCTATTTAGAACCCCATTCGGGTCGGGTCGTTACAAAAATGAACCGACGAGGCTATCTCCAAAGATAATTGTAACAGCCCAGTTTCCTATTCCAGTTTTCGAGGTGCCTTCGGGTCAAGATTCGGTTGTTTGGTTGGGTCATTAGAGCGGTTTTGACCCTTGGGGGTATTTTGGTCTTTTGGCTCCTCGGGCAGGATTTATGGTTTTCAAGGCTTCGAGGTAGCTCCTGCCTTTGTCGAGGCTTGTTTGTTGTGGGTTGCGAGTCCCGAGGTGTTTGGGCTAGTTGGTTGGATGCTCGGTTGTGGTTTGGGCTTTGGCAAAGTGATGGTTGGTTGTGTGCTTCCTTTGGGATTCGAGCCCGGGCCCTTAGTGTTGATTTGGGAGTTGGATTTAAGCGAGTTTTATTTATTGGAAAAGATTGCTTCGGTCGGGTCTCGAAGGAGGAAGCCAGGAAATGGGATTTTAAGGTTTTAATTTGGATAAGTATGGAAAAAAAGAGATAAAATCCCTAGTTTCCTTTTATTTTCCCATTTTTCCCTTTTCTTTTCAAAATCCTTTTTTTTTTCTCTCTCTCTCTCTCTCTCTCTCTCTCTCTCCCCGAGCTAGGCCCCACCTAGCCGAGCCAGCCCCTTTGGTCGCCCAGCTAGCCCGAGCCTCATCCAGCCGAGCCCTGCCCTGCCCAGGTCGCTCCATCCCTTGCCCGAGCCCCTAGCCCGCGCAGTGCCAGCGTCGCCCAAGCCCGAGCCCCGCCCAGCTCGCGTTGCCTAGATCCGAGAGCCATGCACTCTGCCGTGTCGCGCGCCCTCGTCCCTATAGCTCGCCTGCCAGCCCGCGTGCCCTGTAGCCGTCGCGTCGCGTCGCCCCACGAGCGAGTCCCTGTAGCTCGTCGAGCTCGTGCTCGCACGTCGCCCTCATCTTGCCGAGCGCTCGCTCCTCCTGTCACTCGCGCGCTCGTCGGGAGCAGCGCGGCCAGCCTTCAGCCAGCCCCCTTAGCTTTTGCCGCGCCGTGCGGCCGGCTCGTTCAGCGTGTCGGTACCGCCTCGTGAGTTGCTCCCGAGCCGAGCCCTGTTTATTTTATTGTATTTAGGCCTATTTTATGATTATTGATGTGTTTGTTTGGCTCGCTATAGGTTGCTCGGGTTCGATCTCAGTTAATTTTATTGTGTGTTTTTTCCTTCCGACCAGGTAAGGATTTCTTACTGAAGTTGTGTGGGCCCTGCAATATTATATGTGATTGCTGATTGTATGCTTGTTTGTGTTTATTGACATGTTTAGTGATAAGTGCTCTATTCTGAATTCCCGACTGGCATGATTTCCTATGTTGTTTCTCATGTTAGTCCATGCTAGGTTGTTCCTTTCTGGCATGCTCGTATCTGTTCTTGCTTCGTAGTATCATGCTAGGTTCGTTGTATTCTTATTGAGCACGTATTGGATTGTTTGGATTGTTTGCTGATTGCTATGACAGGTTAGAGTTCAGGTAGATAGCATCATCCGGGCCGGGTGCATAACGAACCTTGCATCCCCGACAGGGACGTACGAGATCATGCTCCGTCCCTGATCCCGTTAGGGACTAGCTAACCCTAACGGCGGGCCCTGCAATCTTGGGTGAGGGTGGCAGACTGTTAAATGCCCCAACGATCGGGATGATGACTTGGCATTGCCTCGTCCCCGGTACGGCACGCGTCCTCGCCGTGTTTCGCGATAGCCCTTGAGTTGCCACCTGATAGGGCAAGGACGGCTTCCTGGTGTAAGCCTACCACGACCCGTGCCTTAGCCTCAGGTGCGGTGGTTCAGGCTGACATAGTTCACGTGTCCAGGTCTCACACACCTATGTCAATGACACCGATCCAAAGATTTAGTTAGGCGTGGTGACTGGACAGGGGCAGCTTGCCACTAGACCCGGCACCCCTCATAGTCTGCAGTAGCACGCGGTGCGCTTGAACGCTCATTATATTGCCGACCGGAGAGCTCCTCGGGATCTTGAGCTAGTGCACCTTTCGTCGACAGTAGACAGGCTGAGGCCGGGACTTGTTTCTCGTATAGGGCGTATTGTGTGGTGATTTATTTCCGACTAAGACCCCGAGTTGGCATCCGAGGCCCAAGTGTGGGGCTAAGCTATGTGCTCTATTCTGTGTTTATATTCATAGCTTGCATATCTTTCTGGCTAGATGACCATGTATATCGTATTGTACCCAGGTTGGGGATTCTTCTTGAGTAATTCGTTACTCACCCTTATTTTTGTGGTTTTTCCACAGGTAACCATGGTGCGAGACAGGATGGCTGGAGGAGGAGCTGTGATCATGGAAACCCGTTGTTCAACTCTGAGTCTTATGTTTATGTTTATGATTTAAATGTCCTCTGAATGCATGTAGTTGGGCACAGAGCCCTAGGGTGTTTTCTGAATATATTTCCGGATTCTAGCATTGTTGTAACTATTGTAAAGTTTGTATGTTTTAAATAAATCTCTTATCAGAGTAAGTTTTGTAAATGTATTTGTCTTGGAACAGGTGCTTGGAAATAGGGACAGGTTCCAGGAATTGATGTTAACTTTTTAAATGGATGTTTTATGTTTTAGTTTTTACTTAGAATCCGAACACCATCTTGCGAATTTTCTGTAGATTTGAATGCATGCATTGAGGTAACGGCCTATTTTAGAACCCTTTCGGGTCGGGTCGTTACAATAATACTCGAGGCTAGCATCCATGGTGCAACTCAACCACCATGGAAACTAGGGGTTCCTCAAACCCCAAAGAACCAACAACTTTCCAGCAAAATCTCAACTCTTAAATTGGCTGGCCTCCGCCCTTGCGGGGACAAACAAATTTTCGCTTGCTAACAACACAATGCAGGGACCCTCTCGCTGGGCTAACCACTGCGCTACTCTGATCAACTACACAACTCTGGAGCTACGCTGACTCCTTCTAAACGGGAACGATTTCCCAGCAAGCAAACTTCTGAAAGGCAGCGAACTTCACACACGCTCGCTGACTATCTCAAACCCAAGGGCAACAACAACCAACTCTCTTGGAAGCAACACCCAAGGGAAATCTCAACTGATTGGACCACCAACCCAGAACTAGCAGAACTTACTCAACCACCGAGGGAGGGGTCAACTCCCAAACTTCCTTACTAGGAACAGGTCTTCAGGGCAACGCCCTCTTGCTCGAACCGAGCTAGCTCTTGAAACAACAAGAGAACCAAATCTTGGTCAACACCAAGCACCAACTAGCCACCACACCGGAACCAATCCGAACTCTACTCCAAACAAACACTAGCTTGCTAGACTACCAAATCTGCAAGAAACTCACCCAAGGAACACTGCCTGGGTCTGACTGAGCTTTGAAGAGGCTCTCCACAACCTAGGGATCCTCCGATCACCCTCTGATACACACGGTCGTCAAACGATCTAACAGACAACCGGCTACATGGGCACAACCCTCTCCAGCATCTCAACTACGCTGGCCAACTCCAACTTGAAAACCAAGAGGACCGAAAACGCTACAGAATGTGTCATCCTCCTACTCAAGCATCAGCCACAACATACCTTCTGCCCAAGGTAAGGATCCGAACAGCTCTCTTAGCCATAACGATCAGAAACTGCGCGGCTTTGCTACCACCGCTCTTGTTCAGTTCCAACTGAACTCTAACCAGGCTAAGGACCAACTAGCAAAACTTGCTTAAACAACAGCCCGACAACGAGCACGGCATCCTTACAACCAAAGCTAGGACACTTGCCAAGAACTAAAGCCTTGAAAACTCAAAGACTGAGCACTGGCTCCTCAACACGAACCCCTCGTGGTTTCCCAAACATGAACCACGGAACGAGCTACACAATAGTACACCGGGGTGTACAGCTCCAACTAGATTCCTTAAGATCCAATGCCAACAAGGACTCTCACACAGGGCAACTTTTGCCTCCAACAGAGCCACTACTAACAAGGGAGCAACAAGAGTTCAAACCCACTTGGGGCCAACTATCACGAAAAGCCACATTGGACAACTCACTCTTACAAGAGCATATCCACACCAAGCTGCCATACCTCAACCAATGTGCCCACTAAACGCGCTCCGAACAACCATCCAACTCATGGCTCTAACACTGGATCAATCATGCATCCACGATGCCAACACTACCCATACTAGGGTAACTCAAAGGGTAGCCGAATCATGCAACCATCAAACTGGCTCACAAGCTCACAACACAGGCGCAAGAACTCGAACGCGCTAGCTCTTAACAGCCTACAACATCCTTTGTACCGAACTCTCGGTGACCCTGAAAAGCTCCTACTTTCCCTCGAAAGACCTCATACTAGTAGTCCTCTGACTACCACCGAGCTAGATCTCTTATGCAACCCAAACAGGTGCAACCTCAGGAAATGGGTACAAGACTAGTGGGGATGCTATACTCTGGGCGGCCATGGAACCTCCTGCACAAAAGTGCCAACCGGCCTGAATCTAGGCCTCCTCACAAAGCTTGGTGCCAATAGGCACTACATCCTTTACAACATAAATCAGCCTTAAACGAGCTTTATGCCCCTCTGAGGAAAGGAAAGGTCACACTCCAAGTGACGGGGCAATGGCACTCAGCACAAGAGTCCAAACACTCGAGCAGCCTAATCTCTGGCATCTCGCCTAACAGACATGCCACGGCCTACTCCTGCATCCCACTCGATGCTCAACAAAAGCTCAGGCCAACTCCTACATCCCACTCGATGCTCAACAAAAGCTCAGGTCAACTCCTCGGGTGGCAACAACTAGTTCCACACTTGGAACATCCAAATAAAAAGAGTGCTCCACTCTACTAGCCCGCTGAAATCCACAAACGGATTAAACCCTGACAAGCAAACTCCATACTACACCCTGGCTACGAGGGTACTAAGAGAACTGGCTGTAAAACAACAGCAGGCTTGCAAGGGGGGCAAAGATGTCTCTACATCTGAATCAAGCCACTAACCAGGCAACTTGCCAATCAATCGGGCGACTGGTGGAGACTCTACTAGTCCACCTCTCACAAGGGACTTCCACCACCAACTGTTGTACCAAACAGCACAGGAACGGCACATCTCGGCCTCTGAACAGCAGGACATCCTAACACACGGATGCAAAACTCAAACCTGGCCAACCGCTTTACTACTAGCAGTAGGACTTTCTAAAACATCAAGCTCTACAGGCATCCACTTGCCAAACTGGGTGTGACGAACCCGACCCAAAACATGGCCCTAAACCGGGGTTCTCACTCAGCATGCAAGTTAAATATGATATCAAGCGGTTTAGTGCTCATATTTAAAAACCTTTCAAAACATATGAGAAGGGGGAACCCTTAAAACATAACCAACACTTTTCATTTAAACAAACCAACGAAGTAAAACATCCTGGCCAGTGTTTAGAAAAACATACAATACAATTTAAACAACGTTTTTAACAATGTTCCCCTAGGACTCCTGTCCATCTACATGCTGAATAAACAATGCAATAATAAATGACAGAGTGCCGGCGGCTCCCCATGATCAATCAGCTCCCTCCGCTAGCCATCCTGAAAGATAAATAAGGGTGAGTATAAACATACTCAGTAAGAATCCCCAACCGGGGTACAATACGATACATCAGTCATCTAGCACCTCAACATGCAAGAAAACAGCTATCAACACAGATCATAGCTAAACGAGCTCATAAAACAAGATATGGAGTCATGGGAAGTCTCTTTCTTCCGGCCTAGGGATTGGATACACTGACCAATCCTGGGACATCACCGAGGTATCTGTCACTAGGAGGGAATACATTGATCCCTAGAATGTCCTCAAGGGCCTCCTTGCCCTTGCACTAAACTGGACTTACGGGAGAGTACCCGAAGTCAGGCTCTAACGGAAAGAATGGTGTACTCACGACATTAGCCCGGGGGAGCTCTCCGAACCGGCAACTAACGCATGTGCGCGCACACCGCATGCTGCTGCAACCGGCGTAAATGCGGGGGCCAAAGGGAAAACTACGCTTGCCAGTTACGCATGCCTATTACTCGGAAGCGGTGTCACTGATCACAGTAGCGCGAGGCCCTCGGCGCTCATCTATGCAGCATGATCCACCGACTGAAAGCTAAGAACACGCCAGGCGGGCTTTACACCGATGGCAGGGTTCCGCTCTAGCAGGCTACAAACTAGGCTTATGCCGAAGTGGGTAGCTAAGTCCACAACCGGCGGGTCGAGGGAGGGGGGAGGCAAGATACGTTATGTTGTGCACACTTTACTCCCGACCTGAGCTAAATCCACCTTACCGACCTGGGGGGGAAGCAAGATACGTTATGCTGCGCACACTTTACTCCCGATCAGTGGGGACAAAGTACGTTATGTCCGCTCAGCCTCTGGATGATGACAAACCCTACAACTCTATCTAAGAGTACAGAGCAAATAAATGATTCCTAGCATGATACTACACCTTAAGCAGGAATCATAAGCATGCTGGCAGAACAAACCTAGCATGGCACTAACATGTAAAATCAAGCAAACATGCTAGCAAGAGATCAATCAAACTGCTCTATCTCTAACATGCTCATAACAGCAAACAAGCATACAAGGCATATCGTGATAATATCGCAGGGTCCACACAACCACGGTAAGAAATCCTTACCTGGGACAAGCAGAAAACAATAATAAATCATAATAAATCAACAAACGACCCTCGAGCCTCTAATCGATCCCGAACAACCTAAACATCAAATAAAGCACCCAAATCAAATACATAAAACAGCCCAATAAATCCATAACCAGCAGCCAATAAATCCTGGCCCAAAGAAGAAAAGGCTCGGGAAATACCATCCGAGAAGCCACAAGGCTCGAGCCAAGCCAACACACAACAAGCAGTGTGGCGCAGGGTCAATTTGGTAGGCGCGGCGCAGGCGGCGCGCGGGCGCGGAGGCTCGCGCGCGAGGCAAGGCGTCTTGCGCGCGCAAGGCCACAGAGGACGGCGCGCGGGCGCAAGCTTGGCAAGCATAGGGGCGCGCGCGCGTGGCGACGCAACGCGACGGGCTCGGGGCGCTCGATCTAGCACGGCACGGTGAGCTATAGGGGCGACACGGACCTGGGTGACGCGAGGCTTGGGCAAGGCTGGGCGACGCGACTCGGCCTGGGCGATCTGGCGAGGGGACTCGGCACCTGGGCACTGTGCGCGGCCTGGCTGGGCTGGGCGAGCTGGGCGCTGGGGTCGGGCGAGCTGGGCGGCCAGGGGGCTCGGGCTGGCTCGGGCATGGGAGACCAAGGGGGGGCTCGGGCGTGGGCAGGGGCTGGTGTCGAGCTGGAGGAGAGAGAAAGGGAGAGAAAATGGAAATTTTGGGGATTTTGGGGAAAATGGGAAAAATAAAGGAAAATGGGATTTTTATTTCTTTTTTATTTCTTTTTCTCTTTTATCCTTATCCAAAATTAAATCCAAACTTATCCATTTTTTCCAATTTTCCAAAAATCCTTAAAATCCTTAAATCCCATTTCCCGGCTTCCTCCTTCGAGACCCGACTGAAGCAACTATTTCCAATCAATAAATCTCACTTAAATCAACCTCCCAAATCAACATTGAGGGCACGGGCTCGAATCCCAAAGGAAACACCCAAACAACCATAACTTTGCCCAAAACCCAAAAAACAACCGGACTCCCAAACGAATAGCCCAAACATCTCTGGACTCGCAACCACCAACAAAAAAGCCTCAACAAAGGCAGGAGCTACCTCGAAGCCCCGAAAAACTACAAATCCTACCCGGGGAGCAAAAAGACCAAAATACCTCTAAGCGTCAAAACAGCTCTAATGGCCCAACTGAACCACTAAATCTGAACCGGAAGATCCTCGAGAACCGGGATAGAAAACTGGGCCGTTACACTGGGCGGCTGCATCAACGCCAACAAACTCAACGGCAAAAACCTGCTGATCATGCCCTCTCGGGAACCTCCGGGGCTACAAGAGCTATTGGGGGGGGTCTGCTGAAAAACTCTGTCAGATGGGATATCTGTGCCCGGGACTCCTCACTACGCGCTATAAACTGCGCCTGGGTCTCCCTTCTCTGATAGCTAAAGACCTGCTATCAAATCTCTCATGGCTGGAGCACATTCTGCTCAAGGAGTCACACTCTGAGGCGTGCTAGCCTCTACCCCCTCCTCTAGGCAACTCAACTTCCAGGGCCAACTCTGGCCTACGGGTCTAAACAACCCTGGGACGCGGCCTCAACATCAACACAATCAGTCCAACTCCTCGGTCGAACATGCCAAGCGTCCTGCTCCTCTGAGTGCGATCAACATACTGGCGATCTGCACAAAGCACCTCCACCCTCTCACTAGGGGAAAACCAACAACTAGGCCGCAAATGGCCTACGGGAGTCTAAACTCTGCCTCCCTCTGAGTGCGATCAACATACTGGCGATCTGCACAAAGCATAAAAGCTGGCCCACACTGGGGCTCTCACTGATCATCAAACTGCTCGCACTGCGGAAAGTTGGCATGATGGCGCTTTAAGCCCAAACCAACAACGAGTCAGAACCTGCTCGTCTCAGCTCCACAACTCTACACAAGGCATAAAAGCTAGATGAAAAGTATTGTAAAATCTTAACCCTTAGCTTAATGAACTCAGACAAACCTGGCGGCCGTGGAGTGCTGATGATCATGGGAACAATAACCTACAAAACAGGTTAGTCTACAGAATCTATGACTCGTGCTCGATACCAATCGTGATTTAACCCGACCCAAAACATGGTCCTAAACCTGGGTTCTCACTCAGCATGCAAGTTAAATATGACAACAAGCGGTTTAGTGCTCATATTTAAAACCTTTCAAAACATATGAGAAGGGGGAACCCTTAAAACATAACCAACAAAGTAAAACAAGTTTGGCCAGTGTTTATAAAAACATACAATACAATTTAAACAACTTTTTAAACAATGTTCCCCTAGGACTCCTGTCCATCTACATGCTGAATAAACAATGCAATAATAAATGACAGAGTGCTTGCGGCTCCCATGATCAATCACTCCTCCGCTAGCCCTTACGTGTTGTCCCAAGTTACCCGAAAGATAAATAAGGGTGAGTATAAACATACTCAGTAAGAATCCCCAACTGGGGTACAATACGATACATCAGTCATCTAGCACCTCAACAAGCAAGCAAACAGCTATCAACACAGATCATAGCTCAACGAGCTCACAATGCAAGATCTGGAGCCATCGGAAGTCTCCTACTTCCGGCCTAATGATTGGTAATCCTGACCAATCCTGGGACATCACCGAGGTCTCTTTCACTCGGGGGATTGTTCAGCTCAAAAACTGATCCCAAGGATATTTTCAAGGGCCTTCTTGCCCTTCCTAATCTGGACGTACGACAGAGTACGCGAAGTCTGGCTCTAAACTAAAAGGAATGGTGTACTCACGAACATTAGCCCGGGAGCTCTGACCGGCAGAATTAACGCGGCGCGTGTGCGCGCACACCGCATCTTCTTTAACCAACCGGCGTAAATGCGGGGCCTAAGGGCAAACTACGCGCGGGCGTGTGCGCATGCCTATGACTTGGAAGAGGTGCCATCGATCACGATGCGCGAGGCCCTCGGCGCTCATCCGTAGCTCGAACCACCGACACGAAGCTAAGAACCGGCCAAGGTAGGCTTACACGCTTAGCGGGGGTTCCGCTCTAGCAGCTACAAACTAGGCTTATGCCGATGTGGGTAGCTAAATCCACATCGGCGGGTCGGGGAAGCAAGATACGTTATCTCGCGCACACTTTACTCCCGACTAGAGCTAAATGCACATTGGCGATCGGGGGGGAAGCAAGATACGTTATGTTGCGCACACTTTACTCCCGACCAGTGGGGACAAAGTACGTTATGTTCGCTCTTAGCCTCTGGATGATGACAAACCCTACAACTCTATCTAAGAGTACAGAGCAAATAAATGATTCCTGGCTAGCAAGCAATAACCGACATCAAAGAAGCTTACCTAGCATGATACTACAAACTTAAGCAGGAATCATAAGCATGCTGGAAGAACAAACCTAGCATGGCACTAACATGTACAATCAGGTAAACATGCTAGCAAGAGATCAAACAAAGCTGCCTATCACTATCATGCTCATAACAATCAGCAAGCATACAAGGCACATCGTGATAATATCGCAGGGTCCACACAACCACGGTAAGAAATCCTTACCTGGAACAAGCAGAAAACAATAATAATCACAAACAACCAAGCGACCCTCGAGTCTCTAATCGAACCCGAACAGCCTATACATCAAATAAAATGCCCCAATTAAATCAATAACCAGCAGCCAACAAATCAGGGCCCAACGAAGAAAAGACTCAGGAAATACCATCCGAGAAGCCACAAGGCTCGGGCCAACCAGCACAACAGGGCAGGCTGGGCGCAAGGCTGGGGCGAGGGCTCAACTTAGCTGGGCGACGGCATGAGGCGCGGCTCGGCCTGAGGGACGCACGCGCGCAAGCGACACGGCGCGCTGAGGGGGGCCTTGCGGCGATGTGTTACGGCCGGATTTACATTAATTGGGAGATAAGGTTTTTGTAGCATTGTTTCCAGGAGCAGTTGGATTTGTTAAGGTTTTGGCAGTTTATTGGTCGGGGGTGAAATAAGAAATTTCTTTTAAGGGTCCTTGGGAGATTCGGGCCCTAGACTTAAGGGAATTGGAAGCTTGGAATTAAATAAAGGAAAATTAAGCGTCACTTAGGACTCGAAGGAGGGAAGCCTTGGGAAGGGATTTTGAGATTTCTCCAAAGTGGATTTAATTTTAGGAAGGAAAAGAAAGGAGGAGAAAAAGAGAAGGAAAATGGAAAAACCCTAGCCGTCGCCCACCCCTTGCCTCGCGCCGCCGCTGCTCGCGTCGCCGCCCTTGCTAGCCGCCGTCCCTCGCACCGCCACCCCGGCTGATCGCGTCGTCGTCGCTCTGCCTCAGCCACAGCGCGCCCCGGCCAGAGCGCGTCGGCGGCCTGCAGCAGAGATCCATCGCGGCCAGTCACACCGGCCGCGTCGCCCGCCGTCGTCGCCTTCGCCGTCCCCAGTAGCGATCTCGCCGCCGCCGCCGCCGCCGTCGCCGCGTCGTCCCAGCGTGATCTCGCCGCGTCACCCATCCGTCCCGCCCGCCCCGTCCCAGCGCGATCTCGCCAAGCGTCGCCCGGCCGTCCTTCTTCGCGCTGTCCCGGTAGCGATCTCGCCATGTCGCCAGCCCGTCCGCCGCCGCGCCGTCCCCCAAAGATCTATCTCGCGTCACTCCGTGACGCCTCATCCGTGCGCCCGGCGCCGTGCGTGTGCGCTCGATCGCGCCCGATACAGCGCCCGGTGCCGTCGTGTCGCGCGCGTTTGCGTCCGGCTTCGTGGATGGCGGCCCGGCCGACAGCGGCGTCGACGCCCCACCGAGCCCTCGTCGCTTGCCTGCGCGCCGCACGCCGCCTGCGCCGAGCTCGCTGGCCGTGATAGCTTGGTGCCGAGCTTGTCGCCTTCTCGGTTGGTAAATCTCGAGCCTCCTCTCTTGAACCTTGAGATAATAGCCTGCGATGGTTTAATCGGGGTGATTTATTACTTGCTTAGGTTGCTTGGGAGCATAGAAGCTCGAGGGTCACTTGTTGGGTGTGATTGATATTTCTCTGCTTGCTTCCAGGTAAGGGTTCCTTACCGAGGGTGTGTGGATCCTGCGTATAATTGCTAGCAAGTCTTACCTTGTGATCGTATAAATTTCTAGGGGATAGGTTACATATTTTCTCTTGCTTCCAGGTTTGTGTTGTGCTGGTGTTCCTATTATAATCTGTTAGTTCCATGTTAGTGCTTGGCAGGTGATCTAAAAATAGGCAAGTCCCCGATGGGCACTGCACTGATTCCGTATGTAGTTGAGGTGTAAGACCCCGATGGGCATCCATATGTGTAAGACCCCGATGGGCATCATTGATTTAGGTGTAAGACCCCGATGGGCATCCGTATGTGTAAGACCCCGATGGGCATCATTGATTGAGGTGTAAGACCCCGATGGGCATCCATATGTGTAAGACCCCGATGGGCATCATTGATTGAGGTGTAAGACCCCGATGGGCATCCATATGTATAAGACCCCGATGGGCATCATTGATTGAGGTGTAAGACCCCGATGGGCATCCATATGTGTAAGACCCCGATGGGCATCATTGATTGAGGTGTAAGTCCCCGATGGGCATCCAGGTGTAGAACCTAGGGCAGGTTGTAATTGTAAGCCCTTGGTAGGCCAGCTCTAGTGTTAACTCTTAGCCTAAACAACTGGTTTGTCCATTGTCATTGTATGGTTGCTTGTAGGTGTGCTAAATGCTATGTTTGAGTATTGTACCCCAGTTGGGGAATTCTTACTGAGTAATACGTTGCTCACCCTTATTTTTCTGTGTCCTTCCACCAGGTAACATGGGACAGAGGCAGGATGGCTAGGAGGAGGCTGCTGGATGATCATGGACGACCCAACTCTGAGACTATTTCACCTTATTATGTTTTTGTTGGTTTAGCATGTAGTGGGACTGGAGTCATTAGAATATCATTCATTCAAAAAAAAAAACTTGTTTAAGACTTCTCGGACTGTTTCCTTGATTTTCTTGAAAGTACCGAACAGTCACTTTACTTGTTGGTTTTGCTTAATGGATTTTATGCTTGAACTTAGTTGTGTTGAATGAAAAGTTTTAAATTGGTACTCTCTATAAGTGATTTCATATTTTATTTATGCATGCTAAGAAAGGATCTAGGTTAGAGACCGTTAGTTTGGTCGGGTCCTTACAGTTGGTATCAGAGCTCAGAGTCATAGGTTTTGTAGACTGACCTGCAATTGCAGGTTGCTTTCCATGATCATCAGCGCTCCGACAGCCATCAGGTTTGTCCATAAGGTTAAGGGCTAAGAATTACAATACTATTTGCACTTGCATGATCATGACTTATTGTTGTAGGGCAGGAAAATCGGTTCCGACTCATTGTTAGCTGAGTGCAGATTGTCAGCATGCCAGTTACTCGCAGAGGGCGGGGAGGGTCGAGGCCGACCGCTCAAGGCATTCGTGACGATTCGACCTTTGGAGGATGTCGTCCCATCTTTGAAGCGAGATGTTAGGCCACTGCGCAGCCCATCTCGCTGTGTTGCCCGGGGAGGGCGTGGAGGCATCTGAGCCTCGAGAGGCTGCTCCAGGAGTAGCTTTTGTGAAGTCCATGAGGGCTCTTATGGTTGGGTTGCTAGCTGACCAGAGGGCCGAACAGAGAGCTGAAACGCAGGCTTTGTTAGCCGCACAGAGGGAAGAGTCCCGAGTTCGATATAGAGCGGTACCTGATCGAACTGGTTCAAAGAGAGGATCAGAGTGCCACCAAGACCGCCAGCCCACAGAACCGATTGTGAATGAGGCCGTTGTGGCGGAAGGTGCCGAGGACCTGAGCAAGTGGCTGAAGGATTTTGTCAAATGGAAGCCTGAGAAGTTTAGTGGCCTTGGAGAACCGTTGGTAGCAACTAGATGGATAGCTGAGCTGGAGTATACCTTCATGGTGATGGCTTGTCCTGAGGTGCAGCGAGCTCGTTGTGCGGCTCATGCGTTAGCCGGTACAGACTAAGTGGTGGTGGGACTCCACCTTGAGTGAGAGGCCGTGGGTCCCCACCACCGCCACACGGGAGTTCTTCAAGGCGGAGTTCAAGGAAAAATTTATCAGTGAAGAAGCCCAAGAGAAGATGATTGAGCTATTTTCAAACCTTAAGCAAGGTTCTGATTCAATCGAGGTTTATGAGAAAAAGTTTTCGGAGTATGGGTACTTCGCGCCGCAGTTAATTGCTACCCTGAGCTGAAGATCGGGAAGTTTATTGCGGGCTTGAGACAATGAGTGAGTGTCAAGATGTTAGGCGCAGCCCCAAAGACTTTGCCAAGGTCATGCAAACGGCAACGATTTATGACGGTAAGTATCCTCCATAACAAGTTGCTAGTGCTGCTGTGCAGAAGGCCCCAGCGTACTCGGGCAAGAAGCGTAAGTTTGACTTTGGAGGCAGTGGTCGTGTGGGTGGTCAGCGCCACCAGGGTTCTTATCGGGGCGAGACCCAACCTTCGGAACATGATCGTGATCACCCTCGCGAGAGGGGCGTAGGAGGCCACCACCGTTTTGTAAACCTTGTGGGAAGCCGCATTGGGGTCCTTGTGGGGTAACCCTAGGGCTTGCTATAATCGTGGTAAGGAAGGGCATCGGGCCCGTGATTGCAACCGAGAAAGAGGTAGTTGCGCAACCAAATTCAGCAGCCAGGGCGAGTGTATGCTACAACCCGTTGGGAGGCTGAGCAAGCCGGGGCCGCAGTGGCAGGTACGCTCCTAGTTCTTGATCACTTTGCCTTTGTGTTGTTTGATTCTGGTTCCACGCATTCTTTTGTTTCTGCCGTTTTTGCTGAGCATGCTTGCATGATTTTAGAACCCCTAGGTTTTGAGTTATCCGTGGCTACCCCTTCCTGAGCTTGTATGTTGGCGATCCGGAAGGTAAAGGATTTGTTGGATACAGTCTCTCGACGAGTCCTCGCAGTTACGCTCATAGTAATCGCTATGAGTGATTTTGATGTAATCCTTGGCATGGATTGGTTAGCCGATAACCACGCGATGATTGGATCGCCGCCGCAAGGAGAGTAGTGTTCGAGCCGCCGAGCGAGCCTAGCTTTAGATTTCGTGGCGCCCAGAGCGGGTTGTGTTCGCCAGCTGATTTCGCAGATTAAAGCTCACCGCTTGCTAGCTCGAGGAGCTTGGGGCTTTGTAGCTAAGTTGTCCGTAAGTCGTGGTCGATTATCTCATTAAGCAAGTGCCCATTGTGCAAGAGTTTGCGGATGTTTTTCCCGAAGAGTTGCTCGTCCGCCTCCAAGGAGGGAGGTAGATTTCTCAATAGAGCTCGAGCCGTGGACTCGCCCTATCTCGAGGGCTCGTGATCGTATGGCGCCAAATGAACTCGAAAGAGTTAAAGGAGCAATTACAGGAGTTGCTTGACAGAGGATTTATCGGGCCGAGTGTGTCCTCGTGGGAGCACCGTGCTATTTGTTAAGAAAAAGGATGGCTCGATGCGTCTATGCATCGATTACAGGGAATTGAATAAGGTAACCATCAAGAACAAGTATCCACTACCACGCATTGATGATCTATTTGACCAGCTCCAGGGAGCATGTGTGTTTTCAAAGATTGACTTGAGGTCGGGCTACCACCAGTTAAGGATCCGGGATGCAGATATCCCTAAGACAGCTTTCAGGTCGAGGTATGGTCATTATGAGTTCGTAGTCATGTCTTTCGGACTGATGAACGCCCCAGCTGCATTCATGGACATGATGAACAGAGTGTTCAAGGCGTTCTTGGACCGCTTTGTCATCGTGTTCATAGATGACATTCTTGTGTACTCTAAGTCTGCGGAGGACCATGCTTCGCATCTAAGGAAGATTTTGTCAGCCTTGCGCGAGAACCAGCTTTATGCGAAGTTTTCTAAGTGTGACTTTTGGCTCGAGGAGGTAGCTTTTCTAGGGCACGTGGTGTCCAAGGACGGAGTGGCTGTGGACCCTTCGAAAATTGAGGCAGTTAGTTCGTGGGCTAGACCTACAACCGTGTCAGAGATTCGTAGTTTTAGGTCGGCGGATATTACCGCCGCCGTTCGAACTTTTCGCTATAAGCTTCACCGCTTACTCGGTTGGCGAGGAAGGGCGTCGATTTCGTTTAGGATGAGAAGTGCGGCGAGAGTTTCGCTAAGTTGAAGAGCGCTTTGACGTCCGCACTTTGTTGTTGGCGCCCAGGGGAAACAGGGGTTTCGTAGTGTACAAAGATGCCAAAGAAGTTTGGTTTAGGCCGTGTCCTCGATGCAAAGACGGTAAAGTAATAATAGTATGCCTCGAGGCGATTGAAACCGCATGAGCGAATTATCCGACTCATGATATGGAGTTGGCACCGCATCGCCTTCGCTCTTAAGATTTGGAGGCATTACTGTATGGGGAAAAGATTAAAATTTTCTCTCGACCACCGAGCCCTCAAATATTTCTTTACCCGAAAAGACCTGAACATGCGGCGAGAGGAGGTGGTTGGAGCTTGTAAAGGATTACGACTGTGAAATCTTGTATCACCCTCAGGAAGGCTAATGTTGTAGCCGATGCTCGAGTAGGAAGACCTCGCATTTTGCAACGCTGTCAAACCCCAGAAGTAATATAAGGAAAGACCTTGAGAGGGCAGGAATAGCAGTGTTGTTAGGAGAAGTTGCCGCCAAGGTAGCTCAGTTGACCATCCAACCGTCGATAAGGCAAAGGATTATCGATGGCCAGCTGAATGATCCAAAGTTAAAGAGTTTGTACGAAAGAGTTCAGATCGATGGTGACTTCGATTTTGTAGTATCTGCAGATGGTGGCTTGAGATATAAGGGTCGACTATGTGTCCCAGCCGAGGCCGGCATCCTCACAGAGTTGTTGACCGAGGCTCACACCTCGCCTTTTGCATGGCACCCAGGGGGTAACAAAATGTACCAAGATCTTAAACAAACTTTTTGGTGGATGGGAATGAAGTGGGATATTGCCCAGTTTGTCAGTCGATGTCTCACTTGTCAACAAGTGAAGGCACCTAGGCGCGGCTCAAAGGGGTTATTGCGATCACTTGGGGTGCCGCAGTGGGAAGTGGGAGGAGATTACCAAGGACTTTATCTCGGTCCGCCAGACACCCGAGAGGTTATGCACAAATTTGGGTGATCTTCGACAGGTTGACCAAGAGTGCGCACTTCATTCCTGGCAGGATAAATTATACCGTGGAGTAGTGGGCACAGTTGTTCCTGGAGAAGATAGTTAGGTACCACGGAGTGCCAGTTAAGATTATCTCTGATCGAGACTCCCGTTTTACGTCCCGGTTTTGGAAAGCCCTTCAGGCCGGATTGGGCACGGAGTGCAGCTATAGTACCGCCTTCCACCCTCGGGATCGATGGTCGAGTGCGAGCGGGTAAATCAGATCTTAGAAGATATGTTGCGAGCTTGTGTGTTAGACTTTCCGGGCAGTTGGGACCAGTACTTGTATTTGATGGAGTTTTCCTACAACAACAGTTATCAGGCAACAATTCAGATGGCACCGTTTGAGGCGTTGTATGGTAAACGTTGCAGATCCCCGGTCTTTTGGGAAGAGGTTGGAGACAGGCAAGTTTTGGGTCCGGAGTTGCTCCAATTGACCAATGAAGCGGTCCAAAAGATTAACGCTCGTATGTTGACTGCCCAGAGCAGGCAGAAAAGCTACGCCGATGTCAGGCGTAGAGAGTTAGAATTTGAAGTTGGCCAGCATGTCTTCCTCAAGGTAGCTCCTATGCGCGGAGTTCTGAGGTTTGGTAAGAAGGGGAAGCTGAGCCCCAGGTTTGTGGGACCTTTTGAGATTCTCGGAGAGAGTTGGGTGTAGCTTACGGGTTGGCACTACTGCCGTCCTTGGGCTGCAGCAGCATAGTGTGTTCCATGTTTCGATGCTCACTTGATGCGTGGCGCATCCTACGCACATCATAGATTTTGAGCCTTTGCAATTGAACAGTGACTCGAGCTTTGAGGAGAAACCAATAGAGATCTTAGCATTCGAGAAGAAGGTTTTGAGGAACCGAGCCATTGATTTAGTGAAAGTGCAAAGCATGAATCGAGGAGTTGAGGAAGCTACTTGGGAGTTGGAAGGGAGATGAGAAGAAACTACCCTGAGTTATTCTAGTAGAGCGACTTACGGGACTAAGTCTTCTAAGGAGGGAGTATTGTAACAGCCGGATTTACATTGGTTGTGAGATAAGGTTTTGTAGCATTGTTTCCAGGAGCGGTTGGATTTGTTAAGGTTTTGGCGATTTATTGGTCTGGGGTGAAATAAGAAATTTCTTTTAAGGGTCCTTGGGAGATTCGGGCCCTAGACTTAAGGGAATTGGAAGCTTGGAATTAAATAAAGGAAAATTAAGCGTCAGCTAGGACTCGAAGGACGGAAGCCTTGGGAAGGGATTTTGAGATTTCTCCAAAGTGGATTTAATTTTAGGAAGGAAAAGAAAGGAGGAGAAAAAGAGAAGGAAAAAGGAAAAACCCTAGCCGTCGCCCAGCCTTGCCTCGCCTTGCGCGCTGCTGTCGCCCTTGCTAGCCGCCGTCCCTCGTGCCTGCCCGGCTGATCGCGCGTCGTCGTCGCTCGCTCTCGCCTCGCGCGCCGCCCGCCAGAACGCGCGTCGGCGCCGCCTGCAAATTTCAGAGATCCATCAGAGCCGTCACAGCCAGCCCGCGTCGCCCCGCCGTCCTTCGCGCCGTCCCAGCGCGATCTCGCCGCGTCGCCCATCCCATCCTTCGCGCCATCCCAGCGCGATCTCGCCGCGTAGCCCAGCCCGTCCTTCGCGCCGTCCCAACGCGATCTCGCCGCGTCGCCCAGCCCGTCCTTCGCGCCGTCCCAGCACGATCTCGCCGCGTCACTCCGTACGCCAGCGCCCCAGCGCCGTCGTGTCTCAGCGATCGCGCCCAGTACCAGCGCCCGATCGGTTGTCGTGTTCAGGCGTTTGCGTCCGGCTTCGTGATAGCGTCCAGGCGACAGCGTCCCGACGCCCACCGAGACTGTGCGCTTGCCTCGCGCGCCGCGCGCCTGCCGAGCTCGCTGGCCGTGATAGCTTGGTGCCGAGCTTGTCGCCTTCTTGGTTGGTAAATCCCGAGCCTCCTCTCTTGAACCTTGAGATAATAGCTGCTGATGGTTTAATTAGGGTGATTTATTACTTGCTTAGGTTGCTTGGGATCGCATAGAAGCTCGAGGGTCACTTGTTGGGTGTGATTGATATTTCTCTGCTTGCTTCCAGGTAAGGGTTCCTTACCGAGGGTGTGTGGATCCTGCGTATAATTGCTAGCAAGTCTTACCTTGTGATCGTATAAATTTCTAGGGGATAGGTTACATATTTTCTCTTGCTTCCAGGTTTGTGTTGTGCTGGTGTTCCTATTATAATCTGTTAGTTCCATGTTAGTGCTTGGCAGGTGATCTAAAAATAGGTAAGTCCCCGATGGGCACTGCACTGATTCCGTATGTAGTTGAGGTGTAAGACCCCGATGGGCATCCATATGTGTAAGACCCCGATGGGCATCATTGATTTAGGTGTAAGACCCCGATGGGCATCCGTATGTGTAAGACCCCGATGGGCATCATTGATTGAGGTGTAAGACCCGATGGGCATCCATATGTGTAAGACCGGATGGGCATCATTGATTGAGGTGTAAGACCCGATGGGCATCCATATGTATAAGACCCCGATGGGCATCATTGATTGAGGTGTAAGACCCCGATGGGCATCCATATGTGTAAGACCCCGATGGGCATCATTGATTGAGGTGTAAGTCCCCGATGGGCATCCAGGTGTAGAACCTAGGGCAGGTTGTAATTGTAAGCCCTTGGTAGGCCAGCTCTAGTGTTAGCTCTTAGCCTAAACAACTGGTTTGTCCATTGTCATTGTATTGTTGCTTGTAGGTGTGCTAAATGCTATGTTTGAGTATTGTACCCCGGTTGGGGAATTCTTACTGAGTAATACGTTGCTCACCCTTATTTTTCTGTGTCCTTCCACCAGGTAACATGGGACAGAGGCAGGATGGCTAGGAGGAGGCTGCTGGATGATCATGGACGGCCCAACTCTGAGACTATTTCACCTTATTATGTTTTTGTTGGTTTAGCATGTAGTGGGACTGGAGTCATTAGAATATCATTCATTAAAAAAAAAACTTGTTTAAGACTTCTCGGACTGTTTCCTTGATTTTCTTGAAAGTACCGAACAGTCACTTTACTTGTTGGTTTTGCTTAATGGATTTTATGCTTGAACTTAGTTGTGTTGAATGAAAAGTTTTAAATTTGTACTCTCTATAAGTGATTTCATATTTTATTTATGCATGCTAAGAAAGGATCTAGGTTAGAGACCGTTAGTTTGGTCGGGTCCTTACACGATGTGACGCGACGGCTACAGGGATGCTTGGGTTCGGCACGGCGAGCTACATGGCACACGACTCGGCACAGGGCAGGGTGGCACGGACCTGGGCGACGCGGGGCTTTGGTGAGGCTGGGCGACGCGGGGATGACTTAGGCGACTCGACCAAAGATCTTGGCGGTGCGGCGACGCGGGGCACAGGCGACGCGACACAGGCGCTGGGCCGAGGTCAAGTAGTGGCGGCGGCAGGCCAGGGGCTCGGCCGCGCCTAGGTGGGTGACCAAGGGGCTGACTCGGGCTGAGGGGTTGGGGGGCTCGGGTTGGAGGAGGGAGAAAGGGAAAAAAAGAGAAAAAAGGGAAAATGGGAAAAATAAAAGGAAAATGGGATTTTATCTTTAATTTCCAACCTTATCCACTTTTATCCAATTTTTAAAACCTTAAAAACCATAAAATCCCATTTCTCGGCTTCCTCCTACGAGACACGACTGAAGCAACCTTTTCCAATAAATAAAACTCACTTAAATCAAACTCCCAAATCAACACTAAGGGCCCGAGCTCGAATCCCACAGGAAACACCCAAACAACCATAACTTTGCCCAAAACCCAAATCACAACCGAACTTCCAAACGAATAGCCCAAACATCTCGGGACTCGCAGCCACCAACAAAACAAACCTGGACAAAGGCAGAAGCTGCCTCGAAGCTCTGAAAATCCACAAATCCTGGCCGGGGAGCCAAAAGACCAAAATACCCCTAAGGGTCAAAACAGTTCTAACGGCCCAACCGAACAACTGAATCTGAACCGGAAGCACCTCGAGAACTGGAATAGAAAACTGGGCCGTTACACCAGGTCTCACACCCCTATGTCAGTGACACTGATCCAGAGATTTAGTTAGGCATGGTGACTGGACCTAGGCAGCTTGCCACTAGACCCGACACCCCCCATGGTCTATAGTAGCATGCGGTGCGCGCATACGCTCATTACAGCTCCGATTGGAGAGCTCCTCGGGATCTTGAGCCAGTGCACCTTTCGTATCGACAGTAGATAGGCTGAGGCTGGGACTTGTTTCTCGTATAGGGCGTATCATGAGGTGGATTATTCCGGAGTAAGACCCTGAGTTGGCATCCGAAGATTATGTGTGGATTTAAGCTATGTGCTCTCTTCTTTGTTTATATTCATAGCTTGCATACCTTTCTGCTAGATGACCATGTATATCGTATTGTACCCCGGTTGGGGATTCTTACTGAGTAATTCGTTACTCACCCTTATTTTGTGGTTTTCCATGGTGCGAGACAGGATGGCTGGAGGAGGAGCTGCGATCATGGAAACCCGTTGTTTCAAACTCTGAGTCTTGTATTTATGTTTCTATATGTTTTAAATGTCCTCTGAATGCATGTAGTTGGGCTCGGAGCCCTTAGGTTGTTTTCTGGTTGTTGCCGGGATTCTGACACTGATGTAAACCATTTTCTTGATTTGAATGTGAATGAAATCTCTGATCAGAGTACGTTTTAAATTGTTTTTAGCTTGGAACAGGTACTTGGAAACAGGGACAGCTTCCAAGACGTTTTGTGTTGTTTTGAATGGATGTTTTATTTTATTTTGTTTTAATCAGAATCTGGCATTCAACTTGCATATTATTTTCTAAGTTTTTAAGCATACATTGAGGTAAAGGTGTAAGAACCCGACCCAAAATACGGTCCTAAACCTAGGTTCTCACTCAGAATGCAAGTTAAATACGTTAACAAGCGGTTTAGTGCTCATATTTAAAACCTTTCAAACATTTGAGAACGGGGAACACTTTAAAACATAAACAACAATCCTCATTTAAGCAAAACCAACACAGTAAAACAAGCCTGACCAGTGTTTATAAAAACATACAAAACAGTTTAAACAACTTTTAAAAAACGTCCCCCTAGGACTCCTGTCCGTCTACATGCTGAACAAATTATGCAAACAATAAATGACAGAATGCCGGCGGCTCCTATGATCAATCAGCTCCCTCCGCTAGCTGTCCCATGACCACAATGATTAGTTTAAAAACCAATCCCAACGGGTGTCCTCAAGGGCTTCTTGCCCTCGCTAATAAATCTAGACTAACGGGAGAGTACCCGAAGTCTGGCTCTAAACTGGAAGGAACTGGTGTACTCACGAACATTAGCCCGGGAGCTCTCCGAACCGGCGACTAACGCGTGTCTGTGCGCGCACACCGCATCTTCTTTGCAACCGGCGTAAATGTGGGGCCTAAGTACAAACTACTGCGGCTAGGTACGCATGCCTAAGACTCGAGGCGGTGTCACCGAACACGATGGTGCGAGGCCCTCGGCACTCATCCATGCGCGCACAGTACCACCGACACGAAGCTAAGAACCGGCCAAGGCAGGCTTGCACCGTTGGCAGGGTTCCGCTCTAGCAGGCTACAAACTAGGCTTATGCCGATGTGGTAGCTACATCTACATCGGCGGTCGGGGGGAAGCAATGTACGTTATGCTTCGCTCTCACACCCGACCCGTGGGGACAAAGTACGTTATGTCCGCTCTCATCCTCTAGATGATGACAAACCCTACTACACTAGCTAAGAGTATGAAATCACTGATTCCTGGCTATACATACATATCAACATCAATCACACTTAGCCTAGCATGATACTACGAACTTAAAACAGGAATCATAAGCATGCTGGAAGAACAAACCTAGCATGGCACTAACATGTACAATCAGACAAACATGCTAGCAAGAGATCAATCATAGCTGCCCTATCACTATCATGCTCATAACAGCAAACATACATACAAGGCACATCATGATAATATCGCAGGGTCCACACAACCACGGTAAGGAATCCTTACCTGGAAAACAAGCAGAAATAGCTATCATAAATCAACCAAGCGACCCTCGAGCTTCTAAGAGAACCCGAGCAACCTAAGCATTTAATAAAAACAACCTAATTAAATAAACAGCAGCCAACAGCTTAGGACCCAAGGGAGAAAAGACTCAGGAAATACCATCCGAGAAGCCACAGGCTAGGGCCACACTAACACAACAGGGCAGGCTGTCGGCAGCAAGGAGGAAGCCAGGGCGCTGGGGCGATGGGCGCTGGGTGCTGGGCGAGCAGGCACGGCTTGGCGCGGGTAGCGGACGCAGACGAGCGGCTAGGTAAAAGTAAATCAAACACAAACTGTCCTATCCACTAACATGCTCATAGAAGTAAACAGGCATACAAGTCACAATCGAGATAACATCGCAGGGTCCACACAACCACGGTAAGAAATCCTTACTTGGAAGCAAGTAGAAAATAACTACTACGAATCAATTAACGACCCTTGAGCTTTTAAGCGAACCCGAGCAACCTAAGCATTCAATAAAAACATCCTAATTAAATAAACAGCAACCAACAGCTTAGGGCCAAAAAGAGAAAAGACTCGAGAGTTACCAACCGAGAAGACACAAGGTCTTGGCCCAACCCGCAGCAAGGCAGGCTGTTCGACATCAAGGAGGCGGCAAGGCGCGCTGGCGCTGCAGGGGACGCGCGCACGGGCGCTGTGTAATGGCCCAGGTTTTCATCCCGTTCTTCCAGGTATGCCCTAGGGGTATTTTGGTAATTTGGTCGGGCCGTCAGGGTCGTTTATGTCTTTTCCAGTTGTTAAAAATTATTGGATGGTCTTATGTAGGTTTTTTAGGCTCTGTGGATGTGTTTGGGCATGGAGAGATGCAAAAGTAAAATAGAGAATTAATTGTGTAGCAGCTGGGATTCGAGCCCTGGTCTTTGGGAAGCCTGTTGGGATGTGTTTGGGTATGGTCATTATGAGTTCGTGGTCATGTCTTTTGGACTTACGAACGCCCTGCAGCTGTAAGAACCCGACCCAAAACACAGTCCTAAACCTAGGTTCTCACTCAGCGTGCAAGTTAAATACTTCATCAAGCGGTTTAGTGATCATATTTAAAACCTTTCAAAACATTTAAAAGCGAGGACACTTAAAACATAAACAACAACCTTCATTTAAGCAAAGCCAACAAAGTAAAACAAGCATGGCCAGTGTTTATAAAATCATACAATACAATTTAAACAACTTTTAAAAACGTCCCCCTAGGACTCCTGTCCGTCTACATGCTGAACAAATTATGCAAACAATAAAAGACAGAGTGTCGGCGGCTCCCATGATCAATCAACTCCCTCCGCTAGCCGTCCCGGTGCTGTCCCAAGTTACCTAGTGGAAAACCACAGAAATAAGGGTGAGTATAAACATACTCAGTAAGAATCCCCAACCGGGGTACAATACGATACATCAATCATCTGGCACCCTAGTATACATGCAAACAGTTACCAACACAGATCATAGCTCAACGAGCTTACAAGGCAGAATCTGGAATCCTCGGAAGTCTCCTACTTCCGGCCTAATGATTGGCTCTCATAACCAATCCCGGACATCTCAGAGGTCTTTCTCCCTCGGCCAATTGATCACTCAAAAACCGATCCCAAAGATGTCCGACACCCTTGAGGGTCTTTCTCCCTTGACCATATGATCACCAAAAGCCAATCCCAATGGGTATCCTCATGGGCCTCTTACCCTCGCTAACAAATGCGGACTATCGGGAGAGTACCCAAAGTCCGGCTCTAAATCGGAAGGAATCGTGTACTCACGAACATTAGCCCGGGAGCTCTCGAAACCGGCGACTAACGCTGCGCGTGTCGCGCGCACACACGCATCTTTCTTTGCAACCGCGTAAATGTGGGGGCCTAAGTACAAACTACGGGGCGGTACACATGCCTAAAGACTTCGAGGCGGTGTCACTGAACACGATGGTGCGAGGCCCTCGGCACTCATCTCATGCGACTGTACCCCGACCGACACGAAGCTAAAAAGCGCCAAGCGGGCTTGCACCTTTGGCGGGGTTCGCTCTAGCGAGCTACAAACTAGGCTTATGCCGATGTGGTAGCTAAATCCACATCGGTTGCGGGGAAGCAATGTACGTTATCTTTGCGCTCTACTCCCGACCAGGTGGGGACAAAGTATGTTAAGTCCGCTCTCAGCCTCTAGATGATGACAAACTCTACTATACTAGCTAAGAGTACAAAATAACTGATTCCTGGTTAGACATACATATCAACATAATTCACACATAACCTAGCATGATACTACGAACTTAAAGCAGGAATCTCAAGCATGCTGGAAGAACAATCCTAGCATGGCACTAACATGTACAAACAGAGCAAAACATGCTAGCAAGAATGCAATAACAAAGTCATCCTATCCACTAATCATGTTCATAGAAGTAAACATGCATATAAGGCACAATCAAGAAAGCATCGCAGGGTCCACACAACCACGGTAAGAAATCCTTACCGGAAACAAGCAGAAAATAACTACCATAAGCCAACCAAGCGACTCCCGAGCTTCTAAGTGAACCCGAGCAACCTAAGCATTTAATAAAAATATCCTAATTAAATAACAACGACCAATCAACTTAGGGTCCAAAAGAGTGGAGGCTCGGGAATTACCAACCGAGAAGGTACAAGGTCTCGGCCCCAACAATTTTGGCAAAACAGGCTCTCGGCAAGTGGGTGGCGCAGCAGGGGCGTGCACCGGGCGAGCGACTTCGCGCCTGCTTGAGCATTTGGCACGCCTGGCGCGGCAGCGACCGGCGGCCGCGCGGCGCTGGGGGGGGACAAGCGCCATGGACGAGCGCCGGCGACGACACGGTCTGCGGCAGCGCGCGGCGGCCAGGCACAAACACAGCGCATTAGCGCGCAGTAAACGGAGACTCCCGACGCGGGCGCACTGGCGCTGAGCGACGGGTCGTGGCGACGCGGCTTGCGGGCGTCTAACGTCTTAGCGACGAGGGGTCGTCGGTCCGCGACAGCGTATGGGTGCTTTCGGCTTAGCGGCGAGGGTGATGGCGAGAGCAAGAGTGCGCTAGCTAGGGTCTGTGGCTCGTATGGCTCGGTGCGGCTCGGTTGGGTTTCTTGGTGAGGTCGGCAAGGAGAGAGAGAGAGAGAGAGAGAGTAAAACAAGAGGAATGAGATTTTCTTGATTTTCTTTCCTTTTCTTAATTTAAATAGGTCTTGGTGACCTAAATCTCTTCCCCGGGCTTCCTCCTTCGAGTCCCGGCTAAAGCAACCTTTTCTCTTTATTAAAACTCATTTAAACCAAGCTCCCAAATCACCATCAAGGGCAAGGGTTCAAATCCCAATGGAAGCACTTAAATTAACAATAATTTTGTTAATTACCAAATCACCTCCAAACTTCCAACCAACTAGCCCGAACTTCTTGGGTCCTGCAACCAACAACAATCAAGCCTCGACGAGGGCAGGAGTGACCCTGGAATCCTGAAAATCCACAAAACCCTGACCGGGGGCAAAAAGACCAAAATACCCCTAAGGGTTAAAATAGCTCTAACGGCCCATCCGAACATCCGCATAATGTCCCGAAAACACCTGGGAAACCGAAATAGAAAACTGGGCCGTTACAGCAGCGTTTATGGACATGATGGACAGAGTGTTCAAGGCATTCTTGGATAACTTTGTCATCGTATTCATAGACGACATTTTGATTTATTCCAAGTCAAAGGAGGACCATGTTTCGCATTTGAGGCAAGTATTGGCAGCATTGCGAGAGAACCAGTTGTTCGCAAAGTTCTGTAAGTGTGAATTCTGGCTTGAGAGAGTAGCCTTCCTTGGGCATATCGTGTCGAAAGATGGCATAGCAGTGGACCCCGCAAAGATAGAGGCAGTTAGTTCATGGGCTAGACCGACGACGGTCGCCGAGATTCGCAGCTTTCTGGGACTGGCAGGTTATTAACGGCGTTTCGTGAAAGACTTTTCCGCTAAGGCAGCACCCCTAACCCGTCTGACCAAGAAGGGTGTTGTCTTCGTTTGGGATTCTAGGTGTGAGGAGAGTTTTGCCTAGCTTAAGCTCAGTTTGACGACAAAGACTGCAGTGTTGGCGATGCAGAGGAACGAAGGTTTCGTAGTTTATAGTGATGCTTCCAAATACGGTTTGGTGTGTGTTGATGCAAAGATGGGAAGGTGATAGCTTATGCTTCCCGCCGATTAAAGCCTTATGAGAAGAATTACCCAACTCATGATATGGAGTTGGTCGCTGTTTTTTTGCCCTAAAGATTTGGAGGCACTACTTGTACGGTGAGAAGATTCAGTTGTTCACGGACCACCAGAGCCTCAAGTATTTCTTCACCCAGAAGGAGTTGAACATGAGGCATAAGAGGTGGCTCGAGTTGGTAAAGGACTACGACTGTGAGAGCTTGTACCATCCTGGAAAAGCCAATGTTGTGGCTGATGCGCTAAGCAGGAAGACGTTGCATTCAGCAGCTTTGCTGAGCTCCCAGGTTGAATTGCGGAAGGAGTTTGAGTGAGCCGGTATCGTAGTTTTGTTGGGAGAGGTTACCGCCAGGGTAGCCCAGTTATCAGTTCAGCCGTCGCTTAAGCAGAGGATCATCGACAGTCAACTGAGTGATCCCAAGTTAAAGAGATTGCTCGAGAGAGTTGAGGCTGATGGCGACTTCGACTTTGTTGTGGCACGCATTTTGAGGCTTGAGATACAGAGGTAGGTTGTGCGTCCCGGATGACGCAGGGATTCGAGCAGAGTTGCTCTCCGAGGCCCATAGTTCCCCTTTCACTTGGCACCCAGGAGGTACCAAGATGTATCAGGATCTCAAGCAGACGTTTTGGTGGATGGGCATGAAGCGGGATATAGCGGAGTTTGTTAGCCGGTGTCTCACTTGTCAGCAAGTGAAGGCTCCCAGACGTAGTGTAACGGCCCGATTTTCTATTCCAGTTCTCGAGGTGCTTGCGGTTCAGATTCGATGGTTGGTTGGGCCGTTAGAGCTGCTTTTTGACCCTTAGGGGTATTTTGGTCTTTTTGCTCCCGGGCGAGGATTTGTGGATTTTCGGGGCTTGAGGCGCTCTCCCGCCTTTGTTGAGGCTTGTATGTTGATGGTCATGAGTCCCGAGATGTTTGGGCTATTCGTTTGGGAGTTCGGTTGTGATTTGGGTTTTGGGCAAAGTGATCGTTGTTTGGGTGTTTCCTTTGGGATTCGAGCCTGTGCCCTTAGAGATGATTTGGGAGTTTATTTTTAAGTGAGATTTGTTGATCGGAAAAGGTTGCTTCAGTGGGTCTCGAAGGAGGAAGCGGGAAGTGGGATTTAAGGACTTTAAGGCTTATTTAAATTGGTTAAGGATGGAAAGGAGGATAAAATCCCATTTTTCCTTTTATTTCCCTTTTCTTTTATTTTTTCCCTTTTGTCCAAACCCATATTCCTTTTCTTTTTCTTTTTCTTTTCTTTTTCTTTTTCTCTTTCTCTCTCTCTCTCTCTCTCCCCGACCTAGCCGCACTTTTGCACGCTCGAGCCGCTGCCGACGCTGTCGCGCGCCACGGAGCGGCCAGATCCGCACGTCTGCTGCGTCAGCCAAAGATCGCCGCACCAGCCCGACCTCGCGCCCCGATCGCGCCGTCGCCAAGTCCGTCGCCAGCGAGCCGAGATCGCTGGTCGTCGCGCGAGACGCCAGATCCGAGCTTGCCCTCGCGGATCTCGCCCACATCGCCGTCGCTCCCCTCTCTCGTGCCCAGATCTGTCGCGCGCGTTACCATCCTCGCTGCCGAGCCGCGTCGCGCGCCGCTCGCGCTGTCCCTCGCGCCCGAGCCGCTCCAAGTCGCGTCCCTGTAGCGCGTCGTCGCGCCCGCGCGTCCTCCTTCCTTCTCGCCCGCGCGTTGCGCCGCAGCCGCCGTGTCGGCGCGCGCCTGCGCCAGCGCCCCACTTGATGCCCAGCACCGCTTGTGATGTGTTGGCTTGGCCCGAGCCTTGTGGCTTCTCGGATGGTATTTCCCAGTCTTTTCTTCGTTGGGCCCTGTTTTGTTGGCTGCTGGTTGTTGATTTATTTGGGCTGTTTATGTATGTGATTTGGCTGCTTTATTTTATGTTTAGGTTGTTTGGGTTCGATTAGAGGCTCGAGGATTGCTTGGTTGATTTGTGATTATTTTCTCGCTTGTCCTGTAAGGATTTCTTACCGTGGTTGTGTGGACCCTGCGATATGTCTCGATTGTGCCTTGTATGTTTGCTTTGATTGTTATGAGCATGATAGTGATAGGCGACTTTGTTTGATCTCTTGCTAGCATGTTTGTTGATTTTACATGTTAGTGCCATGCTAGGTTTGTTCTTCCAAAGCATGCTTGTGATTCTGTTTAAGTTGTAGTATCATGCTAGGTAAACGTGATTGATGTCGGTCATTGCTTGCTAGCTAGGAATCATTGATTTACTCGGTATTCTTGGATAGAGTAGTAGGGTTTGTCATCATCCGGGCCGAGAGCGGACATAACGTACTTTGTCCCCACTTGGTCGGGAGTAGAGCGAAGCATAACGTACATTGCTTCCCCGGCGTGATGTGGATTTAGCTACCACATTGGCATAAGCCTAGTTTGTAGCTCCGCTAGAGCGGAACCACCGCCAGCGGTGCAAGCCCGCCTTGGCGGTTCTTAGCTTCGTGTCGGTGGTACAGTCAGCGCGCGAGATGAGTGCCGAGGGCCTCGCACTCTGCGTGTTCGGTGACACCGCTTTCCGAGTCTTAGGCATGCGTGCACCGCCCGCGTAGTTTGCCCTTAGGCCCCGCATTTACGCCGGTTGCGAGATGAGCATGCGGTGTGCGCGCTGCACGCGTTAGTCGCCGCCGGAGAGCTCCCGGGCTAATGTTCGTGAGTACACCGGTTCCTTCCAGCTTTAGAGCGATCATGGGTACTCTCCCGATAGTCCAGTTGTTAGCGAGGTAAGAGGCCCTTGAGGACACCCATTGGGATTGGCTTTTGAGCTAATCAATTGGTCGAGGAGAAAAAGACCCTCGAGGTGCTCTGGACATCTTGGGATCGGTTTTGAGCTGATCAATTGGCCGAGGAGAAAGACCCTCGGAGATGTCCCGGATTGGTTATGAGAACCAATCATTAGGCCTAAAGTAGGAGACTTCCGATGATTCAGAAGAAAGAGGCTTCCGATGTTTCCAGATCTTGTGTTATGAGCTCGTTGAGCTATGATCTGTGTTGATAGTTGCTTGCTTGCATATTGAGGTGCTAGATGACTGATGTATCGTATTGTACCCTGTTGGGGATTCTTACGAGTATGTTTATACTCACCCTTATTTATCTTTCAGTGTAACTTGGGACAACACCGGGAGGGCTAGCAGAGGAGCCGATTGATCGTGGGGAACCGCCGGCACTCTGTCTTTTATTATTGCATAGTTTATTCAAAGATGTAGATGGACAGAGTCCTAGGGAACCTTGTTTAAAACGTTGCTTAACTTGTATTGTACATTTTATTAAACACTGCCGTGTTGTTTTACTTTGTTGGATTGTTTAAACTGAAAATTGTTGGTTCTGCTTTTAGGGCTCCCCCTTCTCATATGTTTTGAAAGGTTTTTAAATATAAGCTCTAAACCGCTTGTTATCATATTTAACTTGCATGCCGAGTAAGATCCCGTGTTTAGGACCATGTTTTGGGTCGGGTTCTTACAGTTGGTATCGAGCACGAGTCATAGATTCAGTAGACTAACTTTGCTTTGTAGGTTGTCGTTCCCATGATCATCAAGACTCCACGGCCGCTTGGTTTGTCTGCGAGTTCAATTAAGTTAAGGGTAAGAATTTACAATACTTTTCTTCTAGCTTTTATGCATGTGTAGAGTTGTGGAGCGGAGACGAGCGCGAGTTCGACTCGTTGTTGGTTTGGGCTTAGAGAGCCATCATGCCAACTTTTCCGCAGCTGCGAGTAGTTTGATGAGCGGTGAGAGCCCCGTGTGGGCGCGTTTTGTTGCTTTGTGCGCAGATCGCCAGGTGTGTCGATCGTGACTCAGAGGGAGGCGCAGATTAGACTCCCATAGGCCATTTGTGGCCCGGTTGTTGGTTTCTCCCCAGTGAGAGGGTGGAGGTGCCTTGTGCGGATCGCCAAGATGTTGATTGCACTCGAGGAGCAGGACGCTTGGCATGTCCGACCGAGGAGTTGGGTGATCTTGTTGATGTTGAGGCCGCGTCCCAGGTTGTTTAGCCCTTTGGCCGAGTTGGCCCCGGCAGCTTGAGTTGCCTAGAGGAGGGTAGAGGCTAGCACGCCTCGTAGTATGACTCCTTGAGCGAGTGTGCTCCACCCATGTGAGATTTGATGGCGTGTCTTTAGCTATCGAGAGCAAAGACCAGCGCGATTTGTAGCGCGAGCGAGGAGTCCCGGGCATGGATAGCCCAAATGACAGAGTTTGTTTCAAAGATTTTCCCCCAAGAGCTCGTAGCCCCTGAGGTTCCCTGGAGGGCTTGATCAGCAGAGTTTATGCAGTTGAGTTTGTTGGCGTTGATGGAGCCGCCCGGTTGGGCAAGTGGATGCCTGTAGAGCTTGATGTATTAGAAAGTCCTACTGCTAGTAGTAAAGCGGTTGGCCAGTTTGAGTTTAGCATCCGTGTGTTTGGGATGCCCCTGCTGCTCGAGGCCGAGGTGAGCCGTTCCGTCTTTGTTGATTCCGCAGCTTGGTGGTGGTAGTCCCTTGAGAGAGGTGGACTAGCAGAGTCTCCACCGATCGCCCGATTGATTGGCAAGTTGCCGTGTTAGTGGCTTGAGGCGGATGTAGAGACATCTGTGTGCCCCCTTGCAAGCCTTCTTTGTTGTTTTGCACCCAGCTTCTCTTTGTACCCTCGTAGCTGTGGTGTAGTGTGGAGTTTGCTTGCCGGGGTTTTATCCATCTGTGGATTTCGGCGGGCTAGTAGAGTGGAACCCTCTTTTATTTGGATGTTCCGAGTGTGGAACTAGTTGTTGCCACCCGAGGAGATGGCTCGAGCTTTTGTTGAGCATCGAGTGGGATGCGTGAGGAGTAGACCGTGGCAAGTCTGTTGGTCGAGATGCCGGATTAGGCGCTCGAGTGTTTGGACTCTGTCTTTGAGTGCCATTGCCCCGTCACTTGGAGGGTGACTTTCCCTATTCTCGAGGGGCATAAAGCTCGTTTGAGGCTGATTCGTGTTGTAATAGATGTAGTGCTGTTGGCACCAAGCTTTGAGAGGAGGCCTAGTTTCGGGCCGCTTGGCACTTTTTGGTGCAGTGGTTCCATGGTCGCCTGCAGTATAGCATCCCCGCTTGACTTGTACCCTTTTCCTGAGGTTGCACCTGTTCGGGTTGCTTAAGAGATCTAGCTCGGTGGTAGTCAGAGGACTACAAGTTTGAGGTTTTTCGAGGGAAAGTAGGAGCTGTTCAGGATCTTTGAGAGTTGGGTGTAAAGGATGTTGTAGGTTGTTAAGAGCTAGCGCGTTCGAGTTCTCGCGCCTGTGTTGTGAGCCTGTGAGCCAGCTTGATGGTAGCATGATTCGGCTACCCTTTGAGTTGCCCTAGTATGGTTAGTGTTGGCATCGTGGATGCGTGGTTGATCCAGTGTTAGAGCCATGAGTTGGATGGCTGATCGGAGCGCGTTTAGTGAGCACATTGTTTTGAGGAATGTTAGCTTGGTGTGGTTTTGCGCTTGTAAGAGTAAGTTGGCCAATGTGGCTTTTCGTGGTGAGTTGGCCCCGAGTGGGTTTGAACTCTCGTTGCTCCCTTGTTTGTTGTGGCTCTGTTTGGAGGCAAAAGTTGCCCTGTGTGAGAGCCCTTGTTGGCTTTGGATCTTAAGAGATCAAGTTGGAGCTGTACACCCCAGTGCTCAGTCTTTGAGGTGTCAAGGCTTTAGTTCTTGGCAAGTGCCCTAGCTTTGGCTGTAAGGATGCCATGCTCGTTGCCAGCTGTTGGTTAAGCAAGTTTTGCTAGTTGGTCCTTGCCCTGGTTAGACTTCAGTTGGAACTGAACAAGAGCAGTAGTGGCAAGCGCGCAGTTTCTGATCGTTTTGGCTAAGGAAGCTGTTCGGATCCTTACCTTGAGAAGAAGGTATGTTGTGGTTGTTGCTTTGAGTAGGAGGATGACGCCTCCTGTAGCGTTTCCGGTTCCCTTGGTTTCCAAGTTGGAGTTGGCCAGCGTAGTTGAGATGCTGGAGAAGGTTGTGCCCGTGTAGCCGGTTGTCTATTAGATTGTTTGACGACCGTGTGTGTCGGAGGGTGATCAGAGGATCTCTAGTTGTGGAGAGCCTCTCCAGAGCTCAGTTAGACCCAGGCAGTGTTCCTTGGGTGAGTTGCTTACAGATTTGGCAGTCTAGCAAGCTTGTGCTTGTTTGGTTTTGGAGGCTAGTTGGTGCTTGGCGTTGACCAAGATTTGGTTCTCTTGATGTTTCAAGAGCTTGCTCGGTTCGAGCCAGAGGGCGTTGCCCTGAGGATTTGTTCCTAGTCTGGTTGTTTTGGGAGTTGATTCCTCTCTCGGTGGTTGAGTAAGTTCGGCTAGTTCTGGATTGGTGGTCCAATCAGTTGAGTTTCCCTTGGGTGTTGCTTCCAAGAGAGTTGGTTGATGTTGCCCTTGGGTTTGAGCAAGTCAGCGAGCGTGTGTGATGTCCATTGCCTCTTTAGAGCTTTGCTTGCCGGGAAATCGTTCCCGTTGAGGAGTCGGCGTAGCTCCCGAGTTGTGTAGTTGATCGCAGTAGCGCAGCTGGTTAGCCCAAATGAGAGGGTCCCCGCATTGTGTTGTTAGCAAGCAAGAAGTTGTTGGTCCCCGCAAGAGCGGTGGCCAGCCAGTTTAAGAGTTGAGCTTTTGCTGGTAAGTTGTTGGTTCTTGGGGTTTGAAGTTTTCCCCCTAGTTTCCCTTGGTGGTTGAGTTGCACCATGGATGCCACCTCGAGTATTATCTTTGGAGATAGCCTCATCGCCTCGTTTCCCTTGCAATGTTTCGAGTGTGGAGTTTCTAGTCGCAAGATGAGTTAGGCTGAGCTAAAGGAGGAAGTCCCTTGAGTAGCCAGTGGGACTTAGGTGTTGAGTGGTAGCTTGGAGGCAAGCTTTGCTCGTTATGAGCTTGAGTTGAGTTTCACGAGCAAGCCCTTCTCGGGCTTTGTTTCTAGTTGTTGAGCTTTCGCAGCTTGGCGAATAGCCGAGCCTCGATTGAGTGTGTTGGAACAGAGGTGCCGTGGCATTGGTTGGTTAGCCTTTTGGCCGCTTTCCTCAAGCCGTTGTGAGTTGCTTGGTAGCCCCGTGAGGGTTTGGTCCTTGCTTTGCGAGATTTTCCATGAGAGGAATGTTGGGTGTTTCCTTGCCCGGCAATGTTCTTTTGGGCGATTGCTAGTAGGTTTGCATGGAAAAGTTTGTGTTCGGCCGTTGTGAGGCTCCAGGTTTGTTGGCTTGGCCGAGTGGAGCTCATGCTGGTTTTTGGCCATTTAGGATTGGCCGTAGCTGAAGTTTCACTTGTGCTAGTGGGAAAAGTTTGCCTTTTGGATCAATCGCCAGCTGGTGGTTCGATTGTTTTTCGTTAAGGCTTTAGGCAAGCCTTGTGGTTCATTGGTCTCTTGTGAAGAAAGAGTAGGCCGTTTGGTTTCTACGGAACCCGAGAGGTTCATTGTTTGGCCACCTTGGCGTTGTGTTGAGGCGCTTTGTTATCGATTGTGGGCATTCAGAGAAGTTACGCCAAAGGCGTGGCGTTGAGTTTTGGAGCTTGTGCCCGATCTGCGATTTCTTTGAGAGTAACACCGTTGAGAGGTGTTCCGTGTTGGTTTAGCGGGGTTTTGGCCGAGCCCCAAGTTTGTAGGGCTTTTGAGATCCTGAGCGGATTAGAGCGATGGTTAGCTTTGCCCCGTCTTTGGCAAAAGAGTCACGAGATTTGTGTTCCTCGTCTCTTTGTTGAGATAGTTTTGGCAGATCGGATAGCATTGTGGCTTTGAGCTTTTGAGAACCCACGAGGGTTTGGTTTTCGAGAGAAGGGTTAGTGTTGTTTTGGCCGAGAAGTTACATTGGCTAGGAAACATTGGAGTTTTCCTAGAGTCAATTTCGTTTTAGGACTTTCGAGGACGAAAGTCTTAAAAGGAGGGAGTATTGTAACGGCCAGATTTTCTATTCCAGCCTCTCGAGGTGCTTATGCGTTCGGATTCATGGGTTCGGTTGGGCCGTTAGAGCTGTTTTGACCCTTAGGGGTATTTTGGTCTTTTTGCTCCCCGGGCAGGATTTGTGGATTTTCAGGGCTTCGAGGCAGCTCCTGCCTTTGTTGAGGCTTGTATGTTGATGGTCATGAGTCCCGAGATGTTTGGGCTATTCGTTTGGGAGTTCGGTTGTGATTTGGGTTTTGGGCAAAGTGATCGTTGTTTGGGTGTTTCCTTTGGGATTCGAGCCCAGGCCCTTAGAGATGATTTGGGAGTTTATTTTTAAGTGAGATTTGTTGATCGGAAAAGGTTGCTTCAGCCGGGTCTCGAAGGAGGAAGCCGGGAAGTGGGATTTAAGGACTTTAAGGCTTATTTAAATTGGTTAAGGATGGAAAGGAGGATAAAATCCCATTTTTCCTTTTATTTCCCTTTTCTTTTATTTTTTCCTTTTGTCCAAACCCATATTCCTTTTCTTTTTCTTTTTCTTTTTCTTTTTCTTTTTCTCTTTTCTCTCTCTCTCTCTCTCTCGACCTAGCCTAGCTCTCACTTCACCCGAGCTGCCAGACGCTGTCGCACCACCACGAGCGGCCAGATCCGCACGTCTGCCGTCGCAGCCCAGCATCGCCGCACCAGCCAGCCCCTCGCGCGCCCAGATCGCGCCGTCGCCAAGTCCGTCGCCCAGCAGCCGAGATCGCGCGTCGTCGCGCCAGACGCCCAGATCCGAGCTTGCCCTCGCCAGATCTCGCCCACATCGCCGTCGCTCCCCCTCTCGTGCCCAGATCTGTCCGCGCGCCGCGTACCATCCTCGCTGAGCAAAGCCGCGTCGCGCGCCCGCTCGCCGTCCCCTGCGCCGAGCCGCTCCAAGTCGCGTCCCTGTAGCGCGTCGTCGCGCCCGCGCGTCCTCCTCCCTTCTCGCCCGCGCGTTGCGCGCCCCAGCGCCGTGTCCGCGCCCGCGCTCAGCGCCGTGTCCACGCGCGGCAGGCTGCAATGTCAGCGCGCGCGCCTGCGCCGCCGCCCTGCCCGCCATGCCCAGGCACCGCTTGTGATGTGTTGGCTTGGCCCGAGCCTTGTGGCTTCTCGGATGGTATTTCCCAGTCTTTTCTTCGTTGGGCCTGTTTTTGTTGGTCTTTGGTTGTTGATTTATTTGGGCATTTTTATGTATGTGATTTGGTCGCTTTATTTTATGTTTAGGTTGTTTGGGTTCGATTAGAGGCTCGAGGATTGCTTGGTTGATTTGTGATTATTTTCTTCCTTGTCCTGTAAGGATTTCTTACCGTGGTTGTGTGGACCTGCGATATGTCTCGATTGTGCCTTGTATGTTTGCCGATTGTTATGAGCATGATAGTGATAGGCGACTTTGTTTGATCTCTTGCTAGCATGTTTGTTGATTTTACATGTTAGTGCCATGCTAGGTTTGTTCTTCCAATGATGCTTGTGATTCCCGTTTAAGTTGTAGTATCATGCTAGGTAAACGTGATTGATGTCGGTCATTGCTTGCTAGCCGTGAATCATTGATTTACTCGGTATTCTTGGATAGAGTAGTAGGGTTTGTCATCATCCGGGGCCGAGAGCGGACATAACGTACTTTGTCCCCACCGGTCGGGAGTAGAGCGAAGCATAACGTACATTGCTTCCCCGGCATGATGATGTGGATTTAGCTACCACATTGGCATAAGCCTAGTTTGTAGCTCGCTAGAGCGGAACCCCGCCAACGGTGCAAGCCCCTGCCTTGGCCGGTTCTTAGCTTCGTGTCGGTGGTACAGTCGCGCGCAGATGAGTGCCGAGGGCCTCGCACTCACCGTGTTCGGTGACACCGCTTTCCGAGTCTTAGGCATGCGTGCGACCCGCGTAGTTTGCCCTTAGGCCCCGCATTTACGCCGGTTGCGAGATGAGCATGCGGTGTGCGCGCACACGCAGCGTTAGTCGCCGGCTCGGAGAGCTCCCCTGCTAATGTTCGTGAGTACACCGCCTCCTTCCAGCTTTAGAGCCGATCATGGTACTCTCCCGATAGTCCAGTTGTTAGCGAGGGTAAGAGGCCCTTGAGGACACCCATTGGGATTGGCTTTTGAGCTAATCAATTGGTCGAGGGAGAAAGACCCTCGAGGGTGCTCGGACATCTTGGGATCGGTTTTTGAGCTGATCAATTGGCCGAGGAGAAAGACCTCGGAGATGTCCCGGATTGGTTATGAGAACCAATCATTAGGCCTAAGTAGGAGACTTCCGATGATTCCTAAGAAAGAGGCTTCCGATGTTTCCAGATCTTGTGTTATGAGCTCGTTGAGCTATGATCCGTGTTGATAGTCGTTTGCTTGCATATTGAGGTGCTAGATGACTGATGTATCGTATTGTACCCCTGTTGGGGATTCTTACTGAGTATGTTTATACTCACCCTTATTTATCTTTCGGGTAACTTGGGACAACACCGGAGGGCTAGCGGAGGAGCCGATTGATCGTGGGAACCGCCAGGCACTCTGTCTTTTATTATTGCATAGTTTATTCAAAGATGTAGATGGACAGAGTCCTAGGGGAACCTTGTTTAAAACGTTGCTTAACTTGTATTGTACATTTTATTAAACACTGGCCAGGTTGTTTTACTTTGTTGGATTGTTTAAACTGAAAATTGTTGGTTCTGTTTTAAGGGCTCCCCCTTCTCATATGTTTTGAAAGGTTTTTAAATATAAGCTCTAAACCGCTTGTTATCATATTTAACTTGCATGCTGAGTAAGATCCCAGGTTTAGGACCATGTTTTGTGTCGGGTTCTTACAAGAAGCCTGCAGGTTTATTGCAGCCATTAAGTGTTCCACAGTGGAAGTGGGACGAGATTTCGATGGATTATATCTCTGGGTTGCCGAGGACACCGAGAGGGTTTACTCAGATCTGGGTAGTAGTGGGCCGGCTGACTAAGAGTGCACACTTTATTCCCGGAAGGATTAGTTATACCGTGGAACAATGGGCACAGTTATTCCTGGAGCGCGGATTAGCGGTACCATGGAGTACCCGCGAAGATAGTGTCGGATCGGGATTCTCGGTTCACATCTCGCCTCGAGAGCGCTCCGGAAGGGTTTGGGAATCGAGTGCGGCTTTTCAAGATCGCCTTCCACCCTCAAACCGATGGTCAGACCGAGAGGGTGAATCAGATTCTGGAAGATATGTTGAGAGCCTGTGTTATGGACTTTCCAGGTAGTTGGGACCAGTACCTGTATTTGATGGAGTTCGCTTACAACAACAGCTATCAGTCGACTATTCAGATGGCCCCATTTGAGGCGTTGTATGGTAAGCGTTGCAGATCCCCAGTGTTCTGGGAGGAGGTTGGTGATAGACAGGTTCTGGGACCCGAGTTACTTGAGATGACGAACGATGCAGTGCAGAAGATCAGGGCTCTCATGTTGACATCACAAAGTAGGCAGAAAAGTTACGCCGATGTGAGGCGTAGGGATTTGGAGTTTGAGGTGGGTCAACATGTTTTTCTGAAGGTAGCACCTATGCGTGGGGTGTTAAGATTTGGAAGGCGAGGCAAGTTGAGCCCCAGGTTTGTAGGACCTTTTGAGATCCTTGAACGGATCGGAGTAGTGGCCTATCGGTTAGCCTTGCCCTTGTAACGGCCCAGTTTTCTATTTCAGTTTCCCAGGTGTTTCCGGTTCATTATTCGGATGCTCGGATGGGTCGTTAGTGCTATTTTAACCCTTAGGGGCATTTTGGTCTTTTAGCCCCCGGTCAGGGTTTTGTGGATTTTGAGGACTCCAGGGTCACTCCTGCCTTTTTCGAGGCTTGATTGTTGTTGGTTGTAGGACCCAAGAAGTTCGGGCTAGTTGTTTGGAAGTTTGGAGGTGTTTTGGTAATTAGCAAAATTATTGTTAATTAGAGTGCTTCCTTTGGGAATTGAACCCTTGACCTAACGGTTATTAGGAGGCTTGATTTAAATGGGTTTTATTAAATGGAAAAGAATGCGTCAGCTAGGTCTCGAAGGAGGAAAGCCTTGGGAAGGGATTTTGGACCACCCAAAGCCTATTTAATTTAGCAAAAAGGAAAAGAAAAGATAAAATTATTCTTTCCCCTTCTCTCTCTCTCTCTCTCTCTCTCCTTGCCGACCTCACCAAGAAACCCAACCGAGCCGCACCGAGCCACTCAAAGACTGATGCGAGCAAGCACTCGCGCTCGTCGCACACACCGGCCGAGCACCCAGACGCCCGCCACGACTGCTCGCGTCGCGCGCGCGCGCCCGATCGTCGTCGTCGTGCCGCCGCGCGCCGCCCCCTCGCCAGGCCAGCGCCCGTGTCGCCGTGCCAGCGCCCGTCCCCTGCGGCGCCAGCGTGCCCAGCATCGCCCAGCAACAGCCCAGATTGCTCGCCTCTGCCGCCCAACCTGCCTGCCCCTTGCTGCCGAGAGCCTGATTTTTGCCAAGAAAGTTGGGTCGAGACCTTGTGCCTTCTCGGTTGGTAATTCCCGAGCCTCCACTCTTTTGGACCTTAAGATGTTAGTTGTTGGTTGCTTAATTAGGATGATTTTTATTGTTTGCTTAGGTTGCTCGGGTTCTCTTAGAAGCTCGAGGGTCGCTTGTTGGTTGTGGTCATTATTTTCCGCTTACCCCCAGGTAAGGATTTCTTACCATTGTTGTGTGGACCCTGCGATGCTATCATGATTGTGCCTTGTATGCTTGGTTGCTGTTATGAGTATGTTAGCTATTGAACAGCTTGTGTTTGAAATCTTGCTACCATGTTGCTTGTTGTTCATGTTATTGCCATGCTAGGTTTGTTCTTCCAGCATGCCATGTCTTGTGATTGTAAGAAATTTCCAGTGGGTAGGTTACATGTTTTCTCTTGCTTCCAGATTGTGTTGCTCTTGTTTCCCTGATATATTATGTTAGTTCCATGCAAGGAGTTTAATTATCTTGGCATACCTTGTTCTATTTTATCCTGTTAAGTTCCATGCTAGGCATATGCGGAAGATGTATAGTGTAGAAGATTGTAGGGGTAACTAGTTTAGGTCCCGCTCGGGTAAGACCCCGATGGACATCTGGAGGTGTAAGACCCTGATGGGCATCCTAGGTGTGTAAGTCCCCGATGGGCATCACTGAGTTGGAGGTGTAACACCCTGATGGGCATCCTAGGTGTGTAAGTCCCCAATGAGCATCACTGAGTTGGAGGTGTAAGACCCTGATGGGCATCCTAGGTGTGTAAGTCCCCAATGGGCATCACTGAGTTGGAGGTGTAAGACCCTGATGTAAAGACCCGACCCAAAGAAACGGTCTCTATCCTAAAGTCCTTACTTAGCATGCATGATTAGGAATGTAAAACGTCATTCAGAGCTTGAAATTTAAAACTTTGCAGTAGACATATTTAAAACAAATCCATTATTCCAATTAAATAAAAACAAGTAAACTACTGATCAGTACTTTCTTAAAACAAATCAAGGGAAACGGTATGAGAATCATCAAATAGTTTTTTGAGTATTTTTCCTAGGGACTCAAGTCCCACTACATGCTAAATCATAAACACAATAAAAGAACGTGCAACTCAGAGTCAGCTATCCATGATCATCCAGCAGCCTCCTCCTAGCCATCCAAATTTCTCTGTCCCCAAGTTTCCGGTGGAAAACCACAGAAAAAATAAGGGTGAGCAACGAGTTACTCAAGAAGAATCCCCAACCAGGGTACAATACGAAAACATCTCATTTAGCACACGGACATGCAACCATACAATGACTTAGAGCGGGCACGGTTGGTGTAGGCTATGAGCTACTTCAAAGGCAAGTCTACTTAAGGGCTTCCGTCTCTGACCTCTCCTAGGTCCTACATTTGGATGCCCTTCGGGCCTTACACAACCTAGGACACAAAGTGATGCCCAGTGGGGGCCTTACACACTTAGGACACAAAGATGCCCAAGTGGGGCCTTACACACTTAGGATACAATGTGATGCCCAAAGTGGGGCCTTACACACTTAGGATACAAAGTGATGCCCAAAGTGGGGCCTTACACACTTAGGATGCCATCGGCCCTACACCTTCAATGATCGGTGATGCCCGGTGGGCCTTACACACCTAGGATGCCCATAGGGCCTTACACCTCCGTAATCGGTGATGCCCGGTGGGCCTTACACACCTAGGATGCCCATTGGGCCTTACACCTCTAGAATCAGTGATGCCCAGTGGGCCTTACACACCTAGGATGCCCATAGGGCCTTACACCTCCAGAATCAGTGATGCCCAAAGTGGGCCTTACACACCTAGGATGCCCATAGGGCCTTACACCTCCGGATGTCCATCGGGTCTTGCCTTTGAGCGGGACCCCAAACTAGTTGCCTCTACGGTCCTCTATACTATACATCACACATCTAACCGTAACTTGGGTCTAGCAAAGATACAAATGGCAAAGATGGTTCTATCAAGATAGGAAAGCCTAACATGGAACTAACGAGATGTAAACATGTCACGAACATGAATCAAAAGAAAACATGAAACCTATCACTAGAAACTCATATAATTACAGTAATCAGCGTGCTATCAACTATTCGCAGGGTCCACACAACCCCGGGTAAGAATCCTTACCTGGAAATAAGTGGAGGTTAACTATCCCGAATAAAAAAAACGACCCTCGAGCTTTTAAGCGAAACCGAGCAACCTAAGCATTTTAAAAGCCAGAAACTCCGCGATTTTGCTACCATCGCCTTGGATCAGTTCCAAGTGAACTCCAACCATCGGTCAACAAGAAATGCCTCTACCTGGTCAAGGGCCAACTAGCATAACTTGCCTACACAACAACCCGCTCACCGCACGATAACCTCTCAACCCAAGCTAGGCGGTTGCCAAGGACTAAAGCCTTGACAACTCAAAGATCGAGCATTGGCTCCTCAACACGAACCTCTCGTGGTTCCCGAAACATAACCACTTTAACGAGCTACACAAAAGTACACCGGCGCACACTCCAACTTGGTTCCTTAAGATCCAAACTCAACAAGTACTCTCACACAAGGCAACTTTTGCCTCCCAATAGAGCCACAACTAGCACCGAGCAACAAGAGTTCAAACCACTCGAGGTCAACTCACCACTAAAAGCTACATTGGTCAACTCACTCTTACGAGCATAACTACACCAATCTGACATACCTCATACCAATGTGCCCACTAAATGCTCCACTCAACCATCCAACTCATGGCTCTAACATCGATCAACCACGCATCATCGATGCCAACCCTACTCATATTTGGGTAACTCCAAGGGTAGTCGAAACACACTACCAACAAGCCGGCTCACAAGCTCACACACAAGCGCGAGAACTCGGGACGCGCTAGCCCTCACCAACCTACAAAGATCCTTTGTACCCAACTCTCGGTGACCGTGGAAAGCTCCTACTTATCCCTCGAACGACCTCAAACTTGTAGTTCTCTATCTACCACCGAGCTAGATCTCTTATGCAACCCAAATAGGTGAAATCTCATGAATGGGTGCAGGACTAGTGGGGATGCTAAACTCCGGCGGGTCCTGGAACCACCGCACAGAAAAAGCCAACCGCTTTGAATCTAGGCCTCCTCTCAAAGCTTGGTGCCAACGGGCACTACTTCCTTTACAACACAAACATCCCTTTACGGGCTTTAAGCCACTCACGAGGGTAGGGAAGGTCACACTCTGTGACAGGCAATGGCACTCAACACAAGAGTCTCAACAATCGAGTAGACTATTCTCTCGACATCACGTCTAACAGCACAAGCCAAGGCCCACTCCTCGCATCCCACTCGATGCTCAACGAATACTCAGGCCAACCCTCGGGTGGCAAAGCACCTAGCTCCACACCGAACATGCTAACAGAGGGTGCTTCTCTCTAATAGCCACCGAAAACTACACGACGGATTAAGTCCTCGACAAGCAACCTCCCCACTACCCCACAGCTACGAGGGTACTAAAAGAACTGGCCAGCAAAACGATCGCAGGGCTTGCGGGAGGACAAGATGTCTCTACATCTTCCTCAAAAGCTACTAACTTGGCAAATTGCCAATCGACCGGTGGTCGGTGGAGACTCTGCTGGTCCGCCTCTCACAGGGGACTTCCACCACCACACTACTGCATCAAACAACACAAGAACGACACGTCACAACCTTAGAACATCAGGTCATCGGCCTCTGAACACCAGGTCATCCCAACACTTGGATGATAAACTCGATCCTGGCCAACCACCTTGCTACTAGCGATGGGTCTCTAAACATCCACTCTACAGGCTTCCACTTGCCAAACTCGGCGGCTCGATCAACGCCAACTATCTTATCAAAGATAAACTCTGCGATCAAGCCCTCCCGAGAACCTCTCGGGGCTACTGGAATTACAAGGAGGGGTGTCTCCTAAATAAACTCTACCACCGGGCTATCTATGCCCAAGACTCCTCACTACGCTACTACAAATCGCGCTTGGGTCTCCGCTCTCTGTTAGCTAAAAGACTCGCCATCAACTTCCTCATGGTCGGAGCACACTCGCTCAAGGAGTCTCACTGAGGGCGTGCTAGCCTCTACCCCCTCCTCTAGGCAACTCAACCGCCAGGGCCAACTCGCCAACGGGCTAAACAACCTCGGGCCGCGGCCTCAACATCCATACAAACGGTCCAACTCCTCGGTCGGACATGCCAAGCGTCCCGCTCCTCGTGAGTGCGATCCACGCACTAGCGATCCGCACGAGCACCTCCACCCTCTCACTAGGGGAGAACCACAATCGGGCCACAAATGGCCTACGGAGTCTAAGCTCTACCTCCCTGCGGGTGCGATCGACACACCGGCGATCTGCGCACAAAGCATAAAACCTAGCCCACGCTGGGCTCTCACCGCCAAACAAGGGTAACACATGTATACTAGATGCAGATTGTAAAATAAAACCCTTAGCTTAATGAACTCGGACAAACCTAACGGCCATGAGTGCCGATGATCATGGGGGCAACAACCCGCAAGCGAGGTTAGTCTACTGAATCTATGACTCGTGCTCGATACCAACCGTAAGAACCCGACCCAAAATACGGTCCTAAACCTAGGTTCTCACTCAAAGATGCAAGTTAAATATTTCACCGAGCGGTTTAGTGCTCATATTTAAAACCTTTCAAAACATTTGGAACGGGAATGCTTAAAACATAATCAACAACTTTGTTTAAGAAAACCAACGAAGTAAAACAAGCTTGGCCAAGATATATAAAAACATTCAAAATAGTTCAAACAACTTTTTATAATGTTTTCCCCTAGACTCTCTGTCCATCTACATGCCGAACAAATATGCAAACAATAAAGACAGAGTGTCGGCGGCTCCCATGATCAATCGGCTCCCTCCGCTAGCCGTCCCAGATCGCCCCAAGTTACAGTGGAAAACCACACAAATAAGGGTGAGTATAAACATACTCAAGTAAGAATCTCCAACCGGGGTACAATACGATACATCAATCATCTAGCACCCTAGTATACATGCAAGCGCTACCAACATGATCATAGCTCAACGAGCTTACAAGGCGAATCTGAATCCTCGGAAGTCTCGTACTTCCGCCTAATGATTGGCTCTCATAACCAATCCCGGGACATCTCCGAGGGTCTTTCTCCCTCGGCCAATTGATCACCTCAAAACCGATCCCAAAGATGTCCGACACCCTCGAGGGTCTTTCTCCTCGATCATATGATCACCTCAAAAGCCAATCCCAATGGGTGTCCTCAAGGGCCTCTTACCCTCGCTATAAATCTGACTATCGGAGAGTACCCAAGTCCGCTCTAAATCGAAGGAACTGGTGTACTCACGAACATTAGCCCGGGAGCTCTCCGAACCGGCGACTAAAGCGTGTGTGCGCGCTGACATCGCATGCTCTTCTCGCAACCGGCATAAATGCGGGGCCTAAGGGCAAACTACGCGGGCCAGTGCACGCATGCCTAAGACTCGGAAACGGTGTCACCGAACACGATGAGTGCGAGGCCCTCGGCACTCATCTGCAAACACTGTACCACCGACTGGAAGCTAAGAACCGCCAAGGCAGCTTGCACCGCTGGCGGGTTCCGCTCTAGCAGAGCTACAAACTAGGCTTATGCCGATGTGGTAGCTAAATCCACATCACGCCGGGGAAGCAATGTACGTTATGCTTCGCTCTACTCCCGACCGGTGGGGACAAGGTACGTTATGTCCGCTCTCACCTCTAGATGATGACAAATTTCTAACACACTAGCTAGAGTATAGAGTAAACGATTCTGGCTAAACATACATAATCATCATCAATCATACATAACCTAGCATGATACTACGAACTTAAAGCAGAATCTCGGGCATGCCGGAAGAACAATCCTAGCATGGCACTAACATGTACAATCAAGCAAACATGCTAGCAGAGTGCAATCACAAGTCATCCTATCCACTAATCATGTCCATAAAAGTAAACATGCATATAAGGCACATTCAAGAAAGCATCGCAGGGTCCACACAACCACGGTAAGGAATCCTTACCTGGAAACGAGCAGAAATAACTTTCACAATCAATTAATGACCCTCGAGCTTTAAAGCGAAACCGAGCAACCTAAGCATTTTAATAAAAACAACCTAATTAAATAAACAATGCCAATAGCCTATGGCCCAAAGGAAAAAGTCTCGGGAATTACCGACCGAGAAGACACAAGGCCACGCCCCAACCCGCGACGGCAAAGGCGGTGTCCGTCCGCCAAGCCAGCGACAACAACAGGCGCGCCGGCGCTGCATCACTGGCGCTGGCGCTGGCTGGCGGTGGCGCGGCAGGGGAAGGGCGCTGGCGCTGGGTTGCGCGCGGATCGCGACAGGAGGAGCAGCGCGCCGGGCGGCGGACGCGACGAAGCGCACGGCACGCAGACGCGGGCCGCCGCAGCGAGCGAACACGCTGGCCGGCACGCGGCGAGGCGGCCGGGGCGGCAATAAGCGGAGCGCGCGCGCGCGCGCTCGGGCGGTCTGTGCGGAACGCGCGCGCGCTCTGGCTGGGCGAGGCAAGGCGATCGGGCGCGCTGGGCATGGGCGATCGCGTGAGCGTCTGGGAGCGCTGGCTGAAGCGGCCGCTGGGCGACTCAGGGTTGGTGCGATCTGGGCATGGTCAGGCGGTGCAGCCGTGCGGGCCGGCTCGACAGGATGTGCAGTGGTGCGATCTGGGCATGGCGGCTGGGCTTAGCGGCTAGGGTTTGGGTTCTTGGTGAGGTCGGCTAGGAGAGAGAGAGAGAGAGAGAGAGAGAGAGAGAGAGAGAGAGAGAGAGAGAAAATCATGCCAAAACAAGGGGAAGAGGGATTTTCTTGATTTTTCCTTCTTTTTCCTAATTTAAAAGGCCTAAAATCCCTTCCCAAAGCATCCACTTTCAAAACCCGCCCAAGCAAACTTACTTAAAAAAATAAAACTCTCATTTCCTACAAACTCTCAAAGACCATTTAGGGCAAGGGCTCAAATCCCAATGGAAGCACCAAAAATTATAAATAATTTTGCCATTTTCAAAAATACTTCCAAACTTCCAAACAACTTGCCCAAACCTCTCGGGTCTTGCAACCAACATCCATTAAGCTTCGACAAAGGCAGAATGACCCCGAATCCCGAAAATCCACAAAACCACGACCGGGGCAAAAGACCAAAATACCCCTAAGGGTTAAAATACTCTAACGCCCATCCAACATCCGAATAATGACCCGAAATCACCTGGGTAACCGAAATAGAAAACTGGGCCGTTACAACTCCGCCCTTGCGGGAACAAACAACTTTCCACTTGCTAACAAACAAACGCAGGGACACTCTCATTGGGTGGCCATTGCGCTACTCGATCAACTACACAACTCGGGAGCTAAGCCGACTCCTCCTCAATAGGAATGATTTACCGCAGCAGCGGACATCCGGCGACAAAACTTCACACACGCCATTGTCTTGCCCAAACCCAAGGGCAACAACAACCAACTCTCTCGGAAGCAACATCCGAGGATCCTCAATCGCTTGAACCCCCAACTTGGAACTAGAGTGCCTAACTCAATTTCCGAGGGAGGGGTCAACTCCCAAAACTTCTTGACTAGGAACAAGTCCTCGTAGCAACGCCACTTGCTCGAACCAAGCTAGCTCTAGAAACAACATGGGAACCAAACCTTGGTCAACACCAAGCACCACCTTGCTAAGGATTCCGAAAACCAACGTGGAGGCTACTAAGAACAACTCTAGCTTGTTAACCGACAACAAGCATCCAGCAACTCAACCGAGGAACACCGCTGGTCCGACCGAGCTCTCGTGAGGCTCTCCACAACTTAGGGTTCCTCGATCGACGCCTCCGACACACACCGCCGCCAACCGGTCTAACAGGACAAATCGGCTACACGAGCACATCTCCCTCCAAAGATCTCAACTCATGCTGCCCAAAAGCTCTTCCTTGCTACATCACAGCAGCAAGCACGGCGATGCTCCACACAATCCGAAAAGAGCCTTACCACACTTGATGCAATGAGCGGCCGCTCGCCTCCTCGGCGGACGATCCAGAGCTCGACTGCGGTCGGCGGATCCCGACCCCTAGACGGCCTCTGCTGGCGAAGTCTGCTATCCACTGAAGGGAACCACCTAAGACCCAATCTTCCTCTTGCTCAAAGCATCAGCCACATCGTAGCTTCTACCTGGTAAGGATCCGAACAACACTCTTAGCCATGGCGGCCAGAAACTCCGCGATTTTACTACCATCGCCCTGGATCAGTTCCAACTGAACTCCAACCAGGCTAAGGTCCAACTAGCAAAACTTGCTTAAACAACAACCCGGCTACGAGCACGATGTAAAGACCCGACCCAATAGGGGCTCTAAATGGGCCTTTACCCCAATGCATGTATTGAAAATAAAAGACATTATGAAAAATACATTTCGGATCCCAAGTAAAAACAGAAACATTCAATAATCAAAACATACATTTCTAAAAGCATACTCTGATCAGAGATTTATTTAAACCATTTAAACATTCCACAAGTACAAATATGCTGGAATCCATCAAACGTAAGAAAACATCCTAGGGCTCCGTGCCCATCTACATGCATTCAGGGGAAATAACAAAAGTCAAGAGTCATGATATAATAAAATGGTCGAGATGACAAAGAGGATTCCATGATCACAGCCTCCTCCTTCACCATCCTGTCTCGCGCTTGGTTACCTGTGGAAAACCACGAGAATAAGGGTGAGTAACGAATTACCCAGAAGAATCCCCAACCGGGTACAATACGATATACATGATCATCTAGAAGAATGTATGCAAGCTATGAGTACAAACACAGAGCGGAGCACATAGCTAAGTCCACACTTGGACCTCGGATGCCAACTCGTGGTCTTAGTCCGGAAATACCACAACACACTATACGCGCTATACGGGAACAAGTCCCGGCCTCACTGCTGTCATCGCCGATGTCGATACGAAAGGTGCACTAGCTCAAGATCCCGAGAAGCTCTCCGGCCGACGCCAGAATGAGCGTAAGCATGCACCGCGTGCTTCTACAGCATCGTGGGGTGCCGGGTCTAGTGGCAAGCCGCCCATATCCGGATACCACGCCTAACTAAATCTCTCGGATCGGTGTCACCGACATAGGGTGTGAGACTGGACACGTGAACTATGTCACCGTACCACCGCACTTTGAGGCTAAGGAACGGGTCATGGTAGGCTTACACCGTGAAGCCGCCCCTTACCTTAATATGTGGCAATCAGGGCTCTTTGCCGAACACGCCGAGGACGTGCCGGCCGCCGGGACTAGGCATTGCCAAGTCATCATCCCGACCGTTGGGGTATCGCTTAGACTACCACCCTCACCCAAGATTGCGGGGCCTACCGGTTGGGATAGCTAATCCCTCACGGGTCCAAGGACGGAAAACTATCTCGAACGCCCTTGCCATGGATGTAAGATACTTTATGCATCGGGCCGGATGATGCTATCTACCCGAATTCTAACCTGCTTTAGCAATCGACAAGAAACAATCCAATACGTGCTCGAAAGAATACAAAGCAGACCTAGCATGGTACTACGAACAAGAATGAATATGAGCATGCCGAACGGAACAACCTAGCATGGACTAACATGAAAGAACAACATACGAAGTCATGCCATCAGAATTGAACAGAGCACCTAAACTATACATGCCGATAATCACAAAATGCACATACAACATCAATCACATAGAACATCGCAGGTCAACACAACCCCTGTAAGAAATCCTTACCTTGGTCTAAGACTTCTACACACAAATTCCTAGGCTCGCGAACACTTCCGAGCTAGCTATCGAGAACCTACAAACATGGTAACAATCATAACCATATCCCTAAAAATATAATAAAACAAAGAGGCTCGGCTCGGAGCACTCACACGCACACACCGACACGAAGCAAGGGCGCTGGCTGGCAGCCGGCACGGCCGAGCTGGCGCTGCCGCTGCACTGCACGGCTGCTGGCGCGTCGCCGCGCGGATGGCGCTGGCTGCGCGCGCGCAGCGCGCGACGGACAGACGGGACTCGGCAGCGAGCGGCACGGCACGGGCGCACGGGCGCTGGTGTGCGATGCGGACACGGCGAGTTGCTCGGCAGGGACGCGCACGCGGGCGAACGTCTTGGAGTGCGGGCGAGCGGTTCGGCAAGCGGACACGGCGAGGGCGTGCGATGGGGCGATCGCGTGCAATGGGCGAGCTTCGGCCGACTCGGCGTCGCGACAAAGTCGGTGCGACAATGATGACAGATCTGGCGACGGACTGGGCGCGTGCGACGAGCGATCACGATCCTCGGCGGGATCTGGTGCACCGGCTGGTCGAGGGCGTCATGCGGCAGCAAGCGGGCGCGACAGCCGCTCAGTGCGGGTTGGGCGTCTTTGCTCGAATCGAAAGGCCTGCTCGGCGGTGGGCGCACTCTGACAACTGCAACAACACACACACACACAAGCTCTCCTTCTTACCTTCGGCCAAGAAGAACACCCAAACGAGAAGATGAAGAGGATGAAAACTTACCCTAATGATGATGGAGTCTCGAGTCGCAAAGGGGATGAAGAATCGGCAAGGAGAGCTTGGGAGAAAGCTTGGGCGCCACAACTCTTTTGGAGAAGAAAACACAACAAACCTAATTCCTTTTCATTTAATCAAATGCACCAAACACCAAAGATCCAAGGTTAACTAAGATGTGATGCAGAAGAGCAACAAGAGCAACTAATGGCTCAATTGGTACACATCTCCACAAGCTTCCCAGAGACCCGGTTCAAACCCCAACTGCAAAGACAATTTCCTTTTATTTTTACTTTTGCATCAAACCTTGCTCAAACCAAACCACAAACCCCTCCAAAACCTACAAAAACCATCCAATAATTTTAGTAATCTGAAAAGACACAAACGACCCTGACGGCCCGACCAAATTACCCCTAGGGCATACCTGGAAGACCGGGAAGAAAAACCTGGGTCGTTACACACGACATCCTTACAACCAAAGCTAGGGCACTTGCAAAGAACTAAAGTCTTGACACCTCAAAGACTGAGCACTGGTTCCTCAACACGAACCTCTCGTGGTTTCACAAACATAAACCACGGAACGAGTTACACAAAAGTACACCGCCAAGCACACTTTCTAACTGCATTCCTTAAGATCCAAAGCCAACGAGGATTTTCACACAGGGCAACTTTTGCCTCCAACAGAGCCACTACTAACCAGGGAGCAACAAGAGTTCAAACCCTCTCGGGCCAACTCACCACGAAAAGCCACATTGGCCAACTCACTCTTACAAGAGCACATCCTTACCAAGCTAACATATCTCAAGCCAATGTGCCCACTAAACGTGCTCCGATCAGCCATCCAACTCATGGCTCTAATACTGGATTAATCACGCATCCTTGATGCCAACACTACCCATACTAGGGTAACTCAAAGGGTAGCCGAATCATGCTACTACCAACAAACCGGCTCACAAGCTCACAAACAGCGCGAGAACTCGAACGCGCTTAGCTCTTAACAAATTTCACAAAGATCCTTTGGTACCCAACTCTCGGTGACTCTGAAATGCTCCTATTTTCCCTCGAAAACCTCATACTTGTAGTCCTCTGACTACCACCTAGCTAGATCTCTTATGCAACCCAAACAGGTGCAACCTTAGGAAATGGGTACAAGACTAGCGGGGATGCTATACTCTCGACGACCATGGAACCTCCTGCACAAAAGTGCCAACTGGCCTGAATCTAGGCCTCCTCTCAAAGCTTGGTGCCAACAGGCACTACATCCTTTACAACACAAATCAGCCCTAAACGAGCTTTATACCCCTTTGAGGAAAAGGAAGGTCACACTCCAATTGACGGGGCAATGGCACTCAAAGACAAGAGTCCAAAACTCGAGCGATCTAATCTCCGCATCTCGCCTAATGCACATGCCACGGCCTACTCCCGCATCCCACTCGATGCTCAATAATAGCTCAGCCAACTTCTCGCATCCCACTCGATGCTCAACAAAAGCTCAGGCCAACTCCTCGGGTGGCAACCACTTGTTCCACAATTGGAACATCCAAACAAAAGAGTGCTCCACTCTACTAGCCCGCTGAAATCCACAAACGGATTAAGCCCTGACAAGCAAACTCCACACTACACCCTGGCTACGAGGGCACTAAAAGAACTGGCTGTAAAACGACAGCAGGCTTGCAAGGGGACAGGATGTCTCTACATCTTTCTCAAAAGCTACTAACACAGCAACTTGCCAATAGACCGGGCGACTGGTGGAGACTCTGCTGGTCCACCTCTCTCAAGGGACTTCCACCACCAAACTGTTGTATCAACAACACCAGAATGGCACGCCTTGGCCTTTGAACATCAAGTCATCCAAACACTCGGATGATAAACTCCATCCTGGCCAACCACCTCGCTTCTGCTTGCCAAACTCGGCGGCTCGAATAATTCCAACTAACTCATCAGCATGAACCTGCTGATTAAGCCCTTCCGGAAACCTCCGGGGTTACTGGAGCTACTAGGGGGTGTCTCCTAAATAAACTCTATCAACTAGGCTATCTGCACCCGGGACTCCTCACTACGCGCTACAATCTGCGCCTGGGTCTCCGCCCTCTGATAGCTAAAAGACCTGCCATCAACTCTCTCATGGCGGGAGCACACTTTGCTCAAGGAGTCTCGCTCTGAGGTAGACTAGCCTCTACCCCCTCCTCTTGGCTGCTCAACTGCCAGGGCCAAAACTGGCCTACTGGTCTAGACAACCGTGGACGTGGTCTCATGTAACAGCCCAGTTTCCTATTCCAGTTTTCGAGGTGCCTTCGGGTCAAGATTCGGTTGTTTGGTTGGGTTTTAGAGCCGTTTGGACCCTTGGGGGTATTTTGGTCTTTTGGCTCTCCGGGCAGGATTTGTGGTGTTCAGGGCTTCGAGGTAGCTCCTGCCTTTGTCGAGGCTTGTTTGTTGGTGGCTGCGAGTCCCGAGGTGTTTGGGCTAATCGGTTGGATGCTCGGTTGTGGTTTGGGGTTTGGCAAAGTGATGGTTGGTTGTGTGATTCTTTTGGGATTCGAGCCCGAGCCTTTAGTGTTGCTTTGGGAGTTGGATTTAAGTGAGTTTGATTGATTGGAAAACATTTCTTTGATCGGGTCTCGGAGAAGGAAGCCGGGAAATGGGATTTTGAGGTTTTAAGTGGATAAGGATGGAAAATGGAATTAAAATCCCATTTTTCCCTTTTATTTCCCATTTTCCTTTTTATTTCCCTTTTTTCTTTTATTTTTTTCCCCAAAATCAATTTTCTCTCTCTCTCTCTCTCTCTCTCTCTCTCCCCGAGCCCCCACCTAGCCCAGCCCCTCAGCCAGAGCCACCTCGCCCGGCCGAGCCCCTCGCTGCTCGAGCTAGTCCACCCAGACGCTGCTTCGCCTCGCCAGTGTCGCTCGCCCCGAAAGGCCGAGCGCCATCGCCACCGAGCCTGGGCCCCCCGCTTCGCCCGGCTCGTGGTCGACCGAGCTCGCCGCCAAGATAAGCAGCCGCCGCTCGCTTCTGCTCGTCCGTGTCGCCCGTGCCGTCGCGTGTCGTCCGCGCTGAAGTCGCGCGGCCCCAGCGCCACGGATCGCGGGCCGCCTCTCTGTCGCCGAAGCCGCGCGCTGCCGCCGCCAGCCGAAGCTAGCGCCCGCTCCTCCGCGCGCCACTGCAGAGTGTCGCTCGCGTGTGTGTCCGCGCAGACACCAGCAGCTCCTCTCTCACAGCTGCGCGCGCCAGCGCCGCGCCCTGGGCCACGAGGCCTTGCCACTGCGCCCTAGCGCGCTGTCTGCGCCCATCACCGCTTAGCCTGCCCGGCAAATGCTCGTTCGTGTCCGTCCGCGCGCCTCGTGAGTTGCTCCCAGCCGAGCCTGCTTTGTTTTATTATATTTGGTCCTTTTGATTGTAATTATTGTTGTTTTTGTTAGGTTCTCGCTAGGTAGCTCTGGTTCGATCGCACTTAGGTTTCTTGTGTTTAGAGGTCTTCCCGCTGTAAGGATTTCTTACCGAGTTGTGTGGACCTGCGATATATTATGTGATTGCCGATTGTATGCTTGTTTGTGTTTATTGACATGTTTGGTGATAAGTGCTCTATTCTCAATTCCCGATCGCATGATTTCTGTGTTGTTTCTCATGTTAGTCCATGCTAGGTTGTTTCTTTCTCGCATGCTCGTATCATGTCTCAGAACGGCCCGATTTTCTATTTCGGTTACCCGTGATTTCGGTCATTATTCTGATGTTCGGATGGGTCATTAGAGCTATTTTAACCCTTAGGGGCATTTTGGTATTTTGCTCCCGGTCGAGGTTGAGGATTTTCGTGGCTTGTGGTCATTTCGGCCTTCGTTGAGACTTGATTAATGTTGGTTGCAAGACCCAAGGAGTTTGGGTTAGTTGATTAGAAGTTCGAGACATTCCGGTTGATAGCAAAATTAATTGGAATTTAATTGGTCCCATTGAGATTTGAACCCTTGCCCTAATGGTGAAATTGGAGTTTTTAGAAAAAGAAGATTTAGTTAAAAGAAAAGAATTTCTTTAGCCGGACCTGCAAGAGAAAGCCTTGGGAAGGGATTTTAGACCCATTTAAATTAGGAAAAGGAAAAGAAATCCTATTCCCTTTGTTTTGGAAAAATCTCTCTCTCTCTCTCTCTCTCTCTAGCCCCTCACCAAGAAACCCTAGCCGCCCTAGCCGCACCCCCGCTCACCCTACTCAAATTTCAGCGCACTGTGCCAGTTTCACTCCACACCACAGCGCACCAGCAGCCCAAAGAAATTTCACGCCCAGCGCGCCCAGACGCCTCAGATCGCCCATGCCAGCGCGCCCCGGTCGATCGCTCGCCCGGCCCTGGCGCGTCGCGCATTGCCCGCACCAGCCGCCCAGACGCGCGCGCGCGCTCCGCTCGCCGCTGCCAGATAAGTCGCCGCCACATTGCCCTCGCGAGACCCGACGTCCCGCTTCGCGCGCCGAGCTGAGCACACACAGCGCCAGCCTCGCCAGCGCGCCAGCCACAGCGCCCAGCGCCCAGCGCCTAACGCCGCCAGCCGCCCGTCCCTTGCCGCTTGCTCGCCGCGAGCGTGCCTTCTCGGTTAGTAAATTCCCGAGCCTCCACCCTTTGGACTTCCCGATTTTAGATGTCGTTTATTAATTAGGATATTTTATTACTTGCTTAGGTTGCTCGGGTTCTTTAAAAGCTCGAGGGTCGTTATTTGATTCGGGATAGTTAACCTCCACTTATTTCCGTAAGGATTCTTACCCGGGGTTGTGTGGACCTCGCGAATAGTTGATAGCACGCTGATTCATCAGAATTATATGAGTTTCTAGTGATAGGTTACATGTTTTCTTTTGATTCATGTTCGTGACATGTTTACATCCCGTTAGTTCCATGTTAGGCTTTCCTATCTTGATAGAACCGTCTTTTGCCATTTGTATGTTTGCTAGATCCAAGTTACGGTTAGATGTGCGATGTATAGTATAGAGGACCGCCGAGGCAACTAGTTTGGGGTCCCGCTCGGGCAAGACCCAATGGACATCCGAGGTGTAAGGCCCTATGGGCATCCTAGGTGTGTAAGGCCCACCGGGCATCACCGAATCGAGGTGTAAGGCCCTATGGGCATCCTAGGTGTGTAAGGCCCACCGGGCATCACCGATTCTCGAGGTGTAAGGCCCTATGGGCATCCTAGGTGTGTAAGGCCCACCGGGCATCACCGATTCTCGAGGTGTAAGGCCCTATGGGCATCCTAGGTGTGTAAGGCCCACCGGGCATCACCGATTCGGAGGTGTAAGGCCCTATGGGCATCCTAGGTGTGTAAGGCCCACTGGGCATCACTGATTCTGGAGGTGTAAGGCCCTATGGGCATCCTAGGTGTGTAAGGCCCACTGGGCATCACTGATTCTGGAGGTGTAAGGCCCTATGGGCATCCTAGGTGTGTAAGGCCCACTGGGCATCACTGATACTGAAGGTGTAAGGCCCGATGGGCATCCTAAGTGTGTAAGGCCCCACTGGGCATCACTGTGTCCTAAGTATGTAAGGCCCCACTGGGCATCACTGTGTCCTAGGTTGTGTAAGGCCCGAAGGGCATCCAAATGTAGGACCTAGGAGAGGCTATAGACGGAAGCCCTTGAGTAGGCTCGCCTTTGAAGTAGCTCATAGCCTACACCAACCGTGCCCGCTCTAAGTCTTTGTATGGTTTCCTGTCCGTGTGCTAAATGAGATGATTTCGTATTGTACCCCGATTGGGGATTCTTACTGAGTATGTTTATACTCACCCTTATTTTCTGTGGTTTTCCACCAGGTAACTTGGGACAGAGGCTGGATGGCTAGGAGGAGGCTTGTAACGACCCAGGTTTTCATCCCGGTCTTCCAGGTATGCCCTAGGGGTATTTTGGTAATTTGGTCGGGCCGTCAGGGTCGTTTGTGTCTTTTCCAGTTACTAAAATTATTGGATGGTTTATGTAGGTTTTTGGAAGGATTTGTGGTTTGGTTTGAGCAAGGTTTGGTGCAAAAGTAAAAATAAAGGAAATTGTGCTGCAGTCGGGGTTTGAACCCGGGTCTCCTGGGAAGCTTATAGAGATGTGTGCCAATTGAGCCATTAGGTGCTCTTGTTGCTCTTTCTGCATCACATCTTAGTTAACCTTGGATCTTTGGTGTTTGGTGCATTTGGTTAAATGAAATAGAAATTAGGTTTGTTGTGTTTTCTTCTCCAAAAGAGTTGTGGCCGCCCAAGCTTTCTCCCAAGCTCTCCTTGCCGATTCTTCATCCTTGCAGCCTCCTTGGATCGCTTCATCATCATTCCGGTAAGTCTTCATCCTCTTCATCTTCTCGATTGGGTGTTCTTGTTGGCCGAAGGTAAGGAGAAGAGCTTGTGTGTGTGTGTGTTTGTAGCAGTCGCCCAAAGATGCCCAGATTTGCCAAAGAAGAAGCCCAGCCGCCCAGATCGCCTAGCGGCAAGCCCAGTGCAGCCCGTAGATCGCGCAGCAGCAAGAGCACGAGGCCGCCCGCACCGCCACCCGTCGCAGCCGTCACGCGCACACCACCGAGCAGCCCGCGCGCCGCGCGCCGCGCGCGCCGCTCCCGCTCGCGCGCCGCGCGCGCGCCGCGTCGCCGCGCGCGCGCGCGCCAAGCTCGCTCTCGCCTGCTCCCGCTTGCGCTGCGCGCGTCACCGCCATGCGCCAAGCCAGCGCCACAGCGCGCGCAGCCTGCCGCCTCCCTCGCGCCGCGCGCCAAGCGCCAAGTGTGCGGTCCTCGCCGCCATCAGCCCTTCTTCGCGCTGTCTGCGCCAAGAGCAGCCCACCGTCTTTGCCGCCTGCCCGTCCGCGTGTCCGAGAGCCGCGTGAGTTGCTCCCAGAGCCGAGCCTTGTTTATTTTATTATATTTAGGCTTATGGATTATGATTATCATTGTTTTGTTAGGTTCTCGTAGCTAGCTCGGGTTTGTTCCGCAGCCTTAGGATTTGTGTGTAGAAGCCTCCCGACCAAGGTAAGGATTTCTTACCGGAGTTGTGTGGGCCTCTGCGGTATATTTGTGATTGTTGTTTTGTATGCTGTGTATGATTACTAGCATGTTTAGCCCTAGGTGTTCTGCTCAATTTCTGATCGCATGAACTCTTGTATTGTTTCTCATGTTAGCCCATGCTAGGTTGTTCCATTCTCGCATGTTCGATATCTGTTCTTGCTTTGTAGTATCATGCTAGGTTCCTTGTATCTGTTGAGCACGTATTGGACCGCATTGATTGAATTGTTATTATTGCTATGGTTTAGAGTTCGTAGGTAGCATCATCCGGCCGGATGCATAACGTAACTTGCATCCCCGATGTGGACGTGCGAGATGGTACTCCGTCCCCCGATCCCGTTAGGGTTTAGCTAACCCTAACGGTGGCCCCGCAATCTTGGGTGAGGGTGGCGGACTATTAAATGCCCCAACGGTCGGGATGATGACTTGGCATTGCCTCGCCCTCGACAATGCGGCACGCGTCCTCGCGTGTTCGGCCGTAGCCCTTGATTGCCACTGTTAGGGCAAGGACCGCTTCGGTGTAAGCCTACCACGACGGTTCCTTAGCCTCGGTGCGGTGGTACAGCCGACATAGTTCACGTGTCCGTGTCTCACACCCTATGTCGCTGACACCGATCCGGATTTAGTTAGGCATGGTGGTCGAACTCGGGCGCTTGCCACTAGACCCGGCACCCCGAGTTTGCGGTAGCATGCGGTGCGCGCTTACGCTCATTACAACGCCGATCGAGAGCTCCTCGGGATCTTGAGCCGTGCACCTTTCGTGACGGCGATGAGTCGCCGAGGCCGGACTTGTTCCCGTATAGCGCGTATAGTGTGTTGTGGTATTTTCCGGACTAAGACCACGAGTTGGCATCCGAGGTCCAAGTGTGGACTTAGCTATGTGCTCCGCTCGTGTTTGTACTCATAGCTTGCATACATTCTTCTAGATGATCATGTATATCGTATTGTACCCCGGTTGGGGATTCTTCTTTGGTAATTCGTTACTCACCCTTATTCTTCGTGGTTTTCCACAGTAACCAAGGCGCGAGACAGATGGTCAAGGAGGAGCCGTGATCATGGAATCTGCTTGTCATCTCTCGACCATTTTATTATATCATGACTCTTGACTTTTGTTATTTCCATGAATGCATGTAGACGGGCACGAGCCCTAGGATGTTTTCTTACGCTTTTATGGATTCCAAAGATATTTGTACTTGTGGAATGTTTAAATGGTTTAAATAAATCTCTGATCGAGTATGCTTTTAGAAATGTATGTTTTGGTTGTTGAATGTTTCTGCTTTTACTTGGGATCCAAATGTATTTTTTCATAATGTCTTTTATTTTCAATACATGCATTGGGGTAAAGGCCTATTTAGAGCCCCTTTTGGGTCGGGTCTTTACAGCTTGGTATCGAGAGCTCGAGTCATAGATTCAGAGACCCGACCTTTTGTTGTAGGTCATCCTTCCATGATCACCAAAGACTCAGACACCATCAGTACGCCTAGGTTTATTGTTTTAGAAAGGAAAAGGGTTAAGAATTTACAATACCTATCATCTTGTGTATGCCTTGTGTAGTGTTGTGGAGCGGACGAGCAGGGTGTTCTCGACTCGTTGTTGGTTTGGGCTTAGTGAGCCATCATGCCAACTTTCTCGCAGCAGGCGCAGCGCTTGTTTAGCAAATTGTTGAGGTATCCAGATAGATTCGGATGCCCCCGGGACGTCGCTCCGCAGGGAGGCGAGCTTAGACTCGTTGGCCATTTGTGGCCCGATTCTTCGCTTTCCCTAGTGAGAGGGTGGAGGTGCTTCGTGCGGTCGCCAATATGTTGATCGCACCTGCAGGAGCAGACGTTTGGCATGACCGACCGAGGAGTTGGACCGATCGTGTTGATGTTGAGGCCGCGTCGGGGTTGTTAGGCCCGCATGCCGATTTGGCCCCAGCTTGAGTTGCCTAGAGGAGGGGGTAGAGGCTAGCGCCTCTGAGTGAGTCTCCTTGAGCAGAGTGTGCTCCACCATGAGAGATTTGATGGCGTGTCTTTAGCTATCGAGAGCGGAGACCCAGCGCAGCTTTGTAGCGCGTAGTGAGGAGTCCTGGCACAGATAGCCCAAATTGCTCGAGTTTGTTTCAAAGATTTTTCCCCAAAGAGCTCTTGTAGCCCCGAGAGGTTCCCGGAGGGCATGATCAGCAGTTTATTCGGATGAGTTTGTTGGCGTTGATGGAGACGCCCGATTTGGCAAATGGATGCCTGTAGAGCTCTATGTTTTAGTAAGTCCTACCGCTAGTAGTAAAGTAGTTGGCCAGTTTGAGTTTAGCATCCGTGTGTGGGATGCCCCGCTGCTCGAGGCCGAGGTGTGTCGTTCCTGTCTTTGTTTGGTTCATCGATGGTGGTGGAAGTCCCTTGTGAGAGGTGGACTAGCGAGTCTCCACCAGTTGCCCGATTGTTTGGCAAGTTGCCGTGTTAGTGGCTTGAGGCGGATGAAGGGTCATCTTTGCCCCCTTGCGAGCTCCTGCTTTTGTTTAATGTTAACTTCCTCGATGTGGATTTGGTAGTAGTAGCACTTGAGGTGCATTGGTTGGTGTGCCACTTTGGCACTAAGTCCGGTTCGAGCTTGAGTTTGGCTTGGGCATAGCGGATGGTTCTATGCCGTCGGAGTTCAAACGTACTCCTTTAGCCTTGGATCTGCTGCTTATGGCGCTTGCACCCGTTTAGGTCGTGCCGAGGGCTAGTTCGGTGGTAGTCGATGGACTACAAGCGAAAGGATGCTCGAGAGGAGCCGAGCCTCTTCCCGTGTTTCGGAGGTTGAGTAAGTCGCAGTTGCCGGTTGGTAAATGTTGGTGCGCGCGTGAGTCTCGCGCTAGTGTTAAGGCCAAGAGATTTTCTTTGTGGTTGGTAGTGCGGTCAACTACCTTCGAGTGCCTTAATCTGAGGAGAGTTGAGCATTGTAGATGCGAGTTTGGTCCAGCAGAGGGACCCTAAGTTGGATGCTCATGAGATGAGCTGGATGCCATGAGGCGAGTTGAATGCTTTTGAGGCGAGATGAGCTGATGCCTTGCGAGAGGATTTGGATGCCTTATGGGTAAGCACCCTTGGTAGAGGCTTGGTATAAGTGAGTCGGTTTGGCATGGTTATGCCTTGATAAAGCAAGGTTGCCTCAGCTTTGAGCATCGTGTGGAGTTGGAACTTTTGGTGTTCCTTGGATTGTTTGTATCGCTGCCAGGAGTTAACGTTGCTTTGTGGAAAAGCGCTTGTTAGTCTTGGATCTCTAAAGGAAGGTTGGGAGTTGTGCACACAAGTGTGTTTTGTGTGGTTCGTTCCATGGCGAGAGTTTCAGATCCATGTAGGGTTTGCTTTGGAGATCTCGTGCTCAGTTCCTTGAGAAGTTGGACTCCAGGTGGTTGTTGTAAGGCTTTGGTTGAGGTGGTAAGGATACCGTGCTCGTGGTATCAAGTTGTTGCTTAGGCAAGATTTGTTAAGTTGGGCCTAAGCTTGGTTGGCGGATCTTCTTGTTGATCGTTGGTTGGAGTTCAGTTGGAAACTGAACAAGAGCGGTGGTAGCTAAGCCGCGTGGTTTCGATCGCCATGGCTAAGAGAGTTGTTCGGCTCCTTCCTTGGGTAGAAGTTATGTTGTGGCCGATGTTTTGAGTAGGAGGATGACGATTCAGAGCGCTTGGGTCCTCTAGGTTCCCAAGGAGTTGGAGTTGGCCAAAGATGGTTGGGATGCCGGAAATTGGAGTTGTTTGTTCAGCAAAGGGTCCGTTAGATCGTATGCCTTGGCGGTGTGTGTGTCGAGGGTTGCCAAGAACCCTAGGTTGTGGAGTGCCTCTCCGAGCTCACCAGCCCAGTGAGTTTCAGGCTGGCTAGCCGAGGCGTGTAGTTGTAGCCTCGGTGGAGTTGCTAGCGATCTTGGTAGACTAGCAAGCTAGTGTTTGTTTGGAGTAAAGTCCGAGTGGTTTCGGTGTGTGTGGCAAGTTGATGCTTGGTGTTGACCAAGGTGTGGATTGGAGTTGTTAGAGTTTAGTTTTGCTCGTGGGGGCGAGTGGTTTGTACCATGTTGGTTGTTTTTCCTGTTTCCGTGATGTTGAGTTGCCCCGCTTGGCATTTGGAGGTTCATCGAGATGGACCCTTGTTGTGCCCTGTGAGATTGGATGTTGTTGCTCGTGGAGCAAGACAAAGGCGTATGTGGAGTTCTCTGTCCGTTGGTTGTCCGCTTGTAAGAGCCGCTTTCCTTCGGGAGTTGTCGTTACTCCTTGGTCTTGGAGTTAATGGTGGAAGCGCTAGCTTGAAGGAAAAGTTTGTTGGTCGCTTGGAAGTAGTCGTTGTCCAGCTTAAGTGATTCTTGGATGGTGCTCTAGAGGTCATGAGTAAAGGTTGTTCTCGCCTCTTGTGAGTGTTTGGCCAAGATTTGGTTCCTTTGTTGTTTCGAGAGCTAGTTCGGTTCTAGCCGGGGCGTTGCCTCGAGGTCTTGTTCCTAGTCGAGCAAGTTTTGGGAGTTGACCCCTCCCTCGGCTTTGAGCAAGTCTTTGTTTGTTTCGGTTTGGTGGTCCGATTGGTTGAGTTTTCTCTTGGGTGTTGCTTCCAAGAGAGTTGGTTGTTGTTGCCTTGGGTTTGAGCAAGTCAATGAGCGTGTGTGGGAGTTCGCCACGCCCTTCCGAGTTTGCTTGCTGGGGAAGTCGTTTCCCGCTTGGCGAGTCGACAGCTCCCGAGTTGTGTAGTCGATCGAGTAGCGCAGCGGCCACCCAAATGAGAGGGTCCTGCTTTGTGTTGTTAGCAAGCAAGAGTTGTTTGTTCCCGCAAGGGCGGAGGCCACCCCAAGAAGAGTTGAGTTGTTCGCAAGTTGTTGGTTCTTTGGGGATTGAAGATTTCCTTTCCTCTAGCCTCCGTGGTGGTTGAGTTGCTCCTTGGATGCCACCTCGAGTGATAGCTTGCGAGGTAGTCTTGCGGATTCGTGTGGCTCAGGGATCCGTAAGCTTTGAGGTTGTCGTTATCCGCTTTTCCTTGTGAGGTTTTGGGAGTGGAGCTTAGTTTGGAAGATGAGTTAGGCTTAGGCTTAAAGGGAAGTCCTTTGAGTAGCCGCTGGATTTTAAGAGTTGAGTAGTAGCTTGGAGGCAGCGTTGCTCGTTATAAGTTTGGGTTGAGTTCTCACGAGCAAGCCCTTCTCGGGCTTTGTTCCTAGTTGTTGTGAGTTCCCGGTTGGCGTTAGCGAGCCGCGTTTGAGTGAGTTGGCACAGAGGTGCCGTGGCATTGGTTGGTAAGTCGTTGAGCTGCTTTCCTCAAGGTGTTGTGTCGCAGATAGTCTGCGTGATGGTTTAGTCCTTGCTTCCCGAGTTTTCCTTGAGAGGAATGTTGGATGTTCCTTGCTGGCGATGTTCTCCTTGGTCGGTTGGTTGGTAGGTGTTCGTTGGAAAGTTGCGTTCGGTCGATGAGTAGTTCTAGTTTGTTGGCTTGGCCGAGTGGAGTCCATGCTTGGCCCTTGTTTTTTTTAGGTGGCCGAGTGCTGAAGTTTCACCGGTGTGAGTGTTGTTAGCCGTCCGGTGTACCAGATGGTGCCCCTTGCCTTTGGTTCGGCGATTTCTCCTTAAGATGGTTGCTTAAGTGTTGTGGACGTGCTCTAGTTGGAGAAGTTTGTCTTTTTGGATCAGTCGCCAGTTGGTGGTTCGTTTGTATCTCGTTAAGGCTGTAGTCAAGGTTTGAGGTTTGTTGGTCTCTTGTGAAGTAAGAGTAGGCCGTTTAGTTTTGGAATCTGGAAGGTTCAGTTGTTTGGCCAGTTTGTTGTAGGGTTGAGTTTGTTTGTTGACACCAGTGCACGTTGTTTTTATGTATCGATGTTGGGGCAAAGATGTGCCGACCCATTGCTCATTGTGGACTTTGAGCCCTTGCTGCTGATTGAGGGTTTAGGGCTTCGAGGAGAAGCCTATGAGTATTCTCGGTCTTGAGTCGAAGACGCTGCGTAGAAGTGAGATCCGTTGGTAAAAGTAGTGAAGGAGTCCGAGTTCGGAGGAGGCCGCCGTGAGCGGGAAGGACGGATGAGAATGCAAAGATCTCGTGTTGTTTCAGTCTTAAGGACTTTCGAGGACGAAAGTCATAAAAGGAGGGAATATTGTAACGACCAGTGTTTTCATCCCGGTCTTCCCGTATGCCCTAGGGGTATTTTGGTAATTTGGTCGGGCCGTCGTGTCGTTTGTGTCTTTTTCCAGCTTACTAAAATTATTGGATGGTTTATGTAGGTTTTTGGAAGGATTTGTGGTTTGGTTTGAGCAAGGTTTGGTGCAAAAGTAAAAATAAAGGAAATTGTGCCACAAATGGGTTTGAACCCGAGTCTCTGGGAAGCTTGTAGAGATGTGTGCCAATTGAGCCATTAGGTGCTCTTGTTGCTCTTTCTGCATCACATCTTAGTTAACCTTGGATCTTTGGTGTTTGGTGCATTTGGTTAAATGAAATAGAAATTAGGTTTGTTGTGTTTTCTTCTCCAAAAGAGTTGTGGCCGCCCAAGCTTTCTCCCAAGCTCTCCTTGCCGATTCTTCATCCTTGCAGCCCCTTGGATCGCTCATCATCATTCCGGTAAGTCTTCATCCTCTTCATCTTCTCGATTGGGTGTTCTTGTTGGCGAAGGTAAGGAGAAGAGCTTGTGTGTGTGTGTGTTTGTAGCAGTCGCCCAAAGATGCCCAGATCGCCCAAAGAAGAAGCCCAGCCGCCCGATCGCTTAGCGCAAGAAGCCCAGTAAATTCAGATCGCGCGCAAGAAGAGCACCAGCCGCCGCCTGCATCACACCCGGCCGTCGCGCAGCCGTCAGCGCTCACCTGAAAGCAGCAGCCGCGCGCCGCGTCGCGCGCCATACGCGCGGCCGCGTCGCGCCGCGCCGCCTCGCGCCAAGCGCTCGTCTCGTCCGCTTGCCGCGCCCGCGCGCTATGCGCCAGCCAGCCCGTCCGCCTGTCATCATACGCGCATACCTCCTGCCCTCCTGCCGCCGTCGCTGCGCCCGCTGTGCGGTCCTCGCGCCCATCGGCCCCTTACTGCGCCGTCAAAGCCCGGCCAGCCGCCGCCGTCTTTGCCTGCCCGTCCGCGTGTCACCGAGCCGCGTGAGTTGCTCCTTTGAGCCGAGCCTTGTTTATTTTATTATATTTAGGCTTATGGATTATGATTATCATTGTTTTGTTAGGTTCTCGGTAGCTAGCTCGGGTTTGTTCCGCACTTAGGATTTGTGTGTAGAAGCCTCCCACCAAGGTAAGGATTTCTTACCGGAGTTGTGTGGGCCTCGCGGTATATTTGTGATTGTTGTTTTGTATGCCCGTATGATTACTAGCATGTTTAGCCCTAGGTGCTCTGCTCAATTCTCGATCGGGCATCACCGATTCTCGGAGGTGTAAGGCCCTATGGGCATCCTAGGTGTGTAAGGCCCACCGGGGCATCACCGATTCTCGAGGTGTAAGGCCCTATGGGCATCCTAGGTGTGTAAGGCCCACCGGGCATCACCGATTCTCGAGGTGTAAGGCCCTATGGGCATCCTAGGTGTGTAAGGCCCACCGGGCATCACCGACATCGAAGGTGTAAGGCCCGATGGGCATCCTAAGTGTGTAAGGCCCCACCGGGCATCACTTTGTGTCCTAAGTATGTAAGGCCCCACCGGGCATCACCGTGTCCTAGGTTGTGTAAGGCCCGAGGGCATCCAAATGTAGGACCTAGGAGAGGCTATAGACGGAAGCCCTTGAGTAGGCTCGCCTTTGAAGTAGCTCATAGCCTACACCAACCGTGCCCGCTCTAAGTCTTTGTATGGTTGCTTCAGTCCGTGTGCTAAATGAGATGATTTCGTATTGTACCCGATTGGGGATTCTTACTGAGTATGTTTATACTCACCCTTATTTTCTGTGGTTTTCCACCGTAACTTGGGACAGAGAGGTCGGATGACTAGGAGGAGGTCTTTGGATGATCATGGATAGTCGACTGACGTTGCACGCTCTTTCATTGTGTTTATGATTTAGCATGTAGTGGGACTTGAGTCCCTAGGAAAAATACTCGAAAACTATTTGATGATTCTCGCATCGTTTCCCTTGATTTGTTTTTAAGAAAGAACCGATCGATTTATCTACCGCTTTATTTTAAATGGAACTATATTTTCCTTGTTTTGAATGTGCTTACTTCAAAGATTTAAATTTCAAACTCGATCGACGTTTTACATTCCTAATCATGCATGCTAAGTAAGGACTTTAGGATAGCGACCGCTTTCTTGGCCTGGTCTTTGATTGGTATCGAGCTCGAGTTATAGGTTCTCAGAGACTCGACTGCAGCTTGTAGGTTGTTTTCCATGATCATCAGCGCTCGACACCATCGTGTATGTCCATAAGTTTAAGGTTAATGGTTAAGAATTACAATCATCGCATCTAGTATACATGTGTTACCCTTGTTGGGCGGTGAGAGCCCAGCGTGGGCTAATTTTTATGCCTTGTGTAGACCGCCATTTGTTGATTACACATTGAGGAGCGGGGACGTTTGGTATGTCCAAACGAGGAGTTGGACCGATCGTGTTGTTGTTGAGACCACGCCCGTGGTTGTCTAGACCCGTAGGGCCGCTTTTGGCCTGGCGATTGAGCGACCAAGAGGAGGGGGTAGAGGCTAGTCTACCTCGAGCGAGACTCCTTGAGCAAAGTGTGCTCCCGCCATGAGAGAGTTGATGGTCTGGTCTTTTAGCTATCGAGAGGGCGGAGACCCAGCGCAGATTGTAGCGCGTAGTGAGGAGTCCCGGTGCCAGATAGCCTAGTTGACAGAGTTTATTTAGGAGACACCCCTAGTAGCTCCAGTAACCCCGGAGGTTTCCGGAAGGGCTTAATCAAGCAGGTTCATGCTGATGAGTTAGTTGGAATTATTCGAGTCGCCGAGTTTGGCAAGCAGAAGCGAGGTGGTTGGCCAGGATGGAGTTATCATCCGAGTGTTTTGATGACTTGATGTTCAAAGGCCAAGGCGTGCCGTTCTGGTGCTGTTGATACAGCAGTTTGGTGGTGGAAGTCCCTTGAGAAAGGTGGACCAAAGAGAGTCTCCACCATCGCCTTGGCCTATTGGCAAGTTGCCGTGTTAGTAGCTTTTGAGAAGGATGTAGAGACATCCTGTCCCCTTGCAAGCCTGCTGTCGTTTTACAGCTAGTTCTTTTAGTACCCTCGTAGCCAGGGGGTAGTGTGGAGTTTGCTTGTCAGGGCTTAATCCGCTTGTGGATTTCAAATGGGCTAGTAGAGTGGAGCACTCTTTTGTTTGGATGTTCCAATTGTGGAACAAGTTGTTGCCACCCGAGGAGTTGGCCTGAGCTTTTATTGAGCATCGAGTGGGATGCAGGAGTAGGCCGTGGCATGTCTGTTAGGCGAGATGCCAGAGATTAGACTGCTCGAGTATTTGGACTCTTGTGCTGAGTGGCATTGCCCCGTCAATTGGAGTGTGACCTCCCTTTTCCTCAAAGGGGTATAAAGCTCGTTTAGGGCTGATTTGTGTTGTAAAGGATGTAGTGCCTGTTGGCACCAAGCTTTGAGAGGAGGCCTAGATTCAGGCCAGTTGGCACTTTTGTGCAGGAGGTTCCATGGTCGCCGATAGTATAGCATCCCCGCTAGTCTTGTACCCATTTCCTGAGGTTGCACCTGTTTGGGTTGCATAAGAGATCTAGCTAGGTGGTAGTCAGAGGACTACAAGTATGAGGTTTTCGAGGGAAAATAGGAGCATTTCAGAGTCACCGAGAGTTGGGTACCAAGGGATGTTTGTAGAGGTCATTAAGAGCTAGCGCTGCGTTCGAGTTCTCGCGCTGCTTGTGAGCTTGTGAGCCGTTTGTTGGTAGCATGATTCGGCTACCCTTTGAGTTACCCTAGTATGGGTAGTGTTGGCATCAAGGATGCGTGTCGATGTTAGAGCCATGAGTTGGATGGCTGATCGAAGCACGTTTAGTGGGCACATTGGCTTGAAATATGTTAGCTTGGTATGGATGTGCTCTTGTAAGAGTGAGTTGGCCAATGTGGCTTTTCGTGGTGAGTTGGCCCGAGAGGGTTTGAACTCTTGTTGCTCCCTGGTTAGTAGTGGCTCTGTTGGAGGCAAAAGTTGCCCTGTGCGAAAGTCATTGTTGGCTTTGGATCTTAAAGAATCTGGTTGGAGCCAGACACGCCGGTACTTTTGTGTAACTCTGCTCCATGGTTTATGTTTGTGAAACCACGAGAGGTTCGTGTTGAGGAACCAGTGCTCAGTCTTTGAGGTGTCAAGACTTTAGTTCTTGGCAAGTGCCCTAGCTTAGTTCTTCACTCAGAAGGACCTGAACATGAGGCAGAGGAGGTGGTTGGAGCTCGTGAAGGATTACGACTGTGAGATCTTGTATCACCTCGGAAAAGCAAATGTTGTGGCTGATGCACTAAGTAGAAAGGCCTCGTGATCCGCAACATTGGCAAACCCCAAGAGTATCATCGGAAGGATCTCGAGAGGGCGGAAATAGCAATGTTGTTAGGGGATGTTACAAACCAAGGTAGCTCAGTTGACCATCCAGCCTGCGATAAGGCAAAGGATTATCGACAGCCAGCTGAAAGATCCTAAGTTAAAAAGTTTGTATGAGAGGGTTCAGGATGATGGTGACTTCGACTTTGTGATACTTGCAGATGGGGTCCGAGATATAAAGGTCGGCTGTGTGTTCCAAAATTGATGCCTGTGTTCGCACAGAGTTATTGACCGAGGCTCACACCTCGCCTTTTTCTTGGCACCTGTGGGGTAACAAGATGTACCAAGATCTTAAACAGACTTTTTGGTGGATGGGGATGAAGAGGAGATTGCCCGATTCGTTAGTCGGTGTCTCACCACAACAGTGAAGGCGCCAGAGCAGGCAAGCAGAGTTTGTTCAACCGCTCGGGGTGCCACAGTGGAAGTGGGAGGAGATCACCATGGATTTTATCTCGGGTTTGCCCAGACTCCTAGAGGATATGCACAGATTTGGGTGGTCGTTGATAGGTTGACTAAGAGTGCCCATTTCATTCCGGCGGGATAAACTACACCGTGGAGCAATGGGCACAACTGCTCCTTGAGTAGATAGTGAGGTACCACGGAGTGCCGCTTAAAATTATCTCCGACCGGGATTCCCGCTTTACATCACGATTTTGGAAGGCCCTTCAGCGTGTGTTTGGGCACAGAGTGCGGCTACAAAGATGACCTTCCACCCACGCAGACCGATGGCCGACCGAGCGGTAAATCGATCTTAGAGGATATGTCGCGAGCTGCGTGTTGGATTTCCCCGGCGATTGGGACCAATGATTTGTACTTGATGGAGTTTGCCTACAACAACGATTTTGATCGACCATTCGGATGGCACCGCTTTGAGGCGTTGTATGGTAAGCGCCGCAGATCTCCGCCTTACGGGAAGAGGTTGGTGACCGCAGTGTTAGGCCCGAGTTGCTTCACCGACCAATGAGGTCATCCCGTAAAATCGAGCTCGTATGCCGACCGCCCAAAGCAGCGGTAAGAGCTACGCCGATGTTAGGCGTAGGGAGCCGGAGTTTGAGGTTGGCCAAAGCATGTTTTCCTCAAGGTAGCTCCGATGCGAGGGGTCCAGAGGTTCGGTAAAAGGGGAAATCGAGCCCCAGTTTGTTGGACCTTTCGAGGTCCTTGAGAGGATTGGGGTTGTGGCCTATCGGTTAGCATTGCCGCCGTCCTTGGCTGCGCAGCAGCATAGTGTGTTCCACGTTTCGATGCTCCGCAAGTATGTGGCGATCCTTCGCACGTCATAGATTTTGAGCGTTCTGCTTGAACCATGACTCGAGCTTTGAGGAGAAACCCATAAGGATCCTGGCATTTGAGAAAAGGTTTTGAGGAACCGGGCCATTGACCTAGTGAAAGTGCAGTGGCGGAATCAGGGAGTCGAGGAAGCTACTTGGGAGTTGGAAGGGGAGATGAGGAGGAGTTACCCAGAGTTGTTTTAGGAGCAGCGACTTCCGGGGACGGAAGTCTTCTAAGGAGGGAGTATTGTAATGTTTTGCCACCACTTTATGTAAAATAAGGTTTCCTTTTATTTTTTTAGTTTGGGAGGAGTCATGGAAGGACTCAACCCTTGGCCTAAAAAGGGGTTTGAAGCTTGGGTTTAAATAAGGAAAATAAACGCATCAGCCGGGGCTCGAAGGGGAGTCTTGGGAAGGCCATATGAGATTCCCAAGTCTATTTAAGTTAAGGAAGGGAATTATATTTAAGGAGAAAGAAAAGAGAAAATAAGGAAAAAGAAAGAACCCAAAACCCTAGACTTCTCCTTCACCCTTGCCCAATCCGCCCCACACCGCCGCCGTGCTCCGCCCCACACCGCCGCCCAACGCCTGCCGCTTCCCGCGACATCGCCGCGCCTCGCTGACCATCACTGCGCCACCGCACCGAGCCACCGCCACCAGATCGCGTCGGCAACCAGCTCGCCGCCCACCGCCGCAATACCCGGCCTCCACTCCTCACGGTCGCCAACAGACCGGCCAGTAGCCGCCTCGCGCCAAAGACGACACCACCCAGCCATTGTCGCGCGCCGCAGACGCCCTGCACCGCACCGCCTCGCGTCTGCGTGCCGTGCCGCTTCGTCCGCGTTCTGCGCCGCCTCGAGCAGCGCTGTGCTCGTCCCGGCCACGCGCAGCCAGCGCCAGCGCTCGTCCCCGCCTTCGCCCAGGCTGCGCTCAGCGCCGCCGATAGCCCCGAGTCGGCGCGGCGCGCCCTGCTTGCGCCTTAGCGGCGCTGTCCTCTTTGCTGCTATCGCCGAGACGAGTGCCTTCTCGGTGGGTAAATTCCCGAGCCTCCACCCTTTGGATTTCCTGCTGTTAGATGCTGTTTATTAATTATAATGTTTTATTACTTGTTTAGGTTGCTCGAGTTCGCTTAAAAGCTCGAGGGTCGTTATTTGATTAGGGATAATTAACCTCCACTTATTTCCGTGTAAGGATTCTTACCCGGTTGTGTGGACCTCTGCGAATAGTTGATAGCACGCTGATTACTGTAATTATATGAGTTTCTAGTGATAGTTTTCATGCTTTCTTTTGATTCATGTTTGTAACGACCCAGGTTTTTCTTCCCGGTCTTCCAGGTATGCCCTAGGGGTAATTTGGTAATTTGGTCGGGCCGTCAGGGTCGTTTGTGTCTTTTCCATTACTAAAATTATTGGATGGTTTTATGTAGGTTTTGGAGGGGTTTGTGGTTTGGTTTGAGCAAGGGTTGTTGCAAAAGTAAAAATAAAGGAATTTGTCTTTGCAAATGGATTTGAACCCGGTCTCCCGGGAAGCTTGTAGGGAGGTGTGCCATTTGAGCCATTAGGTGCTCTTGTTACTCTTTCTGCATCACATCTTAGTTAACCTTGGATTTTGGAGTTTTGGTGCATTTGGTTAAATGAAATAGAAATAGGTTATTTCATCTCCTTCTCCAAAACATCTCTTGGCCGCCCAAGCTCTCCATCTCCATAGCCTTGCCGATTCTTCATCCTTGCATCTCCTTGGGATCGATCATCATCATTTCCGGTAAGTCTTCATCCTCTTCATCTCCTCATTTGGTTTTGATGTTTGGCCGAAGGTAAGTGGTAGAGTGTTGTGGGTGTTTGTGTTGTTTGCGCACACGGTAGAGAGAAGCGGCCGCCGTCGCACGCCTAGATCTCGTTGGAGCGACCCCGCCGCGACGCCAGTCGGGACAGCGGGCCTTCGCGAGATCCACCGTCGCAGACTCTCCCGCACACCATCGCTCTCGGATCGCCCCTCGCCGCCGCACGCCCAGATCTGTCCCAGACCTTGCCGTTCGCCCGCCCAAGCCTGAGATCGCCCGATCGCTCGCGACGCCAGAGGTCTCGCGCCGCCGCCGCCAGACGCTGCGCCGCGCAAGGCTCTGCTGAATCGCCGCTTGCGCTGCTCGCCGCCGCCGCGCGCCGTCGAGCAGATCCTCGCTGCGCATCCTGCCGAGTCCGTGCTCGCGACGTGTCGCGCGCCGCCGCGCGCTTGCCTGCGCGCCGCTGCCCGTCGAGCGGCTGCCCCGCGCGCTGCGCGCGTCCACGTTAGTCACGCGTGCCAGTAGCCAGCCAGCGCGGCGTCCTTGCCGTGCCGGCCTCGCCAGCAGCCCCAAGCTCTTGTCGTCGCGCCACGTGAGTTCCCGAGCCGAGCTTGCTGTTCTATTGTTGTTTAGATACTTTAGATGCCGATTATTGTTGGTTTGCTAGGTTCCCGCCGCTAGCTCTGGATTGTTCCGCAGACTTAGGATTTGTGTGTAGAAGTCTTCCACCCAAAGTAAGGATTTCTTACCGGGGTTGTGTGGACTCTGCGGTATATTTGTGATTGTTGTTTTGTATGCTGTGTATGATTACTAGCATGTTTATCTCTAGGTGCTCTGTTCAATTCTGGATCGGCATGATCTCTTGTATTGTTTCTCATGTTAGCCCATGCTAGGTTGTTCTATTCTAGCATGTTCGATATCCTGCTTCTTGCTTCGTAGTATCATGCTAGGTTCTTTGTATCCGATGAGCACGTATTGGACCGCATCGATTGAATCGTTATTATTGTTAAGTTTTAGAATTGAGGTAGATAGAATCATCCGGGCCGGATGCATAAAGTATCTTGCATCTATGGCAAGGACGTTCGAGACAGCTTCTCCGTCCTTGACCCCGTGAGGGATTAGCTATCCCAACCGGTAGGCCCCGCAATCTTGGGTGAGGGTGGCGGATCGTTAAATGCCCCAACGGTCGGGATGATGACTTGGCACCGCCTCGTCCCGCAAATCGGCACGCCCTCGGCGTGTTCGGCCGTAGCCCTTGATTGCCACTGTTAGGGCAAGGACCGCTTCTGGTGCAAGCCTACCACGACCGGCCCTTAGCCTCAAAGTGCGGTGAGTACAGCCGACATAGTTCACGTGTCCGTGTCTCACACCCTATGTCGCTGACACCGATCCGGAGATTTAGTTAGGCATGGTGGTCGAACTCGGGCGGCTTGCCACTAGACCCGGCACTTCCCGAGTTTGCGGTGAGCATGCGGTGCGCGCTTACGCTCATTACAACGCCACGATCGAGAGCTCCTCGGGATCTTGAGCTAGTGCACCTTTCGTATCGGCAGAGGCGGCCGAGGCCGGGACTTGTTTCCCGTATAGCGCGTTTTAGTGTGTTGTGGTATTTCCTGACTAAGACCACGAGTTGGCATCCGAGGTCCAAGTGTGGACTTAGCTATGTGCTCCGCTCTGTGTTTGTACTCATAGCTTGCATACATTCTTCTAGATGATCATGTATGTCGTATTGTACCCCTGGTTGGGGATTCTTCTTGGTAATTCATTACTCACCCTTATTCTCGTGGCTTTCCACGGGTAATCAAGCGGGAGACAGGATGGTCAAGGAGGAGCTGTGATCATGGAATCCTGCTTGTCATCTCGACTATTCTATTTTATTTTATCATGACTCTTCACTTTTTGTTATTTCCACAATGCATGTAGACGGGCACAGAGCCCTGTGATGTTTTCTTACGCTTTATGGATTCCAAAGATATTTGTACTTGTGGATTGTTTTAACGGTTTAAATAAATCTCGATCGCAGTATGTTTTCGTAAATGTATGTTTTGGTTGTTGAATGTTTCGCTTTTACTTGGGATCCGAAATGTATTTTTCATAATGTCTTTTATTTTCACTACATGCATTGGGGTAAAGGCCCATTTAGAGCCCCTTTTTGGGTCGGGTCCTTACTAGCTTGGTATCGAGAGCTCGAGTCACAGATTCTGTAGACTCGACCTTTTGTTGTAGGTCGTTCTCCATGATCATCAAGACTCAAGCTACCATCAGTGCACGCCTAGATTTATTGTTTTAGAAATGAAAAGGGTTAAGAATTTACAATACCTATCATCTAGTGTATGCCTTGTTTGGTGTTGTGGAATGGTGACAGTGTGTTTTGATTCGTTGTTGGTTTGGATGTAGATCGCCAAAGATGCTACCACCCGCATCGGAGAGGAGGTTCGAGAGCGGTCGAGGTATCGAGTCGGATCGACATCGCAGGACATCGTCCCAAGTCCGACATCGATGGCATTCCACCAAAGCTCCTCTCCTGCTACGCCTAGAGCGGGCGTTGAGGCGATCGAGCGCCGTGAGATCGCTTCCCGGAGCAGAGTTTGCCGAGTCTATGAGGGCTTTTATGGTCGCATGTTGAGTGACCAGAGGGCGAGACCCAAGCCTTGTTGGCGCTGGGCGGAAGAGTCCCGAGCCCAGATCGAGCAAACACTCGATTGGTTCAAAGAGAGCTCGGAGCACCTCCACTCCACAGAGCAAGTAGCCCAGAGGCGATATATGGCGAGGGTGCCGAGGAATTGGGTAGGTGGTCAAGGATTTTGTGAAGTGGAAGCCCGAGAAGTTTGATGCCACCGGTGATGCGTTAGCGGCAGCCTGTGGATTGCCCATCCGAGTACACACCTTCCCGATCATGGTGTGCCCCGATATTCGTGAGGCCGAGATGTGCGGCTCATGTGCTAGGAGGCACAATGAGATGGTGGTGGGAGTCCACCTTGAGCGAGAGACCAGCGGGGTCTCCACCCGCTACTTGGGAGTTCTTCAAGGCCGAGTTCAAGGTGAAGTTCATCGGTGATGAGGCTCGGGAGAAGATGGTGGAGCTCTTCCGAACCCGAAGCGGGGTTCGATTCCATTGAGGAATATGAGCGCAAGTTCTCGTGAGTATGGATATTTTGCTCCTCGCTTGATTGCCACCCAGAGTCAAGATTCGGAAGTTCATATCCGGATTGAGGCGGTGTTTCCCAGATGTCGTGGCTCGTGCCCCCGACACTTATGCTAGGGCTGTCCAGCTAGCCACGATCTATAATGGGAAGTATCCTCACGAGCGGGTTGTTGCCGCTCTGCTCAGGCATCTGTCCCAAAGAAATTGGGGCGTAAGAGAAAGTTTGACTTTTCGGGAGGCGCTGCCGCGCCAAGGCGCTTCGAAGCAGAGATCGTGGAGAGCTCCACCGCTTCAGCCCGACAAAAGCAGGAGGACCCGAGCGCTTTCCGCTTGTGCTACTTGTGGGAAAGTCCACGCGAGAGCTTGTCACCTGACCTAGATTGTGCTTCCGTTGTGGTAGAGAGGGTCACATGGCCCGTTTTTTGTGATCACCAACTATGGCGGCTCGGCACAAGCCACAGCAGCGAGGTCGAGTGTTTGCTACGACCCGTCAGAGGCCGAGCGTCACGGATGCCACCGTGGGCGTGTACGCTTCTTGTTTTAGATCACTGCGCATTTGTCTTGTTTGATTCTCGGTTCCACGCATTCTTTTGTATCCGTGTTGTTTGGTCGAGCATGCTAAGTTGAGGCTAGAGCCTCTAGGTTTCGAAGTTATCTGCTGCAACTCCTTCGGGAGTTGATATGTTGGCTAGAGATAAGATTAGGGATGGCCGGATCGAGATATCCGAGAGTTGCTAGTGGCTACGCTCATAGTTCCGCCCTATGAGCGGTTTTGATGTGATTCTTGGTATGGAGTGGTTAGTCGCTAACCACGCGTTGATTGACCGCCACCGGAAAGAAGTAGTGTTCAGCGCCGTGTCGTGCCACTTTAAGTTTCGTGGAGTCCAGGTGGAGTTTGCCCGCCGATGGTGTCACCGTGAAAGCTCGTCGCTTGCTAGCTCATGGAGCTTGGGGCTATCTAGCCAAGTTGTTCGGGAAGAGCCGCCTCGCCGTCTCGCTTGATCAAAGCCGGCCGTGCGGGAGTTCGCGGATGTGTTTCTGAGGAGTTACCGGGTTGCCCCCAAAGAGAGAGGTTGACTTCATTATTGAGCTCGAGCCGGACCCTCCCTATCTCGAAGGCTCCGTGATCGCATGGCACCAGTGAGTTAAAGGAATCAAGATTCATTCTGCGGGAGATGTTAGACCGAGGGTTCATCCGCCCAAGTGTGTCCCCGTGGGGAGCACCGATTCTGCTTGTGAAAAAGAAGGATGGTTCTATGCGCTTATGTATTGATTACCGCGAGCTTAATAAGGTGACAAAGAAGAACAAGTATCCGCTGTCCCGTATCGATGATTTGTTCGATCGCCTTCGTGGAGCTTCAGTGTTCTCCAAGATAGATCCGAGATCCGGTTACCATCGATTGCGGATCGTGATGCCGACATTCCTAAGACAAACTTTCGTGTCCGATATGGTCACTATGAGTTTGTGGTCATGTCGTTTGGATTGACCAATGCCCCACCGCGTTCATGGACATGATGGATAGGGTGTTCAAATCATTTTTGGGCGACTTCGTCATCGTGTTCATTGACGATATTCTCGATTTATTCGAGGTCTAAAGAAGACCATGCAGAGCATTTGAGGCGAGTATTGGTAGCTTTGAGGAAAACCACTTTATGCGAAGTTTTCCAAATGTGACTTCACGGTTGGAACAGTGGCCTTCCTAGGCCACGAGTTTCGAGAGATGGTATAGCCGTGGATCCCGCGAAGATTGAGGCCGTGAGTTCATGGGCCAAGCCGACTTCAGCTGATTCTTGAGATTCGCAGCTTTTCCGGGTTTGGCGAGTTACTACCGCGGTTCGTCAAGGACTTCTCTCATTTAGCCTCGCCCCTTACTCGTCCGACGAGGAAGGGTGTCGAGTTTGTTTGGGACAAAGAGTGTGAGAGAGAGCTTTGCCGTGCTCAAGCGCAGCTTTGACTTCAAGACTGATGTTGGCATCCGGAGGGGACAGTGGTTTCGTGGTCTCTGATGATGCTTCCAAGTTTGGATTAGGTTGTGTGTTGATGCAAAGACGGGAAGGTCATTGCCTATGCTTCCCGTCACCGGCCGTATGAGCAGAACTACCCGACTCATGATATGGAGTTGGCGCAGTGGTGTTTGCAATCAAGATTTGGAGGCATTACCGCATGCGGTGAGCGGATTCGAGATGTTTACCGATCACCGAGCCTCAAGTATCTGCTTTACTCGTAAGGAGTTGAATATGAGGCGCAGGAGATGGTTAGAGCTGGTAAAGGATTATGATCGCGAGATTTTGTACCATCCGGTAAAGCCAATGTAGTGGCCGATGCTTTGAGCGAAAAGACGCCGCACTCTGCGGCGTTGTTGAGTTCCCAGCCAGTTTGCGAGAGAGTTCGAGCGGGCCGAGGTTGCGATGTTGTTGGGAGAGGTTACCGCTGTGTAGCTCGATTTGATCTGCTCACCGTCCGATTCGGCAATGGATTATAGGCGACGGTTGGGTGACCCCGCACTTAAGAGATTGGTTGAGTCAGATCATGGCGACGGTGACTTTGACTTTGTGTATTCACCAGATGTGGGTTGACTTATAGGGGCCGGTTGTGTGTTCCGACATTGCAGTTTTGCGAGCCGAGTTGCTCTCTGAGGCCCACTGTTCCCCTTTTGCTTGGCACCCTGGGGTACCAAGATGTATCAGACCTTAAGCGCACTTTCTCGTGGATGGGGATGAAGAGAGATGTGGTAGAGTTTGTCACCAGGTGTCTCACTTGTCGCCAAGTGAAGGCACCCAGCAGAGGCCACTGGTTTGTTGCGTGCCCATCGAGTGTACCCAAAGGAAATGGGAAGAGATCTCTATGGACTTTATATCCGGTTTGCCAAGGACTCCGAGGAAGTTCTCTCGCATTTGGGTGATAGTCGACCGCTTGACCAAGAGCGCACACTTCATTCCCTGACGAGACACTTATACCGTGGAGCAAAGGCGCGCACTGCTTTTGGAGCAGATCATCCGTTATCATGGTGTACCGGTGAGGATTGTGTCCGATCGTGACTCGCGATTCACTTCTCGTTTCGAGAGCGCTCGTATGGTTTGGGCACGAGTGCGCTTTCAAGACTGACTTTTCACCCTCGAGACGGATGGTCGACCGAGAGAGTGAATCGATTCTCGAGGATATGTTGAGAGCTTGTGTGTTGGATTTCCGGAAAGTTGGGACCATGTCTGCATTTCTGATGGAGTTTGCCTATAACAACAGCTTACGATCGGCGGTCTGGATGGCTCCATTCGAGGCATTGTATGGTAAGCGTTGCTCGGTCCCCGTGTTTCGGGAAGAGGTTGGTGATAGACAGTTTTGGGTCCCGAAGTTACTGCAGCTTGACCAATGGTGCGCAGCGTAAGATTAGAGCTCGTATGTTGACCGCTCGAGCGGCAGAAGAGTTACGCCGATGTTCGGCGTCGAGATTTGGAGTTTGAGGTTGGTCAGCATGTGTTCCTTAAGGTTGCTCCGATGCGAGGTGTTCTGAGGTTTGGTAAGCGTGGGAAGTTGAGTCCCCGATTTGTTGGTCCGTTTGAGATCCTAGAGAGGATTGGCAGAGTTGCTTACCGGTTAGCCCTACCTCCGTCTACTATCGCGGTGCATAGTGTTTTTCATGTATCGATGTTGAGGCAAGATGTGCCTGACCCGCCGCACATTGTGGACTTTGAGCCTTTGCAACCGAATGAGGATTTGAACTTCGAGGAAAAGCCGGTAAGGATCCTTGCCTTTGAGACCAAGACGTTGCGTGTCGCGAGATTCGCTTTGGTAAAGGTTCGATGGAGGAGTCGGGATTCGAGGAAGCCACTTGGGAGCGGGAAGACGAGATGAGGTTGCATTACCCTGAGTCAAGTTTGTCTTAAGGACTTTCGAGGACGAAAGTCATAAAAAGGAGGGAATATTGTAACGACCTGTGTTTTTCTTCCCGGTCTTCCGTATGCCCTAGGGGTAATTTGGTAATTTGGTCGGGCCGTCGTGGTCGTTTGTGTCTTTTCGATTACTAAAATTATTGGATGGTTTTATGTAGGTTTTGGAGGGGTTTGTGGTTTGGTTTGAGCAAGGGTTGTTGCAAAAGTAAAAATAAAGGAATTTGTCTTTGCAATGGATTTGAACCCGGGTCTCTGGGAAGCTTGTAGGAGGTGTGCCATTTGAGCCATTAGGTGCTCTTGTTACTCTTTCTGCATCACATCTTAGTTAACCTTGGATTTTGGAGTTTTGGTGCATTTGGTTAAATGAAATAGAAATAGGTTATTTCATCTCCTTCTCCAAAACATCTCTTGGCCGCCCAAGCTCTCCATCTCCATAGCCTTGCCGATTCTTCATCCTTGCATCTCCTTGGGATCGATCATCATCATTTCCGGGTAAGTCTTCATCCTCTTCATCTCCTCATTTGGTTTTGATGCTGGCCGAAGGTAAGTGGTAGAGTGTTGTGGGTGTTTGTGTTGTTTGCAGCCAGCCGAGAGAAGCAGCCGTCGTCGCACGCCCAGATCTGTTGGAGCAGCCCCTACCGCGCACGCCAAAGCCGGACAAAGAGCTTTCGCGAGATCCACCGCCGCACTCTCCTCGCACACCATCGCTCTCGGATCGCCCCTGCTCGCTCGCCGCCGCCCAGATCTGTCCCAAAGAAATTTTGCCGCTCGCCGCCCAGCCTGAATCGCCCGATCGCTCGCGACGCCAGAGGTCTCGCGCCGCCTTCGCCCGAGACGCTCGCCGCGCGCGCTCCTTGCCGAATCGCTCGCCGCGCGCCTCCGTCGACGCTTCGCTGCGCGCGCGCATCCTCGCCGAGCCGCTCGCCGTGTCCGCGATCGCGACGCCAGCCGCCAGCGCGCTTTCGTCGAGCGCTGCACGCGCGCGCGTCGCTGCTGCCGCGTGCGTGCCAGCAGCGCAGCCAGCGTCGTCGTCCTTGCCGCGGCGCCAGCTGACCCCAAGCTCTTGTCGTCGCGCCACGTGAGTTCCCCGAGCCGAGCTTGTCTGTCTATTGTTGTTTAGATACTTTAGATGCTTTGATTATTGTTGGTTTGCTAGGTTCCCGCCGCTAGCTCGGGATTGTTCCGCAGCCTTAGGATTTGTGTGTAGAAGTCTTCCACCAAAGTAAGGATTTCTTACCGGGTTGTGTGGACCTGCGGTATATTTGTGATTGTTGTTTTGTATGCCTGTGTATGATTACTAGCATGTTTATCTCTAGGTGCTCTGTTTCAATTCCTGATCGCATGATCTCTTGTATTGTTTCTCATGTTAGCCCATGCTAGGTTGTTCTATTCTAGCATGTTCGATATCCGTTCTTGCTTCGTAGTATCATGCTAGGTTCTTTGTATCCGATGAGCACGTATTGGACCGCATCGATTGAATCGTTATTATTGTTAAGTTTTAGAATTGAGGTAGATAGAATCATCCGCCGGATGCATAAAGTATCTTGCATCTATGGCAAGGACGTTCGAGACGATTCTCCGCCCTTGACCCCGTGAGGGATTAGCTATCCCAACCGGTAGGCCCCGCAATCTTGGGTGAGGGTGGCGATCATTAAATGCCCCAACGGTCGGGATGATGACTTGGCACCGCCTGCGTCCCGCGGCCGCACGCACGTCCTCGGCGTGTTCGGCCGTAGCCCTTGATTGCCACTGTTAGGGCAAGGACCGCTTCTCGGTGCAAGCCTACCACGACCGGTTCCTTAGCCTCAAAGCGGTGGTACAGTGACATAGTTCACGTGTCCGTGTCTCACACCCCTATGTCGCTGACACCGATCCGTAGATTTAGTTAGGCATGGTGGATCGAACTCGGCAACTTGCCACTAGACCCGGCACTTCCGAGTTTGCGGTAGCATGCGGTCGCGCGCTACGCTCATTACAAATACATCGAGAGCTCCTCGGGATCTTGAGCTAGTGCACCTTTCGTATCGACAGGCAGGCGGCCGAGGCCGGACTTGTTTCCGTATATAGCGCTTTTTTAGTGTGTTGTGGTATTTCCGACTAAGACCCCGAGTTGGCATCCGAGGTCCAAGTGTGGACTTAGCTATGTGCTCCGCTCTGTGTTTGTACTCATAGCTTGCATACATTCTTCTAGATGATCATGTATGTCGTATTGTACCCCGGTTGGGGATTCTTACTGGGTAATTCATTACTCACCCTTATTCTGTGGCTTTCCACGAGTAATCAAGGCGGGAGACAGGATGGTCAAGGAGGAGCCGTGATCATGGAATCTCTTTGTCATCTCTCGACTATTCTATTTTATTTTATCATGACTCTTCACTTTTTGTTATTTCCCTGAATGCATGTAGACGGGCACAGAGCCCCGTGGATGTTTTCTTACGTTTTATGGATTCCAAAGATATTTGTACTTGTGGATTGTTTTAACGGTTTAAATAAATCTCTGATCAGAGTATGTTTTCAGAAATGTATGTTTTGGTTGTTGAATGTTTCTGTTTTTACTTGGGATCCGAAATGTATTTTTCATAATGTCTTTTATTTTCACTACATGCATTGGGGTAAAGGCCCATTTAGAGCCCCTTTTTGGGTCGGGTCTTTACAATGTTCGTGACATGTTTACATCCCGTTAGTTCCATGTTAGGCTTTCCTATCTTGATAGAACCATGCTGCCTATTGTATGCTGCTAGATCCAAGTTACGGTTAGATGTGTGATGTATAGTATAGAGGGCCGTAGAGGTAACTAGTTTGGGGTCCCGCTCGGGCAAGACCCGATGGACATCTGGAGGTGTAAGGCCCTACGGGCATCCTAGGTGTGTAAGGCCCACTAGGCATCACTGATTCTGGAGGTGTAAGGCCCTACGGGCATCCTAGGTGTGTAAGGCCCACTGGGCATCACTGAGTTTGGAGGTGTAAGGCCCTATGGGCATCCTAGGTGTGTAAGGCCCACTGGGCATCACTGATACTGAAGGTGTAAGGCCCGATGGGCATCCTAAGTGTGTAAGGCCCCACTGGGCATCACTGCGTCCTAGGTTGTGTAAGGCCCGAAGGGCATCCAAATGTAGAACCTAGGAGAGGCTATAGACGGAAGCCCTTGGATAGGCTCGCCCTAGAAGTAGCTCATAGCCTAAGCCAGCCGTTCGTGCTCTAAGTCTTTGTATGGTTGCCTGTCCGTGTGCTAAATGAGATGATTTCGTATTGTACCCCGATTGGGGATTCTTACTGAGTAACTTGTTGCTCACCCTTATTTTCTCGTGGCTTTCCACCGTAACTTGGGACAGAGGTCGGATGGCTAGGAGGAAGCGGCTCGATGATCATGGATAGCTGACTCTGGGTCGCACGTTTCTTTAAATGTTTTCGTTAATGATTTAGCATGTAGTGGGACTTGGGTCCCTAGGAAAAAGCACTCAAACTATTTTATGTTCTCGTACCGTTTTCCTTTGAATTGTTTTAAGAAAGTACTGATCAGTCATTTACCTGTTTTATTTAATTGAAATCATGGTTTTGTTTTAAAAGTGTTTATTGCAAAGCTTTAAACTTCCGACTCTGAATGATGCTTATAATCTTAATCATGCATGCTAAGTATGGACTTTAGGTTAGAGACCATTTTCTTGGGTCGGGTCCTTACAATCAGTCACCAGTTGGTGGTTCGAATTGGATTTCGTTAAGGATTGTAGGCAACCAGTGGGGTTCGCAGGTCTCTTGCGAAGTAAGAGTAGACCGTTTTGTTTCAAAACACAGGAGGTTCGGTTGTTTGGTCAAGCATGGTGAAGGGTCGAGGTTGTTTGATAACAACTATGAGCATTCGTAGAAGTTACTGTGGAGCGTGGCGTTGAGTTTTAGAGCTTGTGACTCGTCCCACGAGTTTGCTAAGAGTAGCACCGCAGAGAGGCGCTCCGAGTTGGGTTAGCGAGGATAAGTGAGCCCTAGAGTCGTAAGACCGTTTGAGAATTGGTGCGAATCGGAGGATGTGGCTCATCGCTGAGTTATCGCATGTTTTCTTCAAGCTCGATGTTAGTTCGGGCTTTAGGTTGAGATAGTTGGTGGCGCACTTTGTATCTGTTGGGCTTGGAGCGTTTGGGACCCCAAAAGGGTTCGGTTTCAAAGAAAGATTTGTGTTATCTTAATCGGGAGCTTGGTTGGTTAAGAATCGGTGGAGTTTCATAGAGTTGTTTTTCGTCTTAGGACTTTCGAGGACGAAAGTCTTAAAAGGAGGGAGTATTGTAACGGCCCGATTTTCTATTTCTGCTACCTGTGTGATTTCGGGTCATTATTCGGATGTTCGGATGGGCCGTTAGAGCTATTTTAACCCTTAGGGGCATTTTGGTATTTTGCTCCCTACGAGAGGTTGAGGATTTTCGTGGCTTGAGGGTCATTTCGGCCTTCGTTGAGACTTGATTAATGTTGGTTGCAAGACCCAAGGAGTTTGGGTTAGTTGATTAGAAGTTCGAGACATTCCGGTTGATAGCAAAATTAATTGGAATTTAATTGGTCCCATTGAGATTTGAACCCTTGCCCTAATGGTGAAATTGGAGTTTTTAGAAAAAGAAGATTAAGTTAAAAGAAAAGAATTTCTTTAGCCGGACCCATGAGAGAAAGCCTTGGGAAGGGATTTTAGACCCATTTAAATTAGGAAAAGGAAAAGAAATCCTATTCTCCTTGTTTTGGAAAAATCTCTCTCTCTCTCTCTCTCTCTCTAGCCGACCTCACCAAGAAACCCTAGCCGCCTAGCTAGCCGCACTTCGGCCCTACTTTCACTCAGCGCACGACCGCAGCCAGCAACTCATTGCCAGCCGCAGCGCACGGCAGCCCAGCACCACGCCCGAGACGCCCAGAGCGCCTACCTCATCGCCCATGCCAGCGCGCCCGGTCAGATCGCCTCGCCCAGCCAAGCGTCGCTCCGTTCCGCACGAGCCGCGCCCCGAGACGCGTCGCGCCGCTCCGCTTGCTGCCGCCAGACGCGTCGCCATACTGTCCTCGCGCAGACCGACGTCCCGCCTTGCCGCGCGCCGAGCAGCGCAGCGCCCAGCCTCGCCAGCGCGGCGCCCAGCCCAGCGCCCAGCGCCCTGCGCCACGCTGCCAAGCGCCAGTCCGTGGCTTGCTGCTGCCGAGACGAGACGTGCCTTCTCGGTTGGTAAATTCCCGAGCCTCCACCCTTTGACTTCCCGATTTTAGATGTCTTTGTTTATTAATTAGGATATTTTATTACTTGCTTAGGTTGCTCTGGGTTCGCTTAAAAGCTCGAGGGTCGTTATTTGATTCGGGATAGTTAACCTCCACTTATTTCCGTGTAAGGATTCTTACCCGGTTGTGTGGACCTGCGCGAATAGTTGATAGCACGCTGACATCAGTAATTATATGAGTTTCTAGTGATAGGTTACATGTTTTCTTTTGATTCATGTTCTTGACATGTTTACATCCCGTTAGTTCCATGTTAGGCTTTCCTATCTTGATAGAACCGTGCTGCCATTTGTATGCTGCAAGATCCAAGTTACGGTTAGATGTGCGATGTATAGTATAGAGGACCGTCGAGGCAACTAGTTTGGGGTCCCGCTCGGGCAAGACCCGATGGACATCTGGAGGTGTAAGGCCCTATGGGCATCCTAGGTGTGTAAGGCCCACTGGGCATCACTGAATCTGGAGGTGTAAGGCCCTATGGGCATCCTAGGTGTGTAAGGCCCACTGGGCATCACTGATTCTGGAGGTGTAAGGCCCTATGGGCATCCTAGGTGTGTAAGGCCCACTGGGCATCACTGATTCTGGAGGTGTAAGGCCCTATGGGCATCCTAGGTGTGTAAGGCCCACGGGGCATCACTGATTCTCGAGGTGTAAGGCCCTATGGGCATCCTAGGTGTGTAAGGCCCACTGGGCATCACTGATTCTGGAGGTGTAAGGCCCTATGGGCATCCTAGGTGTGTAAGGCCCACTGGGCATCACTGATACTGAAGGTGTAAGGCCCGATGGGCATCCTAAGTGTGTAAGGCCCCACTGGGCATCACTGTGTCCTAAGTATGTAAGGCCCCACTGGGCATCACTGTGTCCTAGGTTGTGTAAGGCCCGAAGGGCATCCAAATGTAGGACCTAGGAGAGGCTATAGACGGAAGCCCTTGAGTAGGCTCGCCTTTGAAGTAGCTCATAGCCTACACCAACCGTGCTCGCTCTAAGTCTTTGTATGGTTGCCCGTCCGTGTGCTAAATGAGATGATTTCGTATTGTACCCGATTGGGGATTCTTACCGAGTATGTTTATACTCACCCTTATTTTCTCGTGGTTTTCCACCGGTAACTTGGGGACAGAGGTTTGGATGACTAGGAGGAGGCTCTTTGGATGATCATGGATAGTGACTCACGAGTTGCACGTTCTTTCATTGTGTTTATGATTTAGCATGTAGTGGGACTTGAGTCCCTAGGAAAAATACTCAAAACTATTTGATGATTCTCGTCTCGCTTCCCTTGATTTGTTTTTAAGAAAGAACTGATCGATTATCTACTGCTTATTTTAAATGGAACTATATTTTCCTTGTTTTGAATGTGCTTACTTCAAAGATTTAAATTTCAAACTCTGATTGACGTTTTACATTCCTAATCATGCATGCTAAGTAAGGACTTTAGGATAGCGACCGTTTCTTGGGTCGGGTCTTTACACTGTCCTTGCTTCGTAGAATCATGCTAGGTTCGTTGTATTCTTATTGAGCACGTATTGGATGATATTGCTTGTTTGCTGATTTCTAAGGCAGGTTAGAGTTGCAGGTAGATAGCATCATCCGGGCCGGGTGCATAACGTACCTTGCACCCCGACAGGGACGTATGAGATGGAGCTCCGCCCTGATCCCGTTAGGGAATAGCTAACCCTAACGGCTGGCCCTGCAATCTTGGGTGAGGGTGGCAGACTGTTAAATGCCCCAACGGTCGGGATGATGACTTGGCATTGCCTCGTCCCCGGCAGCCGGCATGTCCTCAGCATGTTTGGCAGTAGCCCCTGATTGCCACCTGTTAAGGTAAGGACGGCTTCCTGGTGTAAGCCTACCACGACCCGCCTTTTAGCCCAGTGCGGTGGTTCAGCCGACATAGTTTACGTGTCCAGGTCTCACACCCCTATGTCAGTGACACCGATCCAAAGAATTAGTTAGGCGTGGTGACTGGACATGGGCAGCTTGCCTCTAGACCCGGCACCCCCCATGGTCTGCAGTAGCACGCGGTGCATGTTTACGCTCATTACAGCGCCGACCGGAGAGCTCCTCGGGATCTTGAGCTAGTGTACCTTTCATCGACAGTAGACAGGCTGAGGCCGAGACTTGTTTCTCGTATAGGGCGACTTGTGTGATGTGTTGTGTGGTGATTTATTTCCGGACTAAGACCCTGAGTTGGCATCCGAGGCCCAAGTGTGGGCTAAGCTATGTGCTCTATTCTGTGTTTATATTCATAGCTTGCATATCTTTCTGCTAGATGACCATGTGTATCGTATTGTACCCCGGTTGGGGATTCTTACTGAGTAATTCGTTACTCACCCTTATTATGTGGTTTTCCACAGGTAACCATGGTGCGAGACAGGATGGTTGGAGGAGGAGCTGTGATCATGGAACCCGTTGTTCAACTCTGAGTCTTATGTTTATGTTTATGATTTAAATGTCCTCTGAATGCATGTAGTTGGGCACGGAGCCCTAGGGTGTTTTCTGAATGTATTTCCGGATTCTAGCATTGTTGTAAAGCTTGTATGTTTTAAATAAATCTCTTATCAGGAGTATGTTTTGGAATTGTATTGTCTTGGAACAGGTGCTTGGAAACAGGGGGTGTTTCAGAATTTATGTTGATTTTTAAATGGATGTTTTCATGTTTTAGTTTTACTTAGAATCCAAACACCATCTTGCAAATTTTCTCAGAGATTTGAATGCATGCATTGAGGTGACGGCCTATTTTATGCCCCTTTCGGCCTGGTCTTTACAGCTTGGTATCGAGCTCGTAGTCATAGATTATGTAGATCGACCTTTCGTTGTAGGTCGTTTTTCCATGATCATCAAGACTCGGCATCATCAGTACGCCTAAGTTTACTATTTGTTGTTGAAAAAGGTTAAGAATTTACAATACCTGTCATCTAGTGTATGCCTTGTGTACTGTTGTGTAGCGGAGACGAGCAGGTTCTGACTCGTTGTTGGTTTGGGCTTAGTGAACCATCATGCCAACTTTCCCGTAGTGCGAGCAGTTTGTTTAGCAGCTTGTTGAGGTATCCAGATAGATTCGGATGCCCCGGGACATCGCTCCGCAGGGAGGCGAGCTTAGACTCCGCTGGCCATTTGTGGCCCGATTTGTCGCTTTTCCCAGTGAGAGGGTGGAGGTGCTTCGTGCAGATCGCCAGTATGTTGATTGCACCCAGAGGAGCAGGACGCTTGGCATGTCCGACCGAGGAGTTGGACCGATCGTGTTGATGTTGAGGCCGCGTCCAGGGTTGTTAGGCCCGCATGCCAGATTTGGCCCCGGCAGTTGAGTTGCCTAGAGGAGGGGGTAGAGGCTAGCAGCGCCTCAGAGTGAGACTCCTTGAGAAGAGTGTGCTCCAGCCATGAGAGATTTGATGGCAGGTCTTTAGCTATCAGAGAGCGGAGACCCCTGTGCGCAGCTTTGTAGCGCGTAGTGAGGAGTTCCGGCACAGATAGCCCAAATGACAGAGTTTGTTTCAAATTTTTCCCCAAAGAGCTCTTGTAGCCCCCTGAGGTTCCCGGGAGGGCATGATCAGCAGGTTTATTCAGATGAGTTTGTTGGCGTTGATGGAGCCGCCCAGTTTGGCAAATGGATGCCTGTAGAGCTCGATGTTTTAGTAAGTCCTACTGCTAGTAGTAAAGTAGTTGGCCAGGTTTGAGTTTAGCATCCGTGTGTGGGATGCCCTGCTGTTCAGAGGCCGAGGTGTGCCGATCCTGTGTTGTTTAGTTCATCAGATGGTGGTGGAAGTCCCTTGTAAGAGGTGGACTAGCAGAGTCTCCACCAGTCGCCCGATTGATTGGCAAGTTGTCGTGTTAGTGGCTTGAGGCAGATGAAGGGTCATCTTTGCCCCCATGCGAGCCTGCTGTTGTTTAACAGCCCAGCTTCCTCAGATGTGGATTTGGTAGTAGTAGCACTTGAGGTGCATTGGTTGGTGTGCCACTTTGGCACTAAGTCTAGTTCAGGCTTGAGTTTGGCTTGGGCATAGCAGATGATTCTATGCCGTTCGGAGTTCAGCGTACTCCTTTAGCCTTGGATCTGTTTATGGCAGTTGCACCCGTTTAGGTCGTGCCAGAGGGCTAGTTGAGTGGTAGTCGATGGACTACAAGCGAAAGGATGCTCGAGAGGAGCCGAGCTCTTCCCGGTGTTTCGGAGGTTGAGTAAGTCGCCAGATTGGTTGGTAAGTGTTGGTGCGCTTGAGCCTCGCGCTAGTGTTAAGGCCAAGAGTTTTCTTGTGGTTGGTAGTACGGTCCAACTACCTTCGAGTGCCTATATCCGAGGAGAGTTGAGCATCGTAGATGCGAGTTTGGTCCAAAGCAGAGGGACTCGAGTTGGATGCTCATGAGATGAGCCGATGCCTATGAGGCGAGTTGGATGCCATGATTCGAGTTGGAACTTTTGGTGTTTCTTCGGTTGGAGTTCGATTGGAAACCCGAACAAGAGCGATGGTAGCAAAGCCGCGCGATTTACGATCGCTTTGGCTAAGAATGTTGTTTGGATCCTTTCCTTGGGTAGAAGCCTTCTTTGAGAGGCTGATGTTTGAGTAGGAGGACGACGCATTCGGTAGCGTTTTGGATCCTCTTGGTTCCCAAGGAATTGGAGTTGGCCTGCATGGTTGAGATGCTGGAGAGAGTTGTGCCTATTCAGGCATTTGGCTGTTAGCTCGTTTGTCGGCCGTATGTGTCGGAGGGTGATCGGAGGATCCCTAGGTTTTGGAGAGCCTCTCCAAAGCTCGGTCGAGCCCGTAGTGAGTTTCAGCTTGGCAAGCTGGAGCCGTGTAGTTTGTAGCCTCGGTTGAGTTGCTAGCGATCTTGGTAGACTAGCTAGCTAGTGTTTGTTTGGAGTAAAGTCCGGATTGGTTCCGGTGAGGTGGCAAGTTGATGCTTGGTGTTGACCAAGGTGTGGTTTGGAGCTACTAGTGATTTGCTTTGCTCGTGGGACGAATGGTTCGTGCCCAGTTGGTTGTTTTCCTGCTTTCGTGATGTCGAGTTGCCCCGCTTTGGCTTTTGGAGGTTCATCTAAGATGGACCCTGTTGTTGCCCCGTGAGATGTAGATGTTGTTGCTCTAGTGGAGCAAGACAGGTGAGCGTATGTGGAGCTCTCTCCTTCGGATGTCTGTTTGTAAGAGCCGTTTCCTTCCGGGAGTTGTCGAGTTTCTCCGTAGCCATGAGTCGATGGTATAGGTGCTAGCAAGAAGGAAAAGTTTGTTGGTGCTTGGAAGCGCTTGTTTGTCCGAATAGGTGGACTTTTGGATGGTGTTCTAGAGGCTGCAATAAGGGTTGTTTTGCCTCTTGTGAGTGTTGGCCAAGATTTGGTTCTCTCGTTGTTTCAAGAGCTAGTTCGGTTCTAGCTGGAGAGCTGTAAAGACCCGACCTGAAAACGGTGCTAAACCTAGATCTTTACTCAGCATGCAAGTGAAAAGCATAAAATGACCCAGCTAGGGTCGGTTTGTAAAACTTTTCAAATATAAGAGTGGAAAACACTAAAAACAAAGTAAACATTCAAATTAAAAACAGTGACTGATCAGTACTTTCCTTAAAAACATAAAATAGTTCAAATCATAGTTTTCCCTACGGACCCAAGTCCAACTACATGCTGAAATAAAAAAACGGTAAAATAAGACACGACAGAGTGTCAAGCAGACATCCATGATCCCCAGCCTCCTCCGCTAGCCGCCTCGGTGTTGTCCCAAGTTACCCGTGGAAGAAACCACAATAAGGGTGAGTATAAACATACTCAGTAAGAATCCCCGGCCAGGGTGCGATACGATGCAATCAATCATCTAGCAACCTAGTACACATGCCACAAATATCAACACGGATCTTAGCTCAACGAGCTCACAAGGCAAATCCGAATCCTCGAGAAGTCTCCTACTTCCTACTAATGATTGGCTCTCAAAACCAATCTCGGACATCTCCGAGGTCTTTCTCCTCGGCCAATTGATCACCTCAAAAACCGATCCCAAGGATGTTCGACACCCTCGAGGGTCTTTCTCCCTCGACCAATTGATTAACTATAAAGTCAATCCCAATGGGTGTCCTCAAGGGTCTCTTACCCTCGCTATAACTGACTATCGGAGAGTACCCAAGTCCGGCTCTAAATCGGAAGGAATTGGTGTACTCACGAACATTAGCCCGGGAGCTCTGAACCGGCGACTAACGCGTGTCTTGCGCACCGCACACCGCATGCCGCCGCAACCGGCGTAAATGTGGGGGCCTAGGTACAAACTACGCGGGCCAGTGTGCATGCCTAAGACTCAAAACGGTGTCATCGAACACGAGTGCGAGGCTCTCGGCACTCATCTGTGCGGCTGTACCACCACCGACTGAAGCTAAGAACCGACCAAGGTAGGCTTGCACCGCTAAGGCGGGGTTCCGCTCTAGCAGCTACAAACTAGGCTTATGCCAATGAGGTAGCTAATCCTCACCGGTCGCCGGGGAAGCAAGGTACGTTATGCTTCGCTCTACTCCCGACCGGTGGGGACAAGGTACGTTATGTCCGCTCTCGGCCTCTAGATGATGACAACCCTACTACGCTAGCTAGATTATAGAGTAAACGATTCTGGCTAAACATACATAAGCATCATCAATCATATATAACCTAGCATGCTACTACGAACTTAAAGCGGGAATCTCGGGCATGCTTTGGAAGAACAATCCTAGCATGGCACTAACATGTACAAACAATCAAACATGCTAGCGTGGATGCAATCACAAGTCATCCTATCCACTAATCATGTTCATAAAAGTAAACATGCATAAAAGGCACAATCGTGAAAGCATCGCAGGTCCACACAACCACGGTAAAGAAATCCTTACCGGGAATAAGTGGAAAAAGCTAACACGAGTCAAGCAAGACCCTCGAACTTTAAAACGAACTCGAGCAACCTAGGCATATCAAATAAAAACATCCTAAATAAAAATACAGCAATGACGACTTTAAAATCGAAAAGGAAGAAGGCTCGAGGATTACCACCGAGAGAGGACACGGCTCTCGGCAGTAAGGGGCAGCAAGGGGCGCTGCTGGGCGCTGGGCGCTGAGCTCGGGTGCGCGGCAAGGCGAGCGGATGGGCAGAAGCGAGCGCGCGGCACGACGTCTGGAAGGCGGGGCAGTGCGCGGTCGATCTGCTGCGAAGGCGATGCGCGAGCGAGCGGGCTCGCTGGGTTGGCGCGCGCGCGAAGCGCTCGATCGGCTGGGCGTGACGCTACCGCAGCGACGAGGTCGGGCGCCGGCCGAACGGCGTCGGGCGGTGATGGTCTGCGACGGTGGGGCTTCTGGTCTGCAAGCGCGCGACGATTGGGCGGCGCGAGGCCGAGCGGTTCGGGCGTGTGGCTGCGTGCGCGCAGGGCCGGTGTGCGGGCAGGTGTGGTGCGATGTGGCTGGGGTGGTGCGGCTGGGTGGTGCGCCTGGATGGTGCTCCTGGGTTAGGGTGTTTGGCTCGATTTAGGTGAGAGAGAGAGAGAGAGAGAGAGAGAGAGAGAGAGAGAGAGAGAGAGAGAGAGAGAATGGGGCTATGAGGGGAAAATTAGGGGTTTTCTTGATTTTCCTTCTTTTCCTTATTTTTAAATAGGTTAGGAGACCTAAATTCCCTTCCCAAGGCTTTTCTCTTGCGGGTCCCGGCTAAGCAACCTTCTTTTCTTTTTTTTCCTTTTAATGGAGACCCTTTTCTTAAAATTCCAAATTCACCATTTAGGGCACGGTTCAAATCCCAAAAGATTCAATTAATTTTCCAATTAATTTTGCTATTAACCGGGATGGAAAGCTGGGCCGTTACAAGGGCGTTGCCCTAAGGTCTTGTTTCTAGTCAGTAAGTTTTGGGAGTTGACCCCTCCCTCGGTAGTTGAGCAAGTGCTGTTAGTTTCGGATTGGTGATTCGATTGGTTGAGATTTCCCTTGGGTGTTGCTTCCAAGAGAGTTGGTTGTTGTTGCCTTGGGTTTGAGCAAGTCAGCGAGCGTGTGTGATGTTCGCTGCCCATCAGAGTTTGCTTGCTGGGAAGTCGTTTCCCGTTTGGTAGGAGTCAGCTTAGCTCTTGAGTTGTGTAGTTGATCAGAGTAGCGCAGCCGTCAGCCCAGCGTGAGGGTCCCTGCTTTGTGTTGTTAGCAAGCAAGGTTGTTTGTTCTCGCAAGGGCGGAGGCTAGCCAGTCAGAGTTGAGTTGTTCGGGCAAGTTGTTGGTCCTTTGGGGAGTGAGGGTTTCCTTTCCCCCTAGCCTCTGTGGTGGTTGAGTTGCTCCCTGGATGTCAGCCTCGAGTGTTAGCTTCTGAGGTAGTCTTGCGGAATCGTGTGGCTTAGGATCCGTAAGCTTTGAGGTTGTCGTCATCCGTTTTCCTTGTAAGGTTTCGGGAGTGGAGCTTCTGGTTGGAAGATAAGTTTGGCCTAAGCGAAAAGGAGAAGTCTTTTGAGTAGCCAGTTGGATTTTAAGAGTTGAGAGGTAGCTTGGAGGTGAGTGTCGCTCGTTATAAGTTTGGGTTGAGTTCTGCTGAGCAAGCCCTTCTCGGGCTTTGCTCCTTGTTGTGCGCTCGCAGTTGGAGTAGTAGAGCCGTTTGAGTGGGTTGGCACAGAGGTGCCATGGCTTTGGTTCGTAAAGTCGTTGAGCTGTTTTCCTCAAGGTGTTGTGCCGTAGAGAGCTGCGTGATGGTTTAGTCCTTGCAGCCCGAGTTTTCCTTGAGAGGAATTTTGGTGGTTTCCTTGCCTGGCAGTGTTTTCTTTGGCCAGTTGCTAGTAGATTTGCATGGAAAAGTTTTCTTCCGGCCGTTTGGTTTCTGGAACCTGGAAGGTTCAGTTGTTTGGCCAGTTTGTGTAGGGTTGAGGTTGTTTGTTAACAGCTGTGAGCTCCTAGAGAAGTTTTGCCAGAGCGTGGTGTAAAGTTTCGAGCTTTTGGCCATCCTCGAGTTTCTTTGAGAGTAGCACCGCTTTAGAGTTGGTGCGAGTTGAGGACGTGGTTTGCCGTCTGCTTCCCTTGTAGTAGTTCATGTATGCCCACTGGATGGCATTGTGGCCTTGAGTTTTGAGAACCCAAGAGGGTTTGGTTTTCTGAGAAGGTTGGTGCTGCTTTTAGCCGAGAAGTTCAGTTTGTTTGGTTTCAAATGGAGTTTTTTTCTCGAGTCATTTTTGTCTTAGGACTTTCAAGGACGAAAGTCTTATAAGGAGGGAGTATTGTAATGTACCCGATTTCCTATTCCAGCTTTTTGAGGTGCCTTCTGGTCAAGATTCGGTTGTTTGGTTGGGTTTTAGAGCCGCTTGGACCCTTGGGGGTATTTTGGTCTTTTGGCTCTCCCGGCGCGAAATTTGTGGTCTTCGTGGCTTCGAGGTAGCTTCGCTTTGTCGAGGCTTGTTTGTTGGTGGCTGCGAGTCCCGAGGTGTTTGGGCTAGTCGGTTGGATGCTCGGTTGTGGTTTAGGCTTTGGCAAAGTGATGGTTGGTTGTGTGATTCTTTTGGGATTTGAGCCCGAGCCTTTAGTGTTGCTTTGGGAGTTGGATTTAAGTGAGTTTGATTGATTGGAAAAGATTTCTTTGATCGGGTCTCGGAGGAGGAAGCCGGGAAATGGGATTTTGAGGTTTTAAGTGGATAAGGATGGAAAATGGAATTAAAATCCCATTTTTCCCTTTTATTTCCCATTTTCCTTTTTATTTCCCTTTTTTCTTTTATTTTTTTCCCCAAAATCAATTTTCTCTCTCTCTCTCTCTCTCTCTCTCCCCGAGCCCCCACCTAGCCCAGCCCCTTGGCTCGCCCAGCCCCTCAGCCCGAGCCAGCCTCGCCCAGCCCGAGCCCCTGCTCGCCCGAACTAGCCCAGCCACACGACGCTGCCCGCCCTCGCCAGCCAGTCGCCCGGCCGAGGCCGAGCGCCATCGCCAGCCCGAGCCCAGTCCCTGCTTCGCCCAGCTCGTGTCGCCCGAGCTCGCCCGCCCGATCGTCGTCGCCCGCTCGCTTCTCGCTTCGTCCGTGTCGCCCAGGCCGTCGCGTGTCGTCCGCGCTCGAGTCGCGCGTCCCAGGGCCAGATCGCGCGCCTTCGCCCAGCTGAGCTAGCGCCCGCGCCCGCGCGCCCTTGTGTCACTCGCGTGCCGTTCGCGCGAAGCCCAGCGCCCCTCCGCGCGCAGCTAGCGCCCAGCGCCAGCGCCCAGCTTTCGAGCGGCGCCCGACCACTGCGCCCAGCGCGCTATCTGCGCACACCATCACCGCCTAGCTCGTGGCAAAATGCCTGCTCGTTCAGTGTCCGTCGCTCCTCGTGAGTTGCTCCCGAGCCGAGCCTGCTTTGTTTTATTATATTTGGGCCTTTTGATTGTAATTATTGTTGTTTTTGTTAGGTTCTCGCTAGGTGTAACAGCCCAGTTTTCTATTCCAGTTTTTGAGGTGCCTTTGGGGCAAGATTCAGTTGTTTGGTTGGGTTTTAGAGTCGTTTGGCCCCTTGGGGGTATTTTGGTCTTTTGGCTCTCCGGGCAGGATTTGTGGTTTGGGCTTTGGCAAAGTGATGGTTGGTTGTGTGATTCTTTTGGGATTCGAGCCCGAGCCTTTATTGTTGCTTTGGGAGTTGGATTTAAGTGAGTTTGATTGATTGGAAAAGATTTCTTTGATCGGGGTTCGAAGGAGGAAGCCGGGAAATGGGATTTTGAGGTTTTAAGTGGATAAGGATGGAAAATGGAATTGAAATCCCATTTTTCCCTTTTATTTCCCATTTTTCCTTTTTATTTCCTTTTTTTTTCTTTTATTTTTCCCCCAAAATCAACTTTCTCTCTCCTTCTCTCTCTCTCTCCCCGAGCACACCCCCCACCTAGCCCAAATTTCTAGCCTTGGCTCACCCAAATTTCTGCCCGAGCGACCCTAGCTCACCCAAAGACACGAGCCACCTCGCCACCCGAGCCCTGCCTTGCCAAGTCGCGTCGTAGCCCAGGTCGAGTCGCTAGCCCGAGCGTCGCGCTCCATCGCCAGACCGAGCACGATCCTCGTCGCGCGCCCGTGTCGCCAGTCCGAAGTCGTGCGTCCTCAGGCCGAGCCGCCCGAAGTCGCGTCCTCCCCGCGCGCGTCGCGCGCGCGCGCCCGCGCCGCTGCTGCTGCTCGCCGCGCGCGTTCGCGCCCCAGCCACCGTGTCGGCGGGCCCTCAGCGCCCACCTGCGCCCAGCGCGTCTGTCTCACGCCCATCATCACCGCCCTAGCCGGTGCAAATGCCTGCTCGAGTGTCGTCACGCGCTCGTGAGTTGCTCCTGAGCCGAGCTCTGCTTATTTTAGAGTATTTAGGGCTATTTTATGATTATTTATGTTTTTGTTTGGCTCGATATAGGTTGCTCGGGTTCGATCGCAGCTTAATTTATTGTGTGTTGTTGCCTTCCGACCGTAAGGATTTCTTACCGAGTTGTGTGGGCCTGCGCGATATTGTCATGATTTTGCCTTGCTTATTTGCCGATCGTTATGAGCATGATAATAATAGAGCAGCTTTGATTGATTTCTCGCTAGCATGTTTGCTTGATATTACATGTTAGTGCCATGCTAGGTTTGTTCTGCGCACATGCTTATGATTCCCGCTAAGCTCGTAGTATCATGCTAGGTAGTGTGATTGATGTCGGTCTTTGCTTGCTAGCCGGAATCATTGCTTTTTGCTCAGACTCTTAGATAGAGTTGTAGGGTTTGTCACCATCCGAGGGCCGAGAGCGGACATAACGTATCTTGTCCCCACCGATCGGGAGCAAAGCGAAGCATTGCTTCAGGGGTTGAGAGCGAACATAACGTACTTTGTCCCCAGTGGTCGGATATTGAGCAAAGCATAACATACCTTGCTTTTTCTCCCCCCTCCCGGCAGCCAATGAGACTTAGCTACCTCATTGGCATATGCCTAGTTTGTAGCTTGCTAGAGCGGAACCCTGCCAACGGTGTAAGCCTGCCTTGGCCGGTTCTTAGCTTCAGGTCGGTGGACCAGTGCCGCATGATGAGCGCCGAGGGCCTCGCGCTCTCGTGATCGCGACACCGCTTCCGAGTCTTAGGCATGCGTGCACGCCCGCGTAGTTTGCCCTTAGGCCCCGCATTTACGCCGGTTGCGTAAGAGCATGCGGTGTCGCGCGCACACGCGTTAGTTGCCGGCCTCGGAGAGCTCCCGGGCTAATGTTCGTGAGTACACCATTCCTTCAGTTAGAGCCTGACTTCGGGTACTCTCCCGTAAGTCCAGATTAGTGCAAGGGCAATGAGGCTCTTGAGGACATTCTAGGGATCGATGTATTCCCCCGAGTGACGAGATACCTCGGTGATGTCCGTGATTGACAAGCGTATCCAATCCCAGCTTAGGCGGAAGTAGGAGACTTCCGATGACTCCAGATCTTTCTTTGTAAGCTCGTTGAGCTATGATCCGTGTTGGTAGTCGTTTGCTTGCATGCTTTGGTACTAGATGATTGATTATATCGTATTGTACCCCGGTTGGGGATTCTTCTTGAGTAATTCGTTACTCACCCTTACTTATCTTTCAGAAACCATGGCGCGAGGCGGGATGGTCGAGGAGGAGGAGTCGTGATCATGGAAAACCCGTTGTTCATCTCTCGAGTCTTGTATTTATGTTTTAAATGTCCTCTGAATGCATGTAGTTGGGCACGGAGCCCTAGGTTGTTTTATGAATGTATTTCCGGATTCTAGCATTGTTGTAAATGTTGTAAAGTTGTATGTTTTTAATAAATCTCTGATCAAGAGTAAGTTTTGGAAATGTATTTGTCTTGGAACAGTGCTTGGAAACAGGACGTGTTTCAAGAATTTTGTATTGACTTTTAAATGAACTCTTGCCGGTTTTTGGTTTTTACTTAGAATCCGAAACAACCATCTTGCAAATTCTAGTGTTGATTTGTATGCATGCATTGAGGTAAGGGCCCATTTAGAGCCCCATTCGGGTCGGGTCCTTACACTAGGTAGCTCGGGTTCGATCGCAGCTTAGGTTTCTTGTGTTTAGAGGTCTTCCGGCCAGGTAAGGATTTCTTACCGGAGTTGTGTGGACCCTGCGATATATTATGTGATTGCTGATTGTATGCTTGTTTGTGTTTATTGACATGTTTGGTGATAAGTGCTCTATTCTGAATTCCCGACCGCATGATTTCTGTGTTGTTTCTCATGTTAGTCCATGCTAGGTTGTTTCTTTACGGCATGCTCTCGTTCTGTCCTTGCTTCGTAGAATCATGCTAGGTTCGTTGTATTCTTATTGAGCACGTATTGGATGATATTGCTTGTTTGCCGATTGCTAAGGCGAGTTAGTTAGAGTTGCGGTAGATAGCATCATCCGGGCCGGGTGCATAACGTACCTTTCACCCCGACAGGGACGTATGAGATGGAGCTCCGCCCTGATCCCGTTAGGGAATAGCTAACCCTAACGGCTGGCCCTGCAATCTTGGGTGAGGGTGGCGATCGTTAAAATGCCCCAACGGTCGGGATGATGACTTGGCATTGCCTCGCCCCCGCGATCGGCATGTCCTCGGCATGTTTGGCGGTAGCCCCGATTGCCACTGTTAAGGTAAGGACGGCTTCTGGTGTAAGCCTACCACGACCCTTTCCTTAGCCCCAAAAAGCGGTGGTTCAGCCGACATAGTTTACGTGTCCAGTCTCACACCCCTATGTCGGTGACACCGATCCAAAGAATTAGTTAGGCGTGGTGGACTGGACATGGGCGGCTTGCCTCTACACCCGACACCCCCATGGTGCTGCAGAGAGCACGCGGTGCATGTTTACGCTCATTACAAATGGCGCCCATTGGAGAGCTCCTCGGGATCTTGAGCTAGTGTACCTTTCGTGCCGACAAAGAGACAGTGGAGGCCGGACTTGTTTCTCGTATAGGGCGACTTGTGTGATGTGTTGTGTGGTGATTTATTTCCTGACTAAGACCCTGAGTTGGCATCCGAGGCCCAAGTGTGGGCTAAGCTATGTGCTCTATTCTGTGTTTATATTCATAGCTTGCATATCTTTCGCTAGATGACCATGTGTATCGTGATTGTACCCGCTGGGGATTCTTCTTGAGTAATTCGTTACTCACCCTTATTATGTGGTTTTCCACAGGTAACCATGGTGCGAGACAGGATGGCTGGAGGAGGAGCTGTGATCATGGAACCCGTTGTTCAACTCTGAGTCTTATGTTTATGTTTATGATTTAAATGTCCTCTGAATGCATGTAGTTGGGCACGGAGCCCTAGGGTGTTTTCTGAATGTATTTCCGGATTCTAGCATTGTTGTAACGCTTGTATGTTTTAAATAAATCTCTGATCAGAGTATGTTTTGGAAATGTATTTGTCTTGGAACAGGTGCTTGGAAACAGGGACAGGTTTCAGGAATTTATGTTGATTTTTAAATGGATGTTTTCATGTTTTAGTTTTACTTAGAATCCAAACACCATCTTGCAAATTTTCTGTAGATTTGAATGCATGCATTGAGGTGACGACCTATTTTATGCCCCTTTCGGGTCGGGTCGTTACATCTCAACAACAACACGATCAGTCCAACTCCTCGATTGGACATACCAAACGTCCCTGCTCCTCAATGTAATCAACAACTGGCGGTCTACACAAGCATAAAAACTAGTCCACGCTGGGGCTGTCACTGCCCAACAAGGGTAACACATGTATACTAGATGCAACATTGTAATTCTTAACCCTTAACCTTAAACTTACGGACATACCGATGGTCAGTCAGAGTGTCGATGATCATGGAAAACAACCTACAATCAGCAGTCGGTCTACGAAACCTATAACTCGAGCTCGATACCAATCAGTAAGACCGACCCAAAGAAACGGTCTCTATCCTAAAGTTCTTACTTAGCATGCATGATTAGGAATGTAAAACGTCATTCAGAGCTTGAAATTTAAAACTTTGCAGTAGACATATTTAAAACAAATCCATTATTCCAATTAAATAAAAACAAGTAAACGACTGATCAGTACTTTCTTAAAACAAATCAAGGGAAACGGTATGAGAATCATCAAATAGTTTTTTGAGTATTTTTCCTAGGGACTCAAGTCCCACTACATGCTAAATCATAAACACAATAAAAGAACGCGTGCAACTCAGTCACTATCCATGATCATCCAAAGAAATTTCCTCCTCCTAGCCATCCACCTCTCCCCCCAAGTTTCTGGTGGAAAACCACGAGAAAATAAGGGTGAGCAACGAGTTACTCAGTAAGAATCCCCAACCGGCGTACAATACAAAAACATCTCATTTAGCACACGGACATGCAACCATACAATGACTTAGAGCGGGCACGGTTGGTGTAGGCTATGAGCTACTTCAAAGGCAAGTCTACTCAAGGGCTTCCGTCTCTGACCTCTCCTAGGTCCTACATTTGGATGCCCTTCGGCCTTACACAACCTAGGACACGGTGATGCCCAGTGGGGCCTTACACACTTAGGACACAGTGATGCCCAAAGGGCCTTACACACTTAGGATACAATGATGCCCGGTGGGGCCTTACACACTTAGGATACAAAGTGATGCCCAAAGTGGGGCCTTACACACTTAGGATGCCCATCGGGCCTACACCTTCAATGATCGGTGATGCCCAAAGGGCCTTACACACCTAGGATGCCCATAGGGCCTTACACCTCCGTAGAATCGTGATGCCCAGTGGGCCTTACACACCTAGGATGCCCATAGGGCCTTACACCTCGAGAATCGGTGATGCCCAAAGGGGCCTTACACACCTAGGATGCCCATAGGGCCTTACACCTCCGATGTCCATCGGGTCTTGCCCTGAGCGGGACCCCAAACTAGTTGCCTCTACGGTCCTCTATACTATACATCACACATCTAACTGTAGTAACTTGGGTCTAGCAAAGATACAAATGGCGGCATGGTTCTATCAAGATAGGAAAGCCTAACATGGAATTAACGGGATGTAAACATGTCACGAACATGAATCAAAAGAAAACATGAAACCTATCACTAGAAACTCATATAATTACAAAGATCGTCAGTGTGCTATCAACTATTCGCAGGTCCACACAACCCCGGGTAAGAATCCTTACCTGGAAATAAGTGGAGGTTAACTATCCCGAATCAAAAAAACGACCCTCGAGCTTTTAAGCGAAACCGAGCAACCTAAGCATTTTAAAAGCATCCTAAATAAATATACAAAGAGCCAAGCAGCCTTAAAAATCTAAAAGGGATAGGTTCGGGAATTACCAACCGAGAAGGCACGGGGTCTCGGCAGCAAGGGGGCAGTTTTGGGCGCTGCTGGTGCGGCTGGGGCGCTGGCGCTGGGCGCTAACGGGCGCTGCTGGGCGCGCTGGAGCGGCAGGGGACGGGCGCTGGCGCTGGGCTTCGCGCGGACTGCGATAGGGCGCAGGCGCGCTGGCGGGCGGATGCGGACGAAGCGGCACGGCACGCAGACGCGACGGCTGGGGCGCGGCGCGCGCGGGGCGACGCGCGCGCGCGCGCGCAGGCGGCGCGCTCGGTGGGCGACTGGTCGGGGCGGCGCAGGCGTCTCGGGACGACTCTGGTCGGTCTGTCGTGTCGGGCGCGCTGGTCTCGGCGGTGCGGTGCGAGTACCTGGCGCTGAGCCTGTGCGCTGGCTGACGGCTGGTCGCTGGTGCGCTGGCTGTGGCACTGGTGCTCTGCGCTCTGGCCGAGCAGGCGGTGAGCGGGGTGCGGCTAGGGCGGCTAGGGTTTCTTGGTGAGGTCGGCTAGGAGAGAGAGAGAGAGAGAGAGAGAGAGAGAGAGATTGCAAAACAAGGGGAAAAGGGATTTTCTTGATTTTCTTTCCTTTTTCCCTAATTAAATAGGTCTAAAATCCCTTCCCAAGGCTTCCTCCTTCGAGACCCGGCTGAAACGACTTTCCTCCTAAATAAAACTCATTTAAACCAAGTTTTCCACTTCACCATCCAGGGCAAGGGTTCAAAACTCAAAGGGAAAACAGTTAAATAATAATTAATTTTTGCCATTATCCAAAATGCTCCCAAACTTCTAAACAACTAGCCCAAACTCCTTGGGTCTTGCAACCAACAACAATCAAGCCTCGACGAAGGCAGGAAGGACCCTGAGTCCTGAAAATCAACATAACCCTGACCGGGGGCAAAAAGACCAAAATACCCCTAAGGGTTAAAATAGCTCTAACGGCCCATCCGAACATCCGAATAATGACCCGAAATCACCTGGGTAACCGAAATAGAAAACTGGGCCGTTACACCTGATGGGCATCCTAGGTGTGTAAGTCCCTGATGGGCATCACTAAGTCTGGAGTTGTAAGACCCTGATGGGCATCCTAGGTGTGTAAGGCCTCATTGGGCATCACTGATTCTGGAGGTGTAAGGCCCCGATGGGCATCCTAGGTGTGTAAGGCCCCACTGGGCATCAATGATTCTAGAGGTGTAAGGCCCCGATGGGCATCCTAGGTGTGTAAGGCCCCATTGGGCATCACTGATTCTGGAGGTGTAAGGCCCCGATGGGCATCCTAGGTGTGTAAGGCCCCACTGGGCATCACTGAGTCCTAGGTGTGTAAGGCCCCACTGGGCATCACTGAGTCCTAGGTTGTGTAAGGCCCGAAGGGCATCCAAGTGTAGAACCTAGGATAGGCTGTAGATGAAAGCCCATGAATAGGCTCGCTCTAGAAGTTGCTCATAGCCTAACTCAACAGTTTTGCTCTAAGTCATTGTTTTATTTGCATGTATACTAGGGTGCTAGATGACTGATGTATCGTATTGTACCCCGGTTCGGGATTCTTACTGAGTATGTTTATACTCACCCTTATTTCTGTGGTTTTTCCACCAGGTAACTTGGGACAGCTCCAGGACGGCTAGCGGAGGGAGCTGTTTGATCATGGGGGCTGCCGACACTCTGTCGTTTATTGTTTGCATTTATTTATTCAGCATGTAGATGGACAGGAGTCCTAGGGGAATGATGTTAAAGTTGTTTAAACTGTTTTGAATGTTCTTTTATAAATACTGGCCAGGCTTATTTTACCTTGATTGGATTTGCTTTATGAAAATTGTTGGATATGTTTTAAGTGTTCCCCGTTTCCAAATGTTTTGAAAAAGTTTTAAATATGAGCACTAAACCGCTTGTTGAAATATTTAACTTGCATGCTGAGTGAGGACCTAGGTTTAGGACCGTATTCCAGGTCGGGTCCTTACAACCCCCGTCTTTATCAGCGGTGCATAATGTGTTCCACGTTTCGATGCTGAGAAAGTACGTGGCAGACCCGTCGCATGTGCTAGAGCATGAGCCCTTAGAGTTGAGTAAAGATTTATCCTTCGAGGAGAAGCCCGTGCAGATCTTGGCTCGTGAACGCAAGGTTTTGCGCAACCGAGAGATAAGCTTAGTGAAGGTTCTATGGAGACATCAGAGGGCAGAGGAAGCGACGTGGGAGCTAGAGGATGAGATGAGGACTCATTACCCGAGTCGCTCAGTCTTAGGACTTTCGGGGACGAAAGTCTTTTAAGGAGGGAGTATTGTAACGACCCAGTTTTCCATTCCGGTTTCCCAGGTACTCTCGGTTCAGTATTGGGGCAATTGGTTGGGCCGTTAGAGCTTTTTAACCCTTAGGGGTATTTTGGTCTTTTGCTCCCCGTTCAGAGGTTGAGGATTTCCAGGACTTCAGGGTCATCTCGGCCTTCATTGAGACTTGATTGATGTTAGTTGCAAGACTCAAGAAGTTTGGGTTAGTTGTTTAGGAGTTCGGAGGCATTCCGGTTAATGGCAAAATTAATTGGTCCCATTGAGATTTGAACCCTTGCCCTAATGGTGAAATTGGAGTTTTTAGAAAAGGAGTTTTAATTAAAAAGAAAAAGGGTTGCTTCAGCTGGGACCCGTAGGAGGAAGCCTTGGGAAGGGAATTTAGGTCTCCTAACCAATTTAAAATAGGAAAAAGAAGGAAAATAGGGAAAACCCTCTTTGCTTCCCTTGGTAGCCGCAATCTCTCTCTCTCTCCTAAAACCGAGCCACCCCCAGCCACACGGCACCACACCAGCCCGCACAGCCAGCCATTGCGCAGCACCAGACCGCACCGCCCAGGCCGCCCGCACCTGGCCGCTCAACCCCTTGCCTCGCTCAGCCGCCGCACGCCTGCACCGCCGACGTCTCTTGCTGCCGCCCAACGCCGCACCGCACCAAGCCACACCCAGCAGACCGGACGCTCGCTCGCGCGCTGTCCTTGCAAGCCCCCTCGCTCGCGCGTCGTCTCCGCAGCCCGATTGCCCGCACGTTCCCTCGCCGTCCAGGCACCTTGCCGCGCGCCCGCTCCAGTGCGTCCGCTTGCCTTGATGTGCGCCCGAGCCGGCGCCCAGCGCCAGCGTCCTTGCCGCACCAGCAGCGCCCAAACCTGCCCCTTGCTGCCGAGAGCCCGTATCCTCTCGGTTGGTAATTCTCGAGCCTTTTCCCTTTTAGATTTTTAAGCTGCTGGCTGCTGTATATTTATTTAATATGCTTTTATTATGCCTAGGTTGCTCGGGTTCGTTATAAAGCTCGAGGGTCTTATTTGATTCGTGATAGCTAATTTCCACTTGTTTCCAGGTAAGGATTTCTTACCGTGGTTGTGTGGACCCTGCGATGCTCTCTTGATTGTACCTTATATGCATGTTTACTTCTATGAACATGATTAGTGGATAGGACAGCTTGTGTTTGCATTCTTGCTAGCATGTTTGCCTGTTTGTACATGTTAGTGCCATGCTAGGATTGTTCTTCCAGCATGCTTGAGATTCATGCTTTAAGTTCGTAGTATCGTGCTAGGTTATGTGTGATTGATGTTGATATGTATGTCTAGCCAGGAATCAGTTATTTTGTACTTTTAGCTAGTATAGTAGAGTTTGTCATCATCCGTGAGGCCGAGCGCGACATAACGTACTTTGTCCCCACCGGTCGGGAGTAGAGCGAAGCATAACGTACATTGCTTCCCCGGCAAATGCGATGTGGATTAGCTACCACATCGGCATAAGCCTAGTTTGTAGCCTACTAGAGCGGAACCACGCCAGCAATGCAAGCTGCCTTGGCCGGTTCTTAGCTTCGTGTCGGTGGTACAGTGCCGCACAGATGAGTGCCGAGGGCCTCGCACTAGTGTGTTCATGACACACACTTCCGAGTCTTAGGCATGCGTGCACGCCCGCGTAGTTTGTACTTAGGCCCCACATTTACGCCGGTTGCGATGAGCATGCGGTGTGCGCGCGCCACGCCAGCGTTAGTCGCTGTTCGGAGAGCTCCCAGGGCTAATGTTCGTGAGTACACCAAAGCCTTCCGCTTTAGAGCCGGACTTGGTACTCTCCCGATAGTCCAGATTTATAGCGAGGGTAAGAGGCCCTTGAGGACACCCATTGGGATTGGCTCTTGAGCTAATCAATTGGTCGAGGGAGAAAGACCCTCGAGGGTGTCGGACATCTTTGGGATCGGTTTTTGAGCTGATCAATTGGCCGAGGGAGAAAGACCCTCGGAGGTGTCCCGGGATTGGTTATGAGAACCAATCATTAGGTCGGAGGTAGGAGACTCCGAGGACTCCAGATTTGCCTTGTGAGCTTGTTGAGCTGAGATCCTTGTTGATAACTGTTCGCATGTGTACTAGTGTAACGACCCAACCCGGAAGGGTTCTAACTAGGCCGTTACCTCAATGCATGCATTCAAATCTACAGAAAATTCGCAAGATGGTGTTCGGATTCTAAGTAGAACTAAAACATAAAACATCCATTTAAAAATCAACTTAATTTCCTGAAACTTGTCCCTGTTTCCAAGCACCTGTTCCAAGACAAATACATTTACAAAACTTACTCTGATCAGAGATTTATTTAAAACATACAAACTTTACAACAATGCTAGAATCCGGAAATACATTCAGAAAACACCCTAGGGCTCCGTGCCCAACTACATGCATTCAGAGAACATTTAAAACATGAACATAAACATAAGACTCAGAGTTGAACAACGGGTTTCCATGATCACATCTACTCCTCCAGCCATCCTGTCTCGCACCATGGTTACCTGTGGAAAAACCACAAAAATAAGGGCGAGTAACGAATTACTCAGTAAGAATCCCCAACCGGGGTACAATACGATATAATCAGTCATCTAGTACCAAAGCATGCAAGCAAACAGCTACCAACACAGATCATGGCTCAACGAACTCATAAAACAAGATCTGGAGTCATCGGAAGTCTCTTTCTTCCTGCCTAACTGGGATTGGATACACTGACCAATCCTGGAAATCACTGAGGTATCTGTCACTCGGGGGGAATACACTGATCCCTTGAATGTCCTCAAGGGCCTCCTTGCCTTTGCACTAAACTGGACTTACGGGAGAGTACCCGAAGTCAGGCTCTAACGGAAAGAATGGTGTACTCACGACATTAGACAGGGGGAGCTCTCCGAACCGGCAACTAACGCGTGTGCGCGCACACCGCATGCTCTCTGCAACCGGCGTAAATGCGGGGGCCTAAGGGCAAACTACGCGGGCCAGGTGCACATGCCTATGACTCGGAAGCGGTGTCACTGATCACAGTAGCGTGAGGCCCTCGGCGCTCATCTGTGCAGCCTGATCCACCGACCTGAAGCTAAGAATCGGCCAAGGCAGGCTTACACCGTTGGCAGGGTTCCGCTCTAGCAGGCTACAAACTAGGCATAGGCCAATGAGGTAGCTAAGTCTCATTAGCTGCCGGGAGGGGGGAGAAAAAGCAAGGTATGTTATGCTTTGCTCAATATCCGACCACTGGGGACAAAGTACGTTATGTCCGCTCTCAACCCCTGAAGCAATGCTTCGCTTTACTCCCGACCGGTGGGGACAAGATACGTTATGTCCGCTCTCAGCTTCTAGATGATGACAAACCCTACAACTCTATCTAAGAGTATAGAGTAAAAAAGCAATGATTCCTGGCTAGCAAACAATGACCGACATCAATCACATTTACCTAGCATGATACTACGAGCTTAAGCAGGAATCATAAGCATGCTGGCAGAACAAACCTAGCATGGCACTAACATGTAAAATCAAGCAAACATGCTAGCAGAAATCAATCAAAGCTGATCTATTACTATCATGCTCATAACAGTCAGCAAACAAGCAAGGCATAATAATGAAAATATCGCAGGGCCCACACAACTCCGGTAAGAAATCCTTACCTGGTCGGAAGGCAACAACACACAATAAAATAACTGCGATCGAACCCGAGCAACCTATATCGAGCCAAACAAACACATCAATAATCATAAAATAGCCCTAAATACAATAAAATAAACAGGGCTCGGCTCGGGAGCAACTCACTAGGCGCGGCTGACACGCGAAAGAGCTGGTTGCACGGGCTAGGCAGCCAAAGGGGCTGTCTAGGCGCGCTGGGGCCGCAGGGGGCTCGCTGGGGCACGCTGGCACGGGCGCTGGGGCGCTGTCTCGGCGCTAGGCTGCCCGCAGATAGGCGCGCGGGCAACACACGAGCGACACAGGGCGCGCGGGAGCGGGCTCTAGCTCGGCTGGGCGCTAGCGAAGCGGCGCGGCTCGGCAAGCTACAGGGCAAGGGCGCGGGGACGCACGATCTGGCGCTGGGACGCGCGACTCGAGCTGTGCTCGGCGCTGGGCGACGCGGCTCGAGGTTGGGCGACTCGAGGGCGGACGAACACGAGCTGGGCGAGCTCGGGCAACACAAGCAGAGGCTGTGCGACGCTGGGCTGGGCGAGGGCGGGTGGGCTGGCTGGGTTGGGCGACCAAAAGGAGGCTCGGGCTAGGGGGCTCGGGGAGAGAGAGAGAGAGAGAGAGAGAGAGAGAGAGAGAGAGAGAGAGAGAAATGGATTTTGGGGAAAAATAAAAGAAAAATGAAAAATAAAAGGAAATAAAAGGGATTTTATCCAATTTTCCATCCTTATCCACATTTTATCCAATTAAAACCTTAAAATCCCATTTCCCTGCTTCCTCCTCCGAGACCCGACCGAAGCAATCTTTTCCAACAAATAAAACTCACTTAAATCCAACTCCCAAAGCAACACTAAGGGCCCGGGCTCGAATCCCAAAGGAAGCACACAACCAACCATCACTTTGCCAAAGCCCAAACCACAACCGAGCATCCAACCGACTAGCCCAAACACCACGGGACTCGCAGCCAACAACAAACAAGCCTCGACAAAGGCAGGAGCTTCCTCGAAGCCCTGAAAACCACAAATCCTGCCCGAGGAGCCAAAAGACCAAAATACCCTCAAGGGTCCAAACGGCTCTAAAACCCAACCAAACAATCGAATCTTGACCCGAAAGCACCTCGAAAACTGGAATAGGAAACTGGGCTGTTACAATACTCCCTCCTTTTAAGACTTTCGTCCTCGAAAGTCCTAAGACAAAACAGCTCCAGGAAAACTCCACTGATCAAGCCAACTGAACTTCTCGGCCAACAACACCAACCTTCTTCGAAAACAAAACCCTCTTGGGTTCTCAAAAACTCAAGGCCACAATGCCATCCATACTGGGCATACACTGAACTCCAAAGGGAATAAACGGCAAACCACATCCTCTACTCGCACCAACTCTCAAACGGTGCTACTCTCAGCAAACTCGAGGACGGGCCACAAGTTATGAAACTCAACGCCACGCACTGGCGAACTCCTCTGGAAGCTCACAGCTGTTAACAAACAGCCTCAACCCAACAACAAACTGGCCAAACAACTGAACCTCCCAGGTTCCAGAAACCAAAAGGCCAACAAACAGCATCCTCTCAACGGCCAAAAGCAAACTTTTCCATGCAAACCTACTAGCAACTGGCGAAAGAAAATACTGCCAGGCTAGGAAACCACCAAAATTCCTCTCAAGGAATGTAACAGCCCGGTTTTTAGCTAAATGTAAAATAAGGTTTCCTTTTATATTTTTTAGTTTGGGAGGAGCTGTTGGAAGGACTCGAACCCTTGTCCTAAAAAGGGGTTTGGAAGCTTGGGTTTAAATAAGGAAAATAAACGCATCACCGGGCTCGAAGGGGAGTCTTGGGAAGGTCATATGAGATTCCCAAGTCTATTTAAGTTAAGGAAGGGAATTATATTTAAAGAAAAAGAAAAGAGAAAATAAGGACAAAAGAAAGAACCCAAAACCCTAGACTTCTCCTTCACCCTCGCCCAAGCCGCCCCACACCGCCGCCGTGCCTCGCCCACGCCGCCCAACGCCTCGCTGCCGCCCCCACAACATCGCACGCCCGCCGACCATCGCCGCAGACCGCACCGAGCCACCGCCACCCAGGATCGCGTCGGCGGCCAGCTCGCCCACCGCCGCAAATGGCCCAGCCTCCCACTCCGCACCAGTCGCCCAGCGCACCGGCCGTGTAGCCGCCTCCGCGCCCGCACGACACCACCCCAGCGCCATTGCCGCGCCCGACGCTCAGACCGCGACCGCCGCGTCTGCGTGCCGCGTGCCGCTTCGTCGTCGCGTCGCCACCCCAGCGCGCTGCGCTAGTCCCCGCGCGCAGCGCAGCCAGCGCCAGCGCTCGTCCCTCCGCGCCAGCGCCCGCCCAGCAGCGCCATAATAGCGCCAGTCACCGCGCGCGCGCGCCGCCTAGCGCCTAGCGGCGCTGTCGCTTGCTGCGCTGCTGCGCGAGACGAGTGCCTTCTCGGTTGGTAAATTCCCGAGCCTCCACCCTATGGACTTCCCCGCTTTTAGATGTTTGTTTATTAATTAGGATGTTTTATTACTTGTTTAGGTTGCTCGAGTTCGCTTAAAAGCTCGAGGGTCGTTATTTGATTCGGGATAATTAACCTCCACTTATTTCCGTAAGGATTCTTACCCGGGGTTGTGTGGACCTCGCGAATAGTTGATAGCACAGCGATTCATCAGAATTATATGAGTTTCTAGTGATAGTTTTCATGTTTTCTTTTGATTCATGTTCGTGACATGTTTACATCCCGTTAAGTTCCATGTTAGGCTTTCCTATCTTGATAGAACCATGCTACCTATTGTATGCTGCTAGATTCAAGTTACGGTTAGATGTGTGATGTATAGTATAGAGGGCCGTAGAGGTAACTAGTTTGGGGTCCCGCTCGGGCAAGACCCGATGGACATCTGAAGGTGTAAGGCCCGATGGGCATCCTAAGTGTGTAAGGCCCCACTGGGCATCACTGAGTCTGGAGGTGTAAGGCCCTACGGGCATCCTAGGTGTGTAAGGCCCACTGGGCATCACTGATTCTGGAGGTGTAAGGCCCTATGGGCATCCTAGGTGTGTAAGGCCCACTGGGCATCACTAATACTGAAGGTGTAAGGCCCGATGGGCATCCTAAGTGTGTAAGGCCCCACAGGGCATCACTGTGTCCTAAGTGTGTAAGGCCCCACTGGGCATCACTGAGTCCTAGAGTGTGTAAGGCCTCACTGGGCATCACTGAGTCCTAGATTGTGTAAGGGCCGAAGGGCATCCAAGCGTAGGACCTAGGAGTGACTGTTGATGGGAGCCCTTGAATAGGCTCGCCCTAGAAGTAGCTCATAGCCTAAGCCAGCCGTTCGTGCTCTAAGTCTTTGTATGGTTGCCTGTCCGTGTGCTAAATGAGATGATTTCGTATTGTACCCCGATTGGGGATTCTTACTGAGTAACTTGTTGCTCACCCTTATTTTCTGTGGCTTTCCACCAGGTAACTTGGGACAGAGGCTGGATGGCTAGGAGGAAGCGGCTCGATGATCATGGATAGCCGACTGGTCGCGCGCGTTTCTTTAAATGTTTTCCTTAATGATTTAGCATGTAGTGGGACTTGGGTCCCTAGGAAAAAGCACTCAAACTATTTTATGTTCTCGCACCGTTTTCCTTTGAATTGTTTTAAGAAAGTACTGATCAGTCATTTACCTGTTTTATTTAATTGAAATCATGGTTTTGTTTTAAAAGTGTTTATTGCAAAGCTTTAAACTTCCGACTCTGAATGATGTTTATATTCTTAATCATGCATGCTAAGTATGGACTTTAGGTTAGAGACCGTTTCTTGGGTCGGTCTTTACTGATTGGTATCGAGCCCGAGTTATAGGTTCGTAGGACCGACTGCGAGCTTGTAGGTTGTTTTCCATGATCATCAGCGCTCCGCCAGCCATCAGGTATGTCCGTAAGTTTAAAGTTAAGGGTTAAGAATTACAATACCGGTTGCACCTTGCATGTACATGACTTGTTGTTGTAGAGCAGGGAAGACGTGTTCTCGACCCATTGTTGGTTTGGTCAGAGATTTTCGGTATGCCGATCACTCGTAGAGGGCGGGGAGGCTCGAGGCCGACCACCCAGGCATTCGTGATCGATTCTCGACACCGGGGACCTCGTCCCAAACCGATCTTGAGGTTAGGCCACCATCGTGCCCTTTCAACCGTGTTGCCCGAGAGGGTGTAGGGGCAAGCGAGTCTCGAGAGGCCGCACCGAGCCGCTTTAGTGGAATCTATGAGGGCTCTTATGGTTGGGTTGCTAGCCGACCGGAGGGCCGACTGAGAGCTGAAAACGCAAGCTTGGTTAGCCGCTCGGAGAGGAGGAGTCCTGCGCGTTCGACATCAAACAATCGACCGAGTTGGTTCAAAGAGAGAGGATCTGCAGCGCCACCAAGACCGCCAGACTCCGCAGAGCCAATTGTGAATGAGGCCGTTATGGCGGAAGGTGCCGAGGATCTAGGCAAGTGGTGAAGGATTTTGTGAAATGGAAGACGGAGAAGTTTAGTGCCCACTGGGAACCATTGGTAGCCGCCACGTGGATTGCTTGAGTTAGAATATACGTTTATGGTAATGGAGTGTCTCGAGGTGCAATGAGCTCGATGTGCGACTCACGTATTAGCCAGTGCTAACTAAGTGGTGGTGGGATTCCACCTTAAGTGAGAGACCGGTTGGGTCTCCACCGCCACTTGGGAGTTCTTCAAGGCCGAGTTCAAGACAAAATTTATCGTGAAGAAGCCCAAGAGAAGATGATTGAGCTGTTTTCAAACCTTAAGCGAGGGTCCGACTCGATCGAGGTGTACGAGAAGAAGTTCTCAGAGTATGGATACTTCGCGCCACGATTGATTTCTACCCCGAATCAAGATCGGAAGTTTATTATGGGTTTGAGACAGGAGTGTCTCGGGATGTTAGGGCACAGTGCCCTGAAACTTTTGCCAAGACAAAGATAAATTGGCAACGATTTATGATGGGAAGTATCCTCCGAGCGAGTTGTTAGTACCGTAGAGTGTCTAAGGCCCCAGTACTCGGGCGAGAGCGCAAGTTTGACTCGAGGAGCAATGTCCGGGGCGGTCGGCGCCCGTGGTTCTTATCTGGCGCAGAGACCAAGATCGAGACCAGAATCGGGATCACCCTCGCCAACAGGCGTAGGGAGGCCGCCACCAGTGTTGTAGATCTGCGGGAGCAAAGATTGGGGACCCCGTGGTGGTAACCCTAGGGCTTGTTTCAATTGTGGAAAGGAAGGGCATCGGGCCCAAGATCGCACCTGTAGGCAAGCGGTGGTGGCACAACCAGCTTCAAAGAGCGGGGAAGAGTATATGCTACGACTCGCCAGAGGTCGAGAGAGAGCCGGACCAGCGATGGCGTGTGCGCTCCTAGTTCTTGATCACCTCGCCTTTGTTTTGTTTGATTCGGGTTCCACCCATTCGTTTGTTTCTCTTTGCTTTTCTTGAGCTTGCTTGCATGAATTTAGAGCCTCTAGGTTTTGAGTTGTGCTGTCGCTACTCCCTGGGAACTAGTATCTTTGGCTAGCAGAAAGGTAAGGGAGGGACGGATCTGACATGTATCCGACTGCACTCTGCAGTTACCCTCATTGTGTTAGCTATGAGCGGTTTTGATGTGATCCTCGGCATGGATTGGTTAGTGATAACCACGCTATGATTGACTGTCGTTGTAAGGAGGTGGTGTTCAGCCGCCGGTAGGCCTACCTTTAAATTTCGGGGCACCCGAGTGGGGTGTGTCCGCCGTGATTTCGGCGATTAAAGCTCACCGTTTGTTAGCTCGAGGAGCTTGGGGTTTCTTAGCTAAGTTGGTCGGGGAGAACCGTGACCCACTATCTCATCGAGCAGTGCCCATAGTGCAAGAGTTTGCGATGTTTTTCCGAGGAGTTGCCCGGCTGCCGCCAAGAGGGAGGTGGACTTCTCAATAGAGCTTGAGCCGGGACTCGCCCTATCTCGAAAGCTCCTTATCGCATGGCGCCAAAGCAGAGCCGAAAGAGTTAAAAGAACAGTGCATGGAGATGCTTGACAGAGGATTTATTAGGCCGAGTGTGTCCTCGTGGGAGCACCCGTGGTTGCTTTGTTAAGAAAAAGGATGGCTCGATGCGCCTATGCATCGATTACGGAACCGAACAAGGTAACCATTAAGAACAAGTACCACGCCTCGTATCGATGACTGTTTGACCACCTCCGGGAGCTTGTGTGTTTTCAAAGATTGACTTGAGGTCGGGCTACCACCAGTTGAGGATTCGGGATGCGAGATATTCCCAAGACAAATGCTCGTGTCAAGGTATGGGCATTATGAGTTCGTAGTCATGTCGTTCGGACCGAAATGCCCCACCGCATTCATGGACATGATGGACAGAGTGTTCAAGGCGTTCTTGGACCGCTTTGTCATCGTGTTCATAGATGACATTCTTGTGTACTCTAAGTCTAAGGAGGACCATGCCTCGCACCTAAAGGCGATTTTGGCGACCTTGCGCGAGAACAAGCTCTACGCGAAGTTCTCAAAGTGTGACTTTTGGCTCGAGGAGGTAGCATTTCGGGACACGTTGTGTCTAAGGAGGGAGTGGCAGTGGACCCTTCAAGGTAGAGGCCGTTAGTTCGTGGGCGGACCGACGATCGTGGACGGAGATTCGTAGCTTCCGGTCCGCCGATATTACCGACGCCGTTCAAAAATTTTCCGCTATAGCCGCCCCGCTTACTCGATTGACGAGGAAGGGTGTTGATTTCGTTTGGGATAGGAAGTGCGATGAGAGTTTTGCTAAGCTAAAGAGCGCTTTGACGTCCGCCCGTTGTTGGCGGTCCAGGAGGGTACTGGGGTTTCGTGGTGTACGATGATGCCAAAGAAGTTTGGTTTGGGATGCGTTACGATGCAACACGGTAAGGTGATAGCGTGCGCTTCGAGCGATTGAAACCGCACGAGCGCGTAATTACTCGACTCATGATATGGAGTTGGCGTGATCGCCTCTTTGCACTTAAGATTTGGAGGCACTACTTGTATGGGGAGAAGATTCAGATTTTCTCGGATCACCAAAGCCTCAAGTATTTCTTCACTCGTAAGGACCTCGAACATGAGGCGAGAGAAGGTGGTTGGAGCTCGTGAAGGATTACGATCGTGAGATCTTGTATCACCCTGGAAAAGCAAATGTTGTGGCCGATGCACTAAGTAGAAAGGCCTCGCATCTGGCAACATTGGCAAACCCCAAGAGTATTATCAGGAAGGATCTCGAGAGGGCGAAAATAGCAGTGTTGTTAGGGGATGTTACCGCCAGGGTAGCTCAGTTGACCATCCAGCCTTCGATAAGGCAAAGGATTATCGACACCACCGTGAAAGATCCTAAGTTAAAAAGTTTGTATGAGAGGGTTCAGGTGATGGTGACTTCGACTTTGTGATACTTGCGGATGGGGTCCGAGATATAAAGGTCGGTGTGTGTGTTCCAAATGCTGCCTGTTCGCACAGAGTTATTGACCGAGGCTCACACCTCGCCTTTTTCTTGGCACCTAGGGGTAACAAGATGTACCAAGATCTTAAACAGACTTTTTGGTGGATGGGGATGAAGAGGAGATTGCCCAGTTCGTTAGTCGGTGTCTCACCACAACAGTGAAGGCGCCAGCAGGCTGCCAGGTTTGTTGCAACCGCTCGGTGCCACACAAGGGAAGTGGGAGGAGATCACCATGGATTTTATCTCGGTTTGCCTGGACTCCTAGAGGATATGCACAGATTTGGGTGGTCGTTGATAGGTTGACTAAGAGTGCCCATTTCATTCCGGCGGGATAAACTACACCGTGGAGCAATGGGCACAACTGCTCCTTGAGCAGATAGTGAGGTACCACGGAGTGCCGCTTACAATTATCTCCGATCGGGATTCCCGCTTTTACATCACGGTTTTGGAAGGCCCTTCAGCGAGTTTGGGCACAGAGTGCAACTACAAAGACCTGACCTTCCACCCACAGCACCGATGGCCGACCGAGCGGTAAATCGATCTTAGAGGATATGTTGCGAGCTGCGTGTTGGATTTCCCCGCGATTGGGACCAAGATTTGTACTTGATGGAGTTTGCCTACAACAACAGCTTTTGATCGACCATTCGATGGCACCGCTTGAGGCGTTGTATGGTAAGCGCCGCAGATCCCCGCCTTACGGGAAGAGGTTGGTGACCGGCAGTGTTAGGCCCGAGTTGCTTCACCGACCAATGAGGCCATCCGTAAAAAATCGAGCTCGTATCTTGACCGCCCAAAGCAGCGGAAGAGCTACGCCGATGTTAGGCGTAGGGAGCCGAGTTTGAGGTTGGCCAAATGTTTTCCTCAAGGTAGCTCCGTCGCGAGGGGTCCCGAGGTTCGGTAAAAGGGGAAATCGAGCCCGGTGTTTGTTGGACCTTTCGAGGTCCTTGAGAGGATTGGGGTTGTGGCCTATCGGTTAGCATTGCCGCCGTCCCTTGGCTGCGGTGCATAGTGTGTTCCACGTTTCGATGCTCCGCCGGATGTGGCGATCCTTCGCACGTCATAGATTTTGAGCCTTTACAGTTGAACCATGACCTGAGCTTTGAGGAGAAACCCATAAGGATCCTGGCATTTGAGAAAAAGGTTTTGAGGAACCGGGCCATTGACCTAGTGAAAGTGCAAAGGCGGAATCGGGGAGTTGAGGAAGCTACTTGGGAGTTGGAAGGGAGATGAGGAGGAGTTACCTAGAGTTGTTTTAGGAGCGACGACTTCCGGGGACGGAGTCTTCTAAGGAGGGAGTATTGTAATGACCCTTTTTTAGCTAAATGTAAAATAAGGTTTCCTTTTATATTTTTAGTTTGGGAGGAGTCATTGGAAGGACTCGACCCTTGGCCTAAAAAGGGGTTTGGAAGCTTGGGTTTAAATAAGGAAAATAAACGCGTCACAATGGGGCTCGAAGGGGAGTCTTGGGAAGGTCATATGAGATTCCCAAGTCTATTTAAGTTAAGGAAGGGAATTATATTTAAAGAAAAAGAAAAGAGAAAATAAGGACAAAAGAAAGAACCCAAAACCCTAGTGTAAGAACCCGACCCAAAACATGGTCCTAAACCTGGGTTCTCACTCAGCATGCAAGTTAAATATGATAACAAGCGGTTTAGAGCTCATATTTAAAAACCTTTCAAAACATATGAGAAGGGGGAGCCCTTAAAACATAACCAACAATTTTTATTTAAAACAATCCAACAAAGTAAAACAACCTGGCCAGTGTTTAATAAAATGTACAATACAATTTAAGCAACGTTTTAAACAATGTTCCCCTAGGACTCCTGTCCATCTACATGCTGAATAAACAATGCAATAATAAAAGACAGAGTGCCGGCGGTTCCCCATGATCAATCACTCCTCTCCGCTAGCCCTCCCGGTGTTGTCCCAAGTTACCCGAAAGATAAATAAGGGTGAGTATAAACATACTCAAGAAGAATCCCCAACCGGGGTACAATACGATGCATCAGTCATCTAACCACCTCAACATGCAAGCAAACAGCTATCAACACAGATCATAGCTCAACGAGCTCATAAAACAAGATCTGGAAACATCGGAAGTCTCTTACTTCCGGAATCATCGGAAGTCTCCTACTTCCGGCCTAATGATTGGTTCTCATAACCAATCCCGGGACATCTCCGAGGGTCTTTCTCCCTCGGCCAATTGATCAGCCCAAAAACCGATCCCAAGATGTCCGACACCCTCGAGGGTCTTTCTCCCTCGACCAATCGATTAGCTCAAAAGCCAATCCCAATGGGTGTCCTCAAGGGCCTCTTACCCTCGCTAACAATCTGGACTATCGGAGAGTACCCGCATGCGCTCTAAAGCGAAGGAACCGTGTACTCACGAACATTTGCCCGGGAGCTCTCCGAACCGGCGACTAACGCTGCGTGTCGCGACACCGCATGCTCATCTCGCAACCGGGCGTAAATGCGGGGCCTAAGGGCAAACTACGCGGGTCGTACGCATGCCTAAAGACTCGGAGCGCGTGTCACCGAACACGAGGTCACGAGGCCCTCGGCACTCATCTGCGGCACTGTACCACCGACTGAAGCTAAGAACCGCCAAGGCGTGCTTGCACCGCTTGGCGGGGTTCCGCTCTAGCAGCTACAAACTAGGCTTATGCCGATGTGGTAGCTAAATCCACATCGGTGCACCGGGGAAGCAATGTACATTATGCTTCGCTCTACTCCCGACCGGTGGGGACAAAGTACGTTATGTCCGCTCTCCCTCGGATGATGACAAACCCTACTACGCTATCTAAGAATACCGAGTAAATCAATGATTCCCGGTTAGCGAGCAATGACCGACATCAATCACGTTTACCTAGCATGATACTACAACTTAAACAGAATCACAAGCATGCCGGAAGAACAAACCTAGCATGGCACTAACATGTAAAATCAACAAACATGCTAGCAAGAGATCAAACAAAGTCGCCTATCACTATCATGCTCATAACAATCAAAGAAACATACAAGGCACAATCGAGATATATCGCAGGGTCCACACAACCACGGTAAGAAATCCTTACCGGGACAAGCGAGAAAATAATCACAAATCAACCAAGCAATCCTCGAGCCTCTAATCGAACCCAAACAACCTAAACATAAAATAAAGCACCCAAATCAAAAACATAAAACAGCCCCAAATAAATCCCTAAACAAAGAAATCAACAAATCGGGGCCCAACGAAGAAAAGACTCGGAAATACCATCCGAGAAGCCACAAGGCTCGGGCCAACCAAACACACAACAGCAAAGCCGGGCGCCAAGAGTAGCCGGGTCGGGCGCCGGGCACAGCGCTGGGCACCGGGCGCAGGGCGGGCGCCGGCGCAGTACGAGCGCTACTGGGCGAGCAAGGCGCACGGGCGCGCTCGAGCTCACCTAGGCGACGACACACACACGCGCGGCTTAGCGTAAGACGGCGCGCGCGCGCGCGCGCGAGGCGACGCGATGGGCTCTGGGGCGCTCGAGAAGGCACGGCGACCTACAGGGGCGAGCGACTCGGCACGGACCTGGGCGACACGGAGACGGCCTGGGCGATGCCGATCTGGGCTCTGCGCGACCAAGGCGACACGGAGACGGCCTGGGCAATGCCGATCTGGGCTCGGCGCGACCAAGGCGACACGGAGACGGCCTGGGCGATGCCGATCTGGGCTCGGCGCGACCAAGGCGACACGGAGACGGCCTGGGCGATGCCGATCTGGGCTCGGCGCGACCAAGGCGACACGGAGATGGCTCGGGCGATCTGATCTGGCGCTGGGTGGGCTCGCGCACGCGCGGCATGGGCGACTGGGCGGCTCGGTGCGCGGCGCGGCTCGGTGGACATGGTGCGACTAGGGTTTGGGCATGGTGCGCTAGGGGCGCTCGAGTGGAGGAGAGAGAAAGGGAGAGAAAAAGGAATTTTGGGGATTTTGGAAAATAAATGGGAAAAATAAACGGAAAAAGGGAATTAAAAGGAAAAATGGGATTTTATCCTCCTTTCCATCCTTAACCAATTTAAATAAGCCTTAAAGTCCTTAAATCCCACTTCCCGCTTCCTCCTTCGAGACCCTAAGAAGCAACCTTTCCGATCAACAAATCTCACTTAAAAATAAACTCCCAAATCATCTCTAAGGGCCTGGGCTCGAATCCCAAAGGAAACACCCAAACAACGATCACTTTGCCCAAAACCCAAATCACAACCGAACTCCCAAACGAATAGCCCAAACATCTCGGGACTCGCAGCCACCAACATACAAGCCTCAACAAAGGCAGGAGCTGCCTCGAAACCCTGAAAATCCACAAATCCCGCCTGGGAGCAAAAGACCAAAATACCCCTAAGGGTCAAAATGCAGCTCTAACGGCCCAACCGAACCACTCAATCAAACTAAGCACCTCGAGAACTGGAATAGAAAAGCGGGTCGTTACAATACTCCTCCTTTTAAGACTTTCGTCCTCGAAATTCCTAAAACGAAACAAATTTAGAAAAACTCCAATGTTTCCTAGCCAACAGAACTTCTCGGCCAAAACAACACTAACCCTTCTCTGAAAACCAAACCCTCTTGGGTTCTCAAAAGCTCAAAGCCACAATGCTATCCAGTCTGCCAAAAACTATCTCAACAAAGAGACGAGGAACACAAATCTCGCACTGCTGCCAAAGACGGGGCAAAGCTAACCACTGCTCCAATCCGCTCAGGGATCTCAAAAGCCCTACAAACTTGGGGCTCAAATTAAAACCCCGCTAAACCAACACGGAACACCTCTCAACGGTGTTACTCTCAAAGAATCGCGATCGGGCACAAGCTCCAAAACTCAACGCCACGCGACCGGCGTAACTTCTCTCTCAATGCCCACAATCGATAACAAAGCGCCTCAACACAACGCCAAGTGGCCAAACAATCGAACCTCTCGGGTTCCGTAAACCAAACGGCCTACTCTTTCTTCACAAGAGACCAAATAACCACAAGGCTTGCCTAAAGCCTTAACGAAAAACAATCGAACCACCAATCGGCGATTGATCCAAAAGGCAAACTTTTCCCACTAGCACAAGCTGAAACTTCAGCTACGGCCAACCCTAAATGGCCAAAAAAAAAAACAGGCACAAGCTCCACTCGGCCAAGCCAACAACTGGAGCCTCACAACGGCCGAACACAAACTTTTCCATGCAAACCTACTAGCAATCGCCAAAGAGAACATTGCCGTGCAAGGAAACACCCAACATTCCTCTCATGGAAAATCTCGGCAGAAGAAGGACCAAACCCTCACAGGGCTACCCAAAGAACTCACAACAAACTTGAGGAAAACGGCCAAAAGGCTAACCAACCAATGCCACGGCACCTCGTGCCAACACACTCAATCGAGGCTCAACTATTCGCCAATCTGCGAAAGCTCAACAACTAGAAACAAAGCCCGAGAAGGGCTTGCTCAAAGAGAACTCAACTCAAGCTCATAACGAGCAAAGCTTGCCTCCAAGCTACCACTCAACACTTAAGTCCCACTGGCTACTCAAGGGACTTCCTCCTTTTAGCTCAGGCCTAACTCATCTTGCGACTAGAAACTCCACACTCGAAACATTGCAAGGAAAACGAACTGATGAGGCTATCTCCAAAGATAATACTCGAGGCTGGCATCCATGGTGCAACTCAACCACCAAGGGAAACTAGGGGGAAGACTTCAAACCCCAAGAACCAACAACTTACCAGCAAAAGCTCAACTCTTAAATGGTGGCCACCGCTCTTGCGGGACAAACAACTTCTTGCTTGCTAACAACACAATGCAGGGGACCCTCTCATTGGGCTAACCACTCGCGCTACTCGATCAACTACACAACTCGGAAGCTACGCTGACTCCTCAACGGAACGATTTCCCAAAGCCAAGCGAACTCAAGGGCGTGAACATCACACATGTTCGCTGACTAGCTCAAACCCAAGGGCAAACAACAACCAACACTCTTGGAAGCAACACCCAAGGGGAAACCCAACTGATTGGACCACCAACCAGAACAAGCAGAACTTACTCAACTACCGAGGGAGGGGTCAACTCCCTAAACAACCTGACTAGGAACAGATCCTCAGGGCAACGCCCCCCTGCTCGAACCGAGCTAGCTCTTGAAACATCAAGAGAACCAAAACTTGGTCAACACCAAGCACCAACTAGCCTCCAAACCGGAACCAATCTGAGCTCTACTCCAAACAAGCACTAGCTTGCTAGACTGCCAAATCTGCAAGCAACTCACCCAAGGAACACTGCCTAGGTCTAACTGAGCTCTGGAGAGGCTCTCCACAAACTAGAGATCCTCCGATCACCCTCCGACACACACTGTCGTCAAACAATCTAACAGACAACCGGCCACACGGGCACAATCCTCTCCAACATCTCAACTAAGCTGGCTAACTCCAACTCTGAAAACCAAGAGGACCGGATACGCTACAGAATGCGTCATCCTCCTACTCAAAGCTCAACCACAACAAACCTTCTCCCCAAGGCAAGGATCCGAACAGCTCTCACTTAGCCATAACGATCAGAAACTATGCGGCTGCTACCACCGCTCTTGTTCAGATCCAACCGAACTCGACCAAAGCTAAGGACCAACAAGCAAAACTTGCTCAAACAACAACCCGCTCACGAGCACGGCATCCTTACAACCAAAGCTAGGGCACTTGCCAAGAACCAAAGCCTTGACAACTCCAAGATCGAGCACCGCTCCTCAACACGAACCCTTCGTGGTTCTCCAACATAACCACGGACGAGCGAGCTACAAAAAAAAAGTACACTTTGGGTGTACACCTCAACTAGATCCAATGCCAACAAGGGCTCTCACACAGGGCAACGTTTGCCTCCAACAGAGCCACTACTAACCAGGGAGTAACAAGAGTCCAAACCCACTCGGGGTCGACTCACCACGGAAAGCCACATTGGCAAACTCACTCTATAAGAGCAAATCCAACAGGCTAACATACCTCAAGCCAATGTGCTCACTAAACACGCTCGAACACCAACCAACTCATGGCTCTAACACTGGGTCACCACGCATCCATCGATGCCAACACTACCCATACTAGGGTAACTCAAAGGGTAGCCAAAACATGCTACCACCAAACCGGCTCGAAGCTCACAACAGAGGCGAGAACTCAAACGCGCTAGCTCTAAACAACCTACAATATCCTTTACACCCAACTCTCGGTGACCAAGGAAAGCTCCTACTTTCCCTCGAAAACCTCATACTTGTAGTCCTCTGACTACCACCGAGCTAGATCTCTTATGTAACCAAACAGGTGCAACCTCGGGAAAAGGGTACAAGACAAGCGGGGATGCTATACTCTGCAGCGACCATGGAACCACTGCACTAAAAGTGCCAACCGGCCCGAATCTAGGCCTCCTCTCAAAGCTTGGTGCCAACAGCACTACATCCATTACAACACGAATCACCTCAAACGAGCTTTATGCCCCTCTCGAGAATAGGGAAAGTCACTCTCCAAGTGACGGGGCAATGGCACTCAAAGACAGAGTCCAAAACACTCGAGCAGCCTAATCTCTCGGCATCTCGACCAACAGACTTGCCACGGCCTACTCCTCGCATCCCACTCGATGCTCAACAAAAGCTCAAAGCCAACTCCTCGGGTGGCAACAACTAGTTCCACACTGGGAACATCCAAAAAAAGAGTGTTCCACTCTACTAGCCCGCCGAAATCCACAGATGGATAAAACCACGGCAAGCAAACTCCACACTACACCACAGCTCTACGAAGGTACAAAGAGAATCGGTGCAAAACAACAAAGAAGCTTGCAAGGGGGCACGAGATGTCTCTACATCCGCCTCAAGCCACTAACAAGGCAACTTGCCAATCAATCGGGCGATCGGTGGAGACTCGCTAGTCCCCTCTCTCAAGGGACTACCACCACCAATCGCTGTACCAAATAAAGACGGGAACGCAGCACACCTCGGCCTCTGAACAACAGGACATCCCAACACACGGATGTTAAACTCAAACTCAGCCAACCGCTTTGCTACTAGCAGCGGGACTTTCTAATACATCGAGCTCTACAGGCATCCACTTGCCAAATCGGGCGCTCCATCAACGCCAACAAACTCAATCGCATAAACTCGCTGATCATGCCCTCCCGGAACCTTCGGGCTACAAGAGCTGCTGGGGAAAAATCTTTGAAACAAACTCGTCACCGGGCTATCTGTGCCCGAGACTCCTCACTACGCGCTACAAAGCGCGCTGGGTCTTTGCTCTCGATAGCTAAAGACACGCCATCAACCTCTTATGGTGGGAGCACACTCTGCTCAAGGAGTCATACTGCGAGGCGTGCTAGCCTCTACCCCTCCTCTCTAGGCAACTCAATCGCCGGGGCCAACTCGCCAACGGGTAAACAACCACGGGACGCGCCTCAACATCAACACGATCACCCGGCTCCTCGGTCGGACATGCCAAGCGCCTGCTCCTCTCGGTGCGATCAACACACCGGGCGATCGCACAAGGCACCTCCACCCTCTCACTAGGGGAGAAACCAACAATCGGGCCACAAATGGCCTGTGGGAGTCTAATCTCGCCTCCTCGTGCGTCGACGATCGACACCGGGCGATCTCGCACAAAGCATAAATGCTTTGGCCCACACCGGGCTCTCACCGCTCAACAAATCGCCGCGATCATGGAAGTTGGCATGATGGCTCTCTAAGCCCAAACCAACAACGAGTCGAACCGCTGCTCGTCTCCGCTCCACAACTCTACACAGGCATAAAAGCTAGAAGAAAAGTATTGTAAATTCTTACCCTTAACTTAATTGAACTCGGACAAACTGCGCGGCCGTGGAGTCTTGATGATCATGGGAACAACAACCTACAAAGCGAGTTTAGTCTACGAATCTATGACTCGTGCTCTCGATACCAACCGTAAGAACCCGACCCAAAACATGGTCCTAAACACGGGTTCTCACTCAAAGATGCAAGTTAAATATGATAACAAGCGGTTTAGAGCTCATATTTAAAAACCTTTCAAAACATATGAGAAGGGGGAGCCCTTAAAACATAACCAACAATTTTTATTTAAAACAATCCAACAAAGTAAAACAACCTGGCCAGTGTTTAATAAAATGTACAATACAATTTAAGCAACGTTTTAAACAATGTTCCCCTAGGACTCCTGTCCATCTACATGCTGAATAAACAATGCAATAATAAAAGACAGAGTGCCGGCGGTTCCCATGATCAATCGGCTCCTCCGCTAGCCCTCCTAGTGTTGTCCCAAGTTACCTGAAAGATAAATAAGGGTGAGTATAAACATACTCAAGAAGAATCCCCAACCGGGTACAATACGATACATCGGTCATCTAGCACCTCAACATGCAAGCAAACAGGCTATCAACACAGATCATAGCTCAACGAGCTCATAAAACAAGATCTGAAACATCGGAAGTCTCTTACTTCCGGAATCATCGGAAGTCTCCTACTTCCGGCCTAATGATTGGTTCTCATAACCAATCCCGGGACATCTCCGAGGGTCTTTCTCCCTCGGCCAATTGATCAGCCCAAAAACCGATCCCAAGATGTCCGACACCCTCGAGGGTCTTTCTCCCTCGACCAATCGATTAGCTCAAAAGCCAATCCCAATGGGTGTCCTCAAGGGCCTCTTACCCTCGCTAACAATCTGGACTATCGGGAGAGTACCCGCAATCGCTCTAAACTGAAGGAACCGTGTACTCACGAACATTTGCCCGGGAGCTCTCCGAACCGGCGACTAACGCGCGTGTCGCGCGCACACCGCATGCTCATCCGCAACCGGCGTAAATGCGGGGCCTAAGGGCAAACTACGCGGGTCGTGCACGCATGCCTAAAGACTCGAAGCGGTGTCACCGAACACGATGAGTGCGAGGCCCTCGGCACTCATCTGCGCGGCTGTACCACCGACACGAAGCTAAGAACCGCCAAGGCGCGAGCTTGCACCGCTGGGCGGTTCCGCTCTAGCAGCTACAAACTAGGCTTATGCCGATGTGGTAGCTAAATCCACATCGGCCGCCGGGGAAGCAATGTACGTTATGCTTCGCTCTACTCCCGACCGGTGGGGACAAAGTACGTTATGTCCGCTCTCACCTGATGATGACAAACCCTACTACGCTATCTAAGAATACCGAGTAAATCAATGATTCCCGGTTAGCGAGCAATGACCGACATCAATCACGTTTACCTAGCATGATACTACAACTTAAACAGAATCACAAGCATGCCGGAAGAACAAACCTAGCATGGCACTAACATGTAAAATCAACAAACATGCTAGCAAGAGATCAAACAAAGCCGCCTATCACTATCATGCTCATAACAATCAAAGAAACATACAAGGCACAATCGAGATATATCGCAGGTCCACACAACCACGGTAAGAAATCCTTACAGGGACAAGCGTAAAATAATCACAAATCAACCAAGCAATCCTCGAGCCTCTAATCGAACCCAAACAACCTAAACATAAAATAAAGCAACCCAAATCAAAAACATAAAACAGCCCAAATAAATCCCTAAACAAAGAGCCCAACAAATCGGGGCCAACGAAGAAAAGACTCGGAAATACCATCCGAGAAGCCACAAGGCTCGGGCCAACCAAAGACACAACAGGTGGTGGGGCGCAGAAGAGTAGCCGGCGGGCGCCGGGCACAGCGCTGGGCACCGGGCGCAGGCAAAGCGCGCCGGCGCAGCACGAGCGCTGGGGCGAGGCAGGCGCGCGGCGCGCGCGCGCGCTCGAGCTCACCGGCGACGACACACGCTGCGCTTAGCGAAGAAGACGGCGACGGGCGCGTCGCGCGAGGCGACGCGATGTGCTCGGGCGCTCGAGAAGGCACGGCGACCTCGGGGGCGAGCGACTCAAGCACGCACTGGCGACACGGAGACGGCACGGGCGATGCCGATCCGGGCTCTCGCGCGACCAAGGCGACGAGACGGCACGGCGATGCCGATCGGGCTCGCGCGACCAAGCGCGACGGAGACGGCACGGGCGATGCCGACTGGGCTCGGCGCGACCAAGGCGACACGGAGGGGCTCGGGCGATGCCGATCGGGGCTCGCGCGACCAAGGCGACACGAGATGGCTCGGCGATGCAGACTGGCGCTGGGTGGCTCGGCGCGCGCGGGCATGGGCGGCTGGGCGGCTTGGTGCTAGGCGCGGCTCGGCCGACACATGGTGCGACTAGGGCTGGGCATGGTGCGCGCTAGGGGCCGCTGGGCCGGAGGAGAGAGAAAAAGAGAGAAAAAGGAATTTTGGGGATTTTGGAAAATAAAAGGGAAAAATAAAAGGAAAAAGGAATTAAAAGGAAAAATGGGATTTTATCCTCCTTTCCATCCTTAACCAATTTAAATAAGCCTTAAAGTCCTTAAATCCCACTTCCCGCTTCCTCCTTCGAGACCCTTGAAGCAACCTTCCGATCAACAAATCTCACTTAAAAATAAACTCCCAAATCATCTCTAAGGGCCTGGGCTCGAATCCCAAAGGAAACACCCAAACAACGATCACTTTGCCCAAAACCCAAATCACAACCGAACTCCCAAACGAATAGCCCAAACATCTCGGGACTCGCAGCCACCAACATACAAGCCTCAACAAAGGCGGAGCGCCTCGAAACCCTAAAAATCCACAAATCCCGCCCGGGAGCAAAAGACCAAAATACCCCTAAGGGTCAAAATAGCTCTAACGGCCCAACCGAACCATCAATCAACCTAAGCACCTCGAGAACTGGAATAGAAAATCGGGCGTTATAATACTCCCTCCTTTTAAGACTTTCGTCCTCGAAAGTCCTAAAACGAAACAGCTCTAGGAAAACTCCAATGTTTCCTAGCCAACAGAACTTCTCGGCCAAAACAACACTAACCCTTCTCTGAAAACCAAACCCTCTTGGGTTCTCAAAAGCTCAAAGCCACAATGCTATCCAGTCTGCCAAAAACTATCTCAACAAAGAGACGAGGAACACAAATCTCGCACTGCTGCCAAAGTTGGGGCAAAGCTAACCACTGCTCCAATCCGCTCAGGGATCTTAAAAGCCCTACAAACTTGGGGCTCAGCCAAAACCCCGATAAACCAACACGGAACACCTCTCAACGGTGTTACTCTCAAGAAATCGCGGATCGGGCACAAGCTCCAAAACTCAACGCCACGCACCGGCGTAACTTCTCTGAATGCCCACAATCGATAACAAATCGCCTCAACACAACGCCAAGTCGGCCAAACAATCGAACCTCTCGTGTTCCGAAAACCAAACGGCCTACTCTTTCTTCACAAGAGACCAAATAACCACAAGGCTTGCCTAAAGCCTTAACGAAAAACAATCGAACCACCAACTGGCGATTGATCCAAAAGGCAAACTTTTCCCACTAGCACAAGCTGAAACTTCAGCTACGGCCAACCCTAAATGGCCAAAAAAAAAACAGGCACAAGCTCCACTCGGCCAAGCCAACAACCGGAGCCTCACAACGGCCGAACACAAACTTTTCCATGCAAACCTACTAGCAATCGCCAAAGAGAACATTGCCGTGCAAGGAAACACCCAACATTCCTCTCATGGAAAATCTCGGCAAAGAAGGACCAAACCCTCACGGGGCTACCAAAGAACTCACAACGGCTTGAGGAAAATGGCCAAAAGGCTAACCAACCAATGCCACGGCACCTCTGTGCCAACACACTCAATCGAGGCTCACTATTCGCCAATCTGCGAAAGCTCAACAACTAGAAACAAAGCCCGAGAAGGGCTTGCTCAAAGAGAAACTCAACTCAAGCTCATAACGAGCAAAGCTTGCCTCCAAGCTACCACTCAACACCTAAGTCCCACTCACTACTCAAGGGACTTCCTCCTTTAGCTCAGGCCTAACTCATCTTGCGACTAGAAACTCCACACTCGAAACATTGCAAGGAAAACGAACTGATGAGGCTATCTCCAAAGATAATACTCGAGGCTGGCATCCATGGTGCAACTCAACCACCAAGGGAAACTAGGGGGAAGACTTCAAACCCCAAGAACCAACAACTTACCAGCAAAAGCTCAACTCTTAAACTGGCTGGCCACCGCTCTTGCGGGGACAAACAACTTCTTGCTTGCTAACAACACAATGCAGGGACCCTCTCGCTGGGCTAACCACTGCGCTACTCTGATCAACTACACAACTCAGAAGCTACGCTGACTCCTCAACGGGAACGATTTCCCAGCAAGCGAACTCTGAAGGGCAGCGAACATCACACATGCTCGCTGACTAGCTCAAACCCAAGGGCAAACAACAACCAACACTCTTGGAAGCAACACCCAAGGGGAAACCCAACTGATTGGACCACCAACCAGAACAAGCAGAACTTACTCAACTGCCGAGGGAGGGGTCAACTCCCTAAACAACCTGACTAGGAACAGATCCTCAGGGCAACGCCCCCCTGCTCGAACCGAGCTAGCTCTTGAAACATCAAGAGAACCAAAACTTGGTCAACACCAAGCACCAACTAGCCTCCAAACCGGAACCAATCCGAGCTCTACTCCAAACAAGCACTAGCTTGCTAGACTGCCAAATCTGCAAGCAACTCACCCAAGGAACACTGCCTAGGTCTAACTGAGCTCTGGATAGGCTCTCCACAAACTAGAGATCCTCCGATCACCCTCCGACACACACTGTCGTCAAACAATCTAACAGACAACCGGCCACACGGGCACAATCCTCTCTAGCATCTCAACTAAGCTGGCTAACTCCAACTCTGAAAACCAAGAGGACCGGATACGCTACAGAATGCGTCATCCTCCTACTCAAAGCTCAACCACAACAAACCTTCTGCCCAAGGCAAGGATCCGAACAGCTCTCACTTAGCCATAACGATCAGAAACTATGCGGCTGCTACCACCGCTCTTGCTCAGATCCAACTGAACTCTGACCAGGCTAAGGACCAACAAGCAAAACTTGCTCAAACAACAACCCGGCTACGAGCACGGCATCCTTACAACCAAAGCTAGGGCACTTGCCAAGAACCAAAGCCTTGACAACTCCAAGACTGAGCACTGGCTCCTCAACACGAACCCTTCGTGGTTCTCCAACATAACCACTTTACGAGCTACAAAAAAAAAGTACACTTTGGGGTGTACACTCAACTAGATCCAATGCCAACAAGGGCTCTCACGGAGGGCAACTTTTGCCTCCAACAGAGCCACTACTAACCAGGGAGTAACAAGAGTCCAAACCCACTCGGGGTCGACTCACCACGGAAAAGCCACATTGGCAAACTCACTCTATAAGAGCAAATCCAACCAGCTAACATACCTCAAGCCAATGTGCTCACTAAACACGCTCCGAACAGCCAACCAACTCATGGCTCTAACACTGGGTCAGCCACGCATCCATCGATGCCAACACTACCCATACTAGGGTAACTCAAAGGGTAGCCAAACATGCTACCACCAAACCGGCTCGAAGCTCACAGAGGCGCGAGAACTCAAACGCGCTAGCTCTAAACGACCTACAATATCCTTTGCACCCAACTCTCGGTGACCAAGGAAAGCTCCTACTTTCCTCGAAAACCTCATACTTGTAGTCCTCGACTACCACCGAGCTAGATCTCTTATGCAACCAAACAGTGCAACCTCGGAAAAGGGTACAAGACAAGCGGGGATGCTATACTGGGCAACCATGGAACCACCTCGCACTAAAAGTGCCAACGGCCCGAATCTAGGCCTCCTCTCAAAGCTTGGTGCCAACAGCACTACATCCATTACAACACGAATCAGCCTCAAACGAGCTTTATGCCCCTCTCGAGAATAGGAAAGTCACTCTCCAAGTGACGGGGCAATGGCACTCACCCCAGAGTCCAAAACACTCGAGCAAAATTTCTAATCTCTCGGCATCTCGACCAACAGACTTGCCACGGCCTACTCCTCGCATCCCACTCGATGCTCAACAAAAGCTCGAGCCAACTCCTCGGGTGGCAACAACTAGTTCCACACTGGGAACATAAAAAAAAAAGAGTGTTCCACTCTACTAGCCCGCCGAAATCCACAGATGGATAAAACCCTGGCAAGCAAACTCCACACTACACCCTGGCTACGAAGGTACAAAGAGAACTGGCTGCAAATTTGGTAATTTGGTAATTTGGTCGGGCCGTCAGGGTCGTTTGTGTCTTTTCCAGTTACTAAAATTATTGGATGGTTTTTGTAGGTTTTTGGAGGGGTTTGTGGTTTGGTTTGAGCAAGGTTTGATGCAAAAGTAAAAATAAAGGAAATTGTGCTGCAGTCGGGGTTTGAACCCGGGTCTCCTGGGAAGCTTGTGGAGATGTGTGCCAATTGAGCCATTAGGTGCTCTTGTTGCTCTTCCTGCATCATTTTATGGTTAGCCTTGGATTTTGGAGTTTTGGTGCATTTGGTTAAATGAAATAGAAATTAGGTTTATTCCATCTTCTTCTCCAAATCACCTCTTGGCCGCACAAGCTCTCCCTCTCCATAGCCCTTGCCGATTCTTCTTTCCCTTGCATCTCCTTGGGTTCGATCATCATCATTCCGGGTAAGTCTTCATCCTCTTCATCTCCTCATTTGGTTTTTGATGTTTGGCCGAAGGTAAGAAGTAGAGTGTTGTGTGTGTTTGTGTTGATTGCACCACACCGAGAAGCCAAGCCGGCGACCATCATCGCCGCCGCCCCTCGCCCGGATCTCGTTGAAGCGACCCTCCCGCACGCCATCGCTCGTCGTCGTGCGTGCGGATCGCAAGCCAGCGCCAGACGCCAGACGCCAGGCGCCAGCCAGCGCCGCCCGAAGCCGCCACCACGCGCCCTACGCGTTCGCGTCGCTGTCGCCGCGCCGCTTGCCAGCAGCGCGCCGCTTCGCCCGCTGCTCGCGACGCACGCCAGACGCCGCTGCGCCCTCGCGCGTCCCTCTGCGTCCGTGCGTCCGTGCCGTCTTTGCAGCGGTACAGCGCCAGCGCCACCGCTGCGCTGCAGGTAGCGCACTGCGCCACCCTGCGTGCCGGCTTGCCGCCAGCTCCAAGCTCGTGTCGCCGCGCCGCGCGTGAGTTCCCGAGCCGAGCTTGCTGCATTCTATTGTTGTTTAGACGTTTTAGATGCCGATTATTATTGGTTTGCTAGGTTCCCGCCGCTAGCTCGGGATTGTTCCGCAGCCTTAGGATTTGTGTGTAGAAGCCTCCCGACCAAGGTAAGGATTTCTTACCGGGGTTGTGTGGGCCTGCGGTATATTTGTGATTGTTGTTTTGTATGCCTGTGTATGATTATTAGCATGTTTAGCCCTAGGTGCTCGCTCAATTCTGATCGCATGAACTCTTGTATTGTTTCTCATGTTAGCCCATGCTAGGTTGTTCCATTCTCGCATGTTCGATATCTGTTCTTGCTTCGTAGTATCATGCTAGGTTCCTTGTATCTCGCTGAGCACGTATTGGATCGCATTGAATGAATTGTTATTATTGTTATGGTTTAGAGTTCAAGTAGGTAGCATCATCCGCCGGATGCATAACGTAACTTGCATCCCCGAGCGGGACGTGCGAGATGGTACTCGTCCACGATCCCGTTAGGGTTTAGCTAACCCTAACGGTGGCCTCGCAATCTTGGGTGAGGGTGGCGATCGTTAAATGCCCCAACGGTCGGGATGATGACTTGGCATTGCCTCATCCCGGCGATCGGCACGCCCTCGGCGTGTTCGGCCGTAGCCCTTGATTGCCACTGTTAGGGCAAGGACCGCTTCGTGTAAGCCTACCACGACCGGTTCCTTAGCCTCAAAGTGCGGTGGTACAGTGACATAGTTCACGTGTCCGTGTCTCACACCCCTATGTCGGTGACACCGATCCGTAGATTTAGTTAGGCATGGTGGTCAACACGGGCGGCTTGCCACTAGACCCGGCACCCCGAGTTTGCGGTAGCATGCGGTGCGCGCTTACGCTCATTACAACCACGGCCACGAGAGCTCCTCGGGATCTTGAGCCGATGCACCTTTCGTGACGACGATGAGACAGCCGAGGCCGGGACTTGTTCCCGTATAGCGCGTATAGTGTGTTGTGGTATTTTCCGGACTAAGACCCTGAGTTGGCATCCGAGGTCCAAGTGGGGACTTAGCTATGTGCTCCGCTCTGTGTTTGTACTCATAGCTTGCATTCATTCTTCTAGATGATCATGTATATCGTATTGTACCCCGGTTGGGGATTCTTACTGGGTAATTCGTTACTCACCCTTATTCCGTGGTTTTCCACAGGTAATCAAGGCGGGAGACAGGATGGTGGGTGAGGAGGAGCCGTGATCATGGAATCTGCTGTCATCATCTCGACCATTTTATTATATCATGACTCATGACTTTTGTTATTTCCCACGAATGCATGTAGACGGGCACGGAGCCCTAGGATGTTTTCTTACGTTTTATGGATTCCAAAGATATTTGTACTTGTGGATTGTTTAAACGGTTTAAATAAATCTCTCGATCGTAGTATGCTTTAGAAATGTATGTTTTGGTTGTTGAATGTTTCTGTTTTTACTTGGGATCCGAAATGTATTTTTCATAATGTCTTTTATTTTCAATACATGCATTGGGGTAAAGGCCTATTTAGAGCCCCTTTTGGGTCGGGTCTTTACACCAAAGAATACCGATAGCGCCAGATCTGCGCCGCGCGCCCTGCGCGCCTAGCAAATACCGTCCTTGCTTGCTTGCTGCGCCGAGACGAGTGCCTTCTCGGTTGGTAAATTCCCGTGCCTCCACCCTTTGGACTTCCCCTTTTTTAGATGTCATTTATTAATTAGGATGTTTTATTACTTGTTTAGGTTGCTCGAGTTCGCTTAAAAGCTCGAGGGTCGTTATTTGATTCGGGATAATTAACCTCCACTTATTTCCAGGTAAGGATTCTTACCCGGGGTTGTGTGGACCCCGCGAATAGTTGATAGCACGGTGATTACTGTAATTATATGAGTTTCTAGTGATAGTTTTCATGTTTTCTTTTGATTCATGTTCGTGACATGTTTACATCCCGTTAAGTTCCATGTTAGGCTTTCCTATCTTGATAGAACCATGCTGCCTATTGTATGCTGCTAGATTCAAGTTACGGTTAGATGTGTGATGTATAGTATAGAGGGCCGTAGAGGTAACTAGTTTGGGGTCCCGCTCGGGCAAGACCCGATGGACATCTGAAGGTGTAAGGCCGATGGGCATCCTAAGTGTGTAAGGCCCCACCGGGCATCACCGAGTCCGAGGTGTGTAAGGCCCTACGGGCATCCTAGGTGTGTAAGGCCCACTGGACATCACTGATTCTGGAGGTGTAAGGCCCTATGGGCATCCTAGGTGTGTAAGGCCCACTAGGCATCACTGATACTGAAGGTGTAAGGCCCGATGGGCATCCTAAGTGTGTAAGGCCCCACAGGGCATCACTGTGTCCTAAGTGTGTAAGGCCCCACTGGGCATCACTGAGTCCTAGAGTGTGTAAGGCCTCACTGGGCATCACTGAGTCCTAGATTGTGTAAGGCCCGAAGGGCATCCAAGCGTGGGACCTAGGAGTGATCAAGTTGATGAGAGCCCTTGAATAGGCTCGCCTAGAAGTAGCTCATAGCCTAAGCCACCGTTCGTGCTCTAAGTCTTTGTATGGTTGCTCATCCGTGTGCTAAATGAGATGATTTCGTATTGTACCCGATTGGGGATTCTTCTTGAGTAACTTGTTGCTCACCCTTATTTTCTCGTGGCTTTCCACCGGTAACTTGGGATAAAGGCCGGATGGCTAGGAGGAAGCGGCTCGATGATCATGGATAGTGACTGGGGTCGCACGTTTCTTTAAATGTTTTCCTTAATGATTTAGCATGTAGTGGGACTTGGGTCCCTAGGAAAAAGCACTCAAACTATTTTATCTTCTCGTACCGTTTTCCTTTGAATTGTTTTAAGAAAGTACTGATCAGTCATTTACCTGTTTTATTTAATTGAAATCATGGTTTTGTTTTAAAAGTGTTTATTGCAAAGCTTTAAACTTCCGACTCTGAATGATGTTTATATTCTTAATCATGCATGCTAAGTATGGACTTTAGGTTAGAGACCGTTTCTTGGGTCGGGTCTTTACAAGGAAAACTCGCACTGCAAGGACTAAACCCTCACGCAGCTCTCTGCGGCACAACACCTTGAGGAAAACAGCTCAACGGCTTTACCAACCAAAGCCACGGCACCTCTGTGCCAACTCACTCAAACAAGGCTCCGCTACGCCAACTGCGAGCGCACAACAACAAGGAGCAAAGCCCGAGAAGGGCTTGCTCGGCAGAACTCAACTCAAGCTTAAAACGAGCAACGCTCGCCTCCAAGCTACTACTCAACTCTAAAAATCCAACTAGCTACTCAAAGGACTTCTCGTTTAAGCTTAAGCCTAACTCATCTTCCAACCAGAAGCTCCACTCCCGAAACCTTACAAGGAAAACGAAAATCGACAACCTCAAAGCTTACGGATCCTGAGCCACACGAATCCGCAAGACTACCTCAGAAGCTAACTCTCGAGGCTAACATCCAGGGAGCAACTCAACCACCACAGAGACTAGGGGAAAGGGAAGTTTTAGGTTGCTGGCTGCTGTTTATCTATTTAGGATGTTTTTATTGTATGCCTAGGTTGCTCGGGTTCGCTTTAAAGCTCGAGGGTCGTTATTTGATTGTGAAAGTTATTTCTGCTTGCTTCTAGGTAAGGATTTCTTACCATGGTTGTGTGGACCCTGCGATGCTTTCTTGATTGTGCCTTATATGCATGTTTACTTCTATGAACATGATTAGTGGATAGGACAGCTTGTGATTGCATTCTTGCTAGCATGTTTGCCTATTTGTACATGTTAGTGCCATGCTAGGATTCTTCTTCCAGCATGCTTGAGATTCCTGCTTTAAGTTCGTAGTATCATGCTAGGTTATGTGTGATTGATGTTGATATGTATGTCTAGCAAGGAATCAGTTATTTTATACTCTTAGCTAGTATAGTAGAGTTTGTCATCATCCAGAGGCTGAGAGCGGACATAACGTACTTTGTCCCCACCGGTCGGGAGTAGAGCGAAGCATAACGTACATTGCTTCCCCCCGGAAGCCGATGTCGATTTAGCTACCACATCGGCATAAGCCTAGTTTGTAGCCTGCTAGAGCGGAACCCTGCCAAAGGTGCAAGCCTGCCTTGGCCGGTTCTTAGCTTCGTCGTGTGATGTGGTGCAGCCGCATGATGAGTACCGAGGGCCTCGCACTAGTGTGTTCAATGACACTTTTTCCGAGTCTTTAGGCATGCGTGCTGCCCGCGTAGTTTGTACTTAGGCCCCCACATTTACGCCGCTGCAAGCGGCATGATGCGTGTGCGCGCGCACGCCAGCGTTAGTCGCCGGTTCAGAGAGCTCTCCCGGGCTAATGTTCGTGAGTACACCAGTTCCTTCTAGTTTAGATCCAGACTTCGGGTACTCTCCCGATAGTCCAGATTTATTAGCGAGGGTAAGAGGCCCTTGAGGACACCCATTGGGATTGGCTTTTGAGCTGATCATTTGGTCGAGGGGAGAAAGACCCTCGAGGGTGTCGGACATCTTTGGGATCGGTTTTTGAGCTGATCAATTGGCCGAGGGAGAAAGACCCTCGGAGATGTCCCGGGATTGGTTATGAGAACCAATCATTAGGCCGGAAGTAGGAGACTTCTGAGGATTCCGGATTCTACCTTGTAAGCTCGTTGAGCTATGATCTGTGTTGGTAACTGTTTGCATGTATACTAGGGTGCCAGATGATTGATGGATCGTATTGTACCCCGGTTGGGGATTCTTACTGAGTATGTTTATACTCACCCTTATTTCTGTGGTTTTTCCACCAGGTAACTTGGGACAGCACCAGGATGGCTAGCGGAGGGAGCTGATTGATCATGGGAGCCGCCGACACTCTGTCTTTTATTGTTTGCATAATTTGTTCAGCATGTAGACGGACAGGAGTCCTAGGGGGACGTTTTTAAAAGTCGTTTAAACAGTATTGAATGTTTTTATAAACACTGGTCAGGCTTGTTTTACTTTGTTGGGTTTGCTTAAATGAAGGTTGTTGTTTATGTTTTAAGCGTTCCCCGCTTTTAAATGTTTTGAAAGGTTTTAAATATGAGCACTAAACCGCTTGATGAAATATTTAACTTGCATGCTGAGTGAGAACCTAGGTTTAGGACCGTATTTTGGGTCGGGTTCTTACATCAACTCCCAAAAATTCCTGACTAGGAACAAGTCCTCATGGCAACGCCAGCTTGCTCGAACCAAGCTAGCTCTAGAAACAACATGGGAACCAAACCTTGGTCAACGCCAAGCACCACCTAGTTAAGAATTCTGAAAACCAACGCAGAGGCTACAAAGAACAACTCTAGCTTGCTGTAACGGCCCAGGTTTTCATCCCAGTCTTCCAGGTACGCCCTGGGGGTATTTTGGTAATTTGGTCGGGCCGTCAGGGCCGTTTATGTCTTTTTCCAGTTGCTAAAATTATTGGATGGATTTATGAAGGTTTTTGAGGCTTTGTGGTTTGGTTTGAGCATGGGTAGATGCAAAAGTAAAAATAAAGGAATTTGTGTTGCAGCTGGGATTCGAACCCGGGTCTCCAGAAAAGCCTGTGAGGATGCGTGCCAGTTGAGCTATGGAGAGCTCTTGTTGCTCTTTCTGCATCACTTCTTAGTTAACCTTGGATTTTGGAGTTTTGGTGCATTTGGTTAAATGAAATAGAATTAGGTTATTCCATCTTCTTCTCCAAAACACCTCTTGGCCGCCCAAGCTCTCCATCTCCTTAGCCTTGCCGATTCTTCACCCTTGCATCTCCTTGGGTTCGATCATCATCATTCCGGGTAGGTATTGATCTTCTTCTTCTTCTTCTCATCCGTTTGGTGTGCGTTTGGCCAAGTGAAAAGAGGTGTGTTGTGTGTGTTGTGTTGATTGCAAACACCGTAGTGTGTAGCCGAGCCAAGAAGACTGGTCGCCCTGTCGTCGCCGCGTCCAACGATCGCTCGCGACGCCCAGATCTGTTCCAGCGAAATTTTGCCGCTTCGCTCGCCCAGAAGACAGACGCCCTCAGCCGCCGCACGTCCAGCCGATCGCTCGCCACGCCCGAGATCTGTTCCAGCCCGGCTTGCCGTTCGCTTCCCCAAGACAGACGCCCACGCCGCCGCGACGTCCGCCCGACGCTTCGACGCCAGAGGTCCTCGCCAGCGCCAAGCGCGTCAGCCGCACCGCGCGTGCGCCCATCGCGCGCCCTCGCTGTGTGTCCGCTTGCCGGCGCTTTCTGCCCGCTTTCGCCCGCGCGACGTTCGCCGCGCGCGTCCTGCCGAGCCGCTCGCCGTGTGTCCGCATCGCCGCGCCCACGCCAGCCACGCGCCGCCGCCAGCTGCGCTGCGCCAAGGCGCTGCATGTCGTGCCGTGCGCCCAGCCAGCCAGCCAGCCAATGCCCTGCTGCCGCGTTAGCTACGCTTCGCCCGCAGCCTCCCAAGCTCGTGTCGTCGCGCGCGCGCGTGAGTTCCCCGAGCCGAGCTTGTTGTTCTATTGTTGTTTAGATATTTTAGATGCTTGATTATTGTTGGTTTGCTAGGTTCCCGCCGCTAGTTCGGGATTGTTCCGCAGACTTAGGATTTGTGTGTAGAAGTCTTCCGACCAAGGTAAGGATTTCTTACCGGGGTTGTGTGGACCTGCGGTATATTTGTGATTGTTGTTTTGTATGCCTGTGTATGATTACTAGCATGTTTATCTCTAGGTGCTCTGTTTGAATTCTGATCGCATGAACTCTTGTATTGTTTCTCATGTTAGCCCATGCTAGGTTGTTCTATTCTAGCATGTTCGATATCTGCTTCTTGCTTCGTAGTATCATGCTAGGTTCTTTGTATCCGATGAGCACGTATTGGACCGCATTGATTGAATCGTTATTATTGTTAAGGTTTAGAATTGAGGTAGATAGAATCATCCGGGCCCGATGCATAAAGTATCTTGCATCTATGGCAAGGACGTTCGAGACAGCTTCTCGTCCTTGGACCCCGTGAGGGATTAGCTATCCCAACCGGTAGGCCCCGCAATCTTGGGTGAGGGTGGCGATCGTTAAATGCCCCAACGGTCGGGATGATGACTTGGCATTGCCTCGTCCTGCGATCGGCGCGTCCTCGGCGTGTTCGGCCGGCCGTAGCCCTTGATTGCCACTGTTAGGGCAAGGACCGCTTCTGGTGTAAGCCCACCACGACCGGTTCCTTAGCCTCGGTGCGGTGGTACAGGTGACATAGTTCACGTGTCCGTGTCTCACACCCTATGTCGCGACACCGATCCGGAGATTTAGTTAGGCATGGTGATCGAACACGGGCGACTTGCCGCTAGACCCGCACTTCGAGTTTGCGGTAGCATGCGGTGCGCGCTTACGCTCATTACAACGCCGATCGAGAGCTCCTCGGGATCTTGAGCGAGCACACCTTTCAGATCGGCGATGAGACAGCCGAGGCCGGGACTTGTTCCCGTATAGCGCGCGTTAGTGTGTTGTGGTATTTCCGGACTAAGACCCCGAGTTGGCATCCGAGGTCCAAGTGTGGACTTAGCTATGTGCTCCGCTCTGTGTTTGTACTCATAGCTTGCATGCATTCTTCTAGATGATCATGTATATCGTATTGTACCCCGTTGGGGATTCTTCTGGTAATTCGTTACTCACCCTTATTCTGTGGCTTTCCATAGGTAATCAAGGCGGGAGACAGGATGGTGAAGGAGGAGCCGTGATCATGGAATCTTGCTTGTCATCTCGACTATCTTATTTTATCATGACTCTTCACTTTTTGTTATTTCCCTGAATGCATGTAGACGCACAGAGCCCCGTGATGTTTTCTTACGTTTTATGGATTCCAAAGATATTTGTACTTGTGGATTGTTTTAACGGTTTAAATAAATCTCGATCGTAGTATGCTTTCGAAATGTATGTTTTGGTTGTTGAATGTTTCTGCTTTTACTTGGGATCCAAATGTATTTTTCATAATGTCTTTTATTTTCACTACATGCATTGGGGTAAAGGCCCATTTAGAGCCCCTTTTTGGGTCGGGTCTTTACTGATTGGTATCGAGCTCGAGTCATAGATTCTGTAGGACCGACCTTTGTTGTAGGTCATCCTTCCATGATCACCAAAGACTGAAGCGATCACCATCAGTGCACGCCTAGGTTTATTGTTTTAGAAAGGAAAAGGGTTAAGAATTTACAATACTGCCATCTTGTGTATGCCTTGTGTAGTGTTGTGGAGCGGAGACGAGCGGTGTTCGACTCGTTGTTGGTTTGGGCTTAGTGAGCCATCATGCCAACTTTCTCAGCGATGAGAGCGGTTTGTTTAGCGACTTGTTGAGGTATCCAGATAGATTTGGATGCCCCGGGACATCGTTCCGCAGGGAGGCGACTTAGACTCCCGTTGTCCATTTGTGGCCCGATTCTTTGCTTTTCCCTAGTGAGAGGGTGGTGGTGCTTCGTGCGCGCGATCGCCAAGATGTTGATCGCACCTAGAGGAGCGGGGCGCTTGGCATGTCCGACCGAGAAGTTGGACCGATCGTGTTGATGTTGAGGCCGCGTCCGGTTGTTGTTAGGCCCGCATGCCGATTTGGCCCCGCAGCTTGAGTTGCCCGGAGGAGGGGGTAGAGGCTAGCGGCGCCTCAGTGAGACTCCTTGAGCAGAGTGTGCTCCACCATGAGAGATTTGATGGCGGTCTTTAGCTATCGAGAGCGGAGACCCAGCGCGAGCTTTGTAGCGCGTAGTGAGGAGTCCCGGCACAGATAGCCCAAATGGCGAGTTTGTTTCAAATTTTTCCCCAGTAGCTCTTGTAGCCCTGGAGGTTCCCTGGAGGGCATGATCAGAGTTTATTCGGATGAGTTTGTTGGCGTTGATGGAGACGCCTGTGTTGGCAAATGGATGCCCGCCGAGCTCGATGTTTTAGTAAGTCCTACACGCTAGTAGTAAGTAGTTGGCCAGTTTTGAGTTTAGCATCCGTGTGTGGGATGCCCCGCTGCTCGAGGCCGAGGTGTGCCGCCTTCTGTCTTTATTTGGTTCATCGGATGGTGGTGGAAGTCCCTTGTGAGAGGTGGACTAGCGAGTCTCCACCAAAGGGCCCGATTGTTTGGCAAGTTGCCGTGTTAGTGGCTTGAGGTCGATGAAGGGTCATCTTTGCCCCCTTGCGAGCCTCTTTGTTGTTTAACAACCACTTCCTCGGATGTGGATTTGGTAGTAGTAGCACTTGAGGTGCATTGGTTGGTGTGCCACTTTGGCACTAAGTCCGTTCGAGCTTGAGTTTGGCTTGGCATAGCGGATGGTTCTATGCCGCTCGGAGTTCAGCGTACTCCTTTAGCCTTGGATCTGTTTATGGCGGCGCTTGCACCCGCTTAGGTCGTGCGGAGGACTAGTTCGGTGGTAGTCAATGGACTACAAGCGAAAGGATGCTCGAGAGGAGCCGAGCCTCTTCCCGTGTTTCGGAGGTTGAGTAAGTCACAGGTGGCCGGTTGGTAAATGTTGGTGCGCGTGAGTCTCGCGCTAGTGTTAAGGCCAAGAGATTTTCTTTGTGGTTGGTAGTGCGGTCAACTACCTTCGAGTGCCTAAATCGAGGAGAGTTGAGCATTGTAGATGCGAATTTGGTCCAAATTGGGGACCATGAGTTGGATGCTTATCGATGAGCCGGATGCCTATGAGGCGAGTTGGATGCTTTTGAGGCGAGATGAGCTGATGCCTTGCGAGAGGTTTTGGATGGCTTAGGGTAAGCACCCTTGGTAGAGGCTTGGTACAAAGTAAGTTTGGTTTGGCATGATTATGCTTTGGTAGAGCAAGGTTGCCTCACCTTTCGAGTATCGTGTGGAGATGGGACTTTTGGTGTTCCTTGGATTGTTTGTATCACGCCAAGAGTTATCGTTGCTTTGTGGAAAAGCGCTTGTTAGTCTTGGATCTCTAAAGGAAGGTTGGGAGTTGTGCACACAAGTGTGTTTTGTGTGGTTCGTTCAAGTGGCGAGAGTTTCGAGATCCATGTAGGGTTTGCTTTGGAGATCTCGTGCTCGGTTCCTTGAGAAGTTGGACTCGGTGGGTTGTTGTAAGGCTTTGGTTGAGGTGGTAAGGATACCGTGCTCGTGGTATCAAGTTGTTGCTTAGGCAAGATTTGTTAAGTTGGGCCTAAGCTTGGTTGGCGGATCTTCTTGTTGATCATTGGTTGGAGTTCGATTGGAAACCGAACAAGAGCGATGGGTAGCTAAGCCGCGTGGTTTCCGATCGTCATGGCTAAGAGAGTTGTTCGGATCCTTCCTTGGGTAGAAGTTATGTTGTGGCCGATGCTTTGAGTAGGAGGATGACGCGTTCTCAGTAGCGCCGGGTCCTCTAGGTTCCCAAGGAGTTGGAGTTGGCCAACATGGTTGGGATGCTTTGAAATTGGAGTTGTTTGTTCGAGCAGGTTGTCTGTTAGATCGTATGCCTGGCGGCAGTGTGTGTGTCGAGGGTTGCCGAAGAACCCTAGGTTGTGGAGTGCCTCTCCAGAGCTCGGTCGAGCCCAACTAGTGAGTTTCAGGCTTGGCTAGCCGGGCGTGTAGTTTGTAGCCTCGGTGGAGTTGCTAGCGATCTTGGTAGACTAGCAAGCTAGTGTTTATTTGGAGTAAAGTGCGGAGTGGTTTCGTGTGGTGGCAAGTTGATGCTTGGTGTTGACCAAGGTGTGGATTGGAGTTGCTAGAGTTTAGTTTTGCTCGTGGGGGCTAGTGGTTTGTGCCATGTTGGTTGTTTTTCCTGTTTCCGGATGTTGAGTTGCCCCGCTTTGGCATTTGGAGGTTCACCGAGATGGACCCTTGTTGTGCCCGGTGAGATTGGATGTTGTTGCTCGTGGAGCAAGACAAAGGCGTATGTGGAGTTCTCTGTCCGTTGGTTGTCCGCTTGTAAGAGCCGTTTCCTTCGGGGAGTTGTCGTTACTCCCTTGGTCTTGGAGTTAATGGTGGAAGCGCTAGCTTGAAGGAAAAGTTTGTTGGCCGCTTGGAAGTAGTCGTTTGTCCATTAAGCGGATTCTTGGATGGTGCTCTAGAGGCCGCAGTAAAGGTTGTTCTCGCCTCTTGTGAGTGTTTGGCCAAGATTTGGTTCGTTTGTTGTTTCGAGAGCTAGTTTGGTTCTAGCCGGAGGGCGTTGCCCTCGAGGTCTTGTTCCTAGTCAATAAGTTTTGGGAGTTGACCCCTCCTCGGCGATTGAGCAAGTCTTTGTTTGTTTCGGTTTGGTGGTCCGATTGGTTGAGTTTTCTCTTGGGTGTTGCTTCCAAGAGAGTTGGTTGTCGTTGCCTTGGGTTTGAGCAAGTCAATGAGCGTGTGTGGAGTTCACGCCGCCCATGCCGAGTTTGCTTGCCGGGAAGTCGTTTCCCGTTTGGCGGAGTCGACTTAGCTCCCGAGTTGTGTAGTCGATCGTAGTAGCGCAGCTGGTCACCCAAATGAGAGGGTCCTCGCTTTGTGTTGTTAGCAAGCAAGAGTTGTTTGTTCCCGCAAGGGCGGAGGCCACCAAGAAGAGTTGAGTTGTTCTCGGCAAGTTGTTGGTTCTTTGGGGATTGAAGATTTCCTTTCCCTCTAGCCTCTGTGGTGGTTGAGTTGCTCCTTGGATGCCACCTCGAGTGATAGCTTGCGCGAGGTAGTCTTGCGGATTCGTGTGGCTCGTGATCCGTAAGCTTTGAGGTTGTCGTTATCCGCTTTTCCTTGTGAGGTTTTGGGAGTGGAGCTTACGGTTGGAAGATGAGTTAGGCTTAGGCTTAAAGGGGAAGTCCTTTGAGTAGCCAGCTTGGATTTTAAGAGTTGAGTAGTAGCTTGAGGCGGCGTTGCTCGTTATAAGTTTGGGTTGAGTTCTGCGAGCAAGCCCTTCTCGGGCTTTGTTCCTAGTTGTTGTGAGTTCCCGGTTGGCGTTAGCGAGCCGCGTTGAGTGAGTTGACACAGAGGTGCCGTGGCATTGGTTGGTAAGTCGTTGAGCTATTTTCCTCAAGGTGTTGTGTCGCAGATAGTCTGCGTGATGGTTTAGTCCTTGCTTCTCGAGTTTTCCTTGAGAGGAATGTTGGATGTTCCTTGCTGGCGATGTTCTCCTTGGTCGGTTCTTTGGTAGGTGTTCGTTGGAAAGTTGCGTTCGGCCGATGAATAGTTCTAGTTTGTTGGCTTGGCCGAGTGGAGTCCGTGTGCTTGGCCCTTGTTTTTTTTTTTTTTTTGGCCGAGGTGAAGTTTCACCGGTGTGAGTGTTGTTAGCCGTCCGTGTACCAGGATGGTGCCCTTGCCTTTGGTTCGGCGATTTCTCCTTAAGATGGTTGCTTAAGTGTTGTGGACGTGCTCTTGTTGGAGAAGTTTGTCTTTTTGGATCGATCCGCTTGATTGGTGGTTCGTTTGTATCTCGTTAAGGTCAGTAGTCAAGGTTTGAGGTTTGTTGGTCTCTTGTGAAGTAAGAGTAGGCCGTTTAGTTTTGGAATCTGGAAGGTTCAGTTGTTTGGCCGCTTTGTTGTAGGGTTGAGTGTGTTTGTTGACACCAGTGCACAGTTGTTTTTATGTATCGATGTTGGGGCAAAGATGTGCCGGATCCATTGCTCATTGTGGACTTTGAGCCCTTGCTGCGATTGAGGGTTTAGGGCTTCGAGGAGAAGCCTATGAGTATTCTGGTCTTGAGTCGAAGACGTTGCGTAGAAGTGAGATCCGTTGGTAAAAGTTTAGTGAAGGAGTCCGAGTTCGGAGGAGGCCGCTCGTGAGCGGGAAGGACGGATGAGAATGCATGATTCGTGTTGTTTCAGTTTCTTAAGGACTTTCGAGGACGAAAGTCATAAAAGGAGGGAATATTGTAACGGCCTGTGTTTTCATCCCGCCTTCCGTGCATACCGGGGTATTTTGGTAATTTGGTCGGGCCGTCGTGGCCGTTTATGTCTTTTTCCAGCTATAAAATTATTGGATGGATTTATGAAGGTTTTTGAGGCTTTGTGGTTTGGTTTGAGCATGGGTAGATGCAAAAGTAAAAATAAAGGAATTTGTGTTGCACTGGGATTCAACCCGGGTCTCCGAAAAAAGCCTGTGTGAGGATGCGTGCGGTTGAGCTATGGAGAGCTCTTGTTGCTCTTTCTCGCATCACTTCTTAGTTAACCTTGGATTTTGGAGTTTTGGTGCATTTGGTTAAATGAAATAGAATTAGGTTATTCCATCTTCTTCTCCAAAACACCTCTTGGCCGCCCAAGCTCTCCATCTCCTTAGCCTTGCCGATTCTTCACCCTTGCATCTCCTTGGGTTCGATCATCATCATTCCGGTAGGTATTGATCTTCTTCTTCTTCTTCTCATCCGTTTGGTGTGCGTTTGGCCAAGTGAAAAGAGGTGTGTTGTGTGTGTTGTGTTGATTGCAACCACCGTGTGTAGCCGAGCCAAGAAGACAGATCGCCCGCTGCCGCGACGCCCAAACCGCTCGCCGACGCCCGATCTGTTCCAGCGACCTTTGCGTTCGCCCGCCCAAGAAGCCGCAGATCGCCCGCTGCCGCGACGCCCAACGATCGCTCGCGCGCCCAGATCTGTTCCAGCGGCCTTTGCCGTTCGCCCAGCCGACCAGACGCCCACAATGCTGCCGCGTCGCCCGCCCGACGCTTCGACGCCGAGAGGTCTCGCGCCGCGCCGCTGCGTTCGCCGCGCGCGCGCGCCGCCCATCGCGCGCTCGCCGTGTCCGCTTGCCGAATCGCTGCCGCGCGCCGCCGCGAGCGTTCGCCGCGCGCGCGCTCCTCGCCGAGCCGCTCGCCGTGTCGTCCGCGACGCCCGCCAGCCGCCAGCGCCGCTTCGCTGACGCGCTCGCCGCGCCGCTGCGTCGTCGCGTGCCGTGTTGCGCCCGGCAAGTAGCGCCAGCAGCGTCCTTGCCGTGCCGGCTTCGCCAGCAGACCCCAAGCTCGTGTCGTCGCGCGCGTGAGTTCCCCGAGCCGAGCTTGCCGTTTCTATTGTTGTTTAGATATTTTAGATGCTGATTATTGTTGGTTTGCTAGGTTCCCGCCGCTAGTTCGGGATTGTTCCATGACTTAGGATTTGTGTGTAGAAGTCTTCCACCCAAGGTAAGGATTTCTTACCGGGTTGTGTGGACTTCGCGGTATATTTGTGATTGTTGTTTTGTATGCCCGTATGATTACTAGCATGTTTATCTCTAGGTGCTCGCTTGCAATTCTCGATCGCATGAACTCTTGTATTGTTTCTCATGTTAGCCCATGCTAGGTTGTTCTATTCTAGCATGTTCGATATCCGTTCTTGCTTCGTAGTATCATGCTAGGTTCTTTGTATCCGATGAGCACGTATTGGATCGCATTGATTGAATCGTTATTATTGTTAAGGTTTAGAATTGAGGTAGATAGAATCATCCGGCCCGATGCATAAAGTATCTTGCATCTATGGCAAGGACGTTCGAGACAGCTCCGTCCTTGGACCCGTGAGGGATTAGCTATCCCAACCGGTAGGCCCCGCAATCTTGGGTGAGGGTGGCGGTCATTAAATGCCCCAACGGTCGGGATGATGACTTGGCATTGCCTCGTCCCGGCAGATCGGCACGCCCTCGGCGTGTTCGGCCGTAGCCCTTGATTGCCACTGTTAGGGCAAGGACCGCTTCGGTGTAAGCCTACCACGACCGGGTTCCTTAGCCTCGGTGTGCGGTGGTACAGGTGACATAGTTCACGTGTCCGTGTCTCACACCCCTATGTCGGTGACACCGATCCAGAGATTTAGTTAGGCATGGTGGATCGAACTGGCAAACTTGCCGCTAGACCCGGCACTTCCGCAGTTTGCGCGTAGCATGCGGTGCGCGCTTACGCTCATTACAGCGCCGATCGAGAGCTCCTCGGGATCTTGAGCCGAGTGCACCTTTCGTGTCGATGAGAGAGCCGAGGCCGGGACTTGTTCCCGTATAGCGCGCGTTTAGTGTGTTGTGGTATTTCCGGACTAAGACCACGAGTTGGCATCCGAGGTCCAAGTGTGGACTTAGCTATGTGCTCCGCTCTGTGTTTGTACTCATAGCTTGCATGCATTCTTCTAGATGATCATGTATATCGTATTGTACCCCGGTGGGGATTCTTCACTGGGTAATTCGTTACTCACCCTTATTCTCGTGGCTTTCCACGGTAATCAAGGCGGGAGACAGGATGGCTGAAGGAGGAGCTGTGATCATTGAATCCTGCTGTCATCTCTGACTATCTTATTTTATCATGACTCTTCACTTTTTGTTATTTCCCCTGAATGCATGTAGACGGGCACAGAGCCCCAGGATGTTTTCTTACGTTTTATGGATTCCAGCATATTTGTACTTGTGGATTGTTTTAACGGTTTAAATAAATCTCTCGATCGAGTATGCTTTCGAAATGTATGTTTTGGTTGTTGAATGTTTCTGTTTTTACTTGGGATCCGAAATGTATTTTTCATAATGTCTTTTATTTTCACTACATGCATTGGGGTAAAGGCCCATTTAGAGCCCCTTTTTGGGTCGGGTCTTTACACTTGCAAACCGACTACAAGCATCCAGCAACTCAATCGAGGAACACTGCCTGGGTCTAACTGAGCTCTGGTTCCTCAACACGAACCTTTCGTGGTTCCCAAAACATACACCACGGAACGAGCTACACAAAAGTACACCGACGTGTACAGCTCCAACTTGATTTCTTAAGATCCAAACCAACAAGTACTCTCACACAAGGCAACTTTTGCCTCCCAATAGAGCCACAACTAGCAAAGGAGCAACAAGAGTTCAACCCACTCGGGGTCAACTCACCACGGAATGCCACATTGGTCAACTCACTCTTCCAAGAGCATAGCCACACCAAGCTAACTTACCTCATACCAATGGTCCACTAAACGTGCTCCGATCAACCATCCAACTCATGGCTCTAACACTGGATCAACCACGCATCATCGATGCCAACCCTACTCATATTAGGGTAACTCCAGGGTAGTCGAATCACACTACCATCCAACTGGCTCACAAGCTGTAACGACCCAGGTTTTTCTTCCCGGTCTTCCAGGTATGCCCTAGGGGTAATTTGGTAATTTGGTCGGGCCGTCAGGGTCGTTTGTGTCTTTTCCAGTTACTAAAATTATTGGATGGTTTTTGTAGGTTTTTGGAGGGGTTTGTGGTTTGGTTTGAGCAAGGTTTGATGCAAAAGTAAAAATAAAGGAAATTGTCTTTGCAATGGGTTTGAACCCCGGGTCTCCGAGAAGCTTGTGGAGATGTTTGCCAATTGAGCCATTAGGTGCTCTTGTTGCTCTTCCCGCATCATTTTATGGTTAGCCTTGGATTTTGGAGTTTTGGTGCATTTGGTTAAATGAAATAGAAATTAGGTTTATTCCATCTTCTTCTCCAAATCACCTCTTGGCCGCACAAGCTCTCCTCTCCATAGCCCTTGCCGATTCTTCTTTCCCTTGCATCTCCTTGGGTTCGATCATCATCATTCCGGTAAGTCTTCATCCTCTTCATCTCCTCATTTGGTTTTTGATCTTTGGCCGAAGGTAAGAAGTAGAGTGTTGTGTGTGTTTGTGTTGATTGCAACCACCGAGAAGCCAAGCAGCGAAGCATCGTCGCCGCCACCCCTCGCCCAGATCTGTTGAAGCAGCCCGCCGCACACCATCGCCGCCCAGATCTGTTGAAGCGCCCCGCCGCGACGCCATCGCCGCCAGATCGCCAAGACGCCATCGCTCGCCAGTCGTCGCGCCGATCCACCGTCGTAGCCCTCCCGCGCGCCATCGCTCGTCGTCGTGCGGTCGCGATCGCGCAGCAGCGCCCGACGCCAGACGCCAGCGCCGCGCAGCGCTGCGCGCCGCCGCCGCCGCCGCCAGCGCCAGCTCGTCGCGTCGCTGCTGCCTTGCCGCGACGCCAGCGCCGCCAGCGCTTTTCGCCGCGCTCGAAGCCGCTGCCCGCACGCCAGACGCGCTGCGCGCGCGCGCTGCCGCTGCATCGCATCAGCGTTGTGCCGCGGTTGCGCCGCCGCAGCCAGCGCCTGCCTGCTGCGGTAGCGCCACAGGCGCGCCTGCGCTACCGCTGCGTGCGTGCTGCCTTGCCGCCAGCCTCCAAGCTCGTGTCGCCGTGCGCGTGAGTTCCCCGAGCCGAGCTTGCTGCTTTCTATTGTTGTTTAGACGTTTTAGATGCTTGATTATTATTGGTTTGCTAGGTTCCCGCCGCTAGCTCGGGATTGTTCTGCAGCTTAGGATTTGTGTGTAGAAGCCTCCCACCAAGGTAAGGATTTCTTCACCGGAGTTGTGTGGGCCTGCGGTATATTTGTGATTGTTGTTTTGTATGCTCGTGTATGATTATTAGCATGTTTAGCCCTAGGTGCTCTGTTCAATTCTGATCGCATGAACTCTTGTATTGTTTCTCATGTTAGCCCATGCTAGGTTGTTCCATTCTGGCATGTTCGATATCTGTTCTTGCTTCGTAGTATCATGCTAGGTTCCTTGTATCTGTTGAGCACGTATTGGACTGCATTGAATGAATTGTTATTATTGTTATGGTTTAGAGTTCAAGTAGGTAGCATCATCCGGGCCGGATGCATAACGTAACTTGCATCCCCGACAGGACGTGCGAGATGGTACTCGTCCCCGATCCCGTTAGGGTTTAGCTAACCCTAACGGCCGCCCCGCAATCTTGGGTGAGGGTGGCGGTCGTTAAATGCCCCAACGGTCGGGATGATGACTTGGCATTGCCTCGTCCCGCGGCACGGCACGGCACGTCCTCGCCGTGTTCGGCCGTAGCCCTTGATTGCCACTGTTAGGGCAAGGACCGCTTCCTAGTGTAAGCCTACCACGACCGGTTCCTTAGCCTCGGTGCGGTGGTACAGCCGACATAGTTCACGTGTCCGTGTCTCACACCCCTATGTCGGTGACACCGATCCGAGATTTAGTTAGGCATGGTGGTCGAACTTGGGCAACTTGCCACTAGACCCGCACTCCCGTAGTTTGCGTGAGCATGTCAGAAAGACCCGACCCAAAAGGGGCTCTAAATGGGCCTTTACCCCAATGCATGTATTGAAAATAAAAGACATTATGAAAAATACATTTCGGATCCCAAGTAAAAACAGAAACATTCAATAATCAAAACATACATTTCTAAAAGCATACTCTGATCAGAGATTTATTTAAACCATTTAAACATTCCACAAGTACAAATATGCTGGAATCCATAAAACGTAAGAAAACATCCTTGGCTCCATGCCCGTCTACATGCATTCAGGGGAAATAACAAAAGTCAAGAGTCATGATATAATAAAATGGTCAAGAGATGACAGAGATTCCATGATCACAGCTCCTCCTTCACCATTCCTGTCTCGCACCTGGTTACCCGTGGAAAACCACCAGAATAAGGGTGAGTAACGAATTACTCAGTAAGAATCCCCAACCGGGGTACAATACGATATACATGATCATCTAGAAGAATGTATGCAAGCTATGAGTACAAACACAGAATAGAGCACATAGCTTAAGTCCACACTGATCCCTAGGCAACCTTCTCCAACTAGCATGCGTCCACAACACTAAAGCAACCATCTTACGAGAAATCGAAGCACCAAAGCCAAGGGGCACTTTTCTCTCGTTCACCAAACAAATACCACCAACACACCAGCTGAAACTTCAGCTACGGCCACCTTTAGAAGACAAGGTCCAGGCACAGGCTCCACTCAGCCAAACTAATATATTGGAGCCCCTCATCGGCCGACAACAACTTTCCAATGCAATACGATCAGCCACTGCCCTAAGAGATTATCGCCAGACAGGAAAACAAATAACATACCTCTCTCGGAAATCTCGAGTAGCAAAGAATAAAACAACACGCGGCTACTTGAAACACAACACCTCGAGGATAACAACTCAAAGGTTTAACCAACCAATGCCACGACACGCCTATGCCAACCCCTCAACTTTGGCTCAACTAAATGCCAACCACGAACGCGCAGAATAACTAGGAGCAAAGCTCGAGAAAGGCTTGCTCTGCAGAACTCAACTCAAGCTTACAACTAGCGGCTCGCCTCCAAGGACATGCAACTCTCAAAGTCCAATCAAGCTAAACGAATGACTTCCTTCTTTTAGCTTAGGCCTAACTCATCTTCCAACCGAGAAACTCCACAATCGATTGAACCACCAACTTAGAACTAGCAAGATCTATCCAAACACCGAAGGAGGTGCCAACTTTTGAAACCTTCCAAACAAGAGCAAGTCCTCAGGGCCACGCCCGCTTGCTCCAACCAAGCTAGCTCTTACAACAACATGGGAACCAACCCTTGGCCAACTACAAGCACCAACAGATAATAGCTTGAAGCCAACGCGGGTACTAAAACAACACTAGCTCGTCAACCGACTACAAGCTTTCAAGAACTCAACCGAGGAACACCGCTGGTCCAGGCCGAGCTCGTGAGGCTCTCCACAACCTAGGGTTCCTCCGATCACCCTCCGACACACACACACAATAGTCAAACGGTCTAACAGCATAACCGGCTACACGGCACAACTCTCTCTCCAAAGATCTCGCCTATCTTTGGCGTGCTCCAACTCCTCGAAAGACCAAGAAGACCGGAAATACTACATAATGTGTCGCCTCCAACTCAAGCATCGACCCCATCATAGCTTCTACCTGGGGTAGGGATCCGGTCAACACTCTTAGCAATGACGGACAAAAACTACGCGGCTTTGCTACCACCGCCCTTGATTAGTTCCAATCGAACTCCAACCATCGATCAACAAGAAATTCCTCTACCTGTGTCAAAGGCCAACTAGCATAACTTGCCTAAGCAACAACCCGGCTACAAGCACGGTATCCTTACGATCAAAATTAGGGCACTTGCCAAGAACTAAAGCCCTAACACCAAAAGGATCGAAAGATCGGTTTCTCAACACGAACCTTTCGTGGTTCCCAAAACATACCCCAAGGAACGAGCTACACAAGAGTACACTTTGCGTGCACACCTCCAACTTGATTCCTTAAGATCCAACACGAACTCTAACACAAGGTAACCTTTGCCTCCAAAAAGAGCCACAACTAGCAAGGGAGCAACAAGAGTTCAAACCCACTCGGGTCAACTCACCACGAAACGCCCCATTGGCCAACTCACTCTACAAGAGCATAACCACACCAAGCTAACAACCACATACCAATGTGTCCACCAAATGTGCTCCGCACAATCCATCCAACACATGGCTCCCACGCTGGACCAACCACGCATCATCGATGCCAACTCTACTCGTACCAAGGAAACTCAAGGGTAGTCGAATCACCCTACCAACAAACTGGCTCACAAGGCCACAACACAAGCGCGAGAACTCGAATGCGCTAGCCCTTAACAACCTACAACATCCTTTGTACCCAACTCTTGGTGACGTTGAAAGCTCTTGCTTTCCCTCGAACGACCTCACACTTGTAGTCCTCCGACTACCACCGAGCTAGATCTCTTATGCAACCCAAACAGTGCAACCTCAGAAAAACGGGTACAAGGCTAGTGGGGATGCTATACTCCGGGCGGGCATGGAACCACCTGCACTAAAAGTGCCAACCGGCCCAAACTAGGCCTCCTTCCAAAGCTTGGTGCCAACAGCACTACATCCTTTACAACACAAACATCCCTTTACGAGCTTTAAGCCCCTGCGGGGTAGGGAAGGTCACACTCCGGTGTGACAGGCAATGGCGCTCAACACAAGAGTCTCAACACTCGAGTAGACTACTCTCGACATCACGTCCTAACGCAAGCCAAGGCCCACTCCTGCATCCCACTCGATGCTCAACGAATACTCAGCCAACCCTCGGGTGGCGACACCTAGCTCCACACCGAACATGCTAACGTAGAAGGTGCTTCTCACTAATAGCCACTGAAACCACGGACGGATTAGGTCCCGACAAGCAAACTCCACAATACCCCACAGCTACGAGGGTACTAAAAGAATCTGGCCGCAAAACGATCAGAGACTTGCGGGAGGACAAGATGTCTCTACATCTTTCTCAAAAGCTACTAACTTGGCAAATGCCACCAATTCGCCCGTGGTCGGTGGAGACTCTCTACTGGTCCGCCTCTCACGGGGACTTCCACCACCACACCTGCTGCATCAAACAAAGACTCGAGCAGCACGCCTCGACCTCTGAACATCGTGTCATCGGTCTCTGAACACCAGGTCATCCCAACACTTGGATGATAAACTCGAACCTGGTCAACCACCTTGCCGCTACCAGCAAGTTCTTTAAAGCATCAAGATCCTCAGGCTTCCACCTGCCAAACTCGGCGGCTCCATCAATGCTAACTAACTCATCAACATAAACCTGCTGATCAAGCCCTTCCGGAAACCTCCGGGGCTACCGGAGCTACTAGGGGGGTGTCTCCTAAACAAACTCTGTCAGCTGGGCTATCTGTGCCCGGGACTTCTCACTACGCGCTACAAACTGCGCCTGGGTCTCCACTCTCTAATAGCTAAAAGACCTGCCATCAATTCTCTCATGGCTGGAGCACACCCTGCTCAAGGAGTCTCACTCTAAGGCATGCTAGCCTCTAACCTCTTCTCTTGGCAACTCAACTGCTAGGTCCAAAGGTGGCCTGCGGGTCTAGACAACCCTGGACGTGGTCTAACAACAACATGCCCAAGTCAACTTCTCGGTTGGAAATACCAAACGTCCCTGCTCCTCTAAGTGCAATCAACCTACTAGCGATCCACACAAAGCATAAAAGCTAGCCCACGCTAGGGCTCTCACTGCCAAACAAGGGTAACACATGTATACTAGATGCAGTATTGTAAAATAAAACCCTTAGCTTAATGAACTCGAAAAAAACGACGGCCGCGGAGTGCTTGATGATCATGGGGACAACAACCTACAAAGCGGGTTAGTCTACGAGATCTATGACTCGAGCTCGATACCAACCTGTAAGGACCCGACACGAATACGGTCCTAAACCTAGGTCCTCACTCAAAGATGCAAGTTAAATATTTCAACAAGCGGTTTAGTGCTCATATTTAAAACTTTTTCAAAACATTTGGAAACGGGGAACACTTAAAACATAACCAACAATTTTCATAAGCAAATCCGATCAAGGTAAAATAAGCTCCGCCAAGATTTATAAAAGAACATTCAAAACAGTTTAAAAAACTTTAACATCATTCCCTAGGACTCATGTCCATCTACATGCTTTGAATAAATAAATGCAAACAATAAACGACAGAGAGTCTTTGGTGGCCCCCATGATCAAACAGCTCCTCCACTAGCCATCCCGGTGTTGTCCCAAGTTACACCGGTGGAAAAACCACGAAATAAGGGTGAGTATAAACATACTCGGTAAGAATCCCCAACCGGGTACAATACGATACATCACCATCTAGCACCCTAGTATACATGCAAATAAAACAATGACTTAGAGCAAAACGGTTGAATTAGGCTATGAGCTACTTTTAGAGCGAGCCTATTCAAGGGCTTTCATCTACCGCCTATCCTAGGTTCTACACTTGGATGCCCTTCGGGCCTTACACAACCTAGGACTCGGTGATGCCCAAAGTGGGGTCTTACACACCTAGGATGCCCATCGGGTCTTACACCTCCAACTCGGTGATGCCCATCGGGACTTACACACCTAGGATGCCCATCGGGTCTTACACCTCCAACTCGGTGATGCCCATCGGGACTTACACACCTAGGATGCCCATCGGGTCTTACACCTCCAACTCAGTGAAGCCCATCGGGGACTTACACATCTAGGATGCCCATCGGGGTCTTACACCTCCAACTCAGTGATGCCCATCGGGGACTTACACACCTAGGATGCCCATCAGGGTCTTACACCTCCGGATGTCCATCGGGGTCTTACCCGAGCGGGACCTAAACTAGTTACCCCTACGCCTTCTACACTATACATCACCCGCCTATGCCCGGCACTTTTACTAACAGGATAAAATAGAACAAGGTATGCCAAGATAATTAAACCCCTTGCATGGAACTAACAGAATATATCGGGGACACAAGAGCAACACGATATGGAAGCAAGAGAAAACATGTAACCTACCCACTGGAAATTTCATACAATCACAAGACATGGCATGTTTGGAAGAACAAACCTAGCATGGCACTAACATGAACAACAAGCAACATGCTAGCAAGATTTCAAACACAAGCCGTTCAATAGCTAACATACTCATAACAACAACCAAGCATACAAGGCACAATCATGATAGCATCGCAGGTCCACACAACCACGGTAAGAAATCCTTACCTGGAAACGAGTAGGAATAACTTTCACAATCAAATAGTGACCCTCGAGCTTTAAAGCGAAACCGAGCAACCTAAGCATTTTGAAAGCATCCTAAATAAATATACAGACGTGCACTTAAAAATCTAAAAGGGATAGGTTCGGGAATTACCAACCGAGAAGGCACGGGTCTCGCAGCAAGGGGGCGCTTTGCGCGCTACTGGCGCGCGCGCGCGCGAGAGGGGCGGGCGCTGGCGCTGGCTTCGCGCGGATGCGACAGGCGCAGCGAGCCGGCGGGCGACGCGGACGGTCTTGAAGAAGCGCGGCGCGGCGCGGGGAGAGCACGCGCAGCGCGCGGTGTAAAGTGGCGCTTTCTCGTGCGGGACGGCGCGCCGCGTCGGGCGACCCGATGCGCAGTCGGTCGCAATCGCGTCGGCGACCGATGCAAATCGGTGCTACCGTCTGGCGACCGTCTGGTCGGTCTGTGTCTGGCGGCCAGTCTCGGGCAGCCAGCGGAAATTTGTCTGCGGCTGGGCTGCTCGTGCGCTTGGCTGACGGCTGGTCGCTGCTGTGCGCTGGGTCTGTGGGCACTGGCTGCTGCGTGCGCTGGGCTGAGCAGCAGCTGAGGGGGGTGCGGCTAGGGCGGCTAGGGTTTCTTGGTGAGGTCGGCTAGGAGAGAGAGAGAGAGAGAGATTGCAAAACAAGGGGAAAAGGGATTTTCTTGATTTTCTTTCCTTTTTCCCTAATTAAATAGGTCTAAAATCCCTTCCCAAAGCTTCCTCTTTCCAAACCCGACCGAAGCAAACTTATTTTAAAAATAAAACTCTCTTTTCCTACGAACTCCCCAAGACCATTTAGGGCAAGGGCTCAAAACCCAATGGAAGCACCAAAATTACAATTAATTTTGCCATTTTCTAAAACACCTCCAAACTTCCAAACAACTTGCCCAAACCTCTCGGGTCTTGCAACCAACAACCATTAAGCTTCGACAAAGGCAGAATGGCCCCAAATCTTGAAAATCCTCAAAACCCTGACCGGGGGCAAAAAGACCAAAATACCCCTAAGGGTTAAAATAGCTCTAACGGCCCATCCGAACATCCGAATAATGACCCGAAATCACCTGGGTAACCGAAATAGAAAACTGGGCCGTTACAGGCTGTAAGCTATTGGCTGTTGTTTATTTGATTAGGTTGTTTTTATTAAATGGTTAGGGTTCTCGGGTTCTCATAGAAGCTCGAGGGTCGCTTGGTTGATTTGTGATAGTTATTTCTGCTTGTTTCCAGGTAAGGATTCCTTTACCGTGGTTGCGTGGACCCTGCGATATTATCATGATGTGCCTTGTATGCTTGTTGACTGTTATGAGCATGATAGTGATAGGGTAGCTATGATTGATCTCTTGCCAGCATGTTTGTCTGATTAGACATGTTAGTGCCATGCTAGGTTTGTTCTTCCAGCATGCTTATGATTCCTGTTTTAAGTTCGTAGTATCATGCTAGGTTAAGTGTGATTGATGTGGATTATTGTTTGTTTGCCAGGAATCATTAACTATGTACTCTTAGCTAGTATAGTAAGGTTTGTCATCTTCAAGAGGCTGAGAGCGGACATAACGTACTTTGTCCCCACCGGTCGGGAGTAGAGCGAAGCATAACGTACCTTGCTTCCCCCCCGGCATCCGATGTGGATTTAGCTACCACATCGGCATAAGCCTAGTTTGTAGCCTGCTAGAGCGGAACCCTGCCAACGGTGCAAGCTTGCCTTGGCCGGTTCTTAGCTTCAGGTCGGTGGTACAAGCAAGCCGCAGTTAGTCTTGCCGAAGGCCTCGCACTCTCGTGTTCGGTGACACCGCTTTCGAGTCTTTAGGCATGCGTGCACGCCCGCGTAGTTTGTACTTAGGCCCCCAAATTTACGCGGTTGCAAAGAAGATGCGGTGTGCGCGCGCGCGCACGCGTTAGTCGCCGGTTCGGAGAGCTCCCTCGGGCTAATGTTCGCGAGTACACCAGTTCCTTCCAATTTAGAGCCAGACTTCGGGTACTCTCCCGATAGTCCAGATTTATTAGCGAGGGTAAGAGGCCCTTGAGGACACCCGTTGGGATTGGTTTTTGAGCTAATCATATGGTCGAGGGAAAAAGACCCTCGAGGGTGTCAGACATCTATTGGGATCGGTTCTTGAGCTGATCATTTGGCTGAGGGAGAAAGACCCTCAGGGATGTCTCGGGATTGGTTAAGATGACCAATCATTAGGCCGGAAGTAGAAAACTTCTGAGGACTCCGGTTTTTTCCTAGTAAGCTGGTTGAGCTATGATATGTGTTGGTAACTGTTTGCATGTATACTAGGGTGCTAGATGATTGATGTATCGTATTGTACCCCGGTTGGGGATTCTTACTGAGTATGTTTATACTCACCCTTATTTCTGTGGTTTTTTCACCAGGTAACTTGTGACAGCACCGGGACGGCTAGCGGAGGGAGCTGATTGATCATGGGAGCTGCCGGCACTCTGTTATTTGTTATTTGCATTATTTATTCAGCATGTAGATAGACAGGAGTCCTAGAGGAATGTTGTTAAGTTGTTTTAAACTGTTTTGAGTGTTCTTTTATAAATACTGGCCAGGCTTGTTTTTACTCTGTTGGATTTGCTTAATGAAAATTGTTGGTTATGTTTTAAGTGTTCCCCGTTCTCAAATGTTTTGTAAAGTTTTAAAATATGAGCACTAAACCGCTTGTTGACATATTTTAACTTGCATCCTGAGTGAGGACCCAGGTTTAGGACCGTATTTCGGGTCGGGTTCTTACACAGGAGCAGTTTGTAGCGTGTAGTGAGGAGTCCCAGGCACAGATAGCCCAGCCGACAAAGTTTATTTAGGAGACACCCCCTAGTAGCTCCAGTAGCCCAAGAGGTTCTCGGGAGGGCAGGATCAACAGGTTTATGCTAGTGAGTTAGTTAGCGTTGATGGAGCCGCCGAGTTTGGCAAGTGGAAGCCTGTAGAGCTTGATGTTTTAGAAGAACCACTTGTAACGACCCGACCCGAAAGGGGTTCTAAAATAGGCCGTTACCTCAATGCATGCATACAAATCTACAGAAAATTTGCAAAATTGTGTTCGGATTCTAAGTAAAAGCTAAAACATAAAACATCCATTTAAAAAGTCAACATCAATTCCTAAAACCTGTCCCTGTTTCCAAGCACCTGTTTCAAGACAAATACATTTCCAAAACTTACTATGATCAGAGATTTATTTAAAACATACAAGCTTTAAAATAGTTACAACAATGCTAGAATCCGGAAATACATTCAGAAAACACCCTAGGGCTCCGTGCCCAACTACATGCATTCAGAGGACATTTAAATCATAAACATAAACATAAGACTAAGAGTTGAACAACGGGTTTCCATGATCACAGCTCCTCCTCCAGCCATCCTGTCTCGCACCATGGCTACCTGTGGAAAAACCACAAAAATAAGGGCGAGTAGCGAATTACTCAGTAAGAATCCCCAACCGGGGTACAATACGATATAATCAGTCATCTAGTCCCCAAGCACGCAAGCAAACAGCTACCAACACAGATCATAGCTCAAAGAGCTTACAAGGAAAGATCTGGAATCATCGGAAGTCTCCTACTTCCGGCCTAATGATTGGTTACCCTAACCAATCCCGGGACATCACCGAGGTCTCTTTCACTCGGGGGGATTGTTCAGCTCAAAAACTGATCCCAAGGATGTCCTTAAGGGCCTCTTTTCCCTTTCTAAATCTGGACTTACGGGAGAGTACCCGAAGTCTGGCTCTAACGGAAGGAATGGTGTACTCACGAACATTTGCCCGGGGGAGCTCTCCAAACCGGTGATTAATGCGTGTGCGCGCACACCGCATGCTGCTGCAACCGAAGTAAATGTGGGGGCCCGAGGACAAACTACGCGGGCCAGGTACGCATGCCTATGACTCGGAAGCGGTGTCACTGATCACAGTAGTGCGAGGCCCTTGGCACTCATCTGTGCAGCCTGAGCCACCGACCTGAAGCTAAGAATCGGCCAAGGTAGGCTTACACCGTTGGCAGGGTTTCGCTCTAGTAGGCTACAAACTAGGCATACGCCAATGAGGTAGCTAATTCTCATTGGCTGCCGGGAGGGGGGAGAAAAAGCAATGTATGTTATGCTTTGCTCTATTTCCGACCAGTGGGGACAAAGTACGTTATGTCCGCTCTCAACCCCTGAAGCAATGCTTCGCTTTACTCCCGACCGGTGGGGACAAAGTACGTTATGTCCTCTCTCAGCCTCTGGATGATGACAAACCCTACAACTCTATCTAAGAGTATAGAGCAAATAAATGATTCCTGACTAGCAAACAATGACCGACATCAATCACATTTACCTAGCATGATACTATGAACTTAAGCAGGAATCACAAACATGCTAGAAGAACAAACCTAGCATGGCACTAACATGTACAATCGGGAAAACATGCTAGCAAGAAATCAATCAAAGCTGCTCTATTACTATCATGCTCATAACAGTCAGCAAACATACAAGGCATATCATGAAAATATCGTAGGGCCCACACAACTCCGGTAAGAAATCCTTACCTGGTCGGAAGGCAACAACACACAATAAAATTAACTGCGATCGAACCCGAGCAACCTATAGCGAGCCAAACAAACACATCAATAATCATAAAAATAGGCCTAAATACAATAAAATAAACAAGGCTCGGCTCGATAGCAACTCACGAGGCGCGGCTGACACGCGAACGAGCCGGCTGCACGGGCGAGGCAGCAGCAGGGCGCTGGCGCGCTGGCTCGGGTGCTGGGATGCACGCGGACGGGCGAGCGAGCGACACAGACGCACGAGGGCGCGGGTGCTAGCTCGGCTAGGCGACAGCGCGCGGCGCGGATCGACACAGGGACAACGCGCGGGCGCGAGCGACACGACGCAACGGGTTACAGGACGCGCGACTAGGCATACGGCGGCTCGGATCTAGACGACACGGGCGCGGACAGGGTGGCCTAGCGCAGGGAAGAGCAACGCGGCACTGTGCAAGGCGACTCGGGCGCGGACGGGACGCGACACTGTACGACGCGGCTGGGCTGGGCTCGGGCGACGCTAGCACTGCGAGGGCTAGGGGCTCGGGATGGCGACCTGGGCGAGCTGGGCTCGGGCTGGGGCTTGGCTCGGGCTAGCTGGGTTGGGCGAGCAAGGGGCTAGCTCGAACTAGGTGGGGGGCTCGGGGAGAGAGAGAGAGAGAAAAAAAAGGGAAAAATTGGAAAATAAAAGGAAAAATGGGATTTTTAATCCTATTTTCCATCCTTATCCTTTTTTTAAAAAAACCCTTAAAATCCCATTTCCCGGCTTCCTCCTTCGAGACCCGACCGAAGCAAACTTTTCCAATAAATAAAACTCACTTAAATCCAACTCCCAAAGCAACACTAAGGGCCCGGGCTCGAATCCCAAAGGGAGCACTCAACCAACCATCACTTTGCCAAAGCCCAAACCACAACCGAGCTTCCAACCGACTAACCCAAACACCTCGGGACTTGCAGCCAACAACAAACAAGCCTCGACAAAGGTAGGAGCTACCTCGAAGCCCTGAAAATCCACAAATCCTGCCCGGAGAGCCAAAAGACCAAAATACCCCCAAGGGTCAAAACCGCTCTAAGACCCAACCAAACAACCGAATCTTGACCCGAAGGCACCTCGAAAACTGGAATAGGAAACTGGGCTGTTACAATACTCCCTCCTTTTAAGCCTTTCGTCCTCGAAAGTCCTAAGACGAAACAGCTCCAGGAAAACTCCACTGATCCAGCCAACTGAACTTCTCGGCCAACAACACCAACCTTCTTCGAAAACCAAACCCTCTTGGGTTCTCAAAAACTCAAGGCCACAAATGCCATCCAGACTGCCACAAACTATCTGAACCAAGACTGGGCATACACTGAACTCCAAATGGAATAGACGGCAACCCACGTCCTCAACTCGCACCAACTCTCAAACGGTGCTACTCTCAGCAAACTCGAGGACTGGCCACCAGCTCTAAAACTCTACACCACGCACTGGCAAAAATCCTCTGGAAGCTCACAGCTGCTAACAAATATCCTCAACCCTACACAAGCTGGCAAAACAACAGAACATCCCAGGTTCCAGAAAACCAAACGGCCTACTCTTACTTCACAAGAGACCAGCGAACCTCTAATCTTGCCTACAGCCTTAACGAGATCCAATCGAATCACCAACTGGCGACTGATCCAAAAGGCAAGGGGCACCATCCTGGTACACCAGACGGCTAACAACACTCACACCAGTTGAAACTTCAGCTACGGCGACCTCTAAAAGAAAAGGGCCAAGCACAGGATCCACTCGGCCAAACCAACAAACTAGAACTCCTCATCGGCCGAACGCAAACCTACCAGCAACTGGCCTAAGAAAACACTGCCAGGCAAGGAACAACCAACATTCCTCTCAAGGAAAACTCGGGCTGCAAGGACTAAACCATCACGCAGCTATCTGCGACACAGCACCTGAGGAAAACAGCTCAACAGCTTTACCAACCAATGCCACGGCACCTCTGTGCCAACTCACTCAAACGAGGCTCCGCTATCGCCAACTGCGAGCGCACAACAACTAGGAGCAAAGCCCGAGAAGGGCTTACTCAGCAGAACTCAACCCAAACTTATAACGAGCAACGCTCACCTCCAAGCTACCACTCTACTCTTAAGATCCAACTGGCTACTCAAAGGACTTCTCCTTTTAGCCTAAGCCTAACTCAACTTCCAACCAGAAGCTCCACTCCCGAAACCTCACGAGGAAAACGGAAAACGACAACCTCAAAGCTTACGGATCCTGAGCCACACGTATCCGCAAGACTATCTCATAAACAACACTCGAGGCTGGCATCCAGGGAGCAACTCAACCACCTCAGAGACTAGGGGAAAAGGGAAATCTTCAATCCCCAAAGAACCAACAACTTGCCAGAAACAACTCAACTCTTACTGGCTGGCCTCCGCCCTTGCGGGGACAAACACCTTTTGCTTGCTAACAACACAAAGTAGGGACCCTCTCGCTGGGCTGACCGCTGCGCTACTCTGATCCACTACACAATTCAGGAGCTAAGCTGACTCCTGCTAAACGGGAAACGATTTTCCCAGCAAGCAAACTCTGAAGGGCAGCGAACATCACACATGCTCGCTGACTTGCTGAAACCCAAGGCAACAACAACCAACTCTCTTGGAAGCAACACCCAAGGGAAAACTCAACCAATCGGACCACCAATCCGGAACTAACAATACTTACTCAACTGCCGAGGGAGGGGTCAACTCCCAAAACTTCCTGACTAGGAAAAGGACCTCAAGGCAAAGCACTTCAGCTAGAACTGAACTAGCTCTTGAAACATCAAGAGGACCAAACTTGGCCAAGCACTCACAAGAGGCAGAACAACCCTTACTGCAGCCTCTAGAACACCATCCAAGAGTCCACCTAACTGGACAAACAATTGCTTCCAAGCAGCCAACAAACTCTTCCCTCTTGCTAGCACCTTTACCACCAACTCATGACTACGGGAGTAACCTGACAACTCCCAGAAGGAACGACTCTTACAAGCAGACAGCCGAAGGACAGAGAGCTCCACATACGCTCACTGTCTTGCTCCACTAAAGCAACAACATCTAAATCTCACGGGGCAACAACAGGGGTCCACCACAGACTGAACCTCCAAATGCCAAACGGGGCAGCTCTCAACATCCTGGAAACAGGAAAACAACCAACAGGGCACAAACCACTCGCCCCCTGAGAAAAACTAATTTATAGCAGCTCCAAACCACACCTTGGACAACACCAAGCATCAACTTGCCACCACACCGGAACCAATCCGGACTCTGCTCCAAACAAACACTGGCTTGCTAGTCTACCAAGACTGCTAGCAACTCACCCGAGGCTACAAACTACACGCCTCCAAACTTGCCAACCAAACTCACTACAGAGATCAAGGTGAGCTCGGAGAGGCTCTCCACAACCTAGGGTTCTTTGGCAACCCTCGACACACACTGTCGACTAACGAGCTAACAGCCAACTGCCTGGACAAACAACTCCATTTTCCAGCATCACAACCATGTTGGCCAACTCCAACTCCTTGGGAACCAAGAGGACCCGAAAAGCTACCGAATGCGTCATCCTTCTGCTCAAACATCAGCCACAACAAGGCTTCTACCCAAGGAAAGGATCCGAACAACTCTCTTAGCCAAGGCGATCAGAAATTGCGCGGCTTTGCTACCACCGCACTTGTTCAGTTTCCAACTGAACTCCAACCAAAGGAACACCAAAAGTTCCATCCCACACGATGCTCAAAGTTGAGGCAACCTTGCTCTACAAAAGCATAACCATGCCACACCGAACTTACTTTATACCAAGCCTCTACCAAGGGTGCTTACCCATAAGGCAACCAAATCCTCTCGCAAGGCATCAACTCATCTCGCCTCAAAAGCATCCAACTCGCCTCATGGCATCCAACTCGCCTCGTAGGCATCCAGCTAATCTCATGAGCATCCAACTCAAGGTCAATCTGCTGGACCGAACTCGCATCTACGATGCTCAACTCTCCATAGATTAAGGCACTCGAAGGTAGTTGACCGCACTACCAACCATAAGGAATCTCTTGGCCTTAACACTGGCGCGAGGCTCACGCGCACCAACACTTACCAACTGACAACCTGCTGGCTTACTCAACCTCCAGTTGGCTAAACGGATCCAAAGGCTAAAGGAGTGCGCTGAACTCCGGACGGCATAGAACCATCTGCTATGCCCATGCCAAACTCAAGCCTGAACCAGACTTAGTGCCAAAGTGGCACACCAACCAATGCACCTCAAGTGCTACTACTACCAAACATCTGAGGAAACTGGGCAGTTAAACAACAGCAGGCTTACAAGGGGGCAAAGATGTCTCTACATCTTCCTCAGGCCACTAACACGGCAACTTGCCAATCAATCGGGCGACTGGTGGAGACTCTGCTAGTCCACCTCTCTCAAGGGACTTCCACCACCAACTGCTGTACCAAACAGCACAGGAACGGCACACCTCGGCCTCTGAACAGCAGGGCATCCTACACACGGATGCTAAACTCAAACCTGGCCAACCGCTTTACTACTAGCAGCAGGACTTTCTGAAACATCGAGCTCTACAGGCATCCACTTGCCAAACTAGGCGACTCCATCATCGTCAACAATCTTATCTGAATAAACCTGCTGATCATCCCCTCCTGGGAACCTCCGGGGCTACAAGAGCTACTGGGGGGAATGTTGAAACAAACTCTGTCAGCTGGGCTATCTGTGCCCGGGACTCCTCACTACGTGCTACGAACTGCGCCTGGGTCTCCGCTCTCTGGTAGCTAAAGACCTACCATCAAATCTCTCATGGGTGGGGCACACTCTGCTCAAGGAGTCTCACTCTGAGGCGTGCTAGCCTCTACCCCCTCCACTAGGCAACTCAACTGCTAGGGCCAAATCTGGCCTGCGGGCCTAACAACCCTGGGACGCGGCCTCAACATCAACACGATCAGTCCAACTCCTCGTTCGGACATGCCAAGCGTCCTGCTCCTCTGGGTACGATCAACATACTGGCGATCTGCACAAAGCACCTCCACCCTCTCACTAGGGGAAAAGCAACAACTGGGCCACAAATGGCCTACGGGAGTCTAATCTCTGCCTCCCTCTGGAATGATGTCCCAGGGGCATCCGAATCTATCTGGATACCTCAACAAGCTGTTAAATACTGCTCGCACTGCGGAAAGTTGGCATGATGGCGCTCTAAGCCCAAACCAACAACGAGTCAGAACCTTCTCGTCTCCGCTCCACAACTCTACACAAGGCAAACACTAGATTAAAAGTATTGTAAATTCTTACCCCTTTCTTTAAAACAGTAAACTTAGGCGTACCTGATGACTGTCGGAGTGCTGATGATCATGGAAAAATGACCTACAACAAAAGGTCAGTCTACAGAATCTATGACTCTGAGCTCTGATACCAACTTGTAACGACCCGACCCGAAAGGGGTTCTAAAATAGGCCGTTACCTCAATGCATGCATACAAATCTACAGAAACTTTGCAAAATGGTGTTCAACTTCTAAGTAAAAGCTAAAACATAAAACATCCATTTAAAAAGTCAACATCAATTCCTGAAACCTGTCACTGTTTCCAAGCACCTGTTTCAAGACAAATACATTTCCAAAACTTACTCTGATCAAAGATTTATTTAAAACATACAAGCTTTACAATAGTTACAACAATGCTAGAATCTGGATATACATTCAGAAAACACCCTAGGGCTCCGTGCCCAACTACATGCATTCAGAGGACATTTAAATCATAAACATAAACATAAGACTCAGAGTTGAACAACGGGTTTCCATGATCACAGCTCCTCCTCCAGCCATCTTGTCTCGCACCATGGCTACCTGTGGAAAACCCACAAAAATAAGGGTGAGTAACAAATTACTCAGTAAGAATCCCCAACTGGGGTACAATACGATATAATCAGTCATCTAGTACCCAAGCACGCAAGCAAACAGCTACCAACACAGATCATAGCTCAACGAGCTTACAAGGAAAGATCTGGAATCATTGGAAGTCTCCTACTTCTGGCCTAATAATTGGTTATCCTAACCAATCCCGGGACATCACCGAGGTCTCTTTCTGTAACGACCCGACCCGAAAGAATTCTAAAATAGGCCGTTACCTCAATGCATGCATTCAAAACTTCTGAAAATTCGCAATAGGGTGTTCGGATTCTAAGTAAAAACTAAAACATAAAACATAAAACATCCATTTAAAAAGTTAACAAAATTTCCTGAAACCTGTCCCTGTTTCCAAGCACCTGTTCCAAGACAAATACATTTACAAAAATTACTCTGTTCAGAGATTTATTTAAAACATACAAACTTTACAACAATGCTAGAATCTGGAAATACATTCAGAAAACACCCTAGGGCTCCGTGCCCAACTACATGCATTCAGAGAACATTTAAATCATAAACATAAAACTCAGAGTTGAACAACGGGTTTCCATGATCACAGCTCCTCCTCCACCCATCCTGTCTCGCACCATGGCTACCTGTGGAAAAAAAACCACATAATAAGGGTGAGTAACGAATTACTCAGTAAGAATCCCCAACCGGGGTACAATACGATACACATGGTCATCTAGCAGAAAGGTATGCAAGCTATGAATATAAACACAGAATAGAGCACATAGTTTAGCCCACACTGGGGCCTCGGATGCCAACTCATGGTCTTAGTCCGGAAATAACTCATCACACAATACGCCCTATACGAGAAACAAGTCTCGGCCTCAGCCTGTCTACTGTCGAAGAAAGGTTCACTGGCTTAAGATCCCGAGGAGCTCTCCGGTTGGCGCTATAATAAGCGTGCACGCGCACCGCGTGCTACTGCAGACTATGGGGGGTGCCGGGTCTAGTGGCAAGCTGCCCATGTCCAGTCACCACGCCTAACTAAATCTTTGGATCAGTGTCACTGACATAGGGGTGTGAGACCTGGACACGTGAACTATGTCATCCTGAACCACCGCACCTGAGGCTAAGGCACGGGTCGTGGTAGGCTTACACTAGGAAACCGTCCTTGCCTTATCAGGTGGCAACTCAAGGGCTACCACCAAAACACGCTGAGGACGTGCCGGCTGTCGTGGACAAGGCAATGCCAAGTCATCATCCCGACCGTTGGGGCATTTAACAGTCTGCCACCCTCACCCAAGATTGCAGGGCCCGCCGTTAGGGTTAGCTAGTCCCTAACGGGATCAGGGACGGAGCTCAATCTCGTAAGTCCCTGTCGGGGATGCAAGGTACTTTATGCACCCGGCCCGGATGATGCTATCTACCTGAACTCTAACCTGTCATAGCAATCAGCAAACAATCAAATCAATCCAATACGTGCTCAAAAGAATACAACGAACCTAGCATGATACTGCGAAGCAAGAACAGATACGAGCATGCCAGAAAGGAACAACCTAGCATGGACTAACAAGAGAAACAACATAGGAAATCATGCCAGTCGGGAATTCAGAATAGAGCACTTATCATCAAACATGTCAATAAACACAACAAGCATAAAATCAACAATCACATAATATATCGCAGGGCCCACACAACTCCGGTAAGAAATCCTTACCTGGTCGGAAGGCAAAAACACACAACAAACCTAACTGCGATCGAACCCGAGCAACCTATAACGAGCCAAGCAAACACATCAATAATCATAGAATAGCCCTAAATACAATAAAATAAACAGGGCTCGGCTCGGGAGCAACTCACGAGGCGCTAACTAACACGCTGAACGAGCCACCTGACAGCGGGCAAAGTGAATGGCGCGAGGATGGCGCCGGGCGCTACTGGCTCGGGCGCTGGTTGCTTCCAAGAGAGTTGGTTGTTGTTGCCCTTGGGTTTGAGCTAGTCAGCGAGCATGTGTGATGTTCGCTGCCCTTCAGAGGTTCGCTTGCTGGGAAATCGTTTCCCGTTGAGGAGTAGTCAGTGTAGCTCTTGAGTTGTGTAGTTGATCGAGTAGCGCAGCGGGTTAGCCCAATGAGAGGGTCCCTGCCTTGTGTTGTTAGCAAGAAAAAAGTTGTTTGTCCCCGCAAGGGCGGAGGCCAGCCAGTTTAAGAGTTGATTTTTTGCTGGAAAGCTGTTGGTTCTTTGGGGTTTGAAGAAAACCCTAGTTTCTTTGGTGGTTGAGTTGCACCATGGATGCCAGCCTCGAGTTTTATCTTTGGAGATAGCCCCGTCGGTCCGTTTCCCTTGCGATGTTCCGAGTGTGGAGTTTCTAGCCGCAAGATGAGTTAGGCCTAGGCTAAAAGGAGAAAGTCCTTTGAGTAGCCAGTTGGACTTAAAAGTTGAGTGGCAGCTTGGAGGCGAGCCTTGCTCGTTATAAGCTTGGGTTGAGTTTCAGAGCAGCAAGCCCTTCTTGGGCTTTGTTCCTAGTTGATGTGCGTTCGCAGTTGGCGTTATAGCTGAGCCACAGTTGAGTGGGTTGGCACAGAGATGTCGTGGCATTGGTTGGAAACCTTTGAGTTGTTATCCTCCAGCTATTGTGTTGCTAGTAGCCGTGTGATGTTTTATTCTTTGCTGCTCGAGGTTCCCGTGAGAGGAATGTTGTTTGTTTCCCTATCTGGCGATGTTCACCTTGGCGATGGTGAACGGATTGCATTGGAAAGTTTGTTGTCGGCCATGAGGGGCTCCGGTTTTCTTTAGTTTGGCTGAGTGGAGCCTGCTCTGGACCTTGTCGTTCGGGGTGGCCGGCCGAAGTTTCAGCTAGTGTGAGTGGTGGTAGCCGCTTGGTGAACCAGAAAAGTGCCCCTTGGCTTTGGTGCTTCGATTTCTCGTATGATGGTTGCTTTAGTGTTGTGGACGCATGCTAGTTGGAGAAGGTTGCCTAGGGATCAGTCACCAGTTGGTGGTTCGAATTGGATTTCGTTAAGGATTGTAGGCAACCAGTGGGGTTCGCAGTCTCTTGCGAAGTAAGAGTAGACTGTTTTGTTTCAAAACACGGGAGGTTCATTGTTTGGTCAACATGGTGAAGGTTCGAGGTCGTTTGATAACAAATATGAGCATTCAGAGAAGTTACGCCGGAGCGTGGCGTAGAGTTTTAGAGCTTGTGACCCGTCCACGAGTTTGCTGTGAGTAGCGCCGTAGAGAGGCGTTCCGAGTTGGGTTAGCAGGGCTAAGTGAGCCCTAAGATTTTAAGACCGTTTGAGAGTTGGTGCGAGTCAGAGGGTGTGACTCACCGACTAGCTATCGCATGATTTCTTCGAAGCTCAGTGTTAGTTCAGTTTTGGTTGAGATAGTTTGTAAGCGCACTTCGGTGTCTTTTGGGCTTGGAGCCTTTGGGAAACCAAGAGGGTTCGGTTTCGAAGAAGGATTTGTGTTGTCTTAACCGGGAGCTTGGTTGGTTAAGAATCAGTGGAGTTTTCCTAGAGTTATTTTCGTCTTAGGACTTTCGAGGACGAAAGTCTTAAAAGGAGGGAGTATTGTAACGGCCCAGTTTTCTATTTCGGTTACCCAGGTGATTTCTGGTCATTATTCGGATGTTCGGATGGGCCGTTAGAGCTATTTTAACCCTTAGGGGCATTTTGGTCTTTTGCCCCCGGTCTGGGCTTTGTGGATTTTCAGGATTCCAGGGTCATTCCTGCCTTTGTCGAAGCTTATTGGTTGTGGTTGCAAGACCCGAGAGGTTTGGGCAAGTTGTTTGGAAGTTTGGAGGTGTTTTAGAAAATGGCAAAATTAATTGTAATTTTGGTGCTTCCATTGAGATTTGAACCCTTGCCCTAATGGTGAAATTGGAGTTTTTAGAAAAAGAAGATTTAGTTAAAAAGAAAAGAAATTCTTTAGCCGGGACCCGCAAGAGAAAGCCTTGGGAAGGGATTTTAGACCCATTTAAATTAGGAAAAGGAAAAGAAATCCTATTCCCCTTGTTTTGGAAAAATCTCTCTCTCTCTCTCTCTCTCTCTCTCTCTCTCTCTCTCTCTCTCTCTCTCCTTGCCGAGCCCCTCACCAAGAAACCCTAGCCGCCCTAGCCGCACCCCCGCTCAGCCATGCTCACCAGCGCACCAGCAGCCAGCCACCCATGCCCAGCGCGCCCGACACCTGATCGCCCATGCCAGCGCGCCCGATCGCCTTTGCCTCGCCAAAGAAAGACGCGTCGCGCCGTTCCGCACCAGGCCGCCCAGACGCGCCGTGCCGCTCCGCTTGCTGCCGCCCAGACGCGTCGCCCGCGCGCTGTCCTCGCAGACCCGACGTCCCGCCTTGTCGCGCGCCCGAGCCAGCGCCAGCGCCCAATGGCGCGCCAGCGCCCACTGCGCCCAGCGGCGGCGCCGTCCCTTGCTTGCTGCTGCCGAGGCGTGTGCCTTCTCGGTTGGTAAATTCCCGAGCCTCCACCCTTTGGACTTCCCGATTTTAGATGCTTTGTTTATTAATTAGGATATTTTATTACTTGCTTAGGTTGCTCGGGTTCGCTTAAAAGCTCGAGGGTCGTTATTTGATTCGGGATAGTTAACCTCCACTTATTTCGTGTAAGGATTCTTACCCGGGTTGTGTGGACCACTGCGAATAGTTGATAGCACGATTCTCAGTAATTATATGAGTTTCTAGTGATAGTTTTCATGTTTTCTTTTGATTCATGTTCGTGACATGTTTACATCCCGTTAAGTTCCATGTTAGGCTTTCCTATCTTGATAGAACCATGCTGCCTATTGTATGCTGCTAGATCCAAGTTACGGTTAGATGTGTGATGTATAGTATAGAGGGCCGTAGAGGTAACTAGTTTGGGGTCCCGCTCGGGCAAGACCCGATGGACATCTGGAGGTGTAAGGCCCTACGGGCATCCTAGGTGTGTAAGGCCCACTGGGCATCACTGAGTCTGTAGGTGTAAGGCCCTACGGGCATCCTAGGTGTGTAAGGCCCACTGGGCATCACTGAGTCTGTAGGTGTAAGGCCCTACGGGCATCCTAGGTGTGTAAGGCCCACTGGGCATCACCGAGTCTGGAGGTGTAAGGCCCTACGGGCATCCTAGGTGTGTAAGGCCCACTGGGCATCACTGATTCTGGAGGTGTAAGGCCCTATGGGCATCCTAGGTGTGTAAGGCCCACTGGGCATCACTGATACTGAAGGTGTAAGGCCCGATGGGCATCCTAAGTGTGTAAGGCCACACTGGGCATCACTGAGTCCTAGATTGTGTAAGGCCCGAAGGGCATCCAAATATAGGACCTAGGAGAGGCTATAGACGGAAGCCCTTGAGTAGGCTCGCCTTTGAAGTAGCTCATAGCCTACACCAACCGTGCCCGCTCTAAGTCTTTGTATGGTTGCCTGTCCGTGTGCTAAATGAGATGATTTCGTATTGTACCCCGATTGGGGGTTCTTACTGAGTAACTTGTTGCTCACCCTTATTTTCTGTGGCTTCCCACCAGGTAACTTGGGACAGAGGCTGGATGGCTAGGAGGAGGCGGCTCGATGATCATGGATAGCTGACTCTGAGTTGCACGTTCTTTTAATGTTTTCTTTGATGATTTAGCATGTAGTGGGACTTGGGTCCCTAGGAAAAGCACTCAAAAATCTATTTTATGTTTCTCGTCTGCTTTCCCTTGATTTGTTTTTAAGAAAGAACCCGATCGATTATCTACCGCTTATTTTAAATGGAACTATATTTTCCTTGTTTTAAATGTGCTTACTTCAAAGATTTAAAATTTCAAACTCTGAACGACGTTTTACATTCCTAATCATGGATGCTAAGTAAGGACTTTAGGATAGCGACCGTTTCTTGGGTCGGGTCTTTACAGAAACAGCTCCAGGAAAACTCACTGATCCAGCCAACTGAACTTCTCGGCTAAAACAACACCAACCTTCTTCGAGAACCAAACCCTCTTGGGTTCTCAAAAACTCAAGGCCACAATGCCATCCAGACTGGCACACCCTGAACTCCAAGGGAATAGACGGCAAACCACGTCCTCTACTCGCACCAACTCTCAAACGGTGCTACTCTCAGCAAACTCGAGGACGGGCCACAAGCTCTGAAACTCTACACCACGCATTGGCAAAACTTCTCTAGGAGCTCACAGCTGCTAACAAGCAGCCTCAACCCACAACAAACTGGCCAAACAACTGAACCTCCCAGGTTCTAGAAAACCAAACGGCCTACTCTTACTTCACAGAGACTAGCGAACCTCAAACCTTGCCTACAGCCTTAACGAAATCCAATCGAATCACCAACTGGCGACCGATCTAAAAGGCAAGGGGCACCATCCTGGTATACCCAACAGCTAACAACACTCACACCAGCTGAAACTGCAGCTACGACCACCTCTAAAAGACAAGGGCCAGGCAAGGGACAACCAACATTCCTCTCAAGGAAAACTCAGGCTGCAAGGACTAAACCATCACGCAGCTCTCTGCGGCACAACACCTTGAGGAAAACAACTCAACAGCTTACCAAACAAAGCCACGGCACCTCTGTGCCAACTCACTCAAACGAGGCTCCGCTACGCCAACTGCGAGCACACAACAACTAGGAACAAAGCCCGAGAAGGTCTTGCTCAGCAGAACACAACCCAACTTATAACGAGCAACGCTCGCCTCCAAGCTACTACTCAACTCTAAAAAAAAATCCAACTGGCTACTCAAAGGACTTCTCCTTTAAGCTTAGGCCTAACTCAACTTCCAACCAGAAGCTCCACTCCCGAAACCTCGCAAGGAAAATGGATAACGACAACCTCAAAGCTTACGGATCCTGAGCCACACGAATCCGCAAGACTACCTCAGAAGCTAACACTCGAGGCTGACATCCAGGGAGCAACTCAACCACCACCGAGACTAGGGGGAAGGGAAATATTCAATCCCCAAAGAACCAACAACTTGCCAGAAACAACTCTTACTGGCTGGCCTCCGCCCTTGCGGGGACAAACAACTCTTGCTTGCTAACAACACAAAGCAGGGACCCTCTCGCTGGGCTGACCACTGCGCTACTCTGATCCACTACACAACTCAGGAGCTAAGCTGACTCCTGCTAAACGGGAAACAATTTCCCAGCAAGCAAACTCTGAAGGGCAGCGAACTTCACACAAGCTCGCTGACTTGCTCAAACCCAAGGCAACAACAACCAACTCTCTTGGAAGAACCACCCAAGGGAAAACTCAACCAATCGGATCACCAATCCGAAACTAACAGAACTTGCTCAACTGCCGAGGGAGGGGTCAACTCCCAAAACTTCCTGACTAGGAATAAGACCTCAGGGCAACGCCCTCCAGCTAGAACCGAACTAGCTCTAGAAACAACAAGAGGACCAAACCTTACTGCAGCCTCTAGAACACCATCCAAGAGTCCGCTTAACTGGACAAACAACTGCTCCCAAGCAGCCAACAAACTTTTCCTTCTAGCTAGCACCTCTACCATCAACTCATGGCTACGGGAGAAATCTGACATCTCCCAGGAGGAAACGGCTCTTACAAGCAGACAACCGAAGGACAGAGAGCTCCACATACGCTCACTGTCTTGCTCCACTAGAGCAACAACATCTAAATCTCACGGGGCAACAACAGGGGTCCATCTCAGACTAAACCTCCAAATGCCAAACGGGGCAACTCAACATCCTGGAAACAGGAAAAACAACCAACAGGGCACTAACCACTCACCCCACGAGCAAAACTAATCTCTAGCAGCTCCAAACCACACCTTGGTCAACACCAAGCATCAACTTGCCACCGCACCGGAACCAATCCGGACTCTACTCCAAACAACCACTGGCTGGCTAGTCTACCAAGACTGCTAGCAACTCACCCGAGGCTACAAACTACATGCCTCCAGCTAGCCAACTGAAACTCACTAGCTGGGCCTGACTGAGCTCTGGAGGGGCCCTCCACAACCTAGCGTTCTTCGGCAACCCTCGACACACACTGTCGACAAACGAGCTAACAGCCAGCTGCCTAAACAGGCACGATACTCTCCAGCATCTCAACCATGCTGGGCAACTCCAACTCCTTGGGGACCAAGAGGACCCGAAACGCTACCGAATGCGTCGTCCTCCTACTCAAACATCAGCCCCAACAAGGCTTCTACCCAAGGAAAGGATCCAAACAACTCTCTTAGCCAAGGCGATCAGAAACTGCGCGGCTTTGCTACCACCGCTCTTGTTCAGTTTCCAACTGAACTCCAACCGATGGAACACCAAAAGTTCCATCTCCACACGATGCTCAAAGCTGAGGCAACCTTGCTTTACCAAGGCATAACCATGCCACACCGAACTTACTTTATACCAAGCCTCTACCAGGGGTGCTTACCCATAAGGCATCCAAATCCTCTCGCAAGGCATTAGCTCATCTCGCCTCAAAAGCATCCAACTCGCCTCATGGAATCCAACTCATCTCATGAGCATCCAACTCATGGTCCCTCTGCTAGACCAAACTCGCATCTACGATGCTCAACTCTCCTCAGATTAAGGCACTCAAAGGTAGTTGACCGCACTACCAACCACAAGAAATCTCTTGGCCTTAACACTAGCGCGAGACTCACGCGCACCAACACTTGCCAACCGACAACCTGCTGACTTACTCAACCTCCAGAAACACTGGGAAGAGGCTCCAGCTCCTCTCGAGCATCCTTTCACTTGTAGTCCATCGACTACCACTGAACTAGCCCTCCGCACGACCTAAACAGTGCAATCGCCATAAACGGATCCAAGGCTAAAGGAGTCGCTGAACTCCGGACGGCATAGAACCATCTGCTATGCCCAAGCCAAACTCAAGCCTGAACCAGACTTAGTGCCAAAGTGGCACACCAACCAATGCACCTCAAGTGCTACTACTACCAAATCCACATCTTACTACAGATGGGGCTAGCAAGGTCACTACCTCAAGTGACAACAACTCTAGCTAGGCATACAAAGGCTCAACTCAAACGGCCATGCCTATGGCATCTCATCAAACCGAAGGCTCACAGCCTACTCTTGCATCTCCACATGATGCTCAACAAAACTTTGATCGGATCTCTCAACATGCAGCAGCTAGCTCTACTCTAGGAGCTCACCAAGGAAGAGTGCTCAACTCTACCAAACATCTGAGGAAACTGGGATGTTAAACAACAGCAGGCTTGCAAGGGAGCAAAGATGTCTCTACATCTGCCTCAAGCCACTAACACGGCAACTTGCCAATCAATCGGGCGACTGGTGGAGACTCTGCTAGTCCACCTCTCACAAGGGACTTCCACCACCAATCTTTGTACCAAACAAAGACAGAACGGCACACCTCGGCCTCTGAACAGCAGGGCATCCCAACACATGGATGCTAAACTCAAACCTGGCCAACTGCTTTACTACTAGCAGCAAGAATTTCTAAAACATCGAGCTCTACATGCATACACTTGCCAAACTGGGCGGCTCCATCATCGCCAACAAACTCATCGGCATAAACCTGCTGATCATGCCCTCCCGGGAACCTCCGGGGCTACAAGAGCTACTGAGGGAAAAATGCTGAAACAAACTCTGTCAGCTGAGCTATCTGTGCCCAAGACTTCTCACTACGCGCTACAAACTGCGCCTGGGTCTCCGCTCTCTGATAGCTAAAGACCTGCCATAAAATCTCCCATGGCTGGAGCACACTCTGCTCAAGGAGTCTCACTCTGAGGCGTGCTAGCCTCTACCCACTCCTCTAGGCAACTCAACTGTCAGGGCCAACTCTGGCCAACGGGTCTAAACGACCCTAGACGCGGCCTCAACATCAACACGATCAGTCCAACTCCTCGGTCGGACATGCCAAGCGTCCTGCTCCTCTGGGTGCGATCAACATACTGGCGATCTGCACAAAGCACCTCCACCCTCTCACTAAAGGAAAAGCGACCAGAATCGGGCCACAAATGGCCTCACGGAGTCTAAGCTCTGCCTCCCTCGGGGACGACGTCCCAGGGCATCCGAATCTATCTGGATACCTCAACATGCTGCTAAATCATGCTCGCACTGCGGGAAGTTGGCATGATGGCTCTCTAAGCCCAAACCAACAACGAGTCAGAACCTGCTCGTCTCCGCTCCACAACTCTACACAAGGCATACACTAGATGAAAAGTATTGTAAATTCTTACCCTTTTCTTTAAAACAGTAAACTTAGGCGTGCACGATGACCGCCGAGTCTTGATGATCATGGAAAAACGACCTACAACAAAGGTCAGTCTACAGAATCTATGACTCTGAGCTCTGATACCAACCTGTAACGACCCGACCCGAAAGGGTTCTAAAATAGGTCGTTACCTCAATGCATGCATTCAAAACTTCAGAAAATTTGCAATAGGGTGTTCGGATTCTAAGTAAAAACTAAAACATAAAACATCCATTTAAAAAGTTAACAAAATTTCCTGAAACCTGTCCCTGTTTCCAAGCACCTATTCCAAGACAAATACATTTACAAAAATTACTCTGATCAGAGATTTATTTAAAACATACAAACTTTACAACAATGCTAGAATCCGGAAATACATTCAGAAAACACCCTAGGGCTCCGTGCCCAACTACATGCATTCAGAGAACATTTAAATCATAAACATAAAACTCAGAGTTGAACAATGGGTTTCCATGATCACAGCTCCTCCTCCAGACCATCCTGTCTCGCACCATAGCTACCTGTGGAAAAAAAACCCACATAATAAGGGTGAGTAACGAATTACTCAGTAAGAATCCCCAACCGGGGTACAATACGATACACATGGTCATCTAGCAGAAAGGTATGCAAGCTATGAATATAAACACAGAATAGAGCACATAGCTTAGCCCACACTGGGGCCTCGGATGCCAACTCAGGGTCTTAGTCCGGAAATAACTCATCACACAATATGCCCTATACGAGAAACAAGTCTCGGCCTCAGCCTGTATACTGTCGACGAAAGGTGCTGTAAAGACCCAACCCGAATGGGGTTTTAAAATAGGCCTTTACGTCAATGCATGCATTCAAAGCTAAAATCAAAATGCAAAATGGTGTTTCAGATTCTAAGTAAAAACTAAAACATAAACATTCATTTAAAAGTCAACATAAAATTCTTGAAACCTGTCCCTGTTTCCAAGCACCTATTCCAAGACAAATACATTTCCAATACTCACTCTGATCAGAGATTTATTTAAAACATTCAAACTTTCCAATGGTTACAATAGGGCTAGAATCCAGAAATACATTCAGAAAACAACCTAGGGCTCCGTGCCTAACTACATGCATTTAGAGGACCTTTAAAACATCAAAACATAAATACAAGACTCAGAGTTGAACAACGGGTTTCCATGATCACAGCTCCTCCTCCAGCCATCCTGTCCCGCACCATGGTTACCTGTGGAAAACCACAAAATAAGGGTGAGTAACGAATTACTCAGTAAGAATCCCCAACCGGGGTACAATACGAAAACATCTCATTTACCACACTGACATGCAACCATACAATGACTTAGAGCAAAACGGTAGGTTTAGGCTATGTGCTAACACTAGAGCTAGCCTAACAAGGGCTTTCAACTACAGCCTATCCTAGGTTCTACACCTGGATGCCCATCGGGGTCTTACACAACCTAGGATACAATGACACAATGATGCCCATCGGGGACTTGCACACAAGGATGCCCATCGGGGTCTTACACCTACAAACAATGATGCCCATCGGGGTCTTACACATACGGATGCCCATCGGGGTCTTACACATATGGATGCCCATCGGGGTCTTACACCTCAATCAATGATGCCCATCGGGGTCTTACACCTACGGATGCCCATCGGGGTCTTACACCTACGGATGCCCATCGGGGTCTTACACCTCAATCAATGATGCCCATCGGGGTCTTACACCTACGGATGCCCATTGGGGTCTTACACCTACGGATGCCCATCGGGGTCTTACACCTCTAGCTATCAATGCTGCCCGGTGGGGTCTTATACATCTAGGATGCCCATCGGGGTCTTACTCCAGCTAGGATCACTGAGATGCCCATCTGGGTCTTATACTCTTAAGCAGCCTTATGATGCCCATCAGGGGCTTACACACAAGGGAACAGTGCAGTGCCCATCGGGGACTTACCTACATTATGGATCACCTGCCTGGCACTAACATGGAACTATCAGAATATAACAGGAACAAGAATATGCCAAGATAAAAGACCCTAGCCTGTAACTAATATAACAGGAACACCAGTACAACACAAACCCAGAAGCAAGAGAAAACATGTAACCTATCCACTAGAATTTCATATAATCACAAGATATGGCATACTATCAATTATTCGCAGGGTCCACACAACCTCGGTAAGAAACCCTTACCTGGTCGGAAGGCAGTTACACAAGAATCCTAAGCTGCGACCGATCCCGAGCTAGCTAATGAGAACCTAACAAGCATAATAATTATCACAATCCATAGGCCAAAATATAATAAAATAAACAGGGCTCAACTCGAGAGCAACTCACGCGGCATGGCTGACGCGCGGAAGGACAGGCTGCACGTGCGGGGCTGCTGCTGGGCGCGGACGCGCGCGAGCGGATAGGCAGAACACGGGCAGGCGAGCGGCACAGCACGCTGGCGCTTGGCGCGGACGCGCTGGGACGGCGACGGGTGCACGGGCGCGAGCTTGGCTGAGCGATGGCGTCTGGCGCCCAGACGGGCTGGGCGCGCGTGGGTGAGCAACGCGATGCGGCGGCTGCGACGGCGCGACGGCACGCGGATGCGGTGTGTCGACGGCCTCTGCTGGTGCTCGGGCGCCGCGACGGCTGGGGCGCTTGGCGTGCATCTTTGTTGGCGCCTTAGCGTCTGGGCGGTCTTCTTTGCCTGCGCTGAAATTTCTTGCAGTGCGATCTGGCTGGGCTGCTCGATCGAGCTGCTCGGCTGGGTTGCTTGGCTGGATGGAATGACACTCGGAGGACTCTCGGGAGAAGACTCACGCAAGATGGCTAGAGAGAAGAGGGTTGGGCGGCCATGGGGGGTTTGGAGAATAAAACACAAAAACCTAAATTTCCTTTCATTTTAATCAAATGCACCAAAACCCCAAGAACTCAAGGCTAACTAAATATGTTGCGGACAGAGCAACAAGATCACTTGGTGGCTCAACTGGCAAGGCCTTGCTCTAGCACACAAGGCCACCCTGGCTCGAATTTTAGCTGCTGCAACATTAAATCCCTATTTTTCTTTTGCATCTCTCCATGCCCAAACACATCCACAATGCATCAAAAATCCTACTTAAGTCCATCCAATAATTTTAACAACTGAAAAAGACATAAACGGCCCTGACGGCCCGACCAAATTACCAAAATACCCCTAGGGCATACCTGGAAGACCGGGATGAAAACCTGGGCCGTTACAGGTGCACTGGCTCAAGATCCCGAGGAGCTCTCCGGTCGGCGCTATAATGAGCGTGCCCGTGCACCGCGTGCTACTACAGACTATGGGGGGTGCTGGGTCTAGTGGCAAGCTGCCCATGTCCAGTCACCACGCCTAACTAAATCTTTGGATCGGTGTCACTGACATAGGGGTGTGAGACCTGGACACGTGAACTATGTCATCCTAAACCACCGCACCTGAGGCTAAGGCACGGGTCGTGGTAGGCTTACACCAGGAAACCGTCCTTGCCCTATCAGGTGGCAACTCAAGGGCTACCGCCAAAACACGCTGAGGACGTGCCGGCTGTCGGGGACAAGGCAATGCCAAGTCATCATCCCGACCGTTGGGGCATTTAACAGTCTGCCACCCTAACCCAAGATTGTAGGGCCCGCCGTTAGGGTTAGCTAGTCCCTAACGCGATCAAGGACGGAGCTCAATCTCGTACGTCCCTGTCGAGGATGCAAGGTACTTTATGCACTCGACCCGGATGATGCTATCTACCTAAACTCTAACCTGTCATAGCAATCAGCAAACAATCAAATCAATCCAATACGTGCTCAAAAGAATACAACGAACCTAGCATGATACTACGAAGCAAGAATGTCTACGAGCATGCCAGAAAGGAACAACCTAGCATGGACTAACATGAGAAACAACATAGGAAATCATGCCAGTCAAGAATTCAGAATAGAGCACTTATCATCAAACATGTCAATAAACACAACAAGCATACAATCAGCAATCACATAATATATCGTAGGGCCCACACAACTCCAGTAAGAAATCCTTACCTGGTCGGAAGGCAAAACACACAACAAACCTAACTGCGATCGAACCCGAGCAACCTATAACGAGCCAAGCAAACACATCAATATCGTAGGGCGCAGGGATGGGCGTTGGCGCGCTTGTCTCGGGAGCTAGGGGCGCTGGGCGACGCAGGGGTGCGCGGACGCGGGCGCTAGCTCGGCTGAGCGCTGGCGCTCGGCACAGGGGACGGCGCGCGGGCGCGAGCGACACGACGCGTCGGGATACAGGACGCGCGATCTGGCCGACACGGGTTCAAACGACACGGGCAACGCGACGCGGCACTGTGCGCGGCTCGGCACAGTGCGCAGTTGGGCGACACGGACCAGGACAGGGCGAGGGCGCGCGGGCTGGGCGACGCTCGGGCGAGCAGGGGGCTAGGATCGCGCGACTGGGCGCGCGGGGGACTCGGGCTCGCGAGGTGGGGCGGCGACGGCACGACACTGGCAGGGTGGGGCGCGCGCGGCCGGGCCGGGCCGCTCGGGCCGGGCCGGGTTGGGCGACCAAAAGGGGCTGCTCGGCTAGGTGGGGGGGCTCGGGGAGAGAGAGAGAGAGAGAAAAAAAAAAGGATTTTGAAAAGAAAATAAAAGAAAATGGGAAAATAAAAGAAAAATGGGAATGAAAGGAAATAAATGGGATTTTATCCATAAAATCCATCCTTATCCACTTTTATCCAAATCAAAACCTTAAATCCAACTCCCAAAGCAACACTAAGGGCCCGGGCTCGAATCCCAAAGGAAGCACAGAACCAACCATCACTTAGCCAAAGCCCAAACCACAACCGAGCATCCAACCGACTAGCCCAAACACCTCAGGATCGCAGCCACCAACAAACAAGCCTCGACAAAGGCAGGAGCTACCTCGAAGCCCTAAAAACCACAAATCCTTCATGGGGAGCCAAAAGACCAAAATGCCCCCAAGGGTCAAAACGGCTCTAAGACCCAACCAAATAACCGAATCTTGACCCGAAGGCACCTCGAAAACTGGAATAGGAAACTGGGCTGTTACAATACTCCCTCCTTTTAAGACTTTCGTCCTCGAAAGTCCTAAGACGAAACAGCTCCAGGAAAACTCCACTGATCCAGCCAACTGAACTTCTCGGCTAAAACAACACCAACCTTCTTCGAGAACCAAACCCTCTTGGGTTCTCAAAAACTCAAGGCCACAATGCCATCCAGACTGGCACACCCTGAACTCCAAGGTAATAGACGGCTTACCACGTCCTCTACTCGCACCAACTCTCAAACAAAAGAGAGAGAGAGAGAGAGAGAGAGAGAGAAAAAGTAACTCCGGTAAGAAATCCTTACCTAGTCGGAAGGCAACAACACACAATAAAATTAACTACGATCGAACCCGAGCAACCTATAGCGAGCCAAACAAACACATCAATAATCATAAAAATAGGCCTAAATACAATAAAATAAATAGGGCTCAGCTCGGGAGCAACTCACGAGGCGCGGCTGACACGCGAACTAGCCGGCTGCACGGGCGAGGCAGCAGGTGGGCGCTGAGGGGCGCAGATGGGCGCAGGGCTGGGCGCTGGTGCACTGACTTGGGCGCTGGGCTGCACGCGGACTAGCGCACGGGCGCGGGCGCTAGCTCGGCTGGGCGACGGCGCGCGGCGCGGCTCGGCACAGGGACAGCGCGCGGGCGCGAGCGATACAACGCAACGGGCTACAGGACGCGCGACTCGGCACAGGGCGACTCAGATCTGGGTGACACGGGCTCGGACGAGGCGGCCTGGTGCGGGGACGAATAAAGCGGCACTGTGCGGGGTGACTCGGGCGCAGACGGGACGCGACATTGTGCGACGCGGCTGAGCTGGGCTCGGGCGACGCTGGCACTGCGCGGGCTAGGGGCTGGGGCTGGCGACCTGGGAGAGCAGGGCTCGGGCTGGGGCTTGGCTCGGGCTAGCTGGGTCGGGCGAGCAAGGGGCTGGCTCGGACTAGGTGGGGGGGCTCGGGGAGAGAGAGAGAGAAAAAAAAGGGAAAAATGGGAAAATAAAAGGAAAAATGGGATTTTTAATCCTATTTTCCATCCTTATCCATTTTTAAAAAAAACCCTTAAAATCCCATTTCCCGGCTTCCTCCTTCGAGACACGATCGAAGCAAACTTTTCCAATAAATAAAACTCACTAAAATCCAACTCCCAAAGCAACACTAAGGGCCCGGGCTCGAATCCCAAAGGGAGCACACTACCAACCATCACTTTGCCAAAGCCCAAACCACAACCGAGCTTCCAACCAACTAACCCAAACACCTCGAGACTCGCAGCCAACAACAAACAAGCCTCGACAAAGGCAGGAGCTACCTTGAAGCCCTGAAAATCCACAAATCCATCCCGGAGAGCCAAAAGACGAAAATACCCCCAAGGGTCAAAACCGCTCTAAGACCCAACCAAACAACCGAATCTTTACCCGAAGGCGCCTCGAAAACTAGAATAGGAAATTGGGTTGTTACACCACTGCTAGCAGCGAGGTGGTTGGCCAGGATCGAGTTTATCATCCGAGTGTTGGGATGGCCTAATGTTCAGAGGCTGAGGCGTGCCGTTCTTGGGCTGTTTGATACAGCAGTTTAGTGGTGGAAGTTCCTTGAGAGAGGCGTACCAGCAAAGTCTCCACCAGCCACCCGGTAGATTGGCAAGTTGTCGAGTTAGTAGCTTTTGAGGAAGATGTAGAGACATCTTCACCTCTTGCAAGCCCGCTACTGTTTTGCAGCAAGCTCGGTTAGTACCCCATAGCTAGGGTGCAGTGTGAAGTTTTCTTGTCGGGACTTAACCCGTCCGTGGCTTCTAGTAGGCTAGTAGAGAGAAGCACCTTTGTTAGCATGTTTCAAATGTGGAGCTAGGTGCTGCCACCCGAGGGTTGGTCTGAGTATATGTTGAGCATCGAGTGGGATGCAAGTGTAAAGACCCGACCCAAAAGGGGCTCTAAATGGGCCTTTACCCCAATGCATGTGTTGAAAATAAAAGACATTATGAAAAATATATTTCGGATCCCAAGTAAAAACAGAAACATTCAACAACCAAAACATACATTTCTAAAAGCATACTCTGATCAGAGATTTATTTAAACCATTTAAACAATCCACAAGTACAAATATGCTGGAATCCATAAAACGTAAGAAAACATCCTAGGGCTCCGTGCCTGCCTACATGCATTCGGGGAAATAACAAAAGTCAAGAGTCATGATATAATAAAATGGTCGAGATGACAAAGCAGATTCCATGATCACGGCTCCTCCTTCACCATCCTCGCCTCGCGCTTTGGTTACCTGTGGAAAACCACGAGAATAAGGGTGAGTAACGAATTACTCAAGAAGAATCCCCAACCGGGGTACAATACGATATACATGATCATCTAGAAGATTGTACGCAAGCTATGAGTATAAACACGAGAATAGAGCACATAGCTTAAGTCCACACTTGGACCTCGGATGCCAACTCGTGGTCTTAGTCCGAAATACCACAACACACTATACGCGCTATACGGGAACAAGTCCGACCTCCCTCACCGCTCATCGCCGATACGAAAGGTGCACTAGCTCAAGATCCCGAGGAGCTCTCCGGTCGACGCCAGTAATGAGCGTAAGCATGCACCGCGTGCTTCTGCGACTATGGGGGTGCTTTGGGTCTAGTGGCAAGCCGCCCATATCCGGATACCACGCCTAACTAAATCTCTCGGATCGGTGTCACCGACATAGGGGTGTGAGACTGGACACGTGAACTATGTCACCGTACCACCGCACTTTGAGGCTAAGGAACGGGTCGTGGTAGGCTTACACCAGAAGCCGCCCTTACCTTAACAGTGGCAATCAAGGGCTACTACCGAACACACCGAGGACGTGCTTACCGTCGGGGACTAGGCATTGCCAAGTCATCATCCCGACCGCTGGGGCATCGCTAAGACTACCACCCTCACCCAAGATTGCGGGGCCTACCGGTTGGGATAGCTAATCCCTCACGGGGTCCAAGGACGGAGAATCGTCTCGAACGTCCTTGCCATAGATGCAAGATACTTTATGCATCGGGCCCGATGATGCTATCTACCCGAATTCTAACTCGCCTTAACAATCAACAAACAATCCAATACGTGCTCGAAATAATACAATGAGACCTAGCATGGTACTACGAACAAGAATGAATATGAGCATGCGAACGGAACAACCTAGCATGGACTAACATGAAAGAACAACATACGAAGTCATGCCACCAGAATTCGTTGAGCAGAGCACCTAAACTATACATGCGATAATCACAAACAAACATACAACATCAATCACATAGAACATCGCAGGTCCACACAACCCCGTAAGAAATCCTTACCTTGGTCGGGAGGCTTCTACACACAAATCCTAAGTCGCGGAACAAACCCGAGCTAGCTACCGAGAACCTAACAAAACAATGATAATCATAATCCATAAGCCTAAATGTAATAAAATAAACAAGGCTCGGCTCGGGAGCAACTCACGCGCTCTCGGCTGACACGCTGATCGGCAGCAAAAGACGGCTGGTTGCCGCTGGCGCTGACGCGATAGATGCGCAGAAGGGGCTGATGGCGGCAGGGACCGCACATCGGGCGCCGACGGCGGTAGCAGGAGCCAGTGCGCGCAAGCGCGGCGACGGCTGGCCGGGCGCAGGCGCACGGGCGCGGCAAGCGGACGAGACGCGCGCGCCGGGCGCGAGGCGCGCGCGCGCGATGCGCGCGCGACGGCGCAGCGCGAGCGGCGCGCGGGCGCGAGACGCGGCGCGCTGCTGGCCGCCACCGGTGCGCGCGACGGCCGCGACGGGCCGGGCGGTCCAGGCGGCTCGGTGCTCGCTGCTGCGCGATCTGGGCAGCCTGGGCTTGCTGCTAGGCGATCTGGGCGGCCTGGGCTTGCTGCTGGGCAGATCTGGGCATGCTGGGCAGCCTGCTACAAACACACACACACACACAAGCTCTTCTCCTTACCTTCGCCAACAAGAACACCCAATCGAGAAGATGAAGAGGATGAAGACTTACCCGGAATGATGATGAACGATCCAAGGGAGCTGCAAGGATGAAGAATCGGCAAGGAGAGCTTGGGAGAAAGCTTGGGCGGCCACAACTCTTTTGGAGAAGAAAACACAACAAACCTAATTTCTATTTCATTTAACCAAATGCACCAAACACCAAAGATCCAAGGTTAACTAAGATGTGATGCAGAATGAGCAACAAGAGCACCTAATGGCTCAATTGGCACACATCTCTACAAGCTTCCCGGAGACCCGGGTCAAACCCCTACTGCAAAGACAATTTCCTTTATTTTTAATTTTGCATCAAACCTTGCTCAAACCAAACCACAAACCCCTCCAAAACCCTACAAAAACCATCCAATAATTTTAGTAATAGCTCGAAAAAGACACAAACGACTCGACGGCCCGACCAAATTACCAAAATACCCTAGGGCATACCGGAAGACCGGGATGAAAACTCAGGTCGTTACAATATTCCTCTCTTTTATGACTTTCGTCCTCGAAAGTCCTTAAGACTGAAACAACACAGATACTCGCATTCTCATCCCGTCCTTCCGCTCACGAGCGGCCTCCTCCGAACTCGGACTCCTTCACTAAACTTTTACCAACGGATCTCACTTCTACGCAACGCCTTCGACTCAAGACCGAATACTCATAGGCTTCTCCTCGAAGCCCTAAACCCTCAATCAGCAAGGGCTCAAAGTCCACAATGAGCAATGGGTCCGGCACATGCTGCCCCAACATCGATACATAAAAAAAAACTGTGCACAACTGTCAACAAACAAACTCAACCCTACAACAAATCAAGCAAACAACCGAACCTTCCAGATTCCAAAACTAAACGGCCTACTCTTACTTCACAAGAGACCAACAAACCTCAAACCTTGACTACAAACCTTAACGAGATACAAACGAACCACCAATCAAGCGATCGATCCAAAAAGACAAACTTCTCCAACTAGCACGTCCACAACACTTAAGCAACCATCTTAAGGAGAAATCGCCAACCAAAGGCAAGGGCACCATCCTGGTACACCGACGGCTAACAACACTCACACCACCAAACTTCATTTACGGCCACCTAAAAAAAAAAAGGGCCAAGCACAGACTCCACTCGGCCAAGCCAACAAACTAGAACTACTCATCGGCCGAACGCAACTTCCCAACGAACACCTACCAGCAACCGACCAAGGAGAACATCGCCAGGCAAGGAACATCCAACATTCCTCTCAAGGAAAACTCGGGAAGCAAGGACTAAACCATCACGCAGCTATCTGCGACACAACACCTTGAGGAAAACAAACAACAACACCAACCAATGCCACGGCACCTCTCGTGTGCCAACTCACTCAAATGCGGCTCGCTAACGCCAACCGGAACTCACAACAACTAGGAACAAAGCCGAGAGAAGGGCTTGCTTGCTCAGAACTCAACCCAAACTTATAACGAGCAACGCTGCCTCCGAAACTACTACTCAACTCTTAAAAACCAACTGGCTACTCAAAGGACTTCCCTTTAAGCCTAAGCCTAACTCATCTTCCAACCTGAGCTCCACTCCCAAAACCTCACAAGGAAAACGGATAACGACAACCTCAAAGCTTACGGATCCCGAGCCACACGAATCCATAAGACTACCTCGCAAGCTATCACTCGAGGTGGCATCCAAGGAGCAACTCAACCACCACAGAGGCTAGAGGGAAAGGAAATCTTCAATCCCCAAAGAACCAACAACTTGCCGTAATAACTCAACTCTTACTGGCCGGCCTCCGCCTTGCAGAAACAAACAACTCTTGCTTGCTAACAACACAAAGCGAGGACCCTCTCATTGGTGACCGACTGCACTACTCCGATCGACTACACAACTCGGAGCTAAGCCGACTCCGCCAAACGGAAACGACTTCCCAAAGAAGCAAACTCCGTAAGGGCGCAAACTCTCCACACACGCTCGCTGACTTGCTCAAACCCAAGGCAACAACAACCAACTCTCTTGGAAGCAACACCCAAGAGAAAACTCAACCAATCGGACCACCAAACCGAAACAAACAAAGACTTGCTCAATCGCCGAGGGAGGGGTCAACTCCCAAAACTTACCGACTAGGAACAAGACCTCGTGGCAACGCCCTCGGCTAGAACCGAACTAGCTCTCGAAACAACAAACGAACCAAATCTTGGCCAAACACTCACAAGAGGCGAACAACCTTTATCGCAGCCTCTAGAGTACCATCCAAGAATCCGCTTAATCGGACAAACGACTACTTCCAAGCGACCAACAAACTTTTCCTTCAAGCTAGCGCTTCCACCATTAACTCCAAGACCAAGGAGTAACCCGACAACTCCCCGAAGGAAACGGCTCTTACAAGCGGACAACCAACGGACAGAGAACTCCACATACGCTCACCGTCTTGCTCCACCAGAGCAACAACATCCAATCTCACCGGCACAACAAGGGTCCATCTCGGTCAACCTCCAAATGCCAAACGGGGCAACTCAACATCCTGAAACAGAAAAACCACCAACATGGTACAAACCACTCGCCCCCACGAGCAAAACTAAACTCTAACAACTCCAATCCACACCTTGGTCAACACCAAGCATCAACTTGCCACCACACCAAACCTCTCCTGACTTTACTCCAAACAAACACTAGCTTGCTAGTCTACCAAGATCGCTAGCAACTCCACCGAGGCTACAACTACACGCCTCCAGGCTAGCCAAGGGAAACTCACTAGCTGGGCTCGACCGAGCTCGGAGAGGCACTCCACAACCTAGGGTTCTTCGGCAACCCTCGACACACACACCTGCCGGCATACGATCTAACAGGACCACCGCTGAACAAACAACTCCAATTTCAAATCCCAACCATGCCGGCCAACTCCAACTCCTTGGGAACCTAGAGGACCCGAACGCTACGAGAATCGTCATCCTCCTACTCAAAACATCGGCCACAACATAACTTCTACCCAAGGAAGGAGCCGAACAACTCTCTTAGCCATGACGATCGAAACCACGCAGCGCTTTAGCTACCATCGCTCTTGTTCGGTTTCCAACCGAACTCCAACCAACGATCAACAAGAAGATCCGCCAACCAAGCTTAGGCCCAACTTAACAAATCTTGCCTAAGCAACAACTTGATACCACGAGCACGGTATCCTTACCACCTCAACCAAAGCCTTACAACAACCACCGAGTCCAACTTCTCAAGGAACCGAGCACGAGATCTCCAAAGCAAACCCTACATGGATCTCAAACTCTCGCCACGTAACGAACCACACAAAACACACTTGTGTGCACAACTCCCAACCTTCCTTTAGAGATCCAAGACTAACAAGCGCTTTTCCACAAAGCAACGTTAACTCCCGGCGATACAAACAATCTAAGGAACACCAAAAGTTCCAACTCCACACGATGCTCAAAGCTGAGGCAACCTTACTTTATCAAGGCATAACCATGCCAACCCGACTCACTTATACCAAGCCTCTACCAAGGGTGCTTACCCATAAGGCATCCAAATCCTCTCGCAAGGCATCACTCATCTCGCCTCAAAAGCATTCAACTCGCCTCATGGCATCCAAATCATCTCATGAGCATCCAACTTAGGGTCCCTCTGCTTGGACCAAACTCTCGCATCTACAATGCTCAACTCTCCTCAGTTAAGGCACTCGAAGGTAGTTGACCGCACTACCAACCACAAAGAAAATCTCTTGGCCTTAACACTAGCGCGAGACTCACGCGCACCAACATTTACCAACCGCAACTGCGACTTACTCAACCTCCGTAAACACACTGAAGAGGCTCCGCTCCTCTCGAGCATCCTTTCGCTTGTAGTCCATCGACTACCACCGAACTAGCCCTCCGCACGACCTAAAAACGGGTGCAATCGCCATAAATGTATCCAAGGCTAAAGGAGTACGCTGAACTCCGAACGGCATAGAACCATCTGCTATGCCCAAGCCAAACTCAAGCTCGAACCGGACTTAGTGCCAAAGTGGCACACCAACCAATGCACCTCAAGTGCTACTACTACCAAATCCACATCCGAGGAAGCTGGGGTTTAAACAACAACAGAGGCTCGCAAGGGGGCAAAGATGACCCTTCATCCGCCTCAAGCCACTAACACGGCAACTTGCCAAACAATCGGGCGATCGTGGAGACTCGCTAGTCCACCTCTCACAAGGGACTTCCACCACCATCCGATGAACCAAACAAAGACAGAACGACACACCTCGGCCTCTCGAGCAAAGGGGCATCCCACACACGGATGCTAAACTCAAACTCGGCCAACTACTTTACTACTAGCGATGGGACTTACTAAAACATAGAGCTCTACAGCATCCATTTGCCAAATCGGGCGTCTCCATCAACGCCAACAAACTCATCCGAATAAACTCGCTGATCATGCCCTCCCGGAACCTCCGGTGCTACAAGAGCTACTGGGGAAAAATGCTTGAAACAAACTCGATACCGGGCTATCTCGTGCCCGGACTCCTCACTACGCGCTACAAAATCTGCGCTGGTCTCCGCTCTCGATAGCTAAAGACTCGCCATCAAATCTCTCATGGTCGAGCACACTCGCTCAAGGAGACTCACTGAGGCGCCGCTAGCCTCTACCCCTTCTCTAGGCAACTCAATCGCCGGGGCCAAATCTGGCATGCGGGCCTAACAACCCTGGACGCGGCCTCAACATCAACACGATCGGTCCAACTCCTCGGTCGGTCATGCCAAACGTCCTGCTCCTCTGGGTGCGATCAACATACTGGCGATCTGCACGAAGCACCTCCACCCTCTCACTAGGGGAAAAGCAGCAACTGGGCCACAAATGGCCAACGGGAGTCTAAGCTCTGCCTCCCTCTGGAACGACGTCCCAGGGGCATCCGAATCTATCTGGATACCTCAACAAGCTGCTAAACAAACTGCTCGCACTGCGGGAAAGTTGGCATGATGGCTCACTAAGCCCAAACCAACAACGAGTCAGAACCTGCTCGTCTCCGCTACACAACACTACACAAGGCATACACTAGATGAAAGGTATTGTAAATTCTTAACCCTTTTCTAAACAACAAGAAACTTAGACGTACTGATGACCGCCGAGTCTTTGGTGATCATGGGGAAAATGACCTACAACAAAGGTCAATCTACAGAATCTATGACTCGAGCTCGATACCAATCAGAAAGACCCGACCCAAAAGGGGCTCTAAATGGGCCTTTACCCCAATGCATGTGTTGAAAATAAAAGACATTATGAAAAATATATTTCGGATCCCAAGTAAAAATGAAACATTCAACAACCAAAACATACATTTCTAAAAGCATACTGATCGATCGATTTATTTAAACCATTTAAACAATCCACAAGTACAAATATGCTTGGAATCCATAAAACGTAAGAAAACATCCTAGGGCTCCGTGCCCGCCTACATGCATTCAGGGAAATAACAAAAGTCAAGAGTCATGATATAATAAAATGGTCGGAGATGACAAAGCAGATTCCATGATCACAGCTCCTCCTTCACCATCCTGCCTCGCGCCTTGGTTACCTGTGTGGAAAACCACGAATAAGGGTGAGTAACGAATTACTCAAAGAAGAATCCCCAACCGGGTACAATACGATATACATGATCATCTAGAAGATTGTACGCAAGCTATGAGTATAAACACGTAATAGAGCACATAGCTTAAGTCCACACTTGGACCTCGGATGCCAACTCGTGGTCTTAGTCCGGAAATACCACAACACACTATACGCTATATACGGAACAAGTCCCGGCCTCACTGTCTCATCGCCGATACGAAAGGTGCACTAGCTCAAGATCCCGAGGAGCTCTCCGGTCGACGACGTAATGAGCGTAAGCATGCACCGCGTGCTTCTACAGCACTATGGGGGTGCCGGGTCTAGTGGCAAGCCGCCCATATCCGGATACCACGCCTAACTAAATCTCTCGGATCGGTGTCACCGACATAGGGTGTGAGACTCGGACACGTGAACTATGTCACCGTACCACCGCACTTTGAGGCTAAGGAACGGGTCGTGGTAGGCTTACACCGTGAAGCCGCCCTTACCTTAACAGTGGCAATCAAGGGCTACTACCGAACACACCGAGGACGTGCGGTACCGTCGGGGACTAGGCATTGCCAAGTCATCATCCCGACCGTTGGGGCATCGCTAAGACTACCACCCTCACCCAAGATTGCGGGGCCTACCGGTTGGGATAGCTAATCCCTCACGGGGTCCAAGGACGGAGAATCGTCTCGAACGTCCTTGCCATAGATGCAAGATACTTTATGCATCGGGCCCGATGATGCTATCTACCTACCAATTCTAACTCGCCTTAACAATCAAAGCAAACAATCCAATACGTGCTCGAAATAATACAAAGCAGAGACCTAGCATGGTACTACAGAACAAGAATGAATATGAGCATGCCGTAACGGAACAACCTAGCATGGACTAACATGAAAGAACAACATACGAAGTCATGCCATCGTCAGAATTCGAATAACGAGCACCTAAACTATACATGCTGATAATCACAAACAAACATACAACATCAATCACATAGAACATCGCAGGTCCACACAACCCCTGTGAAGAAATCCTTACCTTGGTCGGGAGGCTTCTACACACAAATCCTAAGTCATGGAACAAACCCGAGCTAGCTACCGAGAACCTAACAAAACAATGATAATCATAATCCATAAGCCTAAATGTAATAAAATAAACAAGGCTCGGCTCGGAGCAACTCACGCGCTCGGCCGACACGCTGACGGGCGCAGTGCGACGGCGGCGGCTGCTTCTTTGGCGCCGAGGGGCGCAGAAGGGGCTGATGGCGCGCGGGGACCGCACACCGGGCGCCGACGGGCGGTGGGCAGCGCGGCCGCGCGCGCGCGACGGCTGGCCGGGCGCAGCGCGCACGCGCGCGGGCAAGCGGACGAGACGAGCGCGCCGGCGCGCGAGGCGCGACGCGATGCGCGCACGCGCGCAGCGGCGAAGCGGCGCGCGCGGGCGCGAGACGCGGGCGCGCTTGCCGCCACCGGCTGTGCGCGACGGCTCGCGACGGGGCTGGCGGTCCGGGCGGCTCGTGCTGCTGCTTCTGCGCGATCTGGCAGCTCGGGCTTGCCGCTAGGCGATCTGGGCGGCTTTGGGCTTGCTTCTTTGGGCGAGATCTGGGCATGCCGGGCGACTGCTACAAACACACACACACACAAGCTCTTCTCCTTACCTTCGCCAACAAGAACACCCAATCGAGAAGATGAAGAGGATGAAGACTTACCCTTAATGATGATGAACGATCCAAGGGAGCTGCAAGGATGAAGAATCGGCAAGGAGAGCTTGGGAGAAAGCTTGGGCGGCCACAACTCTTTTGGAGAAGAAAACACAACAAACCTAATTTCTATTTCATTTAACCAAATGCACCAAACACCAAAGATCCAAGGTTAACTAAGATGTGATGCAGAAAGAGCAACAAGAGCACCTAATGGCTCAATTGGCACACATCTCTACAAGCTTCCCAGGAGACCCGGGGTCAAACCCCGGCTGCAGCACAATTTCCTTTATTTTTAATTTTGCATCAAACCTTGCTCAAACCAAACCACAAACCCCTCCAAAAACCTACAAAAACCATCCAATAATTTTAGTAACTGGAAAACATACAAACGACCCTGACGGCCCGACCAAATTACCAAAATACCCCTAGGGCATACCTGGAAGACCGGGATGAAAACCTGGGTCGTTACAGCAAGAGTAGGTTGTGGCATGTCTGTTAGACGAGATGTCAGAGACTAGACTGCTCGAGTGTTGGGCTTCTTGTTTTGAGTGCCATTGTCCCCGTCACTTGGAGTGTGACCTTCCCTACCCTTAGTGTAACGGCCCAGGTTTTCATCCCGGTCTTCCAGGTATGCACTTGAGGTATTTTGGTAATTTCGTCGGGCCGTCAGTGTAATGGCCTAGGTTTTCATCCCGGTCTTCCAGGTATGCCCTAGGGGTATTTTGGTAATTTGGTTGGGCCGTCAGGGCCATTTATGTCTTTTATAGTTGCTAAAATTATTGGATGGTCTTATGTAGGATTTTGATGCTTTGTGGATGTGTTTCGGCATGGTGAGATGCAAAAGTAAAATTGAGAAATAAAAGTGAAGCAGTTGGGGTTCGAACTCGGGTCTCCGGGAAGTTTGTTGGGTAGTGTGCCAGTTGAGCCATTGGGTGCTCTTGTTGCTCTTTCCGTGGCATGTCTTAGTTAGCCTTGGGTCCTTGGGGTTTTGGTGCATTTGATTAAAAGAAGGGAAAACAGATTTGTGTATGCATTCTTCTCCAAATTCCCCTAGCCGCCCAAGCTTTCTCTCCCAAGCTTCAAGCCGAGCTCCATCTCCCCTAGCAGCCCCGTTGTTTGATCGTCATCCCGGGTAAGAATCCTTGTTCTCTTCTTCTTCTTCCGATTGGTGTTCTTGCTGACCGAGAGACAAGGAGGTGAGATTTGTGTTTTTGTTGCAGCTAGCCGAGAGGAGCACCAAAGAGCAAAGATTTGGGCAGCCCACGACTGCTGCCAGACGCCAAAGAAGCGCCACCAGATCGCGCCAGCAAATGGGTCGTGCCGCACTGCACGCGCGTCGGCCCAAAGAACTCTGCTCGCCGCAGCCTCGGATCGCGTCTACACGCGCGTCGTCTCGCCTCGTTTACGTCGCACGCTGCGCTTCGTCCACCAGCGTCTGCACGCCCGCGTCTCGCCCGCATCTCGTCCGTGCCTCGTCACGCCCGCGCCAGCAGCCGCCGTCGCGCGCCAGCGCCCAACCCCTGCACCAGCCCCAAGAGCGCCAAAGAAGGCCAAAGGTCGTGGCAAATGCCGTCATGTCGCCACGCCACCCGTGCCGTGTGAGTTGCCCCCGAGCTGAGCCCTGTTTGTTTTATTATATTTAGGCCTATAGATTGTGATATTGTTGTGCTTGTTAAGTTCTCATTAGCTAGCTCAGGATCGATCGCAGCATAGGATCTTTGTGTTTAGTTGCCTCCCGACCAAGGTAAGGATTTCTTACCGGAGTTGTGTGGGCCCTACGATATAATATGTGATTGTTGTTTGTATGCTTGCTTATGCTTATCAGCATGTTTAGTGATAGGTGCTCGCTTGCAATCCCGATCGCATGATTCTTGTGTTGTTTCTCATGTTAGTCCCATGCTAGGTTGTTCCGTTCTGGCATGCTTGTTGTCTGTTCTTGCTTCGTAGTATCATGCTAGGTTCGTTGTTTCTGTTGAGCACATTTTAGATTTTTTGCTGTATCTGTTTATAGTTTAGAGTTATGATAGGTAGCATCATCCGGGCGAGGGTGCATAACGTAACTTGCATCCGTGGCAGGGACGTACGAGGCGGTACTCCGTTCCTGATCCGTTGTTAGGGTTTAGCTAACCCTAACGGCAACCCTTTGCAATCTTGGGTGAGGGTGGCAGACTGTTAAATGCCCCAACGGTCGAGATGATGACAAGGCATTGCCTTGTCCCCACCAGTCGGCACATCCTCAGCGTGTTCGGCAGTAGCCCTTGTGTAAAGACCCGACCCTAATGGAGTCCTAAACTAGGCCTTTACCTCAATGCATGCGTTCAAAACTTAAAGACAATATGCAAGAATGGTTTCCGGATTCTAAGTGAAAACTAAAACATGCAAACAACCATTTAAAACAAACACAATTATAGAATTCCTGAAACCTGTTCCTGTTTCCAAGCACCTATTTCAAGTTAAATACATTTCCAAAACTCACCCTGATCAGAGATTTATTTAAACCATTCAAAAACTTCCAACAGTTACAACAGTGCTAGAATCTGGAAAAATAGTCCAAAAAACGACCTAGGGCTCCATGCCCAACTACATGCATTCAGAGGAAAATAAAGCATAAAGAATCATAGACACAAACTTAGAGTTCGACAGATGATTTCCATGATCACAGCTCCTCCTTCAGCCATCCTGTCTCGCATCACGGTTACCTGTGGAAAAACCACAAAATAAGGGTGAGTAACGAATTACTCAGTAAGAATCCCCAACCGGGGTACAATACGATATACATCGTCATCTAGCAGAAAGGTATGCAAGCTATGAATATAAACACAGAAGAGAGCACATAGCTTAAATCCACACATGAACCTTGGATGCCATCTCAGGGTCTTACTACGGAAAATCCACCACACGATACGATCCTATACGAGAAACAAGTCTCGGCCTCAGCCTGTCTACTGTCGATACGAAAGGTGCACTGAACTCACGATCCCAAAGAGCTCTCTGGTCAGCTCTATAATGAGCGTGTGCGCGCACCGCATACTGCTGCAAACTAGGGGGGTGCCGGGTCTAGTGGCAAGCTGCCCTGGTCCAGTACTCATGCGTAACTAATCTCTGGATCGGTGTCACTGACATAAGGGTGTGAGACATGGACACGTGAACTATGTCAGCCTGTACCACCGCACCTGAGGCTAAGGAACCGGCCGTGGTAGGCTTACACCAAGAAGCGGTCCTTGCCCTAACAAGTGGCAATCAAGGGCTACTGCCGAACACGCTGAGGACGTGCCGACTGCCGGGGACAAGGCAATGCCTTATCATCATCCCGACCGTTGGGGCATTTAACAGTCTGCCACTTTAAAGACCCGACCCGAATGGGGTCCTAAACTAGGCCTTTACCTCAATGCATGCGTTCAAAACTTAAAGATAATATGCAAGAATGGTTTTCGGATTCTAAGTGAAAACTAAAACATGCAAACAACCATTTAAAACGAACATGATTATAGAATTCCTGAAACATGTCCCTGTTTCCAAGCACCTGTTTCAAGTCAAATACATTTCCAAAACTCACTATGATCAGAGATTTATTTAAACCATTCAAAAACTTCCAACAGTTACAACAGTACTAGAATCCAGAAAAAAAAAACATTCAGAAAAACAACCTAGGGCTCCGTGCCCAACTACATGCATTCAAAGGAAAATAAAACATAAAGAATCATAGACATAAACTCAGAGTTCGACAGCTGATTTCCATGATCACAGCTCCTCCTTCAGCCATCCTGTCTCGCACCATGGTTACCTGTGGAAAAACCACAAAATAAGGGTGAGTAACGAATTACTCAGTAAGAATCCCCAATCGGGGTACAATACGATATAAATGGTCATCTAGCAGAAAGGTATGCAAGCTATGAATATAAACACAGAAGAGAGCACATAGCTTAAATCCACACATAAACCTCGGATGCAATCTCAGGGTCTTACTCCAAAAAATCCACCACACGATACGATCCTATACGAGAAACAAGTCTCGGCCTCAGCCTGTCTACTGTCGATACGAAAGGTGCACTGAACTCACGATCCCGAGGAGCTCTCCTATAACGGCCCAGTTTTCTATTCCAATTTCGTAGGTGTTTCTAGTTCAATATTTGGTTGTTCGATTGGGCCGTTAAAGATATTTTAACCCTAAGGGGTATTTTGGTCTTTTTGCTCCCCGGTCAGGGTTTGAGGATTTTCAGGATTCTAGGGTCATTCCTGCCCTTTATCGAGGCTTGATTTTTGTTGGTTGCAAGATCCAAGAAGTTGGTGCTAGTTGTTTGGAAGTTTGGAGGTGATTTGGTTATTAGCAAAATTAATGTTAATTAAAGTGCCTCCAATGGGATTTGAACCCTTGACCTAATGGTGAGTTGGAAGCTTGATTTAAATGAGTTTTATTAAAAAGAAAAGATTGTCTCAGCTGGGACTCGAAGAAGGGAAGCCCTAGGAAGGGATTTTAGATCACCAAGGCTTATTTAAAATTACGAAAAAGAAAAAGAAGGGAAGGAGCCCTATTTCTCACCTTGCTATCCTCCAAGAATCACGAACCGAGAGCCAAGACTAGCAGCAAGCCGTCGCACCAGCAGAGCCGCACCAGCGCATCGGACCCTGCCGCTCACCCGTGCACCAGCCCTAGGGCCGCACGCCGCTGCCCAGCCCTAGCGCCGCTCCAGCAGCAGCAGTCCCTGCCTGTCGCACCAGCAGACGAGTAGCCCAGACGCCACAAAGACAGCCCCCGATCGCGCCCCAGACGCTCGCCTCGCCCGGCTGCTCACGTCGCGCCCGCCCAGTAGCGCCGCTGTCCGTGTCGCGCCCGTCGCGCGCGCCGTCCCCCTCGCCAAGCTAGCGCTCCCAAGCCTTTCGGTAGCGCCACCGCTGCTTTCGCCTTTGCCTCCCAACCTGCCTGCCCCTTGCTACCGAGAGCCTAATTTTGCCAAGAGAGTTGGGCCGAGACCTTGTGCCTTCTCGATTGGTAATTCCCAAGCCTCCACTCTTTGGACCTTAAGATGTTAGTTGTTGTTTGCTTAATTAGGATGATTTTTATTGTTTGCTTAGGTTGCTCGGGTTCACTTAGAGGCTCGAGGGTCGCTAGTTGGTTGTGGTAGTTATTGTAACGGCCCAGGTTTTCATCCCAGTCTTCCAGGTACGCCCTGGGGGTATTTTGGTAATTTGGTCGGGCCGTCGAGTGCGTTTATGTCTTTTTCGAGCTAAGCAAATTTATTGGATGGATTTATGAAGGTTTTTTAGGCTTTGTGGTTTGGTTTGAGCATGGGTAGATGCAAAAGTAAAAATAAAGGAATTTGTGTTGCAGCTGGGATTCGAACCCGGGTCTCCAGAAAAGCCTGTGAGGATGCGTGCCAGTTGAGCTATGGAGAGCTCTTGTTGCTCTTTCTGCATCACTTCTTAGTTAACCTTGGATTTTGGAGTTTTGGTGCATTTGGTTAAATGAAATAGAATTAGGTTATTCCATCTTCTTCTCCAAAACACCTCTTGGCCGCCCAAGCTCTCCATCTCCTTAGCCTTGCCGATTCTTCACCCTTGCATCTCCTTGGGTTCGATCATCATCATTCCGGGTAGGTATTGATCTTCTTCTTCTTCTTCTCATCCGTTTGGTGTGCGTTTGGCCAAGTGAAAAGAGGTGTGTTGTGTGTGTTGTGTTGATTGCAACCGGTACGAGTGTAGCCGAGCCAAGCCGACAGACGCCCGCTGCCGTCGCGACGTCCAAACCGATCGCCGCCACGCGCCAGATCTGTTCCAGCGACCTTGCGCTGTCGCCCAGCAGCGGCGACAGACGCCCACGCTGTCGCGACGCCCACCGATCGCTCGCACGCCAGATCTGTTCCAGCGAGCCTTGCCGCTCGCCAGCGGCCAGATCGCCCTCGCCGCCGCGACGCGTCGCCCGACGCTTCGCCACGCCAGAGGTCGCCAGCCAGCGCCACCAGCGTCGGCCGCGCCGCGTCGCCATCGCGCGCCCGCGCCGGTCCGCTTGCCGAATCGCTGCCGCGCGCGCCGCCCGAGACGTTCGCGCGCAAGGCGTCCCTCGCTGAGCCGCCGCCGTGTCGCAGCATCGCGACGCCAGCGCGCTACGCCGCCTTTCGCGCCCAGACGCTGCTCGCCGCGCTGCGTCCGTGTGCGCGGCCGCAGTAGCAGCGGCAGCGCGCCCTCTGCGCCGTGTTAGCTTCGCCCAGCAGCCCTAAGCTCGTGTCGTCGCGCCGCGTGAGTTCCCTGAGCCGAGCTTGTCTGTTCTATTGTTGTTTAGATATTTTAGATGCTGATTATTGTTGGTTTGCTAGGTTCCTCTCGCTAGTTCGTGATTGTTCCGCAGCTTAGGATTTGTGTGTAGAAGTCTTCCACCAAGGTAAGGATTTCTTACCGGGTTGTGTGGACTTGCGCGTATATTTGTGATTGTTGTTTTGTATGCCTGTGTATGATTACTAGCATGTTTATCTCTAGGTGCTCTGTCAATTTCTGATCGCATGAACTCTTGTATTGTTTCTCATGTTAGCCCATGCTAGGTTGTTCTATTCTAGCATGTTCGATATCTGTTCTTGCTTCGTAGTATCATGCTAGGTTCTTTGTATCCGATGAGCACGTATTGACCGCATTGATTGAATCGTTATTATTGTTAAGGTTTAGAATTGAGGTAGATAGAATCATCCGGGCCCGATGCATAAAGTATCTTGCATCTATGGCAAGGACGTTCGAGACGCTTCTCCGCCTTGGACCCCGTGAGGGATTAGCTATCCCAACCGGTAGGCCCCGCAATCTTGGGTGAGGGTGGCAGATCGTTAAATGCCCCAACGGTCGGGATGATGACTTGGCATTGCCTCGTCCCTCGCAATCGGCACGCCTCGCCGTGTTCGGCCGTAGCCCTTGATTGCCACTGTTAGGGCAAGGACCGCTTCGTGTAAGCCTACCACGACCGGTTCCTTAGCCTCACCGCGGTGGTACAGCCGACATAGTTCACGTGTCCGTGTCTCACACCCCTATGTCGGTGACACCGATCCGTAGATTTAGTTAGGCATGGTGATCGAACTCGGGCGCTTTGCCGCTAGACCCGCACCCCCGAGTTTGCGGTAGCATGCGGTGCGCGCTACGCTCATTACAACGCCGGCCCGAGAGCTCCTCGGGATCTTGAGCGATGCACCTTTCGTATCGACGAGAGACAGCCGAGGCCGGACTTGTTCCCGTATAGCGCGTTTAGTGTGTTGTGGTATTTCCGGACTAAGACCCCGAGTTGGCATCCGAGGTCCAAGTGTGGACTTAGCTATGTGCTCCGCTCTGTGTTTGTACTCATAGCTTGCATGCATTCTTCTAGATGATCATGTATATCGTATTGTACCCCGGTTGGGGATTCTTACTGGGTAATTCGTTACTCACCCTTATTCTCGTGGCTTTCCACGTAATCAAGGCGGGAGACAGGATGGTGAAGGAGGAGCCGTGATCATGGAATCCTGCTGTCATCTCTCGACTATCTTATTTTATCATGACTCTTCACTTTTTGTTATTTCCCTGAATGCATGTAGACGCACACAGAGCCCCGTGATGTTTTCTTACGTTTTATGGATTCCAAGATATTTGTACTTGTGGATTGTTTTAACGGTTTAAATAAATCTCTCGATCGTAGTATGCTTTCGTAAATGTATGTTTTGGTTGTTGAATGTTTCTGCTTTTTACTTGGGATCCAAATGTATTTTTCATAATGTCTTTTATTTTCACTACATGCATTGGGGTAAAGGCCCATTTAGAGCCCCTTTTTGGGTCTGGGTCTTTACAGCTTGGTATCGAGCTCGAGTCATAGATTCTCAGTAGGACCGACCTTTGTTGTAGGTCATCCTTCCATGATCACCAAAGACTGGCACCATCATCAGTACGCCTAGGTTTATTGTTTTAGAAAGGAAAAGGGTTAAGAATTTACAATACCGGCCATCTTGTGTATGCCTTGTGTAGTGTTGTGGAGCGGAGACGAGCGGTGTTCTCGACTGTTGTTGGTTTGGGCTTAGTGAGCCATCATGCCAACTTTCTCAAAGCGCGAGCAGCAGTTTGTTTAGCGGCTTGTTGAGGTATCCAGATAGATTTGGATGCCCTGGGACATCGTTCCAGAGGGAGGCAGAGCTTAGACTCCCGTTGTCCATTTGTGGCCCAGTTGCTGCTTTTCCCCTAGTGAGAGGGTGGTGGTGCTTCGTGCAGATCGCCAGTATGTTGATCGCACCTAGAGGAGCAGTGGCGCTTGCATGTTCCGACCGAGAAGTTGGACCGATCGTGTTGATGTTGAGGCCGCGTCCGGGTTGTTAGGCCCGCATGCCGATTTGGCCCCGGCAGGTTGAGTTGCCTGGAGGAGGGGGTAGAGGCTAGCAGCGCCTCGAGTGAGACTCCTTGAGCAGAGTGTGCTCCACCATGAGAGATTTGATGGCGTGTCTTTAGCTATCGAGAGCGGAGACCCAGCGCGCAGCTTTGTAGCGCGTAGTGAGGAGTCCCGGCACAGATAGCCCAAATGACAGAGTTTTGTTTCAAATTTTTCCCCCAAGAGCTCTTGTAGCCCCTGAGGTTCCCTGAGGGCATGATCAGCAGTTTTATTCAGGATGAGTTTGTTGGCGTTGATGGAGACGCCCAGTTGGCAAATGGATGCCCGCCGAGCTCGATGTTTTAGTAAGTCCTACCGCTAGTAGTAAGTAGTTGGCCAGTTTGAGTTTAGCATCCGTGTGTGGGATGCCCTGCTGCTCGAGGCCGAGGTGTGCCGCCTCGCGGCCGCTTGGTTCATCGATGGTGGTGGAAGTCCCTTGTGAGAGGTGGACTAGCGAGTCTCCACCAAAGGCCCGATTGTTTGGCAAGTTGCCGTGTTAGTGGCTTGAGGTCGATGAAGGGTCATCTTTGCCCTTGCTTGCGAGCCTGCTTGTTGTTTAACACCCCACTTCCTCGGATGTGGATTTGGTAGTAGTAGCACTTGAGGTGCATTGGTTGGTGTGCCACTTTGGCACTAAGTCCGGTTCGAGCTTGAGTTTGGCTTGGCATAGCGGATGGTTCTATGCCGTTCGGAGTTCAAATAGCGTACTCCTTTAGCCTTGGATCTGCTTATGGCGCTTGCACCCGCTTAGGTCGTGCGGAGGACTAGTTCGGTGGTAGTCAATGGACTACAAGCGAAAGGATGCTCGAGAGGAGCCGGAGCCTCTTCCCAAAGTTTTCCGGAGGTTGAGTAAGTCGCGGTGGTGGCCGGTTGGTAAATGTTGGTGCGCGTGAGTCTCGCGCTAGTGTTAAGGCCAAGAGATTTTCTTTGTGGTTGGTAGTGCGGTCAACTACCTTCGAGTGCCTAAATCTGAGGAGAGTGGAGCATTGTAGATGCGAATTTGGTCCAAATTGAGGGACCATGAGTTGGATGCTTATCGATGAGCCGGATGCCTATGAGGCGAGTTGGATGCTTTTGAGGCGAGATGAGCTGATGCCTTGCGAGAGGTTTTGGATGGCTTAGGGGTAAGCACCCTTGGTAGAGGCTTGGTACAAAGTAAGTTTGGTTTGGCATGATTATGCTTTGGTAGAGCAAGGTTGCCTCACTTCAGTATCGTGTGGAGATGGGACTTTTGGTGTTCCTTGGATTGTTTGTATCATTGCCAGAGTTATCGTTGCTTTGTGGAAAAGCGCTTGTTAGTCTTGGATCTCTAAAGGAAGGTTGGGAGTTGTGCACACAAGTGTGTTTTGTGTGGTTCGTTCCGTGGCGAGAGTTTCGATCCATGTAGGGTTTGCTTTGGAGATCTCGTGCTCGGTTCCTTGAGAAGTTGGACTCTGTGGTTGTTGTAAGGCTTTGGTTGAGGTGGTAAGGATACCGTGCTCGTGGTATCAAGTTGTTGCTTAGGCAAGATTTGTTAAGTTGGGCCTAAGCTTGGTTGGCGGATCTTCTTGTTGATCGTTGGTTGGAGTTCAGTTGGAAACTGAACAAGAGCGGTGGTAGCTAAGCCGCGTGGTTTCTGATCGTCATGGCTAAGAGAGTTGTTCGGATCCTTCCTTGGGTAGAAGTTATGTTGTGGCCGATGCTTTGAGTAGGAGGATGACGCGATTCTCAGTAGCGCGTTCGGGTCCTCTAGGTTCCCAAGGAGTTGGAGTTGGCCAAAGATGGTTGGGATGCCGGAAATTGGAGTTGTTTGTTCAGCGGTTGTCTGTTAGATCGTATGCCTGGCAGCAGTGTGTCGAGGGTTGCCGAAGAACCCTAGTTTGTGGAGTGCCTCTCCAGAGCTCACGAGCCCCAGCTAGTGAGTTTCAGGCTTGGCTAGCCGGAGGCGTGTAGTTTGTAGCCTCGGTGGAGTTGCTAGCAGTCTTGGTAGACTAGCAAGCTAGTGTTTATTTGGAGTAAAGTCCGGAGTGGTTTCGGTGTGGTGGCAAGTTGATGCTTGGTGTTGACCAAGGTGTGGATTGGAGTTGCTAGAGTTTAGTTTTGCTCGTGGGGGCGAGTGGTTTGTGCCATGTTGGTTGTTTTTCCTGTTTCCGTGGATGTTGAGTTGCCCCGCTTGGCATTTGGAGGTTCATCGAGATGGACCCTTGTTGTGCCCGTGAGATTGGATGTTGTTGCTCGTGGAGCAAGACAGTGGAGCGTATGTGGAGTTCTCTGTCCGTTGGTTGTCCGCTTGTAAGAGCCGCTTCCTTCGGGAGTTGTCGTTACTCCCTTGGTCTTGGAGTTAATGGTGGAAGCGCTAGCTTGAAGGAAAAGTTTGTTGGTTTGCTTGGAAGTAGTCGTTTGTCCAGTTAAGCGGATTCTTGGATGGTGCTCTAGAGGCTGCAGTAAAGGTTGTTCTGCCTCTTGTGAGTGTTTGGCCAAGATTTGGTTCGTTTGTTGTTTCGAGAGCTAGTTCGGTTCTAGCTGGAGGGCGTTGCCCTGAGGTCTTGTTCCTAGTCAGTAAGTTTTGGGAGTTGACCCCTCCCTCGGCAGTTGAGCAAGTGCTGTTTGTTTCGGTTTGGTGGTCCGATTGGTTGAGTTTTCTCTTGGGTGTTGCTTCCAAGAGAGTTGGTTGCTGTTGCCTTGGGTTTGAGCAAGTCAGCGAGCGTGTGTGGAGTTCGCTGCCCTTCTGGAGTTTGCTTGCTGGGAAGTCGTTTCCCGTTTGGCAGGAGTCAGCTTAGCTCCTGAGTTGTGTAGTCGATCAGAGTAGCGCAATGGGTCACCAAATGAGAGGGTCCTCGCTTTGTGTTGTTAGCAAGCAAGAGTTGTTTGTTCCCGCAAGGGCGAGGCCACCAAGAAGAGTTGAGTTGTTCTGGCAAGTTGTTGGTTCTTTGGGTATTGAAGATTTCCTTTCCCTCTAGCCTCTGTGGTGGTTGAGTTGCTCCTTGGATGCCAGCCTCGAGTGATAGCTTGCGAGGTAGTCTTGCGGATTCGTGTGGCTCGTGATCCGTAAGCTTTGAGGTTGTCGTTATCCGCTTTCCTTGTGAGGTTTTGGGAGTGGAGCTTACGGTTGGAAGATGAGTTAGGCTTAGGCTTAAAGGGGAAGTCCTTTGAGTAGCCAGCTGGATTTTAAGAGTTGAGTAGTAGCTTGAGGCGGCGTTGCTCGTTATAAGTTTGGGTTGAGTTCTCACGAGCAAGCCCTTCTCGGGCTTTGTTCCTAGTTGTTGTGAGTTCCCGCTTGGCGTTAGCAGAGCCGCGTTTGAGTGAGTTGACACAGAGGTGCCGTGGCATTGGTTGGTAAGTCGTTGAGTTGTTTTCCTCAAGGTGTTGTGTCGCAGATAGTCATGCGTGATGGTTTAGTCCTTGCTTCTCGAGTTTTCCTTGAGAGGAATGTTGGATGTTCCTTGCCTGGCGATGTTCTCCTTGGTCGGTTGCTGGTAGGTGTTCGTTGGAAAGTTGCGTTCGGCCGATGAGTAGTTCTAGTTTGTTGGCTTGGCCGAGTGGAGTCTGTGCTTGGCCCTTGTTTTTTTTTTTTTTTTTACAGGCCGTGAGTGAAGTTTCACCGGTGTGAGTGTTGTTAGCCGTCCGTGTACCAGATGGTGCCCTTGCCTTTGGTTCGGCGATTTCTCCTTAAGATGGTTGCTTAAGTGTTGTGGACGTGCTCTAGTTGGAGAAGTTTGTCTTTTTGGATCAGTCGCCAGTTGGTGGTTCGTTTGTATCTCGTTAAGGCTGTAGTCAAGGTTTGAGGTTTGTTGGTCTCTTGTGAAGTAAGAGTAGGCCGTTTAGTTTTGGAATCTGGAAGGTTCAGTTGTTTGGCCGCTTTGTTGTAGGGTTGAGTGTGTTTGTTGACAAACCGCATACGGTGTTTTTATGTATCGATGTTGGGGCAAAGATGTGCCGATCCATTGCTCATTGTGGACTTTGAGCCCTTGCTTCTTGATTGAGGGTTTAGGGCTTCGAGGAGAAGCCTATGAGTATTCTCGTCTTGAGTCGTGACGCCGCGCCGCGCGTGAGTTCCCGAGAGCCGAGCTTGTTGTTCTATTGTTGTTTAGATATTTTAGATGCCGATTATTGTTGGTTTGCTAGGTTCCCTCTCGCTAGTTCGTGATTGTTCCGCAGCTTAGGATTTGTGTGTAGAAGTCTTCCGACCAAGGTAAGGATTTCTTACCGGGTTGTGTGGACCTCATGGTATATTTGTGATTGTTGTTTTGTATGCCCGTGTATGATTACTAGCATGTTTATCTCTAGGTGCTCTGTTCAAATTCTGATTGGCATGAACTCTTGTATTGTTTCTCATGTTAGCCCATGCTAGGTTGTTCTATTCTAGCATGTTCGATATCTGTTCTTGCTTCGTAGTATCATGCTAGGTTCTTTGTATCCGATGAGCACGTATTGGACCGCATTGATTGAATCGTTATTATTGTTAAGGTTTAGAATTGAGGTAGATAGAATCATCCGGGCCGATGCATAAAGTATCTTGCATCTATGGCAAGGACGTTCGAGACAGCTTCTCCGCCCTTGGACCCCGTGAGGGGATTAGCTATCCCAACCGGTAGGCCCCGCAATCTTGGGTGAGGGTGGCGGATCGTTAAATGCCCCAACGGTCGGGATGATGACTTGGCATTGCCTCGCCCCCGCAGATCGGCACGCCCTCGCCGTGTTCGGCCGTAGCCCTTGATTGCCACTGTTAGGGCAAGGACCGCTTCGGTGTAAGCCTACCACGACCGGTTCCTTAGCCTCACCGCGGTGGTACAGTCCGACATAGTTCACGTGTCCGTGTCTCACACCCCTATGTCGCTGACACCGATCCGGAGATTTAGTTAGGCATGGTGATCGAACTCGGGCAGCTTGCCGCTAGACCCGCACCCCGTAGTTTGCGTGAGCATGCGGTGCGCGCTACGCTCATTACAGCGCCGATCGAGAGCTCCTCGGGATCTTGAGCCGCACACCTTTCGTATCGACAATAGATGTGCCGAGGCCGGGACTTGTTCCCGTATAGCGCGTTTAGTGTGTTGTGGTATTTCCGACTAAGACCCCGAGTTGGCATCCGAGGTCCAAGTGTGGACTTAGCTATGTGCTCCGCTCTGTGTTTGTACTCATAGCTTGCATGCATTCTTCTAGATGATCATGTATATCGTATTGTACCCCCTGTTGGGGATTCTTACTGGGTAATTCGTTACTCACCCTTATTCTGTGGCTTTCCACGGTGTAATCAAGGCGGAGACAGGATGGTCAAGGAGGAGCTGTGATCATGGAATCCTCATTGTCATCTCGACTATCTTATTTTATCATGACTCTTCACTTTTTGTTATTTCCCTGAATGCATGTAGACGCAGACAGAGCCCCGTGATGTTTTCTTACGTTTTATGGATTCCAAAGATATTTGTACTTGTGGATTGTTTTAACGGTTTAAATAAATCTCTGATCGTAGTATGCTTTCGTAAATGTATGTTTTGGTTGTTGAATGTTTCGCTTTTACTTGGGATCCGAAATGTATTTTTCATAATGTCTTTTATTTTCACTACATGCATTGGGGTAAAGGCCCATTTAGAGCCCCTTTTTGGGTCGGGTCTTTACAGTTATTCTCTGCTTGTATCGAGGTAAGGATTTCTTACCGTGGTTGTGTGGACCCTGCGATGCTTTCAGGATTGTGCCTTGTATGCTTGGTTACTGTTATGAGCATGTTAGCTATAGAACAACTTGTGTTTGAAATCTTGCTAGCATGTTTGCTTGTTGTTCATGTTAGTGCCTATAACGGCCCAGTTTTCTATTCCAGTTTTCGAGGAGCTTCCGGCTCAGATTCAGTGGTTCGGTTGGGTCGTTAGAGCTATTTTGACCCTTAGGGGTATTTTGGTCTTTTTGCTCCCTGGGCAGGATTTGTGGTTTTTCAGGGCTTCGAGGCAGCTCTTGCCTTTGTCGAGGTTTGTTTGTTGGTGGCTGCGAGTCCCGAGATGTTTGGGCTATTCGTTTGGAAGCTCGGTTGTGATTTGGGTTTTGGGCAAAGTTATGGTTGTTTGGGTGTTTCCTTTGGGATTCGAGCCCGGGCCTTTAGTGTTCATTTGGGAGGTTGTTTTAAGTGAGGTTATTGATTGGAAAAGGTTGCATCAGTCAGGTCTCAAATGAGGAAGCCGGGAAATGGGATTTAAGGATTTTAAGGATTTTTTAGAAATTGGAAAATTTGGATAAAATTGGATTTATATGGATAAGGATGGATTTATTGGATTAAATCCCATTTTTCCTTTTTATTTCCCTTTTTTTCCAAAATCCCTATTTTTCCCATTTTTCTCTTTTTCCCCTTTCTCTCTCCTCCAGCCCGACCCCAGCCCCCTTAGCTCGAGCCACCCCTTGGTCGCCCAACCCCAGCGCCCAGCTCGCCAGGTCGCGCCGAGCCCAGCCCTTGCTCGCCCAATGTAACGACCTGACCCGAAAGGGTTCTAAAATAGGTCGTTACCTCAATGCATGCATTCAAAGCTACATAAAATTCGCAAGGGGGTGTTCGGATTCTAAGTAAAAACTAAAACATAAAACATCCATTTAAAAATCAACATCAATTCCTGGAACCTGTCCCTGTTTCCAAGCACCTGTTCCAAGACAAATACATTTACAAAACTTACTCTGATCAGAGATTTATTTAAAACATACAAACTTTACAACAATGCTAGAATCCCGAAATACATTCAGAAAACACCCTAGGGCTCCGTGCCCAACTACATGCATTCAGAGAACATTTACATCATAAACATAAATAAGAATCAGAGTTGAACAACGGGTTTCCATGATCACAGCTCCTCCTCCAGCCATCCTGTCTCGCACCATGGTTACCTGTGGAAAAACCACAAAAATAAGGCTGAATAACGAATTACTCAGTAAGAATCCCCAACCGGGGTACAATACGATATAATCAGTCATCTAGTACCAAAGCATGCAAGCAAACAGCTACCAATACAGATCATAGCTCAACGAGCTTACAAAGAAAGATCTGGAGTCATCGGAAGTCTCTTTCTTCTGGCCTAGGGATTGGATACACTGACCAATCCTGGATATCACCGAGGTATCTGTCACCCGGGGGAGCTCTCCAAACCGGCAACTAACGCGTGTGCGCGCACACCGCATGCTCTCTACAACCGGCGTAAATGCGGGGGCCTAAGGGCAAACTACGCCGGCCAGGTACGCATGCCTATCACTCGGAAGCGGTGTCACTGATCACAGTAGTGCGAGGCCCTCGGCGCTCATCTCTCGCAAAGATGATCCACCGACTGAAGCCGAGAACAGCCGTAGCAGCTTACACCGATGGCAGGGTTCCGCTCTAGCAGGCTACAAACTAGGCTATGCCGAAGTGGGTAGCTAATTCCACAACCGGCGGGTCTGGGGGGGGAAGCAAGATACGTTATGCTGCGCACACTTTACTCCCGACCTGAGCTAAATCCACCTAGGCGACTGCGGGGGGGAAGCAAGATACGTTATGCTGCGCACACTTTACTCCCAATCAGTGCGGACAAAGTACGTTATGTTCGCTCAGCCTCTGGATGATGACAAACCCTACAACTCTATCTAAGAGTATAGAGCAAAAAGCAATGATTCCTGGCTAGCAAACAATGACCGACATCAATCACATTTACCTAGCATGATACTACGAGCTTAAGCAGGAATCATAAGCATGCTGGCAGAACAAACCTAGCATGGCACTAACATGTAAAATCAGGCAAACATGCTAGCAAGAATTCAATCAAACAGCTCTATCTCTAACATGTTCATAACAGTCAGCAAACAAGCAAGGCATATCATGAAAAATATCGCAGGGCTCACACAACTCCGGTAAGAAATCCTTACCTGGTCGGAAGGCAACAACACACAATAAAATTAACTGCGATCGAATACGAGCAACCTATAACGAGCCAAAGAAACACATCAATAATCACACAATAGGCCTAAATAATAATAAAATAAACAGGGCTCAGCTCGGGAGCAACTCACGAGGCGCGGCTGACACGCGAACGAGCCGGCTGCACGGGCTGGGCGCGCTGGGGCGCAGAGCTGAGCACTGGCGCGCTGGCTCGGGCGTTGGGGCGCTGGGCTGCGCGCGGACGGGCGCTGGGGCGACACTGAGCACGCGGGCGCGGGCGCCTGCTCGGCTGGGCGACGGCGCGCGACGCGGCTCGGCACAAGGGACGGCGGGTGGGCGCGAGCAAAACGAAGCGACGGGCGAGCTCGAGCGACGCGGGCGCGGACGAGACCTGGCGACACTATGCGAGGCTCGGGGGACACGAGCTGGGCGAGGCTCGGGCGAGCTGGGTGAGGCTCGGGCGAGCTGGGTTGGGTGACCAAAGGGGCTCGGGCTAGGGGGCTCGGGGAGAGAGAGAGAGAGAAAAAAAAGGGATTTTGGAAAATAAAAGGAAAAAAGGAAATAAAAAGGAAAATGGGGATAAAAGAAAATAAATGGGATTTTTAATCCTATTTCCATCCTTATCCACTTTTATCCAAATCAAAACCTTAAAATCCCATTTCCCAGCTTCCTCCTTCGAGACTCGACCGAAGAAATCTTTTCCAATCAATAAATCTCACTTAAATCCAACTCCCAAAGCAACACTAAGGGCCCGGGCTCGAATCCCAAAGAAAGCACACAACCAACCATCACTTTGCCAAAGCCCAAACCACAACCGAGCATCCAACCGACTAGCCCAAACACCTCGAGACACGCTGTAACGACCCAGGTTTTTCATCCCGGTCTTCCAGGTATGCCCTAGGGGTAATTTGGAAATTTGGTCGGGCCGTCAGGGCCGTTTGTGTCTTTTCCAGTTACTAAAATTATTGGATGGATTTATGTAGGTTTTTGGAAGGATTTGTGGTTTGGTTTGAGCAAGGTTTGTTGCAAAAGTAAAAATAAAGGAAATTGTGCTGCAGCTGGGGTTTGAACCCGGGTCTCCTGGAAAGCTTGTGGGGATGTGTGCCAATTGAGCCATTAGGTGCTTTTGTTGCTCTTTCTGCATCACATCTTAGTTAACCTTGGATCTTTGGTGTTTGGTGCATTTGGTTAAATGAAATAGAAATTAGGTTTGTTCCATCTTCTTCTCCAAAGTGTGTGGCCGCCCAAGCTTTTCTCTCCATTGCCTTGTCGAATTCTTCATCCTTGCAGCTCCCTTGGATCGTTCATCATCATTCCGGGTAGGTATCGATCTTCCTCTTCTTCTTCTCATCCGTTTGGTGTGCTGTTTGGCCAAGTGAATAGAAGAGTGTTGTGTGTGTTTGTGTTGATTGCAGCCAGCCGAGAGAAGCCCCAGCTAGCAGCCATCGTCGCGACGCCCACCGCCACCAAGCACGCGGATGGCGCCAACAGCGGCAACCAGATCGCCCCGCCGCGCCGCGCACCAGATCGCCCTTGCCGTCACAGCCCCTGTCGCGCCCAGATCTCGCACAACAACCGGCCCAGCCCCTGCTTCGGCCATCGCCAGCCCGACGTCACGCCAGATCGCGCGCAGCAGAGAGACGCGACGCTCGCGCGCGCCTTTCGCTCGCGCGCCTTCGCCCGTGTCGCTTGCCGAGCCGCTCGCCCGCACGCCCAGACGTTCGCCCGCGCGCGCGTCCCTGCCGAGCAGCTCGCCGTGTCCGCATCGCACGCCAGCGCCCGTGCCGTGCCGCTCGCCTGCCGAGTCCCGTCTGTCCGTCGCGCAAGCACCGCGCTTCAGCGCCCGCCAGCCACAGTGCTGGGCAGCGCAGCCGCCCAGCCCACTGCCGTGCGGCCGCCAAAGAACTCCAAGTTCGTGTCGCCGTCTTTGCGTGAGTGCCCTGAGCCGAGCTTGCTGTTCTATTGTTTTTTAGACGTTTTAGATGCTGATTATTATTGGTTTGCTAGGTTCCCGCTCGCTAGCTCGGGATTGTTCCGCAGCTTAGGATTTGTGTGTAGAAGCCTCCCGACCAAAGTAAGGATTTCTTACCGAGTTGTGTGGGCCTCATGTATATTTGTGATTGTTGTTTTGTATGCCTGTGTATGATTATTAGCATGTTTAGCCCTAGGTGCTCTGTTCTAAATTCCTGACTGGCATGAACTCTTGTATTGTTTCTCATGTTAGCCCATGCTAGGTTGTTCCATTCTGGCATGTTCGATATATGTTCTTGCTTCGTAGTATCATGCTAGGTTCCTTGTATCTGTTGAGCACGTATTGGACTGCATTGAATGAATTGTTATTATTGCTATGGTTTAGAGTTCAGGTAGGTAGCATCATCCGGGCCGGATGCATAACGTAACTTGCATCCCCGACAGGGACGTACGAGATGGTACTCCGTCCTTGATCCCGTTAGGGTTTAGCTAACCCTAACGGCCGGCCCTGCAATCTTGGGTGAGGGTGGCAGACTGTTAAATGCCCCAACGGTCGGGATGATGACTTGGCATTGCCTCGTCCCCAGCGGTCGGCACGCCCTCCAGGCGTGTTCGGCCGTAGCCCTTGATTGCCACTGTTAGGGCAAGGACCGCTTCGGGTGTAAGCCTACCACGACCGGTTCCTTAGCCTCAGTGTGCGGTGGTACAGCCGACATAGTTCACGTGTCCGTGTCTCACACCCCTATGTCGGTGACACCGATCCGGAGATTTAGTTAGGCATGGTGATCGAACCTGGGCGACTTGCCACTAGACCCGGCACTTCGCAGTTTGCAGTAGCAAGCGGTGCGCGCTTACGCTCATTACAACGCGCCGCAGAGCTCCTCGGGATCTTGAGCTAGTGCACCTTTCGTATCGACAGTAGACAGGCTGAGGCCGGGACTTGTTTCTCGTATAGGGCGTATTGTGTGGTGGATTTATCTCGGACTAAGACCCTGAGTTGGCATCCGAGGTCCAAGTGTGGACTTAAGCTATGTGCTCTATTCTGTGTTTATATTCATAGCTTGCATACATTCTTCTAGATGATCATGTATAGCGTATTGTACCCCGGTTGGGGATTCTTACTGAGTAATTCGTTACTCACCCTTATTTTGTGGTTTTCCACAAGTAACCAAGGTGCGAGATAGGATGGCTGAAGGAGGAGCTGTGATCATGGGAACCTGCTGTCGTCTCTGACTTTTTATTTCCATGACTCTTGTCTTTTATTTTCCCCTGAATGCATGTAGTCGGGCACAGAGCCCTAGGATGTTTTCTGAATGTTTTCGTGGATTCCTGCTTTATTGAATTTGAGGATGTTTCAAATGTTTTAAGAAATCTCTGATCAGAGTGTACGTTTTGGAAATGTATTTGCCTTGAAACAGGTGCTTGGAGACAGGGGGACATGTTTTCAAAAAACTATCTTTATTTCTGATTGAACCTTGATTGTTTTGTTTTAATTGGGAATCCGAAAATTATTTGCATATTGTCCTTTACTTTGAATGCATGCATTGGGGTAAAGGCCTATTTAGAGCCCTTTTTGGGTCGGGTCTTTACACGCACAGTGTCACTTCGCCCAGCCCCGCACAGTGCCGTGCCAGCCCGAGCGCCCCAAGCCCATCGCGTCGCCTCGCCTCGCGCGCGCGTCCCTCGCTTGCTTGCCGAAGCGCGCTCGCGCCGTTCTTCTTCTGTGCCCTAGCCGCGCCGCGCCGCGCGCCGCCAGCTAGCCGAGCCGAGTCCGCGCGCGCGCGCGCCTTGACTTCGCCGCCGCAGCTCCGCTCCCCAATGCTCCCCTGGGCCTGCGCCCAGCCAGCTTCTGCTCTGCCGACAACCTGCCCTGTTGTGTGCTTGTTGGCCCGAGCCTTGTGGCTTCTCGGATGGTATTTCCCGATTCTTTTCTTCATTGGGCCCTGATTTGTTGGCTGCTGTTTATGGATTTAATTGGGGAGTTTTATGTATTTGATTTGGGTGCTTTATTTGATGTTTAGGCTGTTTGGGTTCGATTAGAGGCTCGAGGATCGCTCGTTGATTTATTATGATTTGTAATTATTTGCTGCTTGTTGTAGGTAAGGATTTCTTACCGTGGTTGTGTGGACCCTGCGATATATCATGATATGCCTTGTATGCTTGCTGATTGTTATGAGCATGATATTGATAGGGAAGCTTTGATTGATCTCTTGCTAGCATGTTTACCTGATTGTACATGTTAGTGCCATGCTAGGTTTGTTCTTCCAGCATGCTTATGATTCCTGCTTAAGCTCGTAGTATCATGCTAGGTAAATGTGATTGATGTCGGTCATTGTTTGCTAGCCAGGAATCATTGATTTTACTATGTACTCTTAGATAGAGTTGTAGGGTTTGTCATCATCCAGAGGCTGAGAGCGGACATAACGTACTTTGTCCCCACTGGTCGGGAGTAAAGTGTGCGCAGCATAAAGTATCTTGCTTGCCCTCCGATCGTCGGTTGTGGATTTAGCTACCCACTTTGGCATATGCCTAGTTTGTAGCCTGCTAGAGCGGAACCCTGCCATCGGTGTAAGCCTGCCCTGGCCGGTTCATAGCTTCAGGTCGGTGGATCATGCTGCACAGATGAGCGCCGAGGGCCTCGCGCTACTGTGATCAGTGACACCGCTTCCGAGTCTTAGGCATGCGTACCTGGCCCGCGTAGTTTGTCCTTGGGCCCCCACATTTGCGTCGGTTCCAGCAGCATGCGGTGTGCGCGCACACGCGTTAGTCGCCGGTTTGGAGAGCTCCCCAGGGCTAATGTCGTGAGTACACCATTCCTTACGTTAGAGCCAAACTTCCGGTACTCTTCCATAAGTCCAGATTTGCAGCAAGGGCAAGAGGCCCTTGAGGACATCTTTGGGATCAGTTCTTGAGCTGAGCAATCCCTCGAGTGAAAGATACCTCGGTGATGTCCCGTGATTGGTCGTGTATCCAATCCTTAGGCCTAAGTATATGAGACTTCCGATGACTCCAGATCTTGTATTATGAGCTCGTTGAGCTATGATCCGTGTTGATAGCCGCTTGCTTGCATGTTGAGGTGCTAGATGACTGATGTATCGTATTGTACCTGGTTTGGGGATTCTTCTTGAGTATGTTTATACTCACCCTTATTTATCTTTCAGTAACTTGGGACAAAGCACCAGGATGGCTAGCGGAGGGAGCCGATTGATCATGGGAGCCGCCAAGCACTCTGTCATTTATTATTGCATTGTTTATTCAAAGATGTAGATGGACAGAGTCCTAGGGGAACATTGTTTAAAAAGTTGTTTAAATTGTATTGTATGTTTTATAAACACTGGCCAAGTTGTTTTACTTGTTGATCATGTTTAAATGAAAATTGTTGATTATGTTTTAAGGGTTCCCCCTTCTCATATGTTTTGAAAGGATTTTTAAATATGAGCACTAAACCGCTTGTTATCATATTTAACTTGCATGCTGAGTGAGAACCCCGGTTTAGGACCATGTTTCGGTCGTTCATCACGGTTGGTATCGAGAGCACGAGTCATAGATTCTGTAGACTAACTCGCTTTGTAGGTTGTTGTTCCCATGATCATCAGCACTCCACGGCCGTCAGGTTTGTCTGAGTTCATTAAGCTAAGGGTTAAGAATTTACAATACTTTTCATCTAGCTTTTATGCCTTGTGTAGAGTTGTAGAGCGGAGACGAGCAGGTTCTGACTCGTTGTTGGTTTGGGCTTTGAGCGCCATCATGCCAACTTTCCGCAGTGCGAGCAGTTTGATGAGCAGTGAGAGCCCCAGTGTGGGCGGCTTTTATGCTTTGTGCAGATCGCCGATATGTTGATCGCACTCGAGGAGGCGAGATTAGACTCCCGTAGGCCATTTGTGGCCCAGTTGTTGGTTTTCCCCTAGTGAGAGGGTGGAGGTTCTTTGTGCAGATCGCCAGTATGTTGATCGCACTTAGAGGAGCAGGACGCTTGGCATGTCCGACCGAGGAGTTGGACTGATTGTGTTGATGTTGAGGCCGCGTCCCAGGGTTGTTAGGCCCGTAGGCCAGAGTTGGCCCTGGCAGTTGGGTTGCCTAAAAGAGGGGGTAGAGGCTAGCACGCCTCAGAGTGTGACTCCTTGAGCAGAGTGTGCTCCAACCATGAGAGATTTGATGGCAGGTCTTTAGCTATCAGAGAGTGGAGACCCAGGCGCAGTTTGTAGCGCGTAGTGAGGAGTCCCGGCACGCACAACCCCACCGACAGAGTTTGTTTCAAAGATTCTCCCGAAGAGCTCTTGTAGCCCCAGAGGTTCCCGGGAGGGCATGATCAGCAGGTTTTTGCTGATGAGTTTGTTGGCGTTGATGGAGCCGCCCAGTTTGGCAAGTGGAAGCCGGTAGAGCTCGATGTTTAGAAAGTCCTGCTGCTAGTAGTAAAGCGGTTGGCCAGGTTTGAGTTTAGCATCCGTGTGTTGGGATGCGCTGCTGTTCAGAGGCCGAGATGTGCCGTTCCTGTGCTGTTTGGTACAATAGTTGGTGGTGGAAGTCCCTTGTGAGAGGTGGTGTAACGACCCAGGTTTTTCATCCCGGTCTTCCAAGTATGCCCTAGGGGTAATTTGGTAATTTGGTCGGGTCGTCAGGGCCGTTTGTGTCTTTTCCAGTTACTAAAATTATTGGATGGATTTATGTAGGTTTTTGGAGGGATTTGTGGTTTGGTTTGAGCAAGGTTTGATGCAAAAGTAAAAATAAAGGAAATTGTGCTGCAGCTGGGGTTTGAACCCGGGTCTCCTGGAAAGCTTGTGGGGATGTGTGCCAATTGAGCCATTAGTTGCTCTTGTTGCTCTTTCTACATCACATCTTAGTTAATCTTGGATCTTTGGTGTTTGGTGCATTTGGTTAAATGAAATAGAAATTAGGTTTGTCCATCTTCTTCTCCAAAGTGTGTGGCCGCCCAAGCTTTGTTCTCCATTGCCTTGCCGAGTTCTTCATCCTTGCAGCTCCTTTGGATCGATCATCATCATTCCGGGTAGGTATCGATCTTCCTCTTCTTCTTCTCATCCGTTTGGTGTGCTGTTTGGCCAAGTGTGCTTGTGTTGATTGCAAACACCGAGAGAAGCCCGGCCAAGCGAAGAATCGCTTCAGCGGCCACCCCCACACCCAGATCTGCCGAAGCGGCCCGCCGCATGCCGATCCGCCTAGTAGCCTTGCCGCTCGTCCGAAGAGCTAGCTAGCCTTGTCGCCGGCAGCCAGCCCCACGCCCAGATCTGCCGGCGGCCACGCCAGACGCCGATCGCGCCAAGCCAGCAGCCAGATCGCCGCTCGCCCTCGCCCGATCGCTCACACGCCAGAGGCCCTCGCCCGCGCCGCCGCCCCAGCCGCGTCCGCGTCGCCGCCCATCGCACGCCAGCGCCGCGCGCGCCGCTTCGAAGCCGCCTGCCGCGACGCCAGACGCGAGCCGCTGCCGCGCGCGCGCCCGCCCGCGGCGTCCGTGCGTGCGCTTGCTTGCCGTCGCGCAGCGCAGCGCTCCAGCGCCCATCGCCCATCTGCGCGGCGCCGCCAGCCCTGCCGCCGTGCCAGGCTCCCGGCAACTCCAAGTTCGTGTCGCCGCGCGCGTGAGTGCCCCCCGAGCCGAGCTTGTTGTTTCTATTGTTTTTAGACGTTTTAGATGCCGATTATTATTGGTTTGCTAGGTTCCCGCCGCTAGCTCGGGATTGTTCCGCAGACTTAGGATTTGTGTGTAGAAGCCTCCCGACCAAGGTAAGGATTTCTTACCGGAGTTGTGTGGGCCTGCGGTATATTTGTGATTGTTGTTTTGTATGCCTGTGTATGATTATTAGCATGTTTAGCCCTAGGTGCTCTGTTTCAATTCTCGATCGCATGAACTCTTGTATTGTTTCTCATATTAGCCCATGCTAGGTTGTTCCATTCTCGCATGTTCGATATCTGTTCTTGCTTCGTAGTATCATGCTAGGTTCCTTGTATCTGTGAGCACGTATTGGATCGCATTGATTGAATTGTTATTATTGCTATGGTTTAGAGTTCGTGTAGGTAGCATCATCCGGCCGGATGCATAACGTAACTTGCATCCCCGAGGGGACGTGCGAGATGGTACTCGTCCTCGATCCCGTTAGGGTTTAGCTAACCCTAACGGCCGCCCCGCAATCTTGGGTGAGGGTGGCGATCGTTAAATGCCCCAACGGTCGGGATGATGACTTGGCATTGCCTCGTCCTCGAAAGTCGGCACGTCCTCGGCGTGTTCGGCGTAGCCCTTGATTGCCACTGTTAGGGCAAGGACCGCTTCACGGTGTAAGCCTACCACGACCGGTTCCTTAGCCTCAAAGCGGTGGTACAGGTGACATAGTTCACGTGTCCGTGTCTCACACCCTTATGTCGGTGACACCGATCCAGAGATTTAGTTAGGCATGGTGGATCGAACTCGGGCGGCTTTTGCCACTAGACCCGGCACCCCCGAGTTTTGCGTGAGCATGCGGTGCGCGCTTACACTCATTACAAATACGCGATCGAGAGCTCCTCGGGATCTTGAGCCGCACCTTTCGTATCGCCGTGAGACAGCCGAGGCCGGACTTGTTTCTCGTATAGAGCGTATAGTGTGTTGTGGTTTTTCCGACTAAGACCCCGAGTTGGCATCCGAGGTCCAAGTGTGGACTTAGCTATGTGCTCCGCTCTGTGTTTGTACTCATAGCTTGCATACATTCTTCTAGATGATCATGTATATCGTATTGTACCCCCTGTTGGAGATTCTTACTGAGTAATTCGTTACTCACCCTTATTCTGTGGGTTTCCACGGTGTAACCAAGGCGGGGGAGACAGGATGGTCAAGGAGGAGCCGTGATCATGGAATCCTGCTGTCTCTCTGACCATTTTATTATATCATGACTCTTGACTTTTGTTATTTCCCCGAATGCATGTAGACGGGCACGGAGCCCTAGGATGTTTTCTTACGTTTTATGGATTCCAAAGATATTTGTACTTGTGGAATGTTTAAATGGTTTAAATAAATCTCGATCGTAGTATGCTTTTAGAAATGTATGTTTTGATTGTTGAATGTTTCTGTTTTTACTTGGGATCCGAAACTTATTTTCATAATGTCTTTTATTTTGAATACATGCATTGGGGTAAAGGCCCATTTAGAGCCCCTTTTGGGTCGGGTCTTTACAGGTGGACTAGCACAGTCTCCACCAGTCGTCCGATTGATTGGCAAGTTGCCTGGTTAGTGGCTTGAGGCAGATGTAGAGTCATCTTTGCCCCCTTGCAAGCCTGTTGTTGTTTTGCAGCCAGTTCTCTTTGTGCCCTCGTAGCCAGGGTGTAGTGTGGAGTTTGCTTGCCAGGGTTTTATCCGTTTGTGGATTTCAGCGGGCTAGTAGAGTGGAGCACTCTTTTGTTTGGATGTTCCAGATGTGGAACTAGTTGTTGCCACCCGAGGAGTTGGCCTGAGCTTCTGTTGAGCATCGAGTGAGATGCAAGAGTTGGCCTGAGCTTTTGTTGAGCATCGAGTGAGATGCAGGAGTTGGCCTGAGCTTGTGTTGAGCATCGAGTGGGATGCAGGAGTAGGCCGTGGCATGTCTGTTGGACGAGATGCCAGAGATTAGGCTGCTCGAGTGTTTGGACTCTTGTGTTGAGTGCCATTGCCCCGTCACTTGGAGTGTGACCTTCCCTTTCCTCAGAGGGGCATAAAGCTCGCTTAAGGCTGATTTGCGTTGTAAAGGATGTAGTGCCTGTTGGCACCAAGCTTTGAGAGGAGGCCTAGATTCAGGCCAGTTGGCACTTTTGTGCAGGTGGTTCCATGGCCGCCCAGAGTATAGCATCCTCTCTAGTCTTGTACACATTTCCTGAGGTTGCACCTGTTGGGTTGCATAAGAGATCTAGCTCGGTGGTAGTCAGAGGACTACAAGTATGAGGTTTTCGAGGGAAAGTAGGAGCATTTCAGTGTCACCGAGAGTTGGGTGCAAAGGATGTTGTAGCCTGTTAAGAGCTAGCGCGTTCGAGTTCTCGCGCCTGTGTTGTGAGCCTGTGAGCCAGTTTGTTGGTAGCATGATTCGGCTACCCTTTGTTTTACCCTAGTATGGGCAGTGTTGGCATCGATGGATGCGTGGTTGATCCAGTGTTAGAGCCATGAGTTGGATGGCTGTTCGGAGCGTATAGTGAGCACATTGGCTTGAGGTATGTTAGCCTGGTTGGATATGATCTTGTAAGAGTGAGTTGGCCAATGTGGCTTTCCGTGGTGAGTCGACCTGAGTGGGTTTGGACTCCGGTTGCTCCCTTGTTAGTTGTGGCTCTATTGGAGGCAAAACTTGCCCTGTGTGAGAGTCCTTGTTGGCATTGGATCTTAAGGAATCAAGTTGGAGCTGTACACGCCGGTGTACTTTTGTGTAGCTCGTTCCGTGGTTTATGGTTGGAGAACCACGAGAGGTTCGTGTTGAGGAGCCAGTGCTCAGTCTTTGAGGTGTCAAGGCTTTAGTTCTTGGCAAGTGCCCTAGCTTTGGTCCTAAGGATGTCGTGCTCGTTACCGGGTTATTGTTTAAGCAAGTTTTGCTAGTTGGCCTTAGCCTGGTTGAGTTTAGTTGGAACTGAACAAGAGTGGTGGTAGCAAAGCCACGCAGTTTCTGATCGTTATGGCTAAGAGAGCTGTTCGGATCCTTACCTTGGGCAGAAGGTATGTTGTGGCTGATGTTTGAGTAGGAGGATGACGCATTCTGTAGCGTTTCCGGTCCTCTTGGTTTTCAAGTTGGAGTTGGCCAGCATAGTTGAGATGCTGGAGAGGGTTGTTCCCGTGTAGCCAGTTGTCTGTTAGATTGTTTCACGACCGTGTGTGTCGGAAGGTGATCGGAGGATCCCTAGGTTGTGGAGAGCCTCTTCAGAGCTCAATTAGACCCAGGCAGTGTTCCTCGGGTGAGTTGCTTGCAGACTTGGTAGACTAGCAAGCTAGTGTTTGTTTGGAGTAGGGTCTGGATTGGTTCCGGTGAGGTGGCTAGTTGGTGCTTGGTGTTGACCAAGATTTGGTTCTCTTGTTGTTTCAAGAGCTAGCTCGGTTTGAGCAAGAGGGCGTTGCCCTGAGGACTTGTTTCTAGTCAGGAGGTTTTGGGAGTTGACCCCTCCCTCGGTGGTTGAGTAAGTTCTGCTAGTTCTGGATTGGTGGTCCAATCAGTTGAGTTTCCCTTGGGTGTTGCTTCCAAAAGAGTTGGTTGTTGTTGCCCTTGGGTCTGAGCTAGTCAGCGAGCGTGTGTGATGTTTGCTGCCCTTCAGAGTTTGCTTGCTGGGAAACCGTTCCCGTTTAGGAGTCAGCGTAGCTCCTGAGTTGTGTAGTTGATCAGAGTAGCGCAATGGTTAGCCCAGCAAGAGGGTCCTTGCATTGTGTTGTTAGCAAGCGAAAGTTGTTTGTCCCCGCAAGGGAGGAGGCCAGCCAGTTTAAGAGTTGAGCTTTTGCTGGAAAGTTGTTGGTTCTTTGGGGTTTGAGGAACCCCTAGTCTCTGTGGTGGTTGAGTTGCACCATGGATGCCAGCCTCGAGTATTATCTTTGGAGATAGCCTAGTCGGTCTGTTTTCCTTGCGATGTTCCGAGTGTGGAGTTTCTAGTCGCAAGATGAGTTAGGCCTAGGCTAAAAGGAGGAATTCCTTTGAGTAGCCAGTTGGACTTAAGAGTTGAGTGGTAGCTTGGAGGCGAGCTTTGCTCGTTATGAGCTTGGTTTGAGTTTCTGCTGAGCAAGCCTTTCTCGGGCTTTGCTTCAAGTTGTTGTGCGTTCGCAGTTGGCATTTTTAGTTGAGCCAAAGTTGAGTGAGTTGGCACAGAGGTGCCGTGGCATTGGTTGGTTAGACCCTTGAGTTGCTATCCTCAAGGTGTTGTGTTGCTAGTAGCTGCGTGATGGTTTGGTCCTTGCAGCCCGAGTTTTCCATGAGAGGAACGTTGGTTGTTTCCTTGCCTGGCAATGTTCTCTTTGGCCAGTTGCTAGTAGATTTGCATGGAAAAGTTTGCGTTCGGCCGTTGAGAGGCATCAGTTTGTTGGCTTGGCCGAGTGGAGCCTGTGCCTGGTTTTGGCCATTTAGGGATTGGCCGTAGCTAAAGTTTTAGCGCATGCTTGTTGGAAAAGTTTGCCTTTTGGATCAATCGCCAGTTAGTGGTTTGATTGTTTTTCTTTAAGGCTTTAGGCAAGCCTTGTGGTTCGCTGGCTTCATTTGGAGCAAGAGTAGGCCATTTAGTTTCTGGAACCTGGGAGGTTTCAGTTGTTTGGCCAGCATGGTGTAGAGTTGAGGTTGTTTGTTAACAGCTGTGGGCATTCAGAGAAGTTACGCCAGTGCGTGGCGTTGAGTTTTGGAGCTTGTGCCCAGTCTGCGAGTTTGCTAAGAGTAACACCGTGGAGAGGTGTTCCGTGTTGGATTAGCAGGGTTTAGATTGAGCCCCGGGTTTGTAAGGCCTTTTGAGATCCTTGAGCGGATCGGAGCAGTGGCCTTTCAATTAGTTTTGCCCCATCTTTGGCAGCAGTGCATTGTTGTGTTCCTCGTCTCGATGTTGAGATAGTCTGTGGCAGACTGGATAGCATTGTGGCTTTGAGCCTTTGAGAACCCAAGAGGGTTGGTTTCCGAAGAAGGTTGGTGTTGTCTTAGCCTAGAAGTTCAGTTGGTTAGGAATCAGTGGAGCATTCCTAGAGCCGTTTCGTCTTAGGACTTTCGAGGACGAAAGTCTTAAAAGGAGGGAGTATTGTAACGGCCCAGTTTTCTATTCCAGTTTTCGAGGAGCTTCTAGTTCAGATTCAGTGGTTCGGTTGGGCCGTTAGAGTTTTTTTTACCCTTAGGGGTATTTTGGTCTTTTTGCTCCCTGAGCAGGATTTGTGGTTTTTCAGGGCTTCGAGGCAGCTCCTTCTTTTGTCGAGGTTTGTTTTTTGGTGGCTGCGAGTCCCGAGATGTTTGGGCTATTCGTTTGGAAGCTTGGTTGTGATTTGGGTTTTGGGCAAAGTTATGGTTGTTTGGGTGTTTCCTTTGGGATTCGAGCCCAGGCCTTTAGTGTTGATTTGGGAGGTTGTTTTAAGTGAGGTTATTGATTGGAAAAGGTTGCTTCAGTCTGGTCTCGAAGGAGGAAGCAGGGAAATGGGATTTAAGGATTTTTTAGAAATTGGAAAATTTGGATAAAATTGGATTTATATGGATAATGATGGATTTATTGGATTAAATCCCATTTTTCCTTTTTATTTCCCTTTTTTTTCCAAAATCCCTATTTTCCCCATTTTTCTCTTTTTCCCCTTTCTCTCTCCTCCAGCCCGACCCCAGCCCCTCAGCCCGAGCCAGCCCCTTGGTCGCCCAGTTAGCTAGCCCAGCCCGAGCCCCCTGGCCGCCCAGCTCGCCCAGCCAAGGTCGCCTCTTGTCGCCCAACCCCAGCTCCCAGCTCGCCAGGTCGCGCCGAGCCCAGCACTTGCTTGCCCAAGCCCGCGTCGCCCAAGTCCCGCGTCGCCCAGATCCGCCTCGCTCAGGCCGTCCCCGAGCTAGCTCGACTGGTCCAGATCGCCCACCGCGCAAGATCAGGCCGAGCCGCGCGCGATGTCGCGTTGCCAGCTCCGCCAAGACAAAGTCGTGCGGCCCGAGTGCCCCGAGCCCGTCGCGTCGCCTCTCCTCGTGCGCGCGTCCCTGTTGCTTGCCGAGCTCGCGCCCGTGCGCCGTCCCCTGTGCCGAGCCGCGCCGCTCGTCGTCGCCCAGTCGAGCTCGAGTCCGCGCCCGCGCGCCCTTGCCTCGTCCCTGCTGCGCGCGCTCCGCCCCTGCGCTTTGCCCCCAACCAGCTTACGCCTGCCGGCTGCCGCCTGTTGTGTCTTTGGTTGGCCCGAACCTTGTGGCTTCTCGGATGGTATTTCCAGAGTCTTTTCTTCGTTGGGCCCTGATTTGTTGGCTGTTGTTTATGGATTTAATTGGGGTGTTTTATGTATTTGATTTGGATGCTTTATTTGATGTTTAGGCTGTTTGGGTTCGATTAGAGGCTCGAGGATCGCTCGTTGATTTATTATGATTTGTAATTATTTGCTGCTTGTTCTAGGTAAGGATTTCTTACCGTGGTTGTGTGGACCCTGCGATATATCATGATATGCCTTGTATGCTTGCTGATTGTTATGAGCATGATATTGATAGGGCAGCTTTGATTGATCTCTTGCTAGCATGTTTACCTGATTGTACATGTTAGTGCCATGCTAGGTTTGTTCTTCCAGCATGCTTATGATTCCTGCTTAAGCTCGTAGTATCATGCTAGGTAAATGTGATTGATGTCGGTCATTGTTTGCTAGCCAGGAATCATTGATTTTACTATGTACTCTTAGATAGAGTTGTAGGGTTTGTCATCATCCAGAGGCTGAGAGCGGACATAACGTACTTTGTCCCCACTGGTCGGGAGTAAAGTGTGCGTAGCATAAAGTATCTTGCTTGCCCCCCGATCGTCGGTTGTGGATTTAGCTACCCACTTCGGCAAATGCCTAGTTTGTAGCCTGCTAGAGCAGAACCTTGCCATCGGTGCTAAGCCCGCTCGGCCGGCGGTTCTTAGCTTCGTGTCGGTGGATATGCCGCGACGATGAGCGCCGAGGGCCTCGCTCATCGTGATCGCGACACCGCTTCCGAGTCTTAGGCATGCGTACCTGGCCCGCGTAGTTTGTCCTTGGGCCCCCACATTTACGCCGGTTGCAGCAGCATGTGGTGTGCGAGCACACGCATTAGTCACCGGTTCGGAGAGCTCCCCCGGGCTAATGTCGTGAGTACACCATTCCTTCCGTTAGAGCCAGACTTCGGGTACTCTCCCGTAAGTCCAGATTTGCAGCAAGGGCAAGAGGCCCTTGAGGACATCTTTGGGATCAGTTCTTGAGCTGAGCAATCCCCCGAGTGAAAGATACCTCGGTGATGTCCCAGGATTGGTCAGTGTATCCAATCCTTAGGCCGAAAGTAGGGGACTTCCGATGACTCCAAATCTTGTATTATGAGCTATGATCTGTGTTGATAGCTGTTTGCTTGCATATTGAGGTGCTAGATGACTGATGTATCGTATTGTACCCCGGTTGGGGATTCTTACTGAGTATGTTTATACTCACCCTTATTTATCTTTCAGGTAACTTGGGACAGCACCAGGATGGCTAGCGGAGGGAGCTGATTGATCATGGGGAGCTACCGGCACTCTGTCATTTATTATTGCATTGTTTATTCAGCATGTAGATGGACATGAGTCCTAGGGGAACATTGTTTAAAAAGTTGTTTAAATTGTATTGTATGTTTTATAAACACTGGTCAGGTTGTTTTACTTGTTGATCATGTTTAAATGAAAATTGTTGATTATGTTTTAAGGGTTCCCCCTTCTCATATGTTATGAAAGGATTTTTAAATATGAGCACTAAACCGCTTGTTATCATATTTAACTTGCATGCTGAGTGAGAACCCCGATTTAGGACCATGTTTTGGGTCGGGTTCGTCACAGTGCCATGCTAGGTTTGTTCTTCCAGCATGCTTTTGATTCCTGCTTGAGTTCGTAGTATCATGCTAGGGACTTTCCTTACCCTGGCATATCCATGTTTCCTGTTCGTATTCTGTTGGTTTCTTGCTAGGGTTAGATAGGTAATGTTGATGGTCTGATTGTTAGGTTAGTTTGTGTCCCTATACTTAGGAGACCATTAGGGGTTGTAAGTTTAGGTTTCGCTTGAGTAAGTCCCCGATGGGCACTAATGTGTTGCTAGTGTATGTAAGTCCCCGATGGGCACTACACTGTTTGCTTATGTGTAAGTCCCCGATGGGCGTCATAAGGTTGTTAGGGAGTGTAAGACCCTGATGGGCATCTTCGTGATCCTAGCTGGAGTAAGACCCCGATGGGCATCCTAGATGTGTAAGACCCCTTTGGGCAGCATTGATGGATAGAGGTGTAAGACCCTGATGGGCATCCGTATGTGTAAGACCCCGATGGGCATCATTGATTTGAGGTGTAAGACCCCGATGGGCATCCGTATGTGTAAGACCCCGATGGGCATCATTGATAGTTGGAGTAAGACCCCGATGGGCATCCTAGATGTGTAAGACCCCGTTGGGCAGCATTGATAGCTAGAGGTGTAAGACTCTGATGGGCATCCTTGTGTGTAAGTCCCCGATGGGCATCCTTATGTGTAAGACCCCGATGGGCATCATAGCGTCCTAGGTTATGTAAGACCCTGATGGGCATCAAGGTGTAGAACCTAGTGTAGGTTGTGGTTGTAAGTCCTCGAATAGGCAATTTCTAGATCGGCGGTTAGCCTGAGACAACTTGTTGCTTCAAAGCTTGTTTTGTTTGCATGTATACTAGGGTGCTAGATGACTGATGTATCGTATTGTACCCCGGTTGGGGATTCTTACTGAGTATGTTTATACTCACCCTTATTTCTATGGTTTTTCCACCAGGTAACTTGGGACAGCACCGGGACGTCTAGCGGAGGGAGCTGATTGATCATGGGAACTGCCGGCACTTTGTCGTATATTATTTTCACTATTGTTCAGCATGTAGATGGACAGGAGTCCTAGGGGAATGTTGTTAAAGTTGTTTAAACTGTTTTGAATGTTTTTATGTTTGCTGAGCATGCTAGTTTGTATCTGTTCAGGCTAGAGCATGGTAGTTTGAGATTAGAGCCTCTAGGATTTGAGTTGTCTGTTGCAACTCCTTCGGGAGGTAGTATGTTAGCTAGAGATAAGATTAAGGATGGCCGGATCGAGATATCCGGAGAGTTGCTTGTAGCTACGCTCATTGTCCTGCCTATGAGCGGCTTTGATGTGATTCTTGGTATGGAGTGGTTAGCAGCTAACCACGCGTTGATTGACTGCCACCGGAAAGAAGTAGTGTTCAGGCCGCCGGGTCGACCCAGCTTTAAGTTTCGTGGAGTCCAGGGTGGAGTTTGCCCGCCGATGGTTTCAGCTGTGAAAGGTTGCCCCCGAAGAGAGAGGTTGACTTCACAATCGAGCTCGAGCCAGGGACCCTCGCTATCTCGAAGGCTCCGTATCGTATGGCACCAGCAGAGTTAAAGGAACTTAAGGTTCAGTTGCAGGAGATGCTAGATCGAGGGTTCATCCGTTCGAGTGTGTCCCCGTGGGGAGCACCAGTTCTATTTGTAAAGAAGAAGGATGGTTCGATGCGCTTGTGTATAGATTATCGTGAGCTTAATATGGTTACCTTGAAGAATAAGTACCCGTTGCCCAGTATTGATGATTTGTTTGACCAACTTCAGGGAGCTTCCATGTTCTCCAAAATAGATTTGAGATCCGATTACCATCAGTTGCGGATCAGGGGTGCCGACATTCCTAAGACTGCTTTTAGGTCTAGATATGGTCACTACGAGTTTGTGGTCATGTCGTTCGAATTGACTAACGCCCCAGCAGTGTTCATGGACATGATGGATAGGGTGTTCAAATCATTTTTGGACAGCTTCGTCATCGTGTTCATTGACGACATTCTGATCTATTCCCGGACTAAGGAGGATCATGCAGAGCATTTGAGGCGAGTGTTGACAGCTTTGAGGGAAAATCAGCTTTATGCAAAGTTTTCCAAGTGTGATTTCTGGTTGGAGCAGGTGGCCTTCCAAGGTCAGGTAGTTTCGAGAGATGGTATAGCCGTGGACCCCGCGAACATTGGGGTCGTGAGTTCGTGGGCCAAGCTGACTTCAGTTGCCGAGATTCGCAGCTTTCTGGGTTTGGCAAGTTACTACTGTCGGTTAGTCAAGGACTTTTTCGCCATAGCCTCGCCCCTCACTCGTCTGACAAGGAAGGGTGTCGAGTTTGTTTGGGATAGTAAGTGTGATGAGAGCTTTGCCAGGCTCAAGCGTAGTTTGACTTCAGCACCAAGGTTAGCAGTCCCGGAGGGGACAGGTGGTTTCGTAGTCTACATCGATGCTTCCAAGTTTGGGTTAGGTTGTGTGTTGATGCAGCACGGGAAGGTAATTGCTTACGCTTCTCGTCAGTTGAAACCCTATGAGCAGAACTACCCGACCTATGATATGGAGTTGGCAGCAGTAGTGTTTACGTTGAAGATTTTGAGGCATTACCTGTACGGAGAGCGGATTCAAATGTTTACTGATCACCAGAGCCTCAAGTATCTGTTTACTCAGAAGGAGTTGAATATGAGGCAAAGGAGGTGGTTAGAGTTAGTAAAAGATTATGACGGCGAGATTTTGTACCATCTGGGTAAAGCCAATGTTGTGGCTGATGCTTTGAGTAGGAAGACGTCGCACTCCGCGGCGTTGTTGAGTTCCCAGTCCAGATTGCAGAAAGAGTTCGAGCGGGTCGAGGTTGCAGTGTTGTTGGGGCTGCTTGCATCGCGGGAGAGTCGCCGCAGCCTCGTGCATGGGGTCTTCGTCCAGCTGCTCGTCAAGGAATCGTGCAGCGTAGGTTGAGGCGAAGCTCGCCGCTGCGAGCTTGGGGTTGTCGTCGTGGAGTAGCGTCGTGGGATTCGTTCTGGCGCGTGCTCGTGGGTTTGCAACTGCCGGTTTGTCGTCTCGTGCGGGTGTGCACGGGAGTGTTCTTCGCCGTCATGTGGATCAGGTGCTCGTGAGTACGAGCCGCGGTTGGAGCAGCGCCGCTGGAGCTTCCTCAAGGTGAGTTGTGCTGTTTGGTGCATCTAGGTTTAGATGGCACCCAAATGAAGAAGAAGAGGGGTGTTTGGTTTAGTGGGTAGGCTATTCAAGTATGGTTTAGGGGCTATTTGTTTTGGGTTCCAACTCATCTAAATATGCATTAAGGACTGTTTGTTAGCAGGTTTATGACTATTCAATTGGTGAATTAAGGTTGTTTGTTTCTTGGGTTATGAATATTCAAGAAATGGATTAATGTTGTTTGGCCACTAGTGTAAAGTTAGTTAAAGTGTGGTTTATGCTTGTTTGGTTTATGGCTTAAAACCATTCAAGTAGTAATTTATGCTTGTTTGGCTAGTGCTTTAAAATCATTCAAGTAATGGTTTAAAGGTGTTTGGTTTGAGGTTTTAAATGCTTTTAAGTGTGGGTTGATGGATGTTTGGATTGTGGGTTAAATGACAAGTAGTTGACCCATTGACTTTCTATTGTCCAGTTTTTGACCCAAGTTGTTCTTCGTTCATCGAGCCGAGGTTGTGCCGCATGTGTAGCCTTCGGGTGTCGCCGAGACACATTTTTCGAGGTTCTTCTCTATTTGGTAAATTTAATATTCTAGATTCGATTTTGATGGTCTAAGGTGCTAGTTTTGACCAGTTTGTTCGTTCCAAGGCTCGAGGTTGTGTTTGGCTAGTTGGAGCTTCTAATGGATTCATGGGGATGTGTTAATGGATTGGCAAGGTAAGGGACCCTTTACACCCTTCTTGAGGACCTGTGGTTAATACATGTGCCGGTTTACTTGCATTAGTTGATTTGTCTGATTGTAGCATAACCATGTGCATTCTATGTTGCATTTGATTGCATTGAGAGCATATACATTTCATGTTTGTCTTTTGTATGACTAGTGATTCATGAATCACGTACGTATGCCTGATGTGATCGAGTTGCACGTGGTTGCATGATTGTCCTGATATGGACTTGCATGATGTTTGATGCACGACTTTATGCCTCGTTTGGACCCAAACGAGTAATGAAGATCGAATAGAGGAGACTATTAGGTGGGTGTGGACGAAGAGATTCGGGCGCACACCCTAGCTTGAGGTGATATTCTCTCGCTCCGCAGGACTTCCGTGGATGGTCGGCCGGCCAGGCTCACGACCCTGGATGGTTTCTACTAGTAGCCTGGGCTCTCTCCAGGTAGGTGGTATGGGCCTGATATGGTTCCTTGGTGATTGGTGTGGCACCACCTCTCGCCGTGAGTACGGGTCCTGGGCCAACAGGTTGCTCGACTCACCAGTTCCTTCTGGAGTAGGATGCCAGATTGCTCTCCAGTCAGAGGACTCTTGTGAGCTTTGGGTCTTGGGGTCTACGAGGTTTTTTGACTTAGCACCCAGGAGCTTGGGTTTTGTATACCCCTCAATTATGTTGCAGATCATACTTGTTTGCTGATGTTTGTATTCTTGTGCATGTCTGTCCCCGAGCTGGGGAAGCCTTACTGAGTTTGCGAAAACTCACCCTTTCCATTGTGGAATCCCCACAGGTACTACTAGACTGTACCGAGATGGATGATCGACGGAGCTGGAGATGACCATGGGACCCGCTGCATTATTCTATTTAGAGTCTTTTAAATTCGTCCTTCTGCATGAACTATTTAGGGGCATGATAAGTGATGTTTTACCGAGATTTCATGTTTTGACTATTGGGTACCTGAATGACTGTTTTAATGAATTTATAGTTTTTATAAACTTGATCTTCTGAGTTGTTTCAAAGAGGTTTTCTTTTAAATTTACATGCCCAGGACGTCGAGTATAATTTTCATGCATTTAGAGATAAGGACTTAGGTTTAGACCCTATTTTGGGTCGGGTCTTTACATTCCTCGATCTCTCTTTCTCTTCCCTTTTGGTGTTATTCTTGCTGGCCGAGAGAAGAGGATTGTGAAGTTGTGTTTGTTGCAGCCCAGCCGAGCAGCCCCAGCACCGAGCAGCCCCAGCGCCGAGCAGCCACAGCGTCGATAGCCCAGCCGAACGCAGCTCTATCACCCCCAGCCCGTCGCGTCGCAGGCATTGTCGCACGCAGCACTGCCCGATCACTGCCGTCGCACGCCCCGCCTGCAGTGCCAGCCAGATCGCAGAAGCAGCCCCGTTCGCACTTCCGCGCACAGTAGCAGCCCCATTCGCTCGTCCGCGCGCAGCCCCAGCGCCCTGTAGCGCCTGCTCGCCCAGCCACATGCACGCGCAGCCCCAGCCACATGCCCAGCAGCACCCATTGCAGCCTGTCCGTCCGCGCGCCTGCTTAGTGCCGTGTGAGTTGCTCCCAACCGAGCTGAGCTCTGTTTGCATTTTGCCTAAGTCTTATTTATTGTGATGTTTGTTGTTTGTCTGTTAGGTTCCCCATAGCTAGCTCGGGTTTAGTTGCAGCTTAGGATCCTTTTCTGTGTTGTTGCCTTCCGACCCAGGTAAGGATTTCTTACCAGAGTTGTGTGGGCCCTGCGATATTTTCTATGATTGTGATTGTATGTATGTTTATGTTTATCAGCATGTTAGTGGATATGTGCTCTGTTCTGAATTCCGACTGGCATGATTCTCGTGTTATTTCTCATGTTAGTTCCATGCTAGGTTGTTCTGTTCTGGCATGCTCGTTATCTGCTCTTGCTTCGTAGTATCGTGCTAGGTTCATTGTTTCTGCTGAGCACGTATTGGAATGTTTGCTGTTATCTGTTTATAGCTTAGAATTCTGATAGGTAGCATCATTTGGGCGAGGATGCAAAACGTAACTTGCATCCGTGGCAGGGACGTGCAAGGCAGTACTCCGTCCCTGATCCGTCGTTAGGGTTTAGCTAACCCTAACGGCAGCCCAGTGCAATCTTGGGTGAAGGTGGCAGACTGTTAAATGCCCCAACGGTCGGGGGAATGACGAGGCATTGCCTTGTCCCCCGCAGTCTACACGACCTCAGCGTGTCGGCAGTAGCCCTTGATTGCCACCTGATAGGGCAAGGACCGGTTCTTGGTGTAAGCCTACCACAGCCGGTTTCTTAGCCTCAAGTGCGGTGGTACAGGCTGACATAGTCATAGTGTCCTGGTCTCACACCACTATGTTCAGTGACACCGATCCAGAGATTCTTTTAGGCATGTTGTAAGGACCCGACCCAAAAGGGGCTCGAAATGGGCCTTTACCTCAATGCATGTGTTCAAAACTTACAGACAATATGCAAGAATGGTTTTCGGATTCTAAGTGAAAACTAAAACATTCAAACATCTATTTAAAAAGTCAATACAAAGTTCCTGAAACTCGTCCCTGTTTCCAAGCACTGCTCCAAGGCAAATACATTTCCAAAACTCACTCGGATCGTAGATTTATTTAAAACATTCAAAGCTTTTCAATAGTTACAACAAATGCTAGAATCCGGAAAAAGCAATCGAGAAAAACAACCTAGGGCTCCGTGCCCAACTACATGCATTCAGAGGAAAAATAAGACATAAAGAATCATAGACATAAACTCAGAGTTCAACAACGGGTTTCCATGATCACAGCTCCTCTTCCAGCCATCCTGTCTCGCACCATGGTTACCTGTGGAGAACCACGAAATAAGGGTGAGTAACGAATTACTCAGTAAGAATCCCCAACCAGGGTACAATACGATATACATGGTCATCTAGCAGTAAGATATGCAAGCTATGAATATAAACACAGAATAGAACACATAGCTTAAATCCACACATAAACTTCGGATGCCATCTCAGGGTCTTACTCCGGAATAAACCACCTCATGATACGCCCTATACGAGAAAGAAGTCTCAGCCTCAGCCTGTCTACTGACGATACGAAAGGTGCACTGGCTCACGATCTCGAGGAGCTCTCCAGTCGGCGCTATAATGAGCGTATGCGCGCACCGCATGCTACTGCAGACCATGGGGGGGTGTCAGGTCTAATGGCAAGCTGCCTAGGTCCAGTCACCATGCCTAACTAAATCTCTAGATCGGTGTCACTGACATAGGGGTGTGAGACCTGGACACGTGAACTATGTCAGCCTGAACCACCGCACCTGAGGCTAAGGAACCGGACGTGGTAGGCTTACACCGAGAAGTCGTCCTTGCCCTATCGTGGCAATCAAGGGCTCTTGCCGAACACGCCGAGGACGTGCGTCTGCCGCCGGACAAAGGCAATGCCAAGTCATCATCCCGATCGTTGGGGCATTTAACAGTCTGCCACCCTCACCCAAGATTGCAGGGCCTACCGGTAGGGTTAGCTAAACCCTAACGGGGTCCAGGGACGGAGTACATGCCTCGTACTTCCCTGCCGAGGATGCAAGGTACTTTATGCATTCTAGCCCGGATGATTCTACCTACCATATCTCAAACCTATAAATAGATACAGCAAACAATCCAATACGTGCTCAACAGATACAACGAACCTAGCATGGAACTACGAAGCAAGAACAGATAACGAGCATGCCAGAACGAAACAACCTAGCATGGACTAACATGAGAAACAACATAAGAAATCATGCCAGTCAGGAATTCAGAACAGAGCACCTATCACTAAACATGCTGATAAACACAACAAGTATACAAAACAGCAATCACATATAATATCGCAGGGCCCACACAACTCCGGTAAGAAATCCTTACCTTGGTCGGGAGGCAACTAAACACAAAATCCTAAGCTGCGATCGATCCCGAGCTAGCTAACGAGAACCTAACAAACACAATAATTATCACAATCCATATGCCTAAATATAATAAAATAAACAAGGCTCGGCTCGAGAGCAACTCACGCGGAGCGGCTGACACGAGGACGGGCAGGCTGCAAGACACTGGGCGCTGCAGGGCGGCAGGGCTGTACGCTGGGCGTGCTGGGCGAGCTGGCACGACGCTGATGGGCGGTAGAGGCTGCACGCGCGCGCGGACGGTAGGCTGGCGCAGGCGCACGGGCGCGGACAAGCTGGACACGGGCGGGCGACGCGGAGCGGCTGAGCGCGCGCGGGCGAGCGACGCGGAGCGGCTGGGCGCGCAAGCGAGCGAGTGACGCGATGCGGTGGGCGACCTGTGCGTGCGCGCCGCTTTGCTGGCGCGTCGCGATAGGCCTCTCTTGTTGGGCGTTTGGGCTCTGGCCTGCTTTGCGCGATGCACTCGCTTTCTTTGGCCGGGCGTCTCGACGACGATATGGTCGCTGGTGCGATCCGGGCTGGGTCGCTCGATCGGGCCGCTCGGCTTTGTTGCTTGGCTGGCCGGGACGATGGTCGGAGGGGCTCTCGGGAGAAGACTCACGCAAGGGGCTTGAGAGAAGAGGGTTGGGCGGCCATGGAGTTTGGAGATCCCAAAGAGAAGAAAACCTATTTTTTTCTTCATTTAATCAAATGCACCAAAACCTCAAACCCAAGGCTAACCAAGCTATGACGCGGAAAGAGCAACAAGAGCTCCCAATAGCTCAACTGGCATGCATCCCAACAGGCTTTCCTGGAGACCCGGGTTTGAATCCCATCTGCAACACAAATTCCTTACATTTTTACTTTTGCATTTAACCATGCCTAAACACTTCCACAAAGCCTAAAAAACTACAAAAGACCATCCAATAATTTTAGCAACTGGAAAAAGACATAAACGGCCCTGACGGCCCGACCAAATTACCAAAATACCCCTAGGGCATACCTGGAAGACCGGGATGAAAACTCGGGCCGCCGTACACACATCGTCGAACTGAACCAGGCAAAGATGCCCTAGACCCAAAGACCTCCCCGGTTTACAAAGAAGATTCGTGCGCGCGCGACACGCTCATTACAACGCCGACTGGAGAGCTCCTCAGGATCTTGAGTTTAGTGCACCTTTCGTATCGACAGTAGTAGGAAAGCTGAGGCCGAGATTAGTTTCTCGTAGAGTATCGAGACGCGTTGTAGTTTTCCGGAGTAAGACCGTAAGATGGCATCCATGGTTTATGTATGGATAAAAGTGATGTGCTCTCTTATGTGTTTATATTCATAGCTTGCATACTTTCTACTAGATGACCAGTTATATCGTATTGTACCCCGGTTGGGGATTCTGACTGAGTAATCAGTTACTCACCCTTATTTTGTGGTTTTCCACAGTAACTGTATGCGAGACAGATGGTCAAGGAGAAGTCATTGATCATGGAAACCAAATTGCTTTAAAACTCTGAGTTTATGTTAATGTTTTTGTTGTCCTCTTAATGCATGTAGTTGGGCACGGAGCCCTTAGGTTGTTTTCTGATTACTTTTTGGATTCTGACACTGTTGTGAACTGTTTGGGATTTTCGAATGATTTGAATAAATTTCTTATCAGAGTATGTTTTAAACTCTATTTAACTTGGAAACAGGGACAGGTTTTAGGACTTTTATGCTTGTTGTTAAAGTGAATGTTTACAAGTTTTCATTTTTTTATTCAGAATCTGGAAAGCGATCTTGCATAATATGTTTAAGTTTTAAAGCATGCATTTAGGTAAAGGCCTAGTTTAGGACATCTTTCGGGTCAGGTCTTTACACGTGGGTACCTGTGGGACACCACAGAAAAGAGAACAAAAGGGGGGTGAGATTCAGCTCAGTAGGAACCCCTGGCAAAGCCACATCATACAATTTAACAAATATAAAAAGTAGCTCGCGCACGCACAATGGGCACATGTCCCTGAACATCAACAACAGTGGGTACAAAACCCCTCAGACAAATAACGGGCACAAAACCCCTCAATGGGTACGAAACCCCTCAATAGGAAACGGGTACAAATCCCACAATGGGTACGAAACCCCTCATTAGATAGCGGGTACAAAACCCCACAATGGGTATGAAACCCCTCATTAGATAGCGGGTACAAAACCCCACAATGGGTACGAAACCCCTCAAACAAAAGAGTGGATAAACACCCCAACATGCTATTTTATTGTAAAAGTTACATTAAAAGCACATCAAACAGCGGCAAACAACTACGACAATCGTGTTCGTACAAGATTTGCCCCTACCTGGCCAAAAATAAGCTTTACAACTCAAGCCTGGGCTGTCCCTTCTGATGCTCAGTCTTTTGGGTCCTAAACATGGCTTCAGAGTTAGAAAGGATCTTAAAATGCCACCAAAACAAAAACCCAAAGGACCATTACCTGCTAGCCGAAACTGGTCAGCCCGATCGATCAACACGGAGGTAGTGGCCTAAAATCCCGAACGTGGTCGACGATCCCAGGTTAGAAATATAGATCGGGTTTCCATTAGAAAAGTAGGGAAACCAAAACACAAGCCAAGGTTCAAGAATAATACCTCAATCCTAGCCGAAATCAACCAACGGTCGACAATCGGTGACGACAGTGGACCCGTGGCAGAAACGGCAGCGGCGATCGGTGTGGCGCGGCGCTAGGCATGCTGACCGTGCACACAGGGCGAGCGGCGTCTGCGCGGCGCGATGGGCGCGCGGGTAAGCGATGCAGCGTACGACGTGTGGGCGGTGTGTGCATGTCGTCACACGCAGCGTCATATGCGTCTGGTCAAGTCGGCGCCGCTACTGTGTGTGGCGGCAAGGACAGACGGGAGTGAGAAGGGGAGAAGAGAGGAGGAAGTCGCGAGAGAAGGGAGAGTGCAAAGAAAGAGAAAGAGAAAAAGAAAAGAAAAAGAAGAAGAAAAAGAAAAATTAGAAGGTAGTTAAACCCCCCCATGGAAATTAAATAAAGTGCAACAACTCACCTGGATGGAGTAGAAATAAGACGGGGGTGTTACAAGATAATATTTTAAAAAAGATATATTTATATTTTATAAAAAGATAAATACTGTATTTATATTTTAAAAAAGTTAAATATTGTATTTATATTTTAAAAAAAGATAAATACTATATTTATATTTAAAAAAAAGATAAATATTGTATTTATATTTTAAAAAAAGATAAATACTGTATTTATATTTTTTTATTTTAAAAAGATAAATACTGTATTTATATTTTTTTATTTTAAAAAGATAAATATGGTATTTATATTTAAATAAATAAATAAATAAATACGATATTATATTATGTATAATTCAACTATTAATACTATATTTATTACGATTAATACAACTATATATTAATACTGTATTTAGATATGAGATTGCAATTCCTTTAATATTAAATCATTCATTTATTTTCACTAATATATTTCAGTTTCTTAATAAAAAAATAATTAAGAAAAGTCATTATATGGTGTGACATATTACCCCAATAATATTAATGTATTAGTAAATAATGGAATCTTGAACATTTACTTAATATCACATCACTCTATATGCTTTTCTTTTCGAGAGTTATTTTTTGGGTTATTAGTTTGTTTAATTTCTCCGCTTTAGAAACTAATATACTTATATTTTTAAATAATCAATAAAAAGACAAATAAATACATAATATGATGAATTAATACTAACTCGTAAGATAAATGCACATAAATATACAAGACATCTTAATCATAATATAATATTGATAAGGTACTTCATTTGATCGATATAAGAAAAATAATAGTGATTTAGAAATTCATACATATTGGAAGATATTAGATTTTTTTTTTTGGAAAAATCAAACAACTCCTAATAACAAAAATAAATCTTGCATCTCACATAATTGTTTTTTAAACGTTATTGAAATTTTTTAGAAAATAATTTTTGATTGAAAATTAAAGTTCAAAAGTTGTGAAAAGTTGGGAAGATTTATTAATAATATTATTTTATTTTTAAAAAAAATTAATGGGAAGGTTGGTATAATGAGGCGGAGGATTTTGAGCTCAAGGATACTTACGTAATTTCTCTTCTAAACGGATTTCCTTCTTTTAATGCAGTTGCCTACTTTTACTAAATTTTCTAAACATATGAACATTCCTGCAATTTCTTTTTCTATTTAGTCCAATACTGTAAAAAGCCCTAAAATAAAAGTTTGGTCCTTATTTCAGAATATGTATAAATATGGGTTGATTTAGTTAGACATGTTGGACTAATTTCTAGAACCTAAATGTGGATCTTCCGGGGCTGTTAGTTCTAAATGGCTGTTATGCCTCATTTTATTTTTGAAGAATTTTAAAGAATAATAAAATATCTTTTAACAAGAATTTTTATAAAATAATTTTACATTTTTTTTTTTTTGAGAATAATAATTTTACATTCTTGATGTATAAGGGTTGAGACATGTTTGTCTAGGTTTTACCTCGTAATTTCAAAAGATAAGAACTTTTATCTAGGTTTGTGTGGTTCTTAAATACTATGTTCGTCTAGATTTTACCTCGTAATTGCCAAAATTATTTATTGACGCTTAATCAAGCATGTTGACGGTTAAGACGACTTATGCATGTATTCGGTTAATTATGAGGAGTTGTTTCTTATTTTAACTACCAGTTTAACTGATATCGTGAGCATTCGGTCAACCATAAGCATTCTCTGCATTAAATAATCTTTTTAGCACAAAGTCATACAAAATTCGTGCTAAATCCGCGAACTGTGCTTCTGATGCTACTTAAAGAATGCATGCTGATTTCTATGATTTATACTTGCAATTTCCTACTGATGCTCATTTATTTCCCTTAATCCAAAAAATAAAGCAAACTAATGCAGCCTAAAATGCGCTCTATTTAAGAACTATCAGGCATCCTCGAATACGCCAGACTCAAGAAAACCCAAGAACACTCTTAGACTGAACATAATATCAGGAAGTTGAAGCCTAAAAGTGGGGGCAACTGTTATGGGATAAATTAGGCCAGATAAATTGGGCTACTCAGAGTGGAGTCGTACCCACAAAGGAAGGTATAAAGACTAGACTAGCCCAGTAAAGTAAGGCCCAAAGAAGCTGACACTAATCCAAGACCAAACCGAGAAAGTCCATATAAGCCCACTAGACCGCCCAAGAACAAAAGGGGGCGATAAGGGTTTAACCCAATCGTAGTCATTAGATTTGTGCTTAATCTTTTGCATACTTAGGGTGAGAATTAGTCCCACTAGTGAATTCTTATTACTTATTTTAATTCCAAAACTTTGAATGGGTGTCGAACCTTATACACTATTTTCCAGGAAGAAGCTCTAAGATCTAAGTTTAGCGTGAATTAACCTTCCTACCAATATTTATCCTAAATAAATATTAATTACTTCTCGAACTTAACTTTCGTAAGCTTTGATAAATTATCCATTAGACTTGGGAACCAAACCACCAACCAAATAAATTATCTTTTCTTTTCAGTTGACTCTTAGATAAACATTACTGATTAACACAATTCTTTATGGAGAACGATATTGTAAATACGGATCACTTGCTACATACTCCACTGTATATATATACTTGTGTAACATGCGATTCGAAAGCATAGAACATTAGTCACACACTTAGAATTAATCAATAGAACACCTCCCCGAAAGATTGCACCGGTTACAAATATGGACTACAAGATTCCAAAACAATGCCAAGTCCTTGAGTCTATAAACCCAATTGTTAGTCTCACTATACTCGGGTTGATGTAGCAACCACCATTCTAAAAGCGATGTTTCACTCTTTTGGGAGTTCATGATGATTTTTTAGTCATGGTTCACACCTTTGATAGTGCAAGGTGAGTTATCAGCGTTTTTTCACTCATTTGAGGTGCAGTGTGAGTTTCTAGTGGTGTTTCACTCATTGAGAGTGCAAGGTGAATTTTTAGTTGTGTTTCACTCCTTTTAGAGCGTATGGTGAGTTATTAGTTGCAATAAACTTATTTACGAGCACAGAGTGAGTTGCTAGTTATGCTTCACTCATTTAAAAGTGTATTCGTACTTGTTGATTGAAAATAATATAGTGCACCTAAGCGACTATGATTGTCCATGGTGTGAGTTCGTGCATGTTTTAATGGTGTATTATGAGTCCAAATGGGATTGAGAACAGATATGTGATTTTAACTATAAAATGATAAAGTGTGATAATTCATTTGCTAAAATATGAAGTAGATAGAAATTAAGCTTGTTAAACTCTTACCAATTTAGTGTAAGATTTTGTAAGCTACTAATGTTTGGTTTCGTATTGTTAAATTTATAGGGCTCTTTCATGTAATTTAGAGGTTAATGGTTTTAAGTGTGAGGAGAATTATTTCTTGGTGTGACGATAATATTATGAATGTAATACATTTCAATGTGATATTAGTGGGATGAGAAATTACTTCTAGTGGTGGTGATGTTATTGAGTGTGAAATAGTGTGTTGGTGGTTGGGATCTGCACAAATATATTTATAGTATATTGTAAATCTGATGAGCTCTACTCTAGCATGAGTGCAATGTGTAATGTGAGTTGATGGAAGATTAGTGTTAGAGCCCTTTATTTAGTGCAATTAGGGTGTATGCTCTGTTTTGCGTGGAATGATTATGTCGTATGTGTACCTTATATTTCTTTGTGGTGGTTGGAAGAGTTGAAACCCGAGCTTGGTTTATGAGGTTGAGGTTGCTTGTAGGACAAATAGGAGGTGTCCTAGCATAGCGACTAGTGAGGGGTGTGTCATTCAAGTTGTAAAAAGTTGTGTTGGAACGTCTAGTTGAGAATGAGTACCTCAAGGTACATTAGTTTTGGTAACCACAGTTTTAGGGTGATTTATAGGGTCGAGGGAGTGGCCATGCATGAGTGGTATTATAAAGTCTAGCAAAAAAATTTGGTACTTTGACTATGTACTTGTAGATTAATTTGTAGATGCAAATGTTCTTCACCTCCAACTAAATACTTACACAATGTAATAGTAATAAAAAAAAGTATTGGTATCTAATCATCTAAAAAAAACAACAAATAATATGAATAATAATTTATGCAGCAACTAAATGGACAATCCTATTAAGTTTCTAGAAAAGCTTTATAGTTGAGATTTAAAATGGTGTAAAATTAAGTTTTAAGAACAGAACCATAACATAAATTAAATTTAGAAGCACACAAGCAAATCAAGGAAATGCAAATACAAAAGCTATGAACTAAATAAATGAGAAGCATGCAAAGCGAATCCTTGAAAACTAAATACAGAAGCTACAAATTAAAATGTGGTTTGATCTTCTTCTCCATGCTCTTCTTCTTCTTCTTTTTGCCTATCGGTTGTATAATGGAAGCAAGACACAATGTTTTATACTTACAACGAAAAGAAGCCCGATTCTCTTCCTCTTGTGTAGGAGGATGTTGATTATGATCATATACCAATATGTTATTCTTGAAAACAAACTTATATTTCCCATCATGTGAAGTAGTACTACTTGACGTTGAGTGACACAAGCTACATTCTGATGATATTACCATACCATCATTATTTCTCATAATTTTGCAATCGCATGATTCCATGTCGTACGATTCCACCAATTTCTTGTAGTACTCTTCTTCATTTTCATCACCAATGTCCTTACGACGACTTTTTACTCCTTCAAGAAATGAGCTTGTCACTTTCTTTGCAAGTTTCCCCCATGTCTTCATAACTATTTCATGGATACTTTCTGTTGACCCATCAAATTTATTTAATGATTTAATTTTTTGCTTAAGAATATTTCTCGTCACAACTTGGAGGATCTTCATGCAGCATGAGCAACAATTTATCGAGCATATTATACTTGGAATATCAATTCTGTCATGTCTTGGTCGTACATAATCATCATCATCCTGCAACTTTAAACTGAATTTTTTTTTTTTTAATATTAATATTAATCGTGATGCAAATGAAATTCACCAAGTATTAGAAGAACAGTACCTTTTTTGTTTGTAGTAGTAAGCCCAGCTATCAACAACATCTTGTAACCATGCGGCCTGCGACAAAACACCTAGATATCGGAGTCTATCTTTGCCTGCATCATCTACTTTTGCATTTACCTTTTTAACTAACTCGCCTCGTATAGCCCCAACATCGGTGCAAACTTGTTGGAGTGTTGTATAAACACCTCTGCTTGCCAATAAACCCACTGCAACCAACCCTTTTACCCTACCGTGATTTTCTAATTCATTATCTATATCCTCCTCCATCCTTGAATGAACAACAACACAAGCATTATTGAATTTCAAACCTTTCCATTCCGATTCACTTATACTTGCACACGGCCCTGATTCTTCTAGTTTGAACTTTGATGTCACAACACATAGCGGAGAAAATTTAGGGTTTTGTAGAATTTCGTATCCAAACGCTGATATTGCTTCTGAAACCAACAATTTCTTTCTTTCTTCTAATTTTTGTCGTTTCATTTGCTCTTCTCTATCATCCTTGCCATGATCCTCATGATACTTTTGGTGAATCAACACAACAAATAACTCTGCCAAATCTTTAGATACTTTTTCTGCTGACTGATCCATCACAAGTTCATGGTTGAAACTATCATCGACCTGGATCGAGAATCTTGGCATTCTATACTTTTTTTGTTCAACCAACTTACAATTAGTTAGTTCATTTCCGAAGAATTTCCTTATATCTTTGGGAAGTAGTAAGAATGGAACATCAGATGTAGCCTACATGCATATATATATAATATGATTAGAAAAGAAGGAAGAGAATGATAGGATAGGATATAGTGGAGGGCATTAGATTAATTATACCAAAAATAAAAAGGGTGTGGAAAGACAGAGCAATTCCACTTGTTGAGTAAATATTTTCCAAGCATATGAAGGTCTTTGAATACTACTGCATTGTTCTTCTTCCGATGGAACTAAATCCTGTGGCTCAATAGCCCATAAATCGATTCGAGGCATGAATATTAAGCAAGATCCTCTACTTACAAAATCAGCTGCAAAATTAAAATACATACATATATATATATGTATATAATATGAAAAAGTAAGAAGGATAAATTAATTAGACACAGTTGAAACTTACCTAATGTGATTGCTATTCCTTGTTCTAAACTAGTATAGCCTTGAGAAACTAATTGAATCAAATCAAGCTTTCTTATTTCAACATGTTCGATATAGCTATTGAGAATGTATGAAGCAAGATGTCTTTGCCCACATTTTGGATTTCCTGCAATTATAATACAAAACCCGGGACTATTTTCCAAGATAAATGGCGTCCTTTGCTTTGCATTATTTTCATTTACAAAGGAAGAATCTTCAATGCCCTCTGATCTAGGTGCTTCTTGCCATTTTGTCCATATTTCGCTTGCGATTTCATCCTCTTTAAGTAAATCATCAACATGAAACCACCATTTATTGTTACTGTCCATTACTTTCTTTCTTCTCAAGGCAGAAACCATAACACTCTCAATTATTGTTGCATCTCTGCAAAGGGTATTGGGCAAGCATATGGTTTCTTCCAAATGAAGTAAAACAAGTAAAGTCGAAAGTGGCCGAAAAAGACATGAGATGAGGTGAGAAGGAAGAAGAGACGATGCCACATCGTTAGCTACCACCAATAATTGGTCTCTACGAGAGCATGGAGGTGGACAAGTGGAAAGAGCTTTCAACCAGTCCCTCTCCTCTACTACTACAACGTCAACTGGAAGATCTAGTCTACGATGATCATAATGAGAATCCACCTTCGACAAGGCTTCTTTAATCGGAAAATTTCGTTTTAGAGCAATCATGACTGTTTGAATACATAGAGCTTGAAGATCTGCACCAGCAAAGCCTGGAGTTTTTCTAGCAATCCATTGGAGCAAATTAGGTTTAAGTACTGCTTTTGGCCAATTTTGAGTGTAAAGTGAGAGAATGGAAATTCTATCCTCAAGTGATGGGAGAGGAAAATAGATTTCTCGATCAAATCTTCCAGGCCTCCTTAAAGCTGAATCTATAGCATTGGGGCGATTTGTGGCACCTATTACCACAACACAACCACGAGATTTGATACCATCTAATAAAGCAAGTAATGTGGAAACGACAGAAGTATGAGTTTGATCTTGTTGCTTATTATTTCTCGAAGGTACCAATCCATCTATCTCATCAAAGAATATTATTGAAGGTTGATATTTCTCTGCAGCTTCAAATAGTTGTTTCAAATGCTTCTCTGAGTCCCCGACATACTTTCCTAAGCAATCAGCTCCTTTACACGAAAAGTAGGCTATTCTTTTATGGCCTCGAGCACAAGAACCAATCATGGCCCGCACCACATGTGTTTTACCTGTTCCGGGATATCCATGCAAGAGAACACCTCTCGGAGGCGTTATCGCATACCTTTCGAAAAACTCAGGGTACAATAAAGGTATCATTACAACTTCCTTCATGCAATCAACCACTTCTTGAAGCCCACCAACAGATTCCCAACCTCCCATACCAAAGTACTTGTCATGATCTTTTTCACCATGTGTACCACCAACAAATGTGGGCACGATGTTTCCAAATTTTCCATCCTTATTTTTCCCATCATCATCATCATCATCATCATCGTCATTTGATTCAAACTCTTTATTTTTATCGGATCCCAATTTTGTTTTATTTGAATTTAGATGAGGTTGTTTGAACATATGAAGATGTTTGGTGCAAGCCATGAGAAATTCTTTGTGGTCAAATTGGCAACCATTAAAACGTGCACAAGCCTGTATGAATAAAGAACAACGAAAAATAATAATTATAAGTTTAATTCTAATTTCGATGAACTCGACACAAAAGTTTTATCCTTTTTTTTAAATATTGAATATTATAATATGGTTAAAGGAAAAATGCGTACCAAATGATATGTTCTTGGACATTTCTTGATTCGACATCCGAGAGTTGCACCACGCCTCTTACAATGGCTGCATTTTAAGGACTTTCCTCTAGTTAGAGCATCCTCTACATTTTTCCAAGATCCTGATTCTGTAAAATGAACCTGCAATACTATGATATAAGTTGAAGTATTTTAAAGACACTAGACATGATTATGTACTATTATTTTATATTGAAGTCTATAAATATACCTCTGGACTCCAAAGAATACATTGATAGTGGACCCACGTTCGAGGGATTCCATGACGATCAACGATGGGGCTGATAAGACGACCGAGCCATCCATCTTCATGAGAAAAGCCATCTAATTCATTTAGGGGCATATCTTTGCTTGAAATAAGAGGAGGTGGTTTTCCATCACTTCCTCCTCCACACAATTCACAATGCCTCCCCTCCAACTTTTCAACATTACCACTACACTCTTTTTCTTTCGTATCCTTTCTCTTGCGTTTGGCACACAATTTCTTTGCTACATTCACTTCTATTGAATCTGAGTCTTCCATGTCGGTATCGGTATCTGTATCATTTTGATGTCTCCACTTCATTATTTTAGTCTAAGGGAATGTTTAACCAAAGATATTTGAGGCTTTACAGTTCGTTCTTTGCTACAAGAGCTTCCTGCATGCATAGACTGGTTAGCTGTGTTGGGTTTCAAAATGAAAATTTTGAATTAATTAGGAAATAAATAAATGTTATTTACTATTTATCGCACCTTTTACTATTCTTTTTCCTTCATAAATATAAAAAGATACTTCAATTAGAGGGTTAGTAAAGTACCTATAAAATTATAAATAGTCACAAAAAAACACTCCAATTCTTACCTACTAAAGAAATGCAACATATTGGAAGGTATTGAAGAATGAGAGTATAGAAAAAATAATATTGAGAAAATGGTGGTGGTTGCTAAAACATTGCAACACAATTGCAAGACTATATATATATATATAATCCTAGTCTAACTTAGAGACTCATTCGACTTACAGTGTTACAATTAACATCGACATAATAAATACTAGGGAAAATTATATTGAATGAGCTATTCTCAAATTTTTAAATATTTGTATTCATAATCATTAATATATTTTAATATTATATTATAAATATTCATTAATACTAGTATTATGTATTATAAATACCCATAACAATGATTATAATTACTATTTTTAAAAAATTGATGGTATTTATATTTATTTCCTAGATTTAACTAGTTTGGTAAATTTCTCTAAATACTAATCTGATCCTATACTAATATACTAACACCACCCGGTGTACATTTCGAGTAGACTTGTGAAGTTTGAACAACTAACATGCAAGATGAAACTTCCATCCTAATTTTGGAACTCACATTTTTGTAACATTTTACTATGGATTAAACATTCTATGGGTGAGTTTCTTTGGGGAGAGACATTAGAGATTGAGAATATTTGGTCAATTTGTTTACTCATATTTATATATCTGGTCTCCTCCTTTATTTACTCAATTTCTTTCACCATTATTATTGACTTTTTATCGGGGCATTAAAGAGTAGTTTTTTCTCTTAAACTAAATAAATAAAACTAACAATAAAAAGTTTGATACCAACACTAAAATTGACGAATGATATAGTCAAATTGAGTTATGCGACATTTTTTATTGGCAATTCAAACTTTAATATCCGGCCAAAATCAATATTGTTCAACTGGAATTCTTAAGAATTAAGGACATAAATCTTTTTATTCTTCAAATGTTTTATTATATTAAATAAACATAGTATTCAAATTATAAATTCATTCAATTAGAGCTATAAAAAGATTAAGATATCAAGAATAAAAAAAACATGTCACATAAAAGTAAAGGTAAAACTTAGAATAATACCGATTAACGATTCCACTTATGCTTTAGCTAGATGCCAACTTCCTTTCACTCTCAACCACTAAATTACTTATTGAATTTCTTACCATTGCATAACAAAGCTAACTCTTCAGGTTATCAAATAAAAAATAAAATTAACATGAATGTCCCAAGAAATATAACATCTAAAAATTGATGAGAAGATAAAAGTTTTTTTTTTTTTTTGAAAACATTATATCAAACTAATCTTACTAGAAACAAAAAGGCTTATCCCTAAAACCAAAATTAGCCAAAGACAACGTAAATTAAAAATATATATGTTTTTATCCAATAAAGAAACATTTGGGATTTTTTTTTGAGTAACAATATTTGAGATTAAAACATATAGTTGCCAAATTTTCTTTTGTTAAACTGGTATCACGATGAATTAACAACTATCAAAATATGTGTTTTTTTTAATCCTTCAATTCTTTATTATACAAAAAGAAACTCATAAGACTTCACGACCTATTAATTATAGATATAATTATCTTTTTTTTAATGTATACATATATAACAACCATTCATTTAGCTAGAGAGTGTTTTTCCCATTGTGCTCTATGCTCGTCAAGAGAGTGATTGTTGTAATTTTGTGACTTGCATTTTTATATTAATTTTTTTTATGAATTTTGTCTATAACCATAGGTTAAATGTTGCTATCTCGGAGTAATACTGTATTCTCATTTTGGCCATGTGAGTTAGGGATTTTTGTAACCTAATTTGCGACATCCTTTCTAAGCATTCTTAGGGACGAGCTTCCTTTGAAAGAGACATTAAAGAATTGAAGCATTTGGTGAGATTTAAGGTTTGGACATTATCCTTTCTTCTCCTCCAATTTATATTTTGCGTGAGAAATGAAATTTTGCTCAAGCTCGATAGTGAATATAGTGAACTTTCTCGAACTATTATATATTTTGTCTCCTTCTCCATTTACTCAATTTGTCTTACGTCCACTTTTGATTTCTTATCAAGCATATCTTAGATTTGAGTTTTAAAATTTCTAACACACAAGAATAATATTAGATTAACTTCTCATATATGTTATGAGAATAAACAAAAAGAGCTCCAAAATTGTTCAATGTGAAACTTGGAAGAGAGTTTTACAACCAATCGAATTACTTTAAAAAATAACTATTACATTGCAAGAAGTATAACATAAAACACAACATCATAAAATATTAAGAAAAAGAAAACCAATCCTAAATTAGTCAATGAGCAACAAGAGCATGATTCTTTTTATCTTATAAGATGAAAACCAGTTAAAGGCCATTATTAATTAACAAAAAAATTCATAACAAGGAGATTCTTCGTAATATTTTCTTATCGAAAGAACTTTCATCTTTGTTGAACAAGAAAGAAACTCTTAATCTGTCTCTCGGTTTTCAAATTAATTCACATTATCCCACCATTTCTCATTTATTCTTGATGACACCTTACTTTTTTTTTTCAAGGCAAACAGAGATGAGAATATTAAGATAAAAGAGATTTTTAATTGTTATGAGTGGGGCTTCAGGGCAAACTAGGAATTACGACAAGTCTTTGTTCATGATTTTAACGGAGAGAGGAAGAGAATAAGAGGAAGTTGCATAAGAAGAGCTGGAAGAAGTTTGGTAAAAGAAAATGGGACATGGATTTGAGGTTTAGAAATCTTAATCTTTTCAACACAGGCTATTGGCTAAGCATAGTTAGAGGATCTCCATGACAATAATTTGTTAAGTAAAGTCCTTAAAGGCAAATATTTCAATCATGAGATATTTTAAAGGCTTCTACAGGGAATAATCCTTCCTTAGCGCTTAGAAAAGAATGGTTTGGGGGAGGGATCTCTTCAAGTTGGGCTTTAGATGGAAAGTTGGAAATGGTATGAGAGTTTATATTGGTTCTGATCCATGGATTAATCAAGTTGGGCATCCTATTGTTGATGGGTCAAAGATGAGTGGTAGGATAGAAGAAAAGTTAATCTTACTAAGGCTAGGGTTGACTTGGAACAAAAATCTTGCCAAGGATGTTTTTTATCCAGAAGATGCCAGAGGGTGAAATTCTCAGTACTTCGCTTAGCCAGAAGGGAGGGGCGGATGAGATTATCTAGAATTTTTGCTCCAAAGGAAAGTTCTCGGTGAAGAGTGCTTATCACATTGCTACTTCGATGGCTAATAGAAAAGAGGCTTCCTCCTTAAGCAATAAAGCATGCTCATGTGTGGAGAGTGCAGTCTTAGGAACATTGAGTGCTCTCCCAAGATTAAAATTGGGGTATGGTGTGTCATTTCAAATGTTATCCCTACTAGATGGCACAACATTTATAATCGAGGCATAGATAATGACGTTTTTTATCCCCTTTGCTAGAAAAGTAGACGAACTAATATGCATATTTTAAAAGATTGTAAAATGACCATTTTAATCTTGAAAAATATCTTCCCCTAATTTTCTGATTTTAGTAAGATTGATGTATAGAAGAAGCTTGGTGCAAAAATTGTGAAAAAATAATGTTTTAAGTGTATGAATATGGAGCTTATGAAAATTTTAAAATATAATTAATAAAATTAACAAGGTTGAAAAGAAGTTCCATAATTTCGTGTTATGTAACAAGAGTATTGGACTGTATTTGATGTCTTTGTCAAGGCAGATCAACAAAGTTCTTAAAGCTAATAAAGTGGAGAAGGAAATAGGTGTGGTAATATGTTAGTAGTTTTTAAATGTGCTTGCTAAGTTAGAATTTCCTGATTCTTTTTGTCAAATTTAGGTTTCCTCAAGTGATGAGGAAATCCTTTTTTTGTTTGGTGGTGTTTGAATGAAGGTTGGTTTTTTCAGGAAATAGAAAAGATTGTTTGTAAGGATAATAGAGGAAGGTGTTCCGGCTTCTTGAGTGAAACGAGAGGTAGAAAATGTTCCAAGTAAAAATAGAAAAAAAATTTTATAAACATTTTGATCTATTCTTTTTGTCAAATTTAGGTTTCCTCGAGTGATGAGAAAATCCTTTTTCTGTTTGGTGGTGTTTGAATGAAGGTTGGTTTTTTCACGAAACAGAAAAGATTGTTTGTAAGGATAATAGAGGAAGATGTTCTCTGGCTTCTTGAGTGAAACGAGAGCTGGAAAATGTTCCAAGTAAAAATAGAAAAACATTTTTATAAACATTTTGATCTTTCAAGATAACATAATTGTATGATACAATACTTGAAAATTTTAAGAGAAAAAACTACTTGCTACAACTTTTTGATAATTTAATTATGTCTGTTAGATTAATAAACGAGTAAAATGATACGATCCGTCCTTGGCATTTTAGGAATATTAGTATTCATTAATTATTGGTTAATTGCTATTTTAAATGTATTGGGCTTGGGCCTATTATTAGTCTTTTATTAATTAGGTCAAATTAGGATTTAGGGCTATAAATAGGAGTTGTTAGGTCATTGTCAATCAGCTATTGAATTGTCGTCTTTGTACTCTGGGCTCTCTGAGAGATTCTCTCGAGAGATTTATCGTAGTTTAATAAAATAGTGTGGTAGATTCTATCATTTTGGTATCAGAGCCATTTGCCGATCCGGGAATGGTGAGTACTAAGATGGAGACCAGGATGCAAGAGTGTGAGGAAAACGGTGCCGAGATGCTAAAAAAACAGAAAGAATTCGAGGTTCAGTTGGCAGCTATGGGGAGTCGGATGGATCATGAATTTGGACAGTTGAATCTCAACATGCAGAAGCTTTTAGAACGCAAACCGAAACCGTCGAATCCCGAACCAGCTGTCGCGGATAAAGGGAAAGGGGTTGCGGCAGAACCGGAAGGGGAGAGCGGGGCGCAGGGCTCGGCGGCTGGGGCTGGCGCGGAGGGTGTCGCAGGGGCCGAGGGGGACCGAGCGGCGGCGCGAATGGCTCGGGCTGGGGTCCGGGCAGCGGCGGAGTTGGGGTCGAGCGGGGGCGTGGGGCCTGCGGGTCGGGCGTGTGGCATGGCGGGCCAGGCGGCGGTCAAGGGGGACCGGGTCGGGTCGGGTCGATCGGTTCGGGTCGGTCTGGGTTCGTCGGGTTGGACCAGAGAGATGGGTTCCATGGGCCTGGAGACGGGGAAAGGTTTCCGGGGCCGGACATCGACCGAAGGGAGGACCCACGGGTTGACGGAAGGGGAAACAGTTTCCCAGAAGATAGGAGGGTGCGCATTGGTTACGACAGACCAATAGCGCATGACGGTTGGAACGATCGAGGCCGAAATTGGGTCTACGATTTACCGGGACCGGAGTTCGGCCAGAAGGGAGATCCAAGGGTCGTGGGGAGAGAAAACAAGGTTCTGGAGGAGAGGAGGTTGCGCATGGGCTATGATAGGGCGTTGGCGCATGAAGGTTGGAACGATAGGGGGTGGAATGACAATGTCCGAAATAGGGGACGAGATTTCGGGTGGGGAGGAGAAGGAAGACTCGAACGGGGAAGTCAGAGAGTAGGAGGAAAGGAGGGACCGGGGTGTGACAGGAGATTCAGGAAATTGGAGATGCCGGTTTTCAAAGGTCTTGCTGACGAGGATCCGGTGGGATGGTTAAGTCGGGTCGAGCGTTATTTTCTGGTCAACAAGCTGACTGAATATGAAGGGGTTGAGGCAGCAGGGTTATGTTTAGAAGGGGAGGCATTGGAGTGGCTTCAGTATGAGGAGGATCGTGCTCCTTTTCGTTCCTAGAACGAATTCAAAGATGGGTTGTTGGAGCGTTTCTAACCGGCAGCTCAGGCAAATAAGTACGCCAACTTTATGAGTTTGAAGCAAATAGGTACGGTGAAGGAATATCGCCGAAATTTTGAGCGATTTGCTAAGGGAATGCGCGATATCAGTGCGAGTGCATTGGAGGGGAAGTGGGAAAGTGGACTAAAAGAGGAGATACAGAGCGCGATGCGTAAACTGCGGCCAGTGGGCATCGAAGAGAAAATGTTTATGGCCCAAGTGATTGAGGATGATTTTGCTTTTCAGGCTACCCAAAATGAGGGAAGGACTCCTACAACGGTCAAGGCTAAAACAGGAACGATTGTTTCGGGAACTGGAAGCACAACGACTCTTTCTCACAGGACTACAACCATTCAACCGACGTCCTATAAAAAACTCACTGAAGCCGAAATTCGAGCACGGAAGGATAAAGGGTTATGCTTCCGCTGCGATGAACAATTTTTTCCAGGACATCGTTGCCAGAAGAAGGAGCTCCAAAACTTGGATGTGTGGGTCGTTCGGGATGCGCACGAGTGCTAGGATGCATCGGAGATGGAACACCTTGAGGACAAGGTGGCTCTTGGGGGGGAAAGTATTGATACGATCCGTCCTTGGCATTTTAGGAATATTAGTATTCATTAATTATTGGTTAATTGCTATTTTAAATGTATTGGGCTTGGGCCTATTATTAGTCTTTTATTAATTAGGTCAAATTAGGATTTAGGGCTATAAATAGGAGTTGTTAGGTCATTGTCAATCAGCTATTGAATTGTCGTCTTTGTACTCTGGGCTCTCTGAGAGATTCTCTCTAGAGATTTATCGTAGTTTAATAAAATAGTGTGGTAGATTCTATCATAAAAAATTAGAACAATTCTTTTTTTTTTTTTACCAAACATACAAAAAGGAAAAAAAACAATTAATACCCCTAACCTTTTTTGTTTTTGTAAAATAAAAATGAGGCAGTAATTAATAGCTCTTCTGTTTTTTTTATATCGTAATTGATATTTCTTTCTTTCTTATTTTTTTATATTTGAATCAGTAATTAATATTTCTAAACTTTGCAAGTTGGATTCAATTTATTGAGTGTTTAGAATTAAAATATCTTATTTTGATCTATTGAGTTTATGTTAATGAAAATAATATCTGAGAAAAAAAAAAAGTCATTTTTTTTTCCTTCCTTGTTTCTTTTTTTAAAGTTTTCTATAAATTTCTTTTTGAAAATTGGAAAATCGGAGTTTCACCCTCCTATATCCAAGACACTACTGACCTATCCCTAGGACATCACACCGAAATACTTTGAATAAAATTCTAGTTTAAACATTTTCTATTGAACTCGAATTAAAAATCCCTCAAGAAAGCATGTTTTGAAATCTTTTGTCTAAAAAATTGGCTGTTCTTTGAGAATTTTAAATTTTCTATAATGGGTTTTAATTAAGTTTTCTATAATAAGTTTTAACTAAAACAATTTAGTTAAAATCCATTATATAAAATTTAATAGTTAACTAAGTTGTTTTTGCATAAAAAAAAAATTACAAACATGATCCGTGATAACTTTCACAATTAAAAAAAAATAAAAATTTCTACATCAATAAATTTCTACATCAATAAATTTCTACATAAAAAAATTATAATATAAAAATATTGATTCAATTGAAGATATTAAAATTTAAGAACATAAGAAAATGTTAGATAAGATATATTGAAACTGAAATGTGGAAATAGTTTGAGAAAAATAAAACTAAGATTAAGAAAAAACACCAAAATTTTAATTCTAAGAAAAACATCAAAAAATTACTTTTGGTTTTTTAGGTCAACCACTCGAACTTATGACCTATTGGTTCATATATGTACATTGATATGGGTTAATTTTTACTCATGTTACGACATCCATATACACCCAATAATCATAAGATCATGAGTTCCAATTCTCCACCCAATTGTTATAATCTCAAACAAAAAAGAAAAAAAACCTATAACAAAATGAAGATATAAAAAATAAAAGAAAACAAGGCACATAAAGATAAAGGTAAAACTTAAGATACCTGTTAGTGTTAGCGATTTCAATGATGCTTTAGTTAGATTACGACTTCCTTTCACTCCTTCAATCAAAAAATTATTTATTGAAGTTTTACGAAGATTAATGTCTGGAGAAATACAAGATCTAAAATTTGATATGAATTTTAAAAAAAAATGAAAAACATATATGAAACTAACATTACTAGAATTAAAAAAGCTTATCCCTAAAATCAAAATTGGCAAAAAGACAACGTAAAAAAAAAATCAAATAAATGAAATAAAGCAACATTTAGGTTTTTTTTTTCTTTTTGAAAGTAACAACATTTGAAAGTCTTTCCAAAGTTAGCAAATTGTTATGTAAATCCTTGGACTCTTGTTTCGTGATGAATTAACATCTACCAAAGTCTATGGTTTTGTTTCTTTATTATACTAAAAATATTTATAATATCGAAACAATAAATTCTATGAACTAATTATAAAACTAAGATGTAAAAAGTAAAAGAAAATAAGTCACATACAGGTAAAATTTAGAATGATATCAGTTAGTGATTCCACTTATGTTTTGGTTGGATGACAAATTCCTTCCATTCCTTCCAAAAAAAAAAGAAAAAACTAGTTATTTAATGTGGCATACATATACATAATGACATAATAAAGCAAAATTTTCCAGTTATCAAAAACAAAATAAAGTAAATAAATAAACAAACAAGCAACTGGTAGCTTAATCAAAATTGATGCTAAGTTGAATTTTTTGAGATCAAGTACGAAATTAGAAGAGGCTATTCAAATTCACAACACATACAATTATGTTTATATTTACAAAAAGCATAGCATGAGATAGTTATAGAAGTTAAGTTGATTAGTGTAGATGATATTACCGTGTAGTGGAAGGGAGCAATGGCGGCTAATGGAATAGTGCGGGCGAAGGTGGGGGCTTCAATTTGCTATATATATATATATATATATATATGGTTACTTCATCATTATTGCACAATAAAGATAAGGAAAGAATATTTGTAAAAAGAAATGAAAGGAAACAAATATAACAAAAACAAACAAGGTAAAAAGGGGAATCCATTTTGGGAGAATAATACCATAAACAGAATTGGACCCAAATCTTAATTACAAGGTTGCCCATACTTTCCTTGTTAAAATATATAGGAGCGCGGACATGGGCGGATCCAAGTTTTCAAGTGTGGGCGGATCCAAGTTTTCAAGTTTGGGGGGTCAAAATTTTTTTTTTGGCAAGTATACGAATACGGGTACCTCAAAAAATTTTAATGAAACAAACCTCCTAATCGTAAGTAGCTACTATGAATTAAATTTTTAATCTCTTAGTTCCACAAACCACATACTATAATTTTCTATAACTTTTTTTTTAAATCATGAAAATTAGGGGTCCAAAATTGGATTTTATAAAAATTAAAAAATATATCTTCAAATGTCAAAAGTTTGATTTCACACCCTAGTCAACACTATTTAATATAACTGAATGGGTCAGTGGCGCAGTGGTTTCTGTAACGACCCGACCCGAATGGGGTTCTAAATAGGCCGTTACCTCAATGCATGCATACAAATCTACAGAAAATTTGCAAGATGGTGTTCGGATTCTAAGTAAAAACTAAAACATAAAACATCCATTTAATTTCTTGAAATCTGTCCCTGTTTCCAAGCACCTGTTCCAAGACAAATACATTTCCAAAACTTACTCTGATCAGAGATTTATTTAAAACATACAAACTTTACAACAATGCTAGAATACAGAAATACATTCAGAAACACCCTAGGGCTCCGTGCCCAACTACATGCATTCAGAGAACATTTAAAACATAAACATAAAACTCAGAGTTAACAACGGGTTTTCCATGATCACAGCTCCTCCTCCAGCCATCTTGTCTCGCACCATGGATACCTGTGGAAAAACCACAGAAATAAGGGTGAGTAACGAATTACTCAGTAAGAATCCCCAACCGGGGTACAATACGATATAATCAGTCATCTAGTACCAAAGCATGCAAGCAAACAAATACCAACACGGATCATGGCTCAACGAGCTCATAAAACAAGATCTGCGGAGTCATCGGAAGTCTCCTACTTCCGGCCTAGCCGATTGGATACATCGACCAATCCTGGACATCACCGAGGTATCTCGCTCACTCGGGGAATACACTGATCCCTAGAATGTCCTCAAGGGCCTCCTTGCCCTTGCACTAATCTGGACTTACGGGAGTACCCGAAGTCAGGCTCTAACGGAAGGAATGGTGTACTCACGACATTAGCCCGGGGGAGCTCTCCGAACCGGCAACTAACGCGTGTGCGCTCACACCGCATGCTCCTCTGCAACCGGCGTAAATGAGGGGGCCTAAGGGCAAACTACGCGGGCCAGGTGCACATGCCTATGACTCGGAGCGGTGTCACCGATCACGATGCGCGAGGCCCTCGCGCTCATCCATGCGCAAAGATGATCAACCGACACGAAGCTAAGAACCGGCCAGGGCAGGCTTACACCGATGGCAGGGTTCAGCTCTAGCAGGCTACAAACTAGGCTATGCCGAAGTGGGTAGCTAATTCCACAACCGGCTGGTCGGGGGTAGCAAGATACGTTATGCTTCGTACACTTTACTCCCGACCACGAGCTCATCGGGACAAAGTACGTTATGTCCGCTCACCTGGGATGATGACAAACCCTACAACTCTATCTAAGAGTACAGAGAAAAAAAATGATTCTGGCTAGCAAGCAAAGACCGACATCAAGCACATTACCTAGCATGATACTACGATCTTAAGCGGAATCACAAGCATCTTTGCGTAACAAACCTAGCATGGCACTAACATGTAATATCAAGCAAACATGCTAGCGAGAAATCAATCAAAGCCGCTCTATTATTATCATGCTCATAACATCGAAGAAACAAGCAAGGCATAATCATGAATATATCGCAGGGCCCACACAACTCCGGTAAGAAATCCTTACCTGGTCGGAAGGCAACAACACACAATAAAATAACTGCGATCGAACCCGAGCAACCTATATCAAGCCAAACAAACACATCAATAATCATAAAATAGCCCTAAATATAATAAAATAAACAGGGCTCGGCTCGGGAGCAACTCACGAGGCGCGGCTGACACGCGAACGAGCCGGCTGCACGAGCTAGGCAGCAAAAGGGGCTGGCTGGGCGCGCTGGGGCCGCAGGGGGATCGCTGGCTCGAGGGCGCTGGGCGCGAGCTACTCATGGACGACACGCGAGCGACACAGGAGCGCGCTGGCGCGCGGCGCGGCTCGGCAAGCTACAGGGCGAGGGCGCGCGACACGGGCGCGGGGACGCGCGATCTAGCTGAGCTCGGCACAGGGCGACGCGGCTCGAGGGCAGGGCGAGCTCGGGCTGGCGACGCGACGACCTGGGCGAGGGCGAGGGCACGCGGCCGGGCGGCGGCGGCACCGTGCGACGCCGGGTGAAATTTGCGACGGGCCGTGGCGAGGGCGAGCGCCAGCGCGAGCGCACGGCACGAGCGACTTCGGGGCCGGGCTAGCTTCGGTGGGGGGTTGGCAAGCCAAGGGGGTTGGGCTAGGGGGGCTAGGTCGGGGAGAGAGAGAGAGAGAGAGAGAAAAAAAAAATTGATTTTGGGGAAAAAAATAAAAGAAAATGGGAAATAAAAAGGGAAAATGGGAAAAAGGGAAAAATGGGATTTTAATTCCATTTCCATCCTTATCCACTTAACAACCTCAAAAATCCCATTTCCCGGCTTCCTCCTCCGAGACCCGACCGAAGCAATCTTATCCAATCAAACAAATCTCACTTAAATCCAACTCCCAAAGCAACACTAAGGGCCCGGGCTCGAATCCCAAAGGAAACACACAACCAACCAACACTTTACCAAAGCCCAAACCGCAACCGAGCAACCGACCGACTAGCCCAAACACCTCGGGACTCGCAACCACCAACAAACAAGCCTCGACAAAGGCAGGAGCTACCTCGAAGCCCAGAAAACCACAAATCCTGCCCGAAGAGCCAAAAGACCAAAATACCCTCAAGGGTCAAAACCGCTCTAACGGCCCAACCAATAACCGAAACTTGACCCGAAGGCATCTCGAAAACTGGAATAGGAAACTGGGCTGTTATAGTTTCATTGTTTGGTTGTAAACCGGTTCAACACCAACGTCATGGGTTCGATCCTTGGAATCAGTATTTGTAATTCCCCCAACTTGTACTAAAAAAAACACTATTTAATATATTCTTAAACTTTCAATTATAATTTTTTATAGAATCAAATACTAAAGTTTATTTTATAAACAAAAATACTAGAAAAAAAATAATGGATAACTAAAAAAATTATTTTAATAACATTTATAGATATAATTTTGTAATCTAAATAATGGATATAAAAAAATATTAAACTATGTAGAAAATTATTTATATATATATATATGTAAGAGTAAAATTTTTTAAGATAGTTTTATATATTCTTAAAATATATATATATATATATAATACGAAAAATAAAATAAGATGGAAAGAATTAAAATATATTAAAAAATACTCCAAAATATATATAATATTACCTTAAAGTGTGGTTTAAGAGGTAAATCATTTTTGGACGATTTTACCCTTAAGTCATACTCTAAATTACAAACATATCATCTATTGAAATATAAAAATAAATAAATAAATAAATGCAAATAACGTAAAAGATATTTACAATATCATTTAGATTTTCATCATTAGATATTTTTATTAAATCTCATAGATTTTATGACTAAGTTAGAAGATAAGATATTTACAGTATCATTTAGATTTTCATCGGTAGAAGATACGATATTTTTATCAAATCTCATAGATTTTATAATTAAAGTTAGAAGATAAGATATTTCAACAATCAAATAAAGATATTTTCAATATGATTTAGATAGAAAATAAGATATTTTTACCAAATCTCATTGATTTTATTTGACAATTTATATTCTAATTAAAATAATAAATTGAATTTTCCAATCCTATAAATAATTATCCACATTTTGTTTACCATAATAGTTTTTGTTTGCTTAATTTACTTTCCTTTGTGTTTTCTTTTTGTTTTATAATAAGTTATTTTATTTTTCTTGGATTATTTATCTTAACTTTCATCTAATTTTTCTTTTGTTGCAATAGTTTTTGTAGGGATCTTTTTTTGCATAATTGTTGCCTTTTAAAAAAAGACTTGGAGATGTCGAAAAAATAGTTTGAAGACCGATAAGATTATCATCTGAGGCTAAAGTGCATGAATTCTTCGGTTTCAAAAGTTTGGTAACAATCATTTCCTACCATTACTATATATATTTATCTATATTTTGTTTACAAACACATTTGAAACTTTCTCTTTGTTACATTTCTTAGTTTCTTTTTGTTTTTTTTTTTGTTTTATAATAAAAAATTTAGTTATCTTTTTTTTTGTTGGATTATTTACCTTAACTTTTATCTAACTTTTCTTTTGTGGCAATAATTTTTGTATGGATCTTTTGTTGCTTAATTGTTGACTTGGAGATGTAGAATTTTTTTTTTTGAAGAATGATAAAATTATCATAAGGTAATTTCATAGATGTATATTAATAAATATATTTAGCTTATTTATATTTATAATTATAATAATGATATAACTCTTATAAAGTTTATAATTCAATAGTAATTGATCTATTAATAGATAAATTGAGAAAAAACTAAAGAGAATCGATATTTAAAATTTAGAGATAAAATTTAATTTTAATGTGATAAATTTTATTAAGTTTTTTTAAAATAATAACACCTATTATTTTTTAAGCTCTAAATAAAATATTAACTGTTTTTTAACATAAATGTGAATTTTAATAAATTTAATTAACGTGAAAAAATAGTTATAAAATTCAATATTATATTGAAATTATTATTTTATGATTTAAATTTAGTGCAAAAATGTAGGAAACAATTTATAATTATATATAAATATATAATTTATTATTTTAAAAAATTATCACGCGCAACGCCGTGTTAAAATTCTAGTATATTTTAAAAGAAGCCAATTTATAGATACCCACACTAAAAGAAAAAAAAATTAGGAGAAAAAGGAACGAAGAAAATAATACAAAAAAAAAATTAAAAAGAAAGAATAAAAAGATTATATAAATAAATAAAATATAGAAAAAACGATAAGTGTCGCAAGTACACCACAGTCCACAGAGAAAGGAATTCAAAAAACAAAAGCAAATATAAATAATAACTATTATTGAACAACCAAAGATTCGAACTTGTGCTAAAATAAATCTATAGGATCATATCCACTGCACTACCATTAAATTTAGATAATCAATGGTAAATTGTATTAAATAAAGAATAAGTTTTAAAATTTTTGGTGGGGCCATGCCCCGCCTAGTCCCTCTGACGCTCCGCCCCTGAACGCGGAAAGGAAAGAAGTAGGTTTTTGGAGAATTGATTATGTTGATTTGAAAAGAATACAATATAATTCAATTGGCGGAGTCCATTGCCTCTAAACCTCTTCTAGTAAATATTATTGGTTTTTCCTTTCTTTTCTTTTTTTTTGGTTGAAGATTTAATTTTGCTTGTTGCAGGGATCAGAATATCTCGAGAGGTGATTCTTGGTAAAAAGAAGCCAATGCCACAAGTGGGTACGTTAATAATTTATTTTTCTTGGTATGTTAATACTTGGATTTGAGTGAGTGTATATGTATTTAACAGATGAGAGGATGGAGGAATTAGAAGAAGAAATGAGAGAGCCAAAGAAAAGGAATTAGTCGGGGAAATTAGAGATGAAGAAGAAGTTGGCGTTAAGAATTTTGATCTGTCCAATGCTTTTGTGTCCCAACAATTTATTGACTTCCTTTACCCAACATGTGGAGTGGACGTGCAATTGTTGGACACCCAAATAGTCACCCATTTGAAGAGGAAATATGGAGAGGTTGAACTTTCCAAAATCGAATTCCAGTTCAAGCAGGCCACACTCAACGTCAAGTTGCAACATCTCAAGTATCAGCATTATAAAACGGCTTTCTGTAACTTCTTTCATTAATTATTCTTTTTTCTTTCTTTTTCGTATGAACTTACATTAATGACTGCCTCTTCTTTACCCTACTAGAATACTTAAATGTGTTTTGCACGTGTTTATATATTTTGATTATATTTATTTTGATTAAAGTAATTATAAATAAATAATAATTATTATTATTACTATTATAATTAGTTATATTGATTATAATAATTTTGAATAAAGTAAAGGTAAAAATATTTAAAATTAAATTTTTTATAGATTGTAATTTGTTTACCCTTTCTTTTTGTTAATTTTTTTATTGTAATTATGTAACATAATTCTTAACTTATTTTAAAAATTATATATAATTTATTTTATTAAGAAAATTAAATCACAATCTTTAAGCTAAATAGAGGAGTATTTCATATATATTTTTAATTATTATAATAATAAAGAGACAATTAAAGAATTATATATTTTTTAATTCTCTTTTCATTATTATAGTGAAGTTGATTAGTTTCAAAACTGTTTGAGTTTTAATACTTATAAGACTATTATTATATTATAATTATAATTAATATAAAATTCTTTTGATTGGTAGAATATATATATATATATATATATATATATATATATATATAACCTTTTTATTTTGACATGCTAAATATTTATAGTAATAAATTTTAATACATTCAATAAGAAAATCAATACTCCCAACTTCCATGACATTATTTTCAAGATAGAACTAAAAAGATGAAATATTAAAAGTTGATTAAGTTCGATGGTTATTTTTTCTATTTATGATAAATGTCATAGATTATACAAAAATAAAGATCATATACAACATTTTGGAGCATTTTACAATAATATAGTGTAACGCCCAGCCCCTTTTACTGCTTCAGGTGAGTGGATTTGTTAATTGCACTCTATTTTTAGATTACAATAAAGGGAAAAAAAAGGAAAAAAAAAGTTATTATTAAATGTTCTTTTTTTTTTTCTTTTTCTTTTTTCTCTTTCTCTCTCTTTCTCCTTCTTTTCCTTTTCTTCTTCCCCGTCTTTTTCTTTCTCTCTCTTTCTCCCTCCCGTCTGCTTTTCCGCCACAGCCCAATCGTTGTTCGAGCACCATCGCCACCATGCGGACGACGCCACCGGGACTCCCGCACGCCCCGCCACCTGCGTGACGACCCAAGCCGCAAGTCAGAGCCGTGAACCAGCGCCTGGGGACCGATTCTCCGCGTGCCACTGCTGTTTCGCATCGATCATCACAGTCGGTCCCGCTACAGGTCCGTTGTTGCCGCCGGTCGCTAATCATTAGGCTGATTTTTCGGCTAGGCTTAGGGTATGTGATACAAATTGTGTTGTGTGTTTCTTTCTCCATGTTTTAAATTGGAGACCCGATCAGTTTTTAACCCGAATTGTCGTCCAGGTTCGAGTTTTTGGGCCGCTGACTTTGGGTTAGATTGATCGGGCTGATCTGTTTCGGCCAGCAGGTAATGGTCCTTTGAGTTGTTTGTTTTGGCAGCATTTTAGAATCCTTTCTAACTCCGAAGCCTTGTTTAGGACCTGGAAGACAAGAGAATCAGGAGAGGCAGCCCAGGTTTGAGTTGTAGAGCTTATTTTTTGCCAGGTAGAGGCGAATCTTGTACGAACGCAATAGCTGTAGATGTTTGTCGCTGTTTGATGTGCTTTTAATGTTTCTTTTACAATAAAACAGTATATTGGGGTGTTTACCCACTCTTTTGTTTGAGGGGTTTCGTACCCATTGTGGGGTTTTGTACCCGCTATCTATTGAGGAGTTTCTTACCCATTGTGGGGTTTGTACCCGTTTACTATTGAGGGGTTTCGTACCCATTGTGGGGTTTGTACCTGTTTACTATTGAGGGGTTTCGTACCCATTGTGGGGTTTTTTGCCCGTTAATTATCTGAGGGGTTCCGTACCCACTGTTGTTGATGTTCAGGGACATGTGCCCATCGTGCGTGCACGAGCTACTCTTTATATTTGTTAAATTGTATGATGTGGCTTTGCCCGGGGTCTCTTCTGAGCAAAATCTCACCCCTTTGATTCCTTTTTTTCTGTGGTGACCATGGGATAAGTCTAAGACTAGAAGAGTCCGTTGGAGGTCTTACATTCCTGCCTGAATAATTTTGCGCTTGGAACCTACCGTTGCATTTATTTTATATAACCTTTTTTTTCTTTTTGACGTTTAAACTGTTCCTTGGAGGGTACCCTTCAACCGTTTTCCGAAACTTCCTAGTTCCATATTCTTTTATCAACGAATTTAATAAAGTTCGAGATTTGCTATTTTTTTTAACCTTTGGGTCTTCTAGGCAAAAGTTGTTGTTTGAATCATGCATCTTAGTAGAGACTTGATGTAGGGTGGGTCTTTACAGTTGGTATCACAGCTAGTGTCATAGATTCTGTAGACTGACTTACAATGTGAGTCTTGAGTCCCATGGTCGCCAGCAGCCAATCATCATCTAGGTGATAGAGGAGGTAAAGGTCGTTAGGGACATGATAAATGTTACTTACTTATAATTTGAATTGTGTGGTCGTTGTGTGACGTTTTAAGTTGACCCGTAATTCAGAGTCGTACTGAGAATGTGAGCTTTCTTGCAGACTTCGAGAATGTCTGAGCACGTAACAAGGAGCTCGACTAGTGTAGGGGGCCGAGGAAGGGGCCGTGGTAAGGGCCGGGGAAATCAGTTACCCATTCTAGTGCCTAAGATGACCCGATCAGCTAGCCACCGGAATCCAGAGCCACCAGTTGGCGCAGGGAGGCCGTCAGCAGTACCCGGGTTAACTGTAGAAGCCCTGGCAGCCATGCAAGAGCTGATTCAGGGGGTCCATTCAAGGGTTCATGCAAGAAATTTTGCAAGCTTTAGCCCAGGCAGCTCTTCCACAACCAACTCAAGAGGTCAGTTCTGTGTCAGTTGACCCTGCCTCGAAGACCGCACCCGCTATTGAAATCTCGAATGAAGTGTCAGCTGATGAAGCTGGGAAGCAGCAAGAGGCTGGTAGCAGCACGGTGTATCTGAAAATGCCCAGATCATTAAGGATTTAATGAAATTAAAGCCGAGGGAGTTCTTCGGGGCAGCTGAGACCCCGTTAACCGCCGAAAATTGGGTGTCTCATATGGAGACGGTCTTCCATCATATGGAATTCCCTGAGAGGGAGAAGGTGCGTTGTGCTTCATTCGTCCTACAATATGAGGCAAGAAGTTGGTACATGCAAGAAATTAAAAGAAGAGCACCTGGTGAACCTTCACTGACGTGGGACGAGTTTAAGTTGCTATTTTATGTGAAATATTTCACTGACGTGGGCGACGGGCTGATGGCAGGCAGGGGCTGCTGCTGGGGCTGGTGGCTCGGGGCGGCTCGGTGCGACTCGGTTGGGTTTCTTGGTGAGGTCGGCAAGGAGAGAGAGAGAGAGAAAGAGAGAGAGAGAGAGGTAAAACAAGGGGAATGGGATTTTCTTGATTTTCTTTCCTTTTCCTAATTTAAATAGGTCTTGGTGACCTAAATCTCTTCCCCGGGCTTCCTCCTTCGATTCCCGGCTGAAGCAACCTTTTCTCCTTATTAAAAATCATTTAAACCAAGCTTCCAAATCACCATCAAGGGCAAGGGTTCAAATCCCAATGGAAGCACTTAAATTAACAATAATTTTGTTAATTACCAAATCACCTCCAAACTTCCAACCAACTAGCCCGAACTTCTTGGGTCCTGCAACCAACAACAATCAAGCCTCGATAAGGGCAGGAGTGACCCCGAAGTCTTGAAAATCCACAAAACCCTTACCGGGGGCAAAAAGACCAAAATACCCCTAAGGGTTAAAATAGCTCTAACGGCCCATCCAAACATCCGAATAATGAACCGGAAACACCTGGGAAACCGAAATAGAAAACTGGGCCGTTACAAATAATATGAAAAAGGATGTAGCCACTTTCGTCAGCAAGTGTTTGACTTGTCAGCAAGTGAAAGCACCGAGACAGAAGCCAACAAGGTTGTTACAACCATTGAGCATTCCAGAGTGGAAGTGGAACGACATCTCGACGAAGTTTATATCAGGACTCCCTAAGACAGCGAAGGAGTATACTGTGATTCTCGTGATTGTAGACCGTCTCACCAAGAGTGCAAATTTCATTCCGGGTAAGCCATGTTATTATGTGAAGAAATGGGCGCAATTGTACTTGGTGGAGGTCGTGCGACTTAATGGGGTTCCTGTGAGCATTGTTTCAGATAGAGATACCCGGTTTACTTCGCAATTCTGGAAGAGTCTCCAGGATGGTCTGGGTACTACTTATAAGTTCAGTACAGCTTTTCATCCTCAGATGGATGGTCAAACTGAGAGGGTCAACCAGGTTCTAGAGGATATGTTGAGGGCTTGTGTGCTTGACTTCCAGGGGTGTTGGGATGGATGGTTGTACCTAATGGAGTTTGCTTACAATAATAGTTATCAGTCCACCATTGGAATGGCACCATTCAAGGATTTGTATGGTAAGAGGTGCAGAACGCCTATCTTTTGGGAAGAAGTGGGGGAAAGAAAGTTGTTGGGTTCCAAACTTCTACAATTGACCAATGATGTAGTTCAGAATATCCGTGCTAGGATGCGTACAGCCTAGAGCCGGCAAATAAGTTACTTCGATGTTCGGCGCCGAGAACTGGAGTTTGAAGTCCGGAATCACGTTTTCCTCAAGGTGGCCCCTATAAGAGGTGTTTTGAGATTTGGCAAGAGAGGGAAGCTTAGTCCTCGGTTTATTGGCCCGTTTGAGATTTTGGAACGAATTGGTTCCATTGCTTACAGGTTGGCTTTGCCTCCGTCCCTATCAGGGGTGCATGATATTTTCCACGTATCGATGCTCAGACAGTATGTGCGGGATTCTTCCCATGTGATCAAGCATGAGTCACTGCAGCTAAATAAGGATTTGAGCTTTGAGGAAAGGCCTATGCAAATTCTAGATAGAGACATGAGGGTATTAAGGAACAGAGAAGACAACTTAGTTAAGGTTCTTTGGAGGAACCAATCAGTTGAGGAGCTACGTGGGAGCGCGAGGAAGATATGTGGGCTCATTACCTGGAGCTATTTTTACCTTAGTCAGCTTACGTGGACGAAAGTTTCCTAAGGGGAGAATATTGTAACGCTCAACACCTTTTACTGCTTCAGGTGAGTGGATTTGTTAATTGCACTCTATTTTTAGATTACAATAAAGGAAAAAAAAAGAAAAAAAAAAGTATTATTAAATGTTCTTTTTCTCTTTTCTTTTTCTTTCTCTTTCTCCTTCTTTTCCTTTTCTTCTCCCCCGTCTTTCTCTTTCTCCTTCTTTTCCTTTTCGGCTAGGCTTGGGTTAGATTGATCGGGCTGATCGGTTTCGGTCAGCAGGTAATGGTCCTTTGAATTGTTTGTTTTGGCGTCATTCTAGAATCCTTTCTAACTTCGAAGCATTGTTTAGGACCTGGAAGACAGAGAATCAGTAGAGGCAGCCCAGGTTTGAGTTGTAGAGCTTATTTTTGGCCAGGTAGGGGCGAATCTTGTACGAACGCGATAGTTGTAGATGTTTGTCGCTGTTTGATGTGCTTTTAATGTTTCTTTTACAATAAAACAGTATGTTCGGGTGTTTACCCACTCTTTTGTTTGAGGGGTTTTGTACCCATTGTGGGGTTTTGTACCCGCTATCTATTGAGGGGTTTCGTACCCATTGTGGGGTTTGTACCCGTTTACTATTGAGGGGTTTCGTACCCATTGTGGGGTTTGTACCTGTTTACTATTGAGGGGTTTTGTACCCATTGTGGGGTTTTTTGCCCGTTAATTATCTGAGGGGTTCCGCACCCACTGTTGTTGATGTTCACGGACATGTGGCCATTGTGCGTGCGCGAGCTACCCTTTATATTTGTTAAATTGTATGATGTGTGTAACGGCCCAGTTTTCTATTTCGGTTTCCCAGGTGTTTTCGGGACATTATCCAGATGTTCGAATGGGCCGTTAGAGCTATTTTAACCCTTAGGGGTATTTTGGTCTTTTTGCCCCCGGTCAGGGTTTTGTGGATTTTCAGGATTCCAGGGTCACTCCTGCCCTTGTCGAGGCTTGATTGTTGTTGGTTGCAAGACCCAAGAAGTTCGGGCTAGTTGGTTGGAAGTTTGGAGGTGATTTGGTAATTAACAAAATTATTGTTAATTTAAGTGTTTCCATTGGGATTTGAACCCTTGCCCTTGATGGTGATTTGGGAGCTTGGTTTAAATGAGTTTTAATAAGGAGAAAAGGTTGCTTCAGCCGGGACTCGAAGGAGGAAGCCCGGGGAAGAGATTTAGGTCACCAAGACCTATTTAAATTAGGAAAAGGAAAGAAAATCAAGAAAATCTCATTCCCCTTGTTTTACCTCTCTCTCTTTCTCTCTCTCTCTCTCTCTCTCTCTTTCTCTCTCTCTCCCCTTGCCGACCTCACCAAGAAACCCAACCGAGCCGCACCGAGCCGCCCCGAGCCACCAGCCCCAAAGAAGAAATTTCCGCCGCCATCACCCCATCGCCCGACCATCACCACATGTTATAACGACCAGCTTTCCTATTCCAGTTTTCGAGGTGCCTTCGGGTCAAGATTCGGTTTTTGGTTGGGTTTTAGAGCCGTTTGGACCCTTGGGGGTATTTTGGTCTTTTGGCTCTCCGGGAAGGTTTTTGGTCTTCAGGGCTTCGAGGTAGCTCCTGCCTTTGTCGAGGCTTGTTTGTTGGTGGCTGCGAGTCCCGTGGTGTTTGGGCTAGTCGGTTGGATGCTCGGTTGTGGTTTGGGCTTTGGCAAAGTGATGGTTGTTTGGGTGTTTCTTTTGGGATTCGAGCCCGAGCCTTTAGTGTTGCTTTGGGAGTTGGATTTAAGTGAGTTTGATTGATTGGAAAAGATTTCTTTGATCGGGTCTCGAAGGAGGAAGCCGGGAAATGGGATTTTGAGGTTTTAAGTGGATAAGGATGGAAAATGGAATTTAAATCCCATTTTTCCCTTTTATTTCCCATTTTTTCCTTTTTATTTCTTTTTTTTCTATTTTTCCCCAAAATCAACTTTCTCTCTCTTTTCTCTCTCTCTCTCCCCGAGCACCCCCCACCTAGCCCAGCCCCTAGCCTTGGCTCGCCCAACCCCTTGCCCGAGCAAATTTCTAGCTCGCCAGCGCCCGAGCCACCTCGCCACCGAGCCCCGCCGCCGCCAAGTCGCGTCGCAGCCCAGGTCGAGTCGCCAGCTCGAGCGTCACCCAGCCCAGGTCGCCTCAGAACGAGCGTCGCGTGCCATCGCCAGCCGAGCCTGGGCCACTCGCGCGCGCCCCGTGTCGCCAGTCCCGAAGTCGTCCGTCCCCGAGGCCGAAGCTCGAGTCGCGCCAGTCGCGCCTCGCCCTAACTGCGCTGCCGCCCGCGCGTTTGCGCGGTTTGCTTCGCCAGCCAGAGCCCCAACGCTGTCAGTAGCGCCCGCTAGCGAGCGAGCGCCGACCACTGCGTCCCAGGCCACAGCGCTGTCTGCGCCCTTCATCACCGCCTAGCCCGTGCGGCAAACGCCCGTTCGAGTGTCAGCCGCGCCTCGTTGCTCGGGTTTGATCGCAGTTAATTTATTAGTGTTGTTGCCTTCCGACCAGGTAAGGATTTCTTACCGGAGTTGTGTGGGCCCTGCGATATTGTCATGATTTTGCCTTGCTTGTTTGCTGACTGTTATGAGCATGATAATAATAGAGCAGCTTTGATTGATTTCTGCTAGCATGTTTGCTTGATATTACATGTTAGTGCCATGCTAGGTTTGTTCTGCCGGCATGCTTATGATTCCTGCTTAAGCTCGTAGTATCATGCTAGGTAGTGTGATTGATGTCGGTCTTTGCTTGCTAGCCAGGAATCATTGCTTTTTGCTCTGTACTCTTAGATAGAGTTGTAGGGTTTGTCATCATCCAGAGGCTGAGCGGACATAACGTACTTTGTCCCCACTGATCGGGAGTAGTGTGCGACGCATAACGTATCTTGCTTCCTGTAACGACCCAGGTTTTCATCCCGGTCTTCCAGGTATGCCCTAGGGGTATTTTAGTAATTTGGTCGGGCCGTCAGGACCGTTTATGTCTTTTTCCAGTTGCTAAAATTATTGGATGGATTTATGTAGGTTTTTGGAAGGATTTGTGGTTTGGTTTGAGCAAGGTTTGGTGCAAAAGTAAAAATAAGGAAATTGTGATGCAGCTGGGGTTTGAACCCGGGTCTCCTGGGAAGCTTGTGGGGATGTGTACCAATTGAGCCATTAGGTGCTCTTGTTGCTCTCCCTGCATCATTTTATGGTTAGCCTTGCATTTTGGGAGTTTTGGAGCATTTGGTTAAATGAAATAGAAATTAGGTTTGTCTCATCTTCTTCTCCAAAGTGTGTGGCCGCCCAAGCTTTTCTCTCCATTGCCTTGCCGAGTTCTTCATCCTTGCAGCTCCCTTGGTTCAATCATCATTCCGGGTAAATCTTCATCCTCTTCATCTTCTCGATTGGGTGTTCTTGTTGGCGAAGGTAAGGAGAAGAACTTGTGTGTGTGTGTGTTTGTTGCAGTCGCCCAAAGATGCCCAGATCTGCCAAAGAAGAAGCCCAGCCCGCCCAGATCGCCTTAGCAAGCAAGCCCAGTCGCCCAGATCGCATGGCCAGCGAGCACTGAGCCGCCCGAGACCGCCAGCCCCGTCGCGCGGCCGTCGCGCGCACACGAGCAGCCAGGCCCGCCTCGCCGCGCTCTCCTCTGCGCTGCGCGTCGCGCGCATCGTCGCGCCTGCCTCGCGCCCGGCTGCTCTCCCGTCCGCTTGCCGCGCCCGTGCGCTGCGCCCCAGCCAGCCGTCCGCGCATATACAGCGCGCAACTGCCCTGCCGCTCCTGCGCCGCCCGTCAGCGCCAGGTGTGCGGTCCTCGCCGCCATCGCCCCGCCTGCGCCCGTCGAGCCCAAAGAAGCAGCCCGCTGCGTCTTTGCTGCCCGTCCGCGTGTCAGCCGAGAGCCGCGTGAGTTTCTCCCGAGCCGAGCCTTGTTTATTTTATTATATTTAGGCTTATGGATTATGATTATCATTGTTTTGTTAGGTTCTCGGTAGCTAGCTCGGGTTCGTTCGCGACTTAGGTTTTGTGTGTAGTTGCCCCGGCGAGTAAGGATTTCTTACCGGAGTTGTGTGGACCTGCGATGTTCTATGTGATTGTTGTTTGTATGTTTGTTTGTGATTATCATGTGTATAGTTTAGGTGCTCTGCTCAATTCCTCGACTATCATGACTTCGTATGTTGTTCTCTCATGTTAGTCCATGCTAGGTTGTTCCGCTTCGGCATGCTCATATCTGTTCTTGCTTCGTAGTACCATGCTAGGTTCCTTGTATCTCATTGAGCACGTATTGGACCGCATTGATTGAATTGTTATTATTGCTATGGTTTAGAGTTCGGTAGGTAGCATCATCCGGCCGGATGCATAACGTAACTTGCATCCCCGACGGGGACGTGCGAGATGGTACTCAGTCCCGATCCCGTTAGGGTTTAGCTAACCCTAACGGTGGCCCGCAATCTTGGGTGAGGGTGGCGGTCGTTAAATGCCCCAACGGTCGGGATGATGACTTGGCATTGCCTCATCCCCGGCATCGACACGTCCTCGGCGTGTTCGGCCGTAGCCCTTGATTGCCACCGATAGGGCAAGGACGGCTTCTGGTGTAAGCCTACCACGGCCGATTCCTTAGCCTCAAAGTGCGGTGGTTGGTGACATAGTTCACGTGTCCGTGTCTCACACCCCTATTTCGGTGACACCGATCCGAGATTTAGTTAGGCGTGGTGGATCGGACATGGGCGGCTTTGCCACTAGACCCGGCACCCCCCATAGTCTGCGGTAGCACGCGAGCGGCGCGCTTACGCTCATTACTGCGCCCGACCGGAGAGCTCCTCGGGATCTGAGCTAGTGCACCTTTCGTGTCGACGATGAAGCGGTGGCCGGGACTCGTTTCTCGTATAGGGCGTATTGTGTGGTGGATTTATTTCCGGACTAAGACCACGAGTTGGCATCCGAGGTCCAAGTGTGGACTTAAGCTATGTGCTTTATTCTGTGTTTATACTCATAGCTTGCATACATTCTTCTAGATGATCATGTATATCGTATTGTACCCGGTTGGGGATTCTTCTTGAGTAATTCGTTACTCACCCTTATTCTGTGGTTTTCCACGGTAACCAAGCGCGCGAGACAGGATGGTGAAGGAGGAGCCGTGATCATGGAATCCTGCTTGTCATCTCGACCATTTTATTATATCTTGACTCTTGACTTTTGTTATTTCCCACGAATGCATGTAGGCGGGCACGGAGCCCTAGGATGTTTTCTTACGTTTTATGGATTCCAAAGATATTTGTACTTGTGGAATGTTTAAATGGTTTAAATAAATCTCTGATCGTAGTATGCTTTTAGAAATGTATGTTTTGATTGTTGAATGTTTTTCTTTTTTACTTGGGATCCAAACTTATTTTTCATAATGTCTTTTATTTTGAATACATGCATTGGGGTAAAGGCCCATTTAGAGCCCCTTTTGGGTCCGGTCTTTACATTGGTATCGAGCTCGAGTCATAGATTCTGTAGACTCGACCTTTTGTTGTAGGTCATTTTTCCATGATCATCAAGACTCAAAGCGGTCATCAGTGCGCCTAAGTTTACTATTTGTTGTTGAAAAAGGGTTAAGAATTTACAATACCTGTCATCTTGTGTATGCCTTGTGTAGTGTTGTGGAGCGGAGACGAAAGCAGTGTTCTCGACTCGTTGTTGGTTTGGGCTTAGTGAGCCATCATGCCAACTTTCAGCGATCTGAGCGATTTGTTTAGCGGCTTGTTGAGGTATCCAGATAGATTCGGATGCCCCAGGGACATCGTTCCGCAGGGAGGCGAGCTTAGACTTCCGCTGGCCATTTGTGGCCCGATTCTTCTTTTCCCCTAGTGAGAGGGGGTGGTGGTGCTTCGTGCGGATCGCCAATATGTTGATCGCACCCCAGAGGAGCGGGCGCTTGGCATGTCCGACCGAGGAGTTGGACCGATCGTGTTGATGTTGAGGCCGCGTCCCAGGGTTGTTAGGCCCGCATGCGGATTTGGCCCCGACAGCTGAGTTGAGTTGCCTAGAGGAGGGGTAGAGGCTAGCAGCGCCTCAGAGTGAGACTCCTTGAGCGAGTGTGCTCCACCATGAGAGATTTGATGGCGGTCTTTAGCTATCGAGAGCGGAGACCCAGCGCAGCTTTGTAGCGCGTAGTGAGGAGTCCCGCACAGAGATAGCCCAAATGACAGAGTTTGTTTCAAAGATTTTTCCCCAAAGTAGCTCTTGTAGCCCCGGAGGTTCCCGGAGGGCATGATCAGCAGTTTATTCGAGATGAGTTTGTTGGCGTTGATGGAGACGCCTGTGTTGGCAAATGGATGCCTGTAGAGCTCGATATTTTAGTAAGTCCCACTCGCTAGTAGTAAAGTAGTTGGCCAGTTTGAGTTTAGCATCCGTGTGTGGGATGCCCCGCTATTCGAGGCCGAGGTGTGCCGCCTGTCTTTGTTTGGTTCATCGATGGTGGTGGAAGTCCCTTGTGAGAGGTGGACTAGCGAGTCTCCACCATCGCCGCCATTGTTTGGCAAGTTGCGTGTTAGTGGCTTGAGGCGGATGAAGGGTCATCTTTGCCCCTTGCGAGCCTCTTTGTTGTTTAACACCCAGCTTCCTCGGATGTGGATTTGGTAGTAGTAGCACTTGAGGTTCATTGGTTGGTGTGCCACTTTGGCACTAAGTCCGGTTCGAGCTTGAGTTTGGCTTGGGCATAGCGGATGGTTCTATGCCGTTCGGAGTTCAGCGTACTCCTTTAGCCTTGGATCTGTTTATGGCGCTTGCACCCGTTTAGGTCGTGCCGAGGGCTAGTTCGGTGGTAGTCGATGGACTACAAGCGAAAGGATGCTCGAGAGGAGCGAGCCTCTTCCCGTGTTTCGGAGGTTGAGTAAGTCACAGAAAGTTGCCGTTGGTAAATGTTGGTGCGCGTGAGTCTCGCGCTAGTGTTAAGGCCAAGAGATTTTCTTTGTGGTTGGTTGTGCGGTCAACTACCTTCGAGTGCCTAAATCGAGGAGAGTTGAGCATTGTAGATGCGAATTTGGTCCAAATGAGGGACCATGAGTTGGATGCTTATCGGATGAGCCGGATGCCTATGAGGCGAGTTGGATGCTTTTGAGGCGAGATGAGATGATGCCTTGCGAGAGGTTTTGGATGCCTTAGGGGTAAGCACCCTTGGTAGAGGCTTGGTACAAAGTAAGTTTGGTTTGGCATGATTATGCTTTGGTAGAGCAAGGTTGCCTCACTTCAGTATCGTGTGGAGATGGAACTTTTGGTGTTCCTTGGATTGTTTGTATCATTGCCAGAGTTATCGTTGCTTTGTGGAAAAGCGCTTGTTAGTCTTGGATCTCTAAAGGAAGGTTGGGAGTTGTGCACACAAGTGTGTTTTGTGTGGTTCGTTAGTGGCGAGAGTTTCGAGATCCATGTAGGGTTTGCTTTGGAGATCTCGTGCTCGGTTCCTTGAGAAGTTGGACTCCGTGGTTGTTGTAAGGCTTTGGTTGAGGTGGTAAGGATACCGTGCTCGTGGTATCAAGTTGTTGCTTAGGCAAGATTTGTTAAGTTGGGCGTAAGCTTGGTTGGCGGATCTTCTTGTTGATCGTTGGTTGGAGTTCGGTTGGAAAAACCCGACAAGAGCGATGGTAGCTAAGCCGCGTGGTTTCTCGATCGTCATGGCTAAGAGAGTTGTTCGGATCCTTCCTTGGGTAGAAGTTATGTTGTGGCCGATGCTTTGAGTAGGAGGATGACGGATTCGTAGCGCTTGGGGTCCTCTAGGTTCCCAAGGAGTTGGAGTTGGCCAAAGATGGTTGGGATGCCGGAAATTGGAGTTGTTTGTTCAGCAATTTGTCCATTAGATCGTATGCTTGGCAGCAGTGTGTGTCGAGGGTTGCCGAAGAACCCTAGGTTGTGGAGAGCCTCTCCAGAGCTCACCGAGCCCAAATAGTGAGTTTCAGTTGGCTAGCCGGAGGCGTGTAGTTTGTAGCCTCGGTGGAGTTGCTAGCGATCTTGGTAGACTAGCAAGCTAGTGTTTGTTTGGAGTAAAGTCCGGAGTGGTTTCGGTGTGGTGGCAAGTTGATGCTTGGTGTTGACCAAGGTGTGGATTGGAGTTGCTAGAGTTTCGTTTTGCTCGTGGGGGCAAGTGGTTTGTGCCATGTTGGTTGTTTTTCCCGCTTCGTGGATGTTGAGTTGCCCCGCTTGGCATTTGGAGGTTCTCATGCGAGATGGACCCTTGTTGTGCCCCGTGAGATTAGATGTTGTTGCTCTGGTGGAGCAAGACAGTGGCGTATGTGGAGTTCTCTGTCTGTTGGTTGTCCGCTTGTATGAGCCGCTTTCCTTCGGGGAGTTGTCGTTACTCCTTGGTCTTGGAGTTAATGGTGGAAGCGCTAGCTTGAAGGAAAAGTTTGTTGGTCGCTTGGAAGTAGTCGTTTGTCCAGCTTAAGCGGATTCTTGGATGGTGTTCTAGAGGTCTGCAGTAAAGGTTGTTCTACCTCTTGTGAGTGTTTGGCCAAGATTTGGTTCGTTTGTTGTTTCGAGAGCTAGTTCGGTTCTAGCCGGAGCGTTGCCCTGAGTCTTGTTCTTAGTCGGTAAGTTTTGGGAGTTGACCCCTCCTCGCAGCTTCTTGCAAGTGCTTTGTTTGTTTCGGTTTGGTGGTCCGATTGGTTGAGTTTTCTCTTGGGTGTTGCTTCCAAGAGAGTTGGTTCTTGTTGCCTTGGGTTTGAGCAAGTCGTGAGCGTGTGGGAGTTCACGCCCTTCCGGAGTTTGCTTGCCGGGAAGTCGTTTCCCGCTTGGCGAGAGTCGACTTAGCTCCCGAGTTGTGTAGTCGATCGAGTAGCGCAGCGGTCAGTCACCAGAGAGGGTCCTCGCTTTGTGTTGTTAGCAAGCAAGAGTTGTTTGTTCCCGCAAGGGCGAGGCCACCAAGTAAGAGTTGAGTTGTTCCGGCAAGTTGTTGGTTCTTTTTGGATTGAAGATTTCCTTTCCCTCTAGCCTCTGTGGTGGTTGAGTTGCTCCTTGGATGCCACCTCGAGTGATAGCTTGCGAGGTAGTCTTGCGGATTCGTGTGGCTCGGGATCCGTAAGCTTTGAGGTTGTCGTTATCCGTTTTCCTTGTGAGGTTTTGGGAGTGGAGCTTACGGTTGGAAGATGAGTTAGGCTTAGGCTTAAAGGGAAGTCCTTTGAGTAGCCGGTTGGATTTTAAGAGTTGAGTAGTAGCTTGGAGGTGAGCGTTGCTCGTTATAAGTTTGGGTTGAGTTCTCACGAGCAAGCCCTTCTCGGGCTTTGTTCCTAGTTGTTGTGAGTTCCCGCTTGGAGTTAGCAGAGCCGCGTTTGAGTGAGTTGGCACAGAGAGGTGCCGTGGCATTGGTTGGTAAGTCGTTGAGTTTATTTTCCTCAAGGTGTTGTGTCGCAGATAGCTGCGTGATGGTTTAGTCCTTGCTTCCCAAGTTTTCCTTGAGAGGAATGTTGGATGTTCCTTGCCTGGCGATGTTCTCCTTGGTCGGTTGTTGGTAGGTGTTCGTTGGAAAGTTGCGTTCGGCCGATGAGGAGTTCTAGTTTGTTGGCTTGGCCGAGTGGAGTCTGTGCTTGGCCCTTGTTTTTTTTTAAGGTGGCCGTAGCTGAAGTTTCAGCTGGTGTGAGTGTTGTTAGCCGTCTGGTGTACCAGGATGGTGCCCCTTGCCTTTGGTTCGGCGATTTCTCCTTAAGATGGTCTCTTAAGTGTTGTGGACGTGTTCTAGTTGGAGAAGTTTGTCTTTTTGGATCAGTCGCCAGTTGGTGGTTCGTTTGTATCTCGTTAAGGCTGTAGTCAAGGTTTGAGGTTTGTTGGTCTCTTGTGAAGTAAGAGTAGGCCGTTTAGTTTTGGAATCTGGAAGGTTCAGTTGTTTGGCCAGTTTGTTGTAGGGTTGAGTTTGTTTGTTGACAACCGTGCGTTGTTTTTATGTATCGATGTTGGGGCGGCATGTGCCGGACCCATTGCTCATTGTGGACTTTGAGCCCTTGCAGCTGATTGAGGGTTTAGGGCTTCGAGGAGAAGCCTATGAGTATTCTGGTCATGAGTCGAAGACGTTGCGTAGAAGTGAGATCCGTTGGTAAAAGTATAGTGAAGGAGTCTGAGTTCGGAGGAGGCCGCTCGTGAGCGGGAAGGACGGGATGAGAATGCGATTATCTGTGTTGTTTCAGTCTTAAGGACTTTCGAGGACGAAAGTCATAAAAAGGAGGGAATATTGTAACGACCGTGTTTTCATCCCGGTCTTCCGTATGCCCTAGGGGTATTTTAGTAATTTGGTCGGGCCGTCAGGACCGCTTATGTCTTTTTCGATTGCTAAAATTATTGGATGGATTTATGTAGGTTTTTGGAAGGATTTGTGGTTTGGTTTGAGCAAGGTTTGGTGCAAAAGTAAAATAAGGAAATTGTGCTGCATGGGGTTTGAACCCGGGTCTCCTGGGAAGCTTGTGGGGATGTGTACCAATTGAGCCATTAGGTGCTCTTGTTGCTCTCCCTGCATCATTTTATGGTTAGCCTTGCATTTTAGGAGTTTTGGAGCATTTGGTTAAATGAAATAGAAATTAGGTTTGTCTCATCTTCTTCTCCAAAGTGTGTGGCCGCCCAAGCTTTTCTCTCCATTGCCTTGCCGAGTTCTTCATCCTTGCAGCTCCCTTGGTTCAATCATCATTCCGGGTAAGTCTTCATCCTCTTCATCTTCTCGATTGGGTGTTCTTGTTGGCCAAGGTAAGGAGAAGAGCTTGTGTGTGTGTGTGTTTGTTGCAGTCGCCCAAAGATGCCCAGATCTGCCAAAGAAGAAGCCCAGAGCCGCCCGGATCGCCTAGCGGAAGCCTAGGCTGCCCGGATCGCAGCAGCGATAGGCACCGAGCCGCCCGCACCGCCAACCTGCCGCGCGGCCGTCGCGCGCACCAATTGAGCAGCCAGCGCGCGCGCTGCGCGCGCGCCGCGCGCGCCTCTCCTCGTCTGCGCCCGTCGCGCGCGCGCGCGCGCGCCGCGCCTCGCGCCAAGGCGCGCTCGTCTCGCTCGCTTGCGCGCCCGTGCGCTGCGCCCAGCCGATCGTCCGCGCGCAGCGTGCACCTGCACCCTGCGCCTCCTGCCGCCCGTCGGCGCCAGGTGTGCGGTCCCTACCGCCATCAGCCCCTTCTCTGCGCGCTTCGGCAGCGCCAGAAGAAGCCCCACCGAGCAACTGCCGGTCCAGCGTGTCACCGAGCCGCGTGAGTTGCTCCGAGTCGAGCCTTGTTTATTTTATTATATTTAGGCTTATGGATTATGATTATCATTGTTTTGTTAGGTTCTCGGTAGCTAGCTCGGGTTCGTTCGCGGCTTAGGTTTTGTGTGTGTAGTTGCCCCGGCTGTAAGGATTTCTTCTGGAGTTGTGTGGACCTGCGATGTTCTATGTGATTGTTGTTTGTATGTTTGTTTGTGATTATCGGCATGTATAGTTTAGGTGCTCTCTGCTCAATTCCTCGACTATCATGACTTCGTATGTTGTTCTCTCATGTTAGTCCATGCTAGGTTGTTCCGTTCTGGCATGCTCATATCTGTTCTTGCTTCGTAGTACCATGCTAGGTTCCTTGTATCTGTTGAGCACGTATTGGACTGCATTGATTGAATTGTTATTATTGCTATGGTTTAGAGTTCAGGTAGGTAGCATCATCCGGGCCGGATGCATAACGTAACTTGCATCCCCGACAGGGACGTACGAGATGGTACTCCGTCCCTGACCCGTTAGGGTTTAGCTAACCCTAATGGCTGGCCCTGCAATCTTGGGTGAGGGTGGCAGACTGTTAAATGCCCCAACGGTCGGGATGATGACTTCCGTTAGAGCCTGACTTCGGGTACTCTCCCGTAAGTCCAGATTAGCAAGGGTAAGAGGCCTTTGAGGACATCCTTGGGATCGGTTTTGAGCTGATCAACCGGGTGAGGAGAAAGACCTCGAGAGATGTCCTGTGATTGGTTAGGATAACCAATCTTTAGGCCGGAAGTAGGAGACTTCCGATGACTCGAGATCTTTCTTTGTAAGCTCGTTGAGCTATGATCCATGTTGGTAGTTGTTTGCTTGCATGCTTTGGTACTAGATGATTGATTATATCGTATTGTACCCGGTTGAGATTCTTCTTGAGTAATTCGTTACTCACCCTTACTTATCTTTCAGAAACCATGGCGGGAGCGGGATGGTCGAGGAGGAGCTGTGATCACGGAAAACCCGTTGTTCAACTCTCGAGTCTTATGTCTTGTATTTATGTTTTAAATGTCCTCTCAATGCATGTAGTTGGGCACGGAGCCGTAGGTTGTTTTATGAATGTATTTCCTGATTCTAGCATTGTTGTAAATGTTGTAAAGTTGTATGTTTTTAATAAATCTCTTATCGAGTAAGTTTTGGAAATGTATTTGTCTTGGAACAGTGCTTGGAAACAGGGGCATGTGTTTCAAGAATTTTGTATTGACTTTTAAATGAACTCTTGCCGGTTTTTGTTTTTACTTAGAATCCAAACAACGATCTTGCAAATTCTAGTGTTGATTTCTATGCATGCATTGAGGTAAGGGCCCATTTAGAGCCCCATTCGGTCCGGGTCCTTACGGTTGGTATCGAGCTCGAGTCCTAGATTACGTAGACCCGACCTTTTTGTTGTAGGTCGTTTTTCCATGATCATCGACACTCAGGCGACATCAGTGCACGCCTAAGTTTACTTGTTTTAAAAGAAAAGGGTAAGATTTACAATACTTTTCATCTAGCTTTTATGCCTTGTGTAGTGTTGTGTAGCGGAGACGAGCAGGTTCTGACTCGTTGTTGGTTTGGGTTTAGTGAGCCATCATGCCAACTTTCCCGCAGTGCGAGCAGTTTGTTTAGCAGCTTGTTGAGGTATCCAGATAGATTCGGATGCCCCTGGGACATCGTTCCAGAGGGAGGCAGAGCTTAGACTCCCATTGGCCATTTGTGGCCCGATTCTTTTTTCCCTAGTGAGAGGGTGGAGGTGCTTCGTGCGGTCGCCGATATGTTGATCGCACCCGCAGGAGCAGGCGCTTGGCAGGTTCGACCGAGGTGTTGGACCGATCGTGTTGATGTTGAGGCCGCGTCCAGGGTTGTTAGGCCCGCATGCCAGATTCGGCTCCGGCAGTTGAGTTGCCAAGAGGAGGGGGTAGAGGCTAGCAGCGCCTCAGAGTGAGACTTCTTGAGCGAGTGTGCTCCACCCATGAGAGATTTGATGGCGGTGTCTTTAGCTATCGAGAGCGGAGACCCAGTGCGCTTTGTAGCGCGTAGTGAGGAGTCCTGGGCACGAATAGCCCGGTATCGGCCGAGTTTGTTTCAAATTTTTTCCCCAGTAGCTCTTGTAGCCCTGAGGTTCCCGGGTGGGCATGATCAGCGGGTTTATTCAGATGAGTTTGTTGGCTTTGATGGAGCCGCCCAGTTTGGCAAATGGATGCATGTAGAGCTCTGTAACGACCCAGGTTTTTCTTCCCGGTCTTCCAGGTATGCCCTAGGGGTAATTTGGTAATTTGGTCGGGCCGTCGAGTGGTCGTTTGTGCCTTTTCCAGATTACTAAAATTATTGGATGGTTTTATGTAGGTTTTGGAGGGGTTTGAGGTTTGGTTTGAGCAAGGTTTGATGCAAAAGTAAAAATAAAGGAATTTGTCTTTGCACTGGGGTTTGAACCCGGTCTCTGGGAAGCTTGTAGAGATGTGTGCCAATTGAGCCATTAGGTGCTCTTGTTGTTCTTTCGCATCACATCTTAGTTAACCTTGGATTTTGGAGTTTTGGTGCATTTGGTTAAATGAAATAGAATTAGGTTTATTCCATCTTCTTCTCCAAAACTCCTCTTGGCCGCACAAGCTCTCCCTCTCCATAGCCCTTGCCGATTCTTCTTCCCTTGCATCTCCTTGGGTTCGATCATCATCATTCCGGTAAGTCTTCATCCTCTTCATCTCCTCATTTGGTTTTTGATCTTTGGCGAAGGTAAGATGTAGGGTGTGTGTGTGTTGTGTTGGTTGCAACCACCGAGAGGAGCAGACCATCATCGCCATCCGGCTTCGCCCGAGATCTGTCGGCAGCCACCGCCACACGACGCCAGATCCGCCTTAGCAACTTTGCTGCTTCGTCCTCGCCTCGATCGCTCGCCGACGCCGAGATCGCGCCAAAGAAGAACCCAGATCGTCGTTCGTCCTCGCCTCGATCGCTTACGCGAGAGAGCCCTCGCCAGCGCCAGCGCGTCGGCAGCGTCGCGCTTCGCCGCGACGCCAAGACGCGTTCGCCGCGTCCGCGTCCTCGCCGAGCAGCTCGCGCCGTCCGCGCATCGCGACGCCGCCGCCAGCGCGCCGCCCGAGCCTTTCGCCGCGCGCGCCTCGCGCCCTGCCGTGCGCTGCCGCCGCGTGCGTGCAGCCGCGGCCGCGCCCGACCACTGCCGTGCTGCGCTTGCCAGCACCCCAAGCTCGTGTCGTCGTGCCGCGTGAGTTCCCTTTGAGCCGAGCTTGCATTTCTATTGTTGTTTAGACATTTTAGATGCTTATTATTGTTGGTTTGCTAGGTTCCCGCCGCTAGCTTGGGATTGTTCCGCACTTAGGATTTGTGTGTAGAAGTCTTCCACCAAGGTAAGGATTTCTTACCGGGTTTGTGTGGACCTCATGCGTATATTTGTGATTGTTGTTTTGTATGCCTGTGTATGATTACTAGCATGTTTAGCCCTAGGTGCTCTGTCAATTCTGATCGCATGAACTCTTGTATTGTTTCTCATGTTAGCCCATGCTAGGTTGTTCTATTCTAGCATGTTCGATATCCGTTTCTTGCTTCGTAGTATCATGCTAGGTTCTTTGTATCCGATGAGCACGTATTGGACGCATTGATTGAATCGTTATTATTGTTAAGGTTTAGAATTCTCGTAGATAGCATCATCCGGCCCGATGCATAAAGTATCTTGCATCTATGGCAAGGACGTTCGAGACGATTCTCCGTCCTTGGACCCCGTGAGGGATTAGCTATCCCAACCTGGTAGGCCCCGCAATCTTGGGTGAGGGTGGTAGTCTAAGCGATGCCCCAACGGTCGGGATGATGACTTGGCAATGCCTAGTCCCCGGCAATGCACGCCCTCGGCGTGTTCGGCGGTAGAGTCTTGATTGCCACTGTTAAGGTAAGGACGGCTTCTGGTGTAAGCCTACCATGACCCGCCCTTAGCCTCAAAGTGCGGTGGTACAGTGACATAGTTCACGTGTCCGTGTCTCACACCCCTATGTCGGTGACACCGATCCGGAGATTTAGTTAGGCGTGGTATCCGGATATGGGCGACTTGCCACTGGACCCGCACCCCCCATAGTCTGTAGAAGCACGCGGTGCATCCTTACGCTCATTACAACACGCCGACCGGAGAGCTCCTCGGGATCTTGAGCTAGTGCACCTTTCGTATCGCCGTCGAGAGACGAGGCTAAGGCCGGACATGTTCCCGTATAGCGCGTTTAGTGTGTTGTGGTATTTTCCGGACTAAGACCACGAGTTGGCATCCGAGGTCCAAGTGTGGACTTAAGCTATGTGCTCCGCTCTATGTTTGTACTCATAGCTTGCATACATTCTTCTAGATGATCATGTATATCGTATTGTACCCCTGGTTGGGGATTCTTCTTGGGTAATTTGTTACTCACCCTTATTCTGTGGTTTTCCACGGTAATCAAGGCGGGAGACAGGATGGTGAAGGAGGAGCCGTGATCATGGAATCCTGCTTGTCATCTCGACTATTTTATTTTATCATGACTCTTGACTTTTGTTATTTCCCTGAATGCATGTAGACGGGCACAGAGCCCCGGGATGTTTTCTTACGTTTTATGGATTCCAGCATATTTGTACTTGTGGATTGTTTTAATGGTTTAAATAAATCTCCGATCGAGTATGCTTTTAGAAATGTATGTTTTGGTTGTCGAATGTTTCTGTTTTTACTTGGAATCCGAAATGTGTTTTTCATAATGTCTTCTATTTTCAATACATGCATTGGGGTAAAGGCCATTTAGAACCCCTTTTGGGTCGGGTCTTTACAAGCTCGATGTTTTAGTAAGTCCTACTGCTAGTAGTAAAGTAGTTGGCCAGGTTTGAGTTTAGCATCCGTGTGTGGGATGCCCCGCTGCTCGAGGCCGAGGTGTGCTGCCGTTCTGTCTTTGCTTGGTTCATCAGATGGTGGTGGAAGTCCCTTGTGAGAGGTGGACTAGCAAAGTCTCCACCAGTCGCCCGATTGTTTGGCAAGTTGCCGTGTTAGTGGCTTGAGTCAGATGAAGGGTCATCTTTGCCCCCTTGCGAGCTCTCTTTGTTGTTTAACAAATACAGCTTCCTCAGATGTGGATTTGGTAGTAGTAGCACTTGAGGTGCATTGGTTGGTGTGCCACTTTGGCACTAAGTCTGGTTCAGGCTTGAGTTTGGCTTGGGCATAGCAGATGGTTCTATGCCGTTCGGAGTTCAGCGCACTCCTTTAGCCTTGGATCTATTTATGGCAGTTGCACCTATTTAGGTCGTGCCAGAGGGCTAGTTCAGTGGTAGTCGATGGACTACAAGTGAAAGGATGCTCAAGAGGAGCCGGAGCCTCTTCCCAGTGTTTCTGGAGGTTGAGTAAGTCAGCAGATTGGTTGGTAAGTGTTGGTGCGCTTGAGCCTCGCGCTAGTGTTAAGGCCAAGAGTTTTCTTGTGGTTGGTAGTACGGTCAACTACCTTCGAGTGCCTTTATCTCGAGGAGTTGAGCATCGTAGATGCGAGTTTGGTCCAAAGAGAGGACTCGAGTTGGATGCTCATGAGATGAGCTGGATGCCTATGAGGCGAGTTGGATGCCATGATTCGAGTTGGATGCTTTTGAGGCGAGATGAGCTGATGCCTTGCGAGAGGATTTGGATGCCTTATGGGTAAGCACCCTTGGTAGAGGCTTGGTATAAAGTAAGTTTGGTGTGGCATGGTTATGCTTTTGGTAGAGCATGGTTGCCTCAGCTTTGAGCATCGTGTGGAGTTGGAACTTTTGGTGTTTCTTGATTTGGAGTTCATTGGAAAGCCGAACAAGAGCGATGGTAGCAAAGCCGCATGCTTTCGATCGCCTTGGCTAAGAAAGTTGTTTGGATCCTTTCCTTGGGTAGAAGTTATGTTGTGGCCGATGCTTTGAGTAGGAGGATGACGCATTCTGTAGCGTTTCGGGTCCTCTTGGTTCCCAAGGATTTGGAGTTGGCCTGCATGGTTGTGATGCTGGAAAATGGAGTTGTTTGTTCAGGCAGTTGTCTGTCAGATCGTTTGCTAGCAGTCTTGGTAGACTAGCTAGCTAGTGTTTGTTTGGAGTAAAGTCCGGATTGGTTCCGGTGCGGTGGCAAGTTGATGCTTGGTGTTGACCAAGGTGTGGTTTGGAGCTGCTAGAGATTTGCTTTGCTCGTGGGACGAATGGTTCGTGCCCAGTTGGTTGTTTTCCTGTTTCCAAGATGTCGAGTTGCACCGTTTGGCTTTTGGAGGTTCAGTCTAAGATGGACCCCTGTTGTTGCCCCGTGAGATTTAGATGTTGTTGCTCTAGTGGAGCATGACAGTGAGCGTATGTGGAGCTCTCTGTCCTTTGGTTGTCTGTTTGTAAGAGCCGTTTCCTTCGGGGATTTGTTAGGTTACTCCTTTGGGCTTGGAATTGATGGTAGTGGTGCTAGCAAGAGGGAAAAATTTGTTGGCTACTTGGAAGTAGTCGTTTGTTCAGTTAAGCGGATTCTTGGATGGTGTTCTAGAGGCTGCAGTAAAGGTTGTTCTGCCTCTTGTGAGTGTTTGGCCAAGATTTGGTTCTCTTGTTGTTTCGAGAGCTAGTTCGGTTCTAGCCGGAGGCGTTGCCTCGAGGTCTTTTCCTAGTCGGGAAGTTTTGGGAGTTGACCCTCCCTCGGCGATTGAGTAAGTTTTGTTGGTTCCGGATTTGTGATCCGATTGGTTGAGTTTTCCCTTGGGTGTTGCTTCCAAGAGAGTTGGTTCTTTGTTGCCTTGGGTTTGAGAAAGTCACGAGCTTGTGTGAAGTCCGTTGCCCTTGAGTTTGCTTGTTGGGGAATTCGTTTCTGTTTTGTAGGAGTCGACTTAGCTCATAAGTTGTGTATTTGATCGAGTAGCGCAAATGATCAGCCAAATGAGAGGGTCCTGCTTTGTGTTGTTAGCAAGCAAGAGTTGTTTGTCCCCGCAAGGGTGGTGGCCAGCCAGTAAGAGTTGTTTCTGGCAAGTTGTTGGTTTTTTGGGGATTGAAGATTTCCCTTCCCCCTAGTCTCTGTGGTGGTTGAGTTGCTCCATGGATGTCAGCCTCGAGTGTTAGCTTCTGAGGTAGTCTTGCGGAATCGTGTGGCTTAGGATCCGTAAGCTTTGAGGTTGTCGTCATCCGTTTTCCTTGTAAGGTTTCGGGAGTGGAGCTTACGTTGGAAGATAAGTTTGGCCTAAGCGAAAGGAGAAGTCTTTTGAGTAGCCAGTTGGATTTTAAGAGTTGAGAGGTAGCTTGGAGGCGAGTGTCGCTCGTTATAAGTTTGGGTTGAGTTCTGCTGAGCAAGCCCTTCTCGGGCTTTGCTCCTTGTTGTGCGCTCGCAGTTGGAGTAGCAGAGCCGTTTGAGTGGGTTGGCACAGAGGTGCCATGGCTTTGGTTGGTAAAGCCATTGAGCTGTTTTCCTCAAGGTGTTGTGCCGTAGAGAGCTGCGTGATGGTTTAGTCCTTGCAGCCCGAGTTTTCCTTGAGAGGAATTTTGGTGGTTTCCTTGCTGGCGAAGTGTTTTCTTTGGTCATTGCTAGTAGATTTGCATGGAAAAGTTTGCTTTCGGCCGTTTGGTTTCTGGAATCTGGAAGGTTCAGTTGTTTGGCCAGTTTGTTGAAGGGTTGAGTTTGTTTGTTGTCAGCTGTGAGCTTCCGGAGGAGTTCGCCAGTGCGTGGCGTTAAGTTTCAGAGCTTGTGGCCCGTCCTCGAGTTTGCTGGGAGTAGCACCATTTTAGAGTTGGTGCGAGTTGAGGACGTGGTTTGCCGTCTGTTCCCTTGGAGTTCAGTGTATGCCCAGTATGGATGGCATTGTGGCCTTGAGTTTTGAGAACCCAAGAGAGTTTTGGTTCTCGAAGAGGGCTAGTGTTGTTGGCCGAGAAGTTCAGTTGGCTGGATCAGTGGAGTTTTCCTAGAGCTGTTTCGTCTTAGGACTTTCGAGGACGAAAGTCTTATAAGGAGGGAGTATTGTAATGCACCCAGCTTTCCTATTCCAGCTTTTGAGTGCCTTCGGGTCAAGATTCGGTTTTTGGTTGGGTTTTAGAGCCGTTTGGACCCTTGGGGTATTTTGGTCTTTTGGCTCTCCAGCGAGATTTGTGGTCTTGGGGCTTGAGGTAGCTCCTGCCTTTGTCGAGGCTTGTTTGTTGGTGGCTGCGAGTCCCGTGGTGTTTGGGCTAGTCGGTTGGATGCTCGGTTGTGGTTTGGGCTTTGGCAAAGTGATGGTTGTTTGGGTGTTTCTTTTGGGATTCGAGCCCGAGCCTTTAGTGTTGCTTTGGGAGTTGGATTTAAGTGAGTTTGATTGATTGGAAAAGATTTCTTTGATCGGGTCTCAAGGAGGAAGCTGGAAATGGGATTTTGAGGTTTTAAGTGGATAAGGATGGAAAATGGAATTTAAATCCCATTTTTCCCTTTTATTTCCCATTTTTCCTTTTTATTTCTTTTTTTCTATTTTTCCCCAAAATCAACTTTCTCTCTCTTTTCTCTCTCTCTCCCCGAGCACCCCCCCACCTAGCCCAGCCCCTAGCCTTGGCTCGCCCAGCCCTTGCCCGAGCAGCCCTAGCTCGCCCAGCGCCAGAGCAAGCCTCGCCCAGCTGAGCCCTGCCCTGCCAAGTCGCGTCGCAGCCCAGGTCGAGTCGCCCCACTCGGCGTCGCCACCCAGTCGCCTCAAAGATGAACCAGCGTGCCCAAATAGCGGTGTCGCGTAGCGCCCGGCCAGCAGCCAGCGCCCAGCCAATACGCTGTCTGCGCCATCATCACCGCCTAGCCCGTGCAAATGCCCGTTCGAGTGTCGTGCGCCTCGTTGCTCGGGTTCAATCGCAGTTAATTTATTAGTGTTGTTGCCTTCCGACCAGGTAAGGATTTCTTACCGAAGTTGTGTGGGCCCTGCGATATTGTCATGATTTTTCCTTGCTTGTTTGCTGACTGTTATGAGCATGATAATAAAAGAGCAGCTTTGATTGATTTATGCTAGCATGTTTGCTTGATATTACATGTTAGTGCCATGCTAGGTTTGTTCTGCCGACATGCTTATGATTCCTGCTTAAGCTCGTAGTATCATGCTAGGTAGTGTGATTGATGTCGGTCTTTGCTTGCTAGCCAGGAATCATTGCTTTTTGCTCTGTACTCTTAGATAGAGTTGTAAGGTTTGTCATCATCCAGAGGCTGAGCGGACATAACGTACTTTGTCCCCACTGATCGGGAGTAGTGTGCGACGCATAACGTATCTTGCTTCCCCCCCGGTCACTAAGGTGGATTTAGCTCAGGTCGGGAATAAAGTGTGCGCAGCATAACGTATCTTGCTACCCCGCCCGACCAGCCGGTTGTGGAATTAGCTACCCACTTCGGCATAGCCTAGTTTGTAGCTCGCTAGAGCGGAACCCCCGCACGGTGTAAGCTGCCTTGGCGGTTCTTAGCTTCCAGTCGGTGGACCAGTGCATGCAGATGAGCGCCGAGGCCTCGCGCTCATCGTGATCGGTGACACCGCTTCGAGTCTTAGGCATGCGTGCACTGCCGCGTAGTTTGCCCTTAGGCCCCGCATTTACGCCGGTTGCGAGAAGAGCATGCGGGTGTGCGCGCGCTGCACGCGTTGCTTGCCGGTTCGGAGAGCTCCCGGGCTAATGTTCGTGAGTACACCATTCCTTCCGTTAGAGCGACTTCGGGTACTCTCCGTAAGTCCAGATTAGCAAGGGTAAGAGGCCCTTGAGGACATCCTTGGGATCGGTTTTTGAGGTGATCAACCGGGCCGAGGAGAAAGACCCTCGAGAGATGTCCCGTGATTGGTTAGGATAACCAATCATTAGGCCTAAGTAGGAGACTTCCGATGACTCAGATCTTTCTTTGTAAGCTCGTTGAGCTATGATCTGTGTTGGTAGTCGCTTGCTTGCATGCTTTGGTACTAGATGATTGATTATATCGTATTGTACCCCGGTTGGGGATTCTTCTTGAGTAATTCGTTACTCACCCTTACTTATCTTTCAGAAACCATGGCGCGAGGCGGATGGTGGTGGAGAGGAGGAGCTGTGATCATGGAAAACCCGTTGTTCAACTCAGAGTCTTATGTCTTGTATTTATGTTTTAAATGTCCTCTGAATGCATGTAGTTGGGCACGGAGCCGTAGGTTGTTTTATGAATGTATTTCCGGATTCTAGCATTGTTGTAAATGTTGTAAAGTTGTATGTTTTTAATAAATCTACGATCGAGTAAGTTTTGGAAATGTATTTGTCTTGGAACAGTGCTTGGAAACAGGGACGTGTTTCAAGAATTTTGTATTGACTTTTTAAATGAACTCTTGCCGGTTTTTGGTTTTTACTTAGAATCCGAAACAACCATCTTGCAAATTCTAGTGTTGATTTCTATGCATGCATTGAGGTAAGGGCCCATTTAGAGCCCCATTCGGGTCGGGTCTTTACACCTGTCGCCCAGCCGAGCAGCCCAGACGCTGTCGCGGCCGGCAGCCCGTCCCAGACGCTGAGACTCAAAGAATGCGTCGCCGCACGCTTGTCGCTCAGCGCCAGCGCGCCCGCGTCGGGCGTCTCCGTCTGCTCTGCGCAAGCCAGCGCTACGCTCCGCCAGCGTCGTCGCGCTGCCGCGACCAGTGTCGCCAGCGCGCCCGTCCGTCAGCGCCTTATCCTCTGCGCGCGCGGCCCGGTCCCCCTGCGCCGCAAGCGTGCCAAGAAATACCCAGATCGCTCGCCCCATGTAAAGACCCGACCAAACTAATGGTCTCTAACCTAGATCTTTTCTTAGCATGCATAAATAAAATATGAAATCACTTATAGAGAGTACCAATTTAAAGCTTTTCATTCAACACAACTAAGTTCAAACATAAAATCCATTAAGTAAAACCAACAAATAAAGTGACTGTTCCGGTACTTTCAAGAAAATCAAGGAACAGTCCGAGAAGTCTTAAACAAGTTTTCTTTTTGAATGAATGATGATCTAATGACTCAGTCCCACTACATGCTAAACCAACAAGAACATAATAAGGTGACATAGTTTCAGAGTTGGGCCATCCATGATCATCCAGACCTCTTCCTAGCCATCCCGCCTCCTCGTCCCATGTTACCTGGTGGAAGGACACAGAAAAATAAGGGTGAGCAACGTATTACTCAGTAAGAATTCCCCAACCGGGGTACAATACTCAAACATAGCATTTAGCACATCTACGAGCAACCATACAATGACAATGGACAAACCAGTTGTTTAGGCTAAGAGCTAACATTAGAGCTGGCCTACCAAGGGCTTACAATTACAACCTGCCCTAGATTCTACACCTGGATGCCCATCGGGGACTTACACCTCAATCAATGATGCCCATCGGGGTCTTACACATATGGATGCCCATCGGTGTAACGACCCAACCCGAATGGGGTTCTAAAATGGGCCGTTAACTTAATGCATGCAAAAGGAAAACATAAAAAGACCCAACCTAGGGTCGGATTGAAACTTTTCAACATAAAAGTGGAAAACATTAAAGCAAACTAAACATTCATTTACAAATAGTGACTGATCAGTACTTTTCTTAAAATCATCAAAACAGTTCAAACCATAAGTTTTCCATACAGACCAAAATCCATTTACATGCTGTATTCAAAATAAAACAAAATAAGACACGACAGAGTGTCAGCAGCATCCATGATCTCCCAGCTACCTCCGCTAGCCACCTCGGTGTTGTCCTGAGTTACCTGAAAGATAAATAAGGGTGAGTATAAAAATACTCAGTAAGAATCCCCAACCGGGGTACGATACGATGCAATCAATCATCTAGCAACCTAGTACACGTGCAACAGATATCAACACAGAACTTAGCTCAACGAGCTTATTAGACAAATTTGGAGTCCTCGGAAGTCTCCTACTTCCGGCCTAATGATTGGTTCTCCTAACCAATCCTGGGACATCTCTGAGGGTCTTTCTCCCTCAGCCAGTTGATCAGCTCAAAAACCGATCCCAAGGATGTCCTCAAGGGCCTCTTACCCTTGCTAATAAATTTGGACTATCGGGAGAGTACCCGAAGTCTGGCTCTAAATTGGAAGGAATGGTGTACTCACGAACATTAGCCCGGGGGAGCACTCCGAACCGGCGACTAACGCGTGTGCGCGCACACCGCATGCTCTTCTACAACCGGCGTAAATGCGGGGGCCTAAGGGCAAACTACGCGGGCCAGGTACGCATGCCTAAAACTTGGAAGCGATGTCACTGATCACAGTAGCGCGAGGCCCTCGGCGCTCTTCCATGCGGCTACCGATCCACCGACTGAAGCTAAGAACCGCCAAGGTAGGCTTACACCGCTAGGCGGGTTCCGCTCTAGCAGGCTACAAACTAGGCTTATGCCGATGAGGTATCTAATTCTCATTGGCTGCCGGGAGGGGAAGCAATATACGTTATGCCTCGCTCTACCCCCGACCGGTGGGGACAAAGTACGTTGTGTCCACTCTCAGCCTCTGGATGATGACAAACCCTATAACACTAGCTAAGAGTACAGAGTGAGAGATTCCTGGCTAACATATACATTAGACATCAATCATACATATCCTATCATGATACTACGAACTTAAAGCGAAAATCTCGAGCATCTTGGAAGAACAAACCTAGCATGGCACTAACATGTACAACAGCAAACATGCTAGCAAGAATTCAATCACAAGCTATCCTATCCACTAACATGCTCATAAAAGTAAACAGCGTACAAGGCACAATCAAGAAAGCATCGCAGGTCCACACAACCACGGTAAGAGATCCTTACGGAAACAAGCGAGAAAATAATAATTATCACGACCAACGATTAATGACCCTCGAGCTTAAATCGAATCCCGAACAACCCGATTATTACAATAAACACCCTAATTAAATACATAAACAATGCCAACAACTCGGAGTCCAAAGAGGGAAAGGACTCGGGAATTACCAACCGAGAAGCACAAGGCTCACCAAAACAAAGACAAATAGGCAGTGCAGCGGGTCGGCAGCCTAGGTGGTCGGGTGGGGCCGCCAGCAGCAGCAGCAGGAGGCTCGGCCGGGCGCTGGCTCGCTCGGCGAGGAAGTCACCGGGCGCGCCGGCGCGACGACGACTGCTGTGGGCCGCGATGGCGCCGCAGGCGAGGCTCGGCTAGGCGAAGGCACGCGAGCTGGGAGGCGAGACGCTACAGAGACGCGATGGCGCGCGGGCAAGGCTCGGACGACACACCTGGGCGACAGGGAACGCGCGCGGGCGCTCTGCACGGTGCGGGCTGGGGCAGGGTGAGCTAGGACTGACTGGGCGGTCTTGTGCACGGGTGTGGCTCGCAGTCTCTGGTAGCTAGGTGGTCAGGGAGGCGAGCAAGGGGGGTTCGGGGCTGGCTAGGGGTCGGGTGAGGGAGAGAGAGAGAGAGAGAGAGAGAGAGAGAGAGAGAAAATGAAAATTAAAAACACATGGGGAAATTTGGGGATTTTTCTTATTTATTTAATTTCCTTTTTTTTCTTTTTTCTTTTTTTTTCTTTTCATCCTTATCCTTTTAAAATACAACAAAAATCCCATTTTTGGCTTCCTCTTCGAGACCCGACTGAAGCAAATGTTTCCAATAATAAATCTCACTTATAAATCACTAAGGCAAAGGTTTAAAATCCCAAATCCTGACCGGAGAGCAAAAAGACCAAAATACCCCTAAGGGTTAAAAAGCTCTAACGGCCCAACCGATTGCCCTAATACTGAACCGAGAGTACCTGGAAAACCGGAATGGAAATCTGGGCCGTTACAATACTCCCCCCTTAAAAGACTTTCTTCCTCGAAAGTCCTAAGACTGGAACAGCTCCGGGTGATGAGTTCTCATCTCATCCTCTAGCTCCCACGTTGCTTCCTCTGCCCTCTGATGCCTCCAAAGAACCTTTACTAAGCTTATCTCTCGGTTGCGCAAAACCTTGCGCTCACGAGCCAAAATCTGAACGGGCTTCTCCTCGAAGGATAAATCTTCACTCAACTCTAAGGGCTCATGCTCTATCACATGCGACGGATGCACTATGCACTTGCCTCGGCATCGAAACATGGAACACATTATGCACATTGCCAAAGACGGGGCAAGGCTAACTGATAGGCCACCGCTCCGATCCGCTCAAGGATCTCAAAAGGCCCTACAAACTCAGGGCTCAATTTGCCTCGCTTCCCAAACCTTAACACACCACGCATTGGTGCTACCTTCAGAAAAACATGCCGACCAACCTCAAACTCCAAACCTCTACGCCTCACATCGGCGTAACTTTTTCCTACTTTGAGCTGTTAACATGCGAGCCCCGATCTTCTCGCATGCTGTCGTTTGTCATCCGGAGTAACTCGGGTCCCGCAACCTCGTCTATCGCCAACCTCCTCCCAAAACACTGGGATCTACAACGCTTACCATACAACGCTTCAAAAGGAGCCATCTCGAATAGTCGATCGATAGTCATTATTGTGCGAACTCCATCAAATCACAGTCATCGGTCCCAACCGCTGGAAAGTCCAAAACACATGCTCTCAACATATCTTCCAAAATCGATTCACCCTCTCGGTCGACCATCGGTTTGAGGGTGAAAGCGCGATCTTGAAAGCCGCACTCGGTTCCCATACCCTTCTCGGGCGCTCTCCAAAAGCGGGATGTGAACCGAGAATCCCGATCGACACTATCTTCGCGGTACCCGTGGTACTCGAACAATCTGCTCCAAAAATAATCGTGCCCACTTTGCTCCACGGTATAACTAATCCTGCGCCGGGATAAAGTGTGCACTCTTAGTCGATCGGTCCACAATTACCCGGATCCGAGTAAACCCTCTAGGTGTCCTCGGCAACCTTGAGATATAATTCATCGAAATCTCGTCCCACTTCCATTGTGGAACACTCAACGGGCCGCAACAAACTGCGCAGCTTACGTGCAGAGCCTTCACTTGGCGACAAGTGAGACACCGGCTAACAAACTCAGCTATGTCCCTCTTCATACCCATCCACCAAAACGTCTCGCTTGAGATCTGATACATCTTGGTACCTCCACGGGTGCCAAGTGAATGGGGAACTATGCGCCTCGGCGAGCAACTCGGCTCGAATCCTCGCAACATCCGAACGCACAACCGACCTCTGTATCTCAAGCCTCCGTCTGGTGCTACAACAAAGTCAAAATCGCCATCTGCCTCGACTCTCTCAAGAAATCTCTTTAACTTGGGATCACTTAGCTGACTGTCGATGATCCTCTCGCTTAGCGACGGTTGAACGGATAATCTGGCTACCCCGGCAGTAACCTCTCCTAACAAAATCGCGATCACGGCTCGCTCAAACTCCTACGCAATTCAACTCGTGAGCTCAAGAAAGGCTGCGGAATGCGACGCTTCCTACTCGATGCATCGGCCACAACGTTGGCCTTTCGGGATATACAAGATCTCACAATCGTAGTCCTTTACCAACTCGAGCCATCTTCTCGCCTCATGTTCAACTCCTTCGAGTGAAGAAATACTTAAGGCTCGTGGTCCGTGAATGATTGAATTCTTTCACCATACAAGTAGTGCCTCCAAATCTTTAGGGCAAAAAAAGCAGCCCAACTCCATATCATGAGTTGGGTAATTCTTCTCATAGGGCTTCAATCACGGGAAGCATAAGCTATCACCTTTCCATGCTTTGCATCAACACACAAACTAAAACCATACTTGGATGCATCATCAGAAACTACGAAACCTCCTGTTACCTCGAATCGCCAACACCGCGCTGCTGTCGTCAAACCGTGCTTAAGCCGGGCAAAACTTTCCTCACATCTAGCATCCCAAACAAAGTCAACACCCTTCTTGGTCGAGACGGGTTAGGGTGCTTTGCCTTAGAAGAAAAGTCTTTCACGAAACGCCGATAATAATCGCGGACCCGAAAATCGCGAATCTCGGTGACCGTTGACGGTCCGCCCATGAACTGATCGCCTCTATCTTTATGGGGTCCACCGCTATACCATCTACCGAAACAATATGACCAAGGAAAGCTACTTTCTCTAGCCAGACTCACACTTAGAGAACTTTGCGAACAACTGATTTTCTCGCAATGCTGCCAAAACTTGCCTCAAATGCGAAGCATGGTCCTCTTTTGTCTTGGAATAAATCAAAATGTCGTCTATGAATACGATGACAAAGTTATCCAAGAATGCCTTGAACACTCTGTCCATCATGTCCATAAACGCCTGCAGGGCGTTCGTTAATCCAAAAGACATAACCACGAACTCATAAAGACCATACCTCGATCTGAACGCGGTCTTAGGGATATCAGCATCCCGAATCCTCAACTGATGGTACCCTGACCTCAAATCAATCTTAGAAAATACTGAGGCTCCCTGAAGCTGATCGAATAGATCATCAATACGCGGCAGGGGATACTTATTCTTCACCGTGACTTTATTCAGCTCTCTATAATCTATACATAATCGCATGGATCCATCCTTCTTCTTAACAAACAGGACAGGTGCTCCCCACGGGGACACACTCGGACGAATGAAACCTCGATCCAGCATTTCCTGCAACTGCACTTTGAGTTCTTTCAACTCAGCTGGCGCCATACGATACGGGGCTTTAGAGATGGGAAGAGTCCCTGGCTCCAACTCAATGGTGAAGTCTAACTCCCTCTTCGGGGGTAAACCCGGTAACTCCTCAGGGAAAACATCTGCAAATTCTTGCACCACAGGGACCATGTCAACAGACAACGCAGAACTATCATCTCCTAACAGCTTTGCCAAGAAACCCAAAGCTCCTCGAGATAACAATCTACGGGCTTTCACTGCTGAGATCAATGGCGGGCAAATTCCGCCCTGAACACCGCGAAACTTGAAACTTGGCTTCTGAGATGGCCTGAACACAACTTCTTTTCGGCGGCAGTCTATCATAGCATGGTTCTCCGCCAACCAATCCATACCAAGGATCACATCAAAACCGCTCATAGACAGAACTAGGAGGGTAGCATCTAGAGTCTCATCAGATATTTGTACCCGGCCACTCTTAACTCTACTGCTAACTAACAAACTTACTCCCGAGGGAGTGGCAACACACAGCTCAAACCCTAGAGGTTCGAGTTCCACACAAGCTTGTCTAACAAATGCATCAGATACAAAAGAATGGGTCGAACCCGAATCAAACAACACAAATGCATAATGCTCTAAGACAAGTAGCGTCCCTGCAACTGCATTATCAGCACGCTCCGCCTCCTGGCGAGTAGTGGCAAACACCCGCCTATTCTGGCTGACTCATCCCGCCGCTCTTGCTACATCCTGAGTATAGAATCTGGCCATATGCCCTTCCTGGCCACATCTGTAGCAAGCCTTGGGCGATGCTCCACATAATCCAAAATGTGTCCTTCCGCACTTGTTGCACCGAGTGGCCGCTCGCCCCTCGCCGGCGATCTCGGGGCTCTATCCCGAGGTCGGCGCCGATCCCGACCTTTAGATCGCCCGGACGGCGAGTTCGCCGCCACCTGAGCGAAACCACTAGAAGTCCCAAACTTCCTCTTATGTCTGAGAATCTTTCTTGGCAGTGAACTAATCGAATCTGGGGCAACATAATCCTGCATCGGCGGATACTTCGAATTATAGATCGTGGCCAACTCCACTGCTCGGTCATAACTCTCAGGAGCGAGTGCTCGAACATCCTGAGCAACCTCTTTCCTCAGCCCACAAATGAATTTCTTAGTCTTGAGCTCCTCAGTTGCAACGAGCTCCGGGGCGAAATAACTATACTCAGAGAACTTCTTTTCATAGGCAATACATCTTTCGTAACCTGTTTCAGATTCGAGAAGGCCTCTCTGCCATCTCCCGCCGAGCCTCGTCATTAACATACTTAGCTCTGAACTTCGTTCTAAAGAACTCTCAGGTGGCTGGAGAAGACCCATATGGTCTAGCTCTATTTTTGGACTCCCACCACCACTCAGCGGTGTCAGTGAGAACATGGGCCGCACATCTCGGCCTCTGCACATCTGGGCATCCCATAACTCTAAAGATGTACTCCATCCTTGCCAACCACCTGACTGCCACAAGTGGGTTCTCTGAAGCATCAAATTCCTTCGGCTTCCACTTGGTGAAATCTTTCAACCACTTGCCAAATTCAGCAGCTCCCTCTTCACTATCAAGTGAATCAGCCTGGTCCTGCTGACCCTGTCCCACCGGTTGAGCTACCGGAGCTACTGGGGCTACTGGAGCTACAGGAGCTACTGGGGGTGCCTGATGTATAAGCTGGGTCAATTGGGCTATCTGTGCCCTAGACTCCTCTCTCTGTGCTGCTAGCTGCGCCTGAGTCTCAGCTCTCTGCTCGGCCATTAGGCCCATCATCATATCTCTCATAGCCGAAACATCTCCCCCTGGAGATACACCTTGAGGCATAGCAGCCTCCACCCCTACACTGGGCAAGCTAGCATCTGGAGCCACGGGCGACCTACGAGCCCGATAAACCCTGGCTGCTGGCTCTACAACATCTGTATTTGCAGTTCCGGTTGGACCTGCTCCTCTGCGTGTAACCGGCATACTGGCGATCTACACGGAAACCACTACGGGTTAGCAACTCTCGGACTCCCTCTGTCAACAAGGATAATGCATGTGTACTGCATAAAGTATCGTAAACAAAACCCTTAGCTTAAAGGACTTAGACAAACCTGGCGGCCGTGGAGTGCCGGAGATCATGGCAACCCAACCTACAAACAGGTTAGTCTACAGAATCTATGACTCGTGCTCGATACCAATCAGAATGCACTCCAACCAACCCGATGGGGTTCTAAAATGGGCCGTTAACTTAATGCATGCAAAAGGAAAACATAAAAAGACCCAACCTAGGGTCGGATTGAAACTTTTCAACATAAAAGTGGAAAACATTAAAGCAAACTAAACATTCATTTACAAATAGTGACTGATCAGTACTTTTCTTAAAATCATCAAAACAGTTCAAACCATAAGTTTTCCATACGGACCAAAATCCATTTACATGTCAGATTCAAAATAAAACAAAATAAGACACGACAGTGTGTCGTCAAGAAGATCCATGATCTCCCAAATACCTCCGCTAGCCACCTGCGGTCTTTGTCTGAGTTACCCGAAAGATAAATAAGGGTGAGTATAAAAACATCGAGTAAGAATCCCCAACCGGGTGCGATACGATGCAATCAATCATCTAGCAACCTAGTACACGTGCAAATGAGATATCAACATGCATCTTAGCTCAACGAGCTTATTAGACAAATTTGGAGTCCTCGGAAGTCTCCTACTTCCGGCATAATGATTGGTTCTCCTAACCAATCTCGGGACATCTCTGAGGGTCTTTCTCCCTCGGCCAGCTTGATCACCTAAAAACCGATCCCAAGGATGTCCTCAAGGGCCTCTTACCCTTGCTAATAGATTTGGACTATCGGGAGAGTACCCGAAGTCCGGCTCTAAATTGGAAGGAATGGTGTACTCACGAACATTAGCCCGGGAGCACTCGAACCGGCGACTAACGCGGCGTGTGCGCGCACACCGCATGCTCTTCGCAACCGGGCGTAAATGCGGGGCCTAAGGGCAAACTACGCGGGCGAGTGCGCATGCTTAAAACTTGGAAGCGATGTCACGATCACGATGGCGCGAGGCCCTCGGCGCTCTTACTCGTGCGCACTGATCCACCGACACGAAGCTAAGAACCGCCAAGGTAGGCTTACACCGCTGGCGGGGTTCCGCTCTAGCAGCTACAAACTAGGCTTATGCCGATGAGGTAGCTAATTCTCATTGGTGCCGGAGGGGGAAGCAATATACGTTATGCCTCGCTCTACCCCGACCGGTGGGGACAAAGTACGTTGTGTCCACTCGGCCTCTGGATGATGACAAACCCTATAACACTAGCTAAGAGTACAGAGTGAGAGATTCACAGCTAACATATACATTAGACATCAATCATACATATCCTATCATGATACTACGAACTTAAAGCAGAAATCTCGAGCATGCTTTGGAAGAACAAACCTAGCATGGCACTAACATGTACAATGAGCAAACATGCTAGCAAGAATTCAATCACAAGCTATCCTATCCACTAACATGCTCATAAAAGTAAACAGCATACAAGGCACAATCAAGAAAGCATCGCGGTCCACACAACCACGGTGAGAGATCCTTACACTGAAACAAGCGAGAAATAATAATTATCACGACCAACGATTAATGACCCTCGAGCTTAAATCGAATCCCAACAACCTGATTATTACAATAAACACACTAATTAAATACATAAACAAGCAGACCAACAACTCCGAGTCCAAAGAGGGAAAGGACTCGGGAATTACCAACCGAGAAGCAGCACAGGCTCAAATAAAATGAAGACAAACCGGGCAGTCGGGCCGGCAGCTAGGTGGTCGGTCGGGTGCGCAGCGCACGGGAGGCTCACTGGGCGCTGGCTGGCTCGGCAGGAAGCTCACTGGGCGCGCGGCGCGACGAGCTGGCTGTGGACGCGATGGCGCGACGGCGAGGCTCGGCTAAGGCGAAGGCACGCGAGCTGGGAGGCGCGACGCTAGAGAGACGCGATGGCGCGTGGGCAAGGCTCGGACGACACACCTGGGCGACAGGGAACGCGCGCGGGCGCTCTGCAGACGGCGGTGGGCCGGGCGAGCTAGGATCGACTGGGGCGGTCTTGCACGGGGTGGCTCTCACAGCAGTCTGGGTGGCTAGGTGGTGGGCGAGCAAGGGGGGTTCGGGGCTGGCTAGGGGTCGGGTGAGGGAGAGAGAGAGAGAGAGAGAGAGAGAAATGAAAATTAAAAACACAAGGGGAAATTTGGGGATTTTTCTTATTTATTTAATTTCCTTTTTTTTCTTTTTTTCTTTTTTTCTTTTCATCCTTATCCTTTTAAAATACAACAAAAATCCCATTTTTGGCTTCCTCTTCGAGACCCGGCTGAAGCAAATCTTTCCAATAATAAATCTCACTTATAAATCACTAAGGCAAAGGTTTAAAATCCCAAATCCTCGACCGAGAGCAAAAGACCAAAATACCCCTAAGGGTTAAAAAGCTCTAACGCCCAACCGATCGCCTAATATCAACCGAGAGTACCGAAAATCGAATGGAAATCTGGGCCGTTATAATCGGGGTCTTACACCTCAATCAATGATGCCCATCGGGGTCTTACACATATGGATGCCCATCGGGGTCTTACACCATAATCAATGATGCCCATCGGGGTCTTACACATATGGATGCCCATCGGGGTCTTACACCTCAATCAATGATGCCCATCGGGGTCTTACACATATGGATTCCCATCGGGGTCTTACACCTTAATCAATGATGCCCATCGGGGTCTTACACATATGGATGCCCATCGGGTCTTACACCTCAATTACATACGGAATCGGTCAAATTGCCATCGGGACTTACCTATTTTAGATCACCTGCCAAGCACTAACATGGAACTAACAGATTATAATAGGAACACTAACACAATACAAACCTGCAAGCAAGAGAAAATATGTAACCTATCCACTAGAAATTTATACAATCACAAGGTAAGACTTGCTAGCAATTATACGTAGGATCCACACACCCTCGGTAAGGAACCCTTACCTGGAAGCAAGCAGAGAAATATCAATCACCCCAACAAGTGACCCCGAGCTTCTATGCGATCCCAAGCAACCTAAGCAAGTAATAAATCACCCTAATTAAACAATCAGCAGCTATTATCTAAAGGTTCAAGAGAGGAGGCTCGGGATTTACCAACCGAGAAGGCGACAAGCTCGGCACCAAGCTATCACGGCCAGGCAGGCTCTCGGTAGGGCAGCGTGCGGCAGAGGCAAGCAGACAGGGCTCGGTGGGGCGTCGGACGCTGTCGCTGGACGCTATCAAGAGCTTCGGACGCAAACGCGCGCACACGCACGACGCAGACCGAGTCGGTGCTGGCGCGATCGCGCAGAGACACGACACTGGCCGGGCGCCGCATACTGACGAGGGCGTAAGGAGTGACGCGGCGAGATCGCTACCGGGGCGCACGGCGGGCGGCGGCGGCGCGCGGCGAGATCGCTCGGGGCGCGCGCGAAGACGGCGGGGCGACGCGGGCTGGCTGTGACCGCTGCGATGGATCTGCTGCAGGGCCGCCGACGCGCTCGGCGCGGCGGCGCACACTACCGAGGCGCGAGCGACGACGACTCGATCGGGCCGGGCCGGTCGAGGGACGGCGGCTAGCAAGGGCGCGACGACTTGCACGCGCGCGCAAGGCAAGGCGAGCGACGGCTGGGGTGAGAAGGAGAGGGTGGCTAGGGTTTTTCCTTTTTCCTTCTCCTTTTTCTCTTCCTTTCTTTTCCTTCCTAAAATTGAATCCACTTTGGAGAAATCTCAAAATCCTTTCCCAAGGCTTCCCTCCTTCGAGTCCTAGCTGACGCTTAATTTTCCTTTATTTAATTTCAAGCTTCCAATTCCCTTAAGTCTAGGGCTCAATCTCCCAAGGACCCAAAAAGAAATTTCTTATTTCACCCCCGACCAATAAACTGCCAAAACCTTAACAAATCCAACTGCTCCTGGAAACAATGCTACAAAAACCTTATCTCACAATTAACAGAAATCCGGGCTGTTACACCCCAGCTGCACGTCCTGCCTGCCCACTTGCCGCCGAGAGCCTGTTTTGCCAAAATTGTTGTGGCTGAGACCTTGTACCTTCTCGGTCGGTAATTCCCGAGCCTCCACTCTTTTGGACCCTAAGTTGATTGGCTGTTGTTATTTAATTAGGATATTTTTATTAAATGCTTAGGTTGCTCGGGTTCACTTAGAAGCTCGGGAGTCGCTTGGTTGGCTTATGGTAGTTATTTTCTGCTTGTTTCCAGGTAAGGATTTCTTACCGTGGTTGTGTGGACCCTGCGATGCTTTCTTGATTGTGCCTTATATGCATGTTTACTTGTATGAACATGATTAGTGGATAGGACAGCTTGTGATTGCACTCTTGCTAACATGTTTGCCTGTTTGTACATGTTAGTGCCATGCTAGGATTGTTCTTCCAGCATGCTTGAGATTCATGCTTTAAGTTCGTAGTATCATGCTAGGTTATGTGTGATTGATGTTGATATGTATGTTTAGCCAGAATCGCTTATTTTGTACTCCTAGCTAGTATAGTAGGGTTTGTCATCATCCGTGAGGTCGAGAGTGACATAATGTACTTTGTCCCCACCGGTCGGGTGTAGAGCGAAGCATAACGTACATTGCTTCCCCGGCACCGATGTGTGATTTAGCTACCACATCGGCATAAGCCTAGTTTGTAGCTCGCTAGAGCGGAACCACGCCAACGGTGGAAGCTTTGCGCCTTGGTCGGTTCTTAGCTTCGTGTCGGTGGTACAGTTTGCACAAATGAGTGTCGAGGGCCTCGCACCATCGTGTTCGATGACACCGCTTCCGAGTCTTTAGGCATGCGTGCACGGGCCGCGTGAGTTTGTACTTAGGCCCCCACATTTACGCCGGTTGCAAAGAAAGATGCGGTGTGCGCGCACGCATTAGTCGCCGGTTTGGAGAGTTCCCCGGGCTAATGTTCGTGAGTACACCTGTTCATTCCAGCTTTAGAGCCGGACTTCTGTACTCTCGATAGTCCAGATTTGTTAGCGAGGGTAAGAGGCCCTTGAGGACACCCATTGGGATTGGCTTTTGAGCTGATCATATGGTCGAGGGAGAAAGACCCTCGAGGGTGTCGGACATCTTTGGGATCGGTTTTTGAGCTGATCAATTGGCCGAGGGAGAAAGACCCTCGGAGATGTCCCGAGATTGGTTATGAGAGCCAACCATTAGGCCGGAAGTAGGAGACTTCTGAGGATTCCAGATTCTTCCTTGTAAGCTCGTTGAGCTATGATCTGTGTTGGTAACTGTTTGCATGTATACTAGGGTGCCAGATGATTGATGTATCGTATTGTACCCCGGTTGGGGATTCTTACTGAGTATGTTTATACTCACCCTTATTTCTGTGGTTTTCCACTAGGTAACTTGGGACAAAGACCGGACGGCCTAGCGGAGGGAGCTGATTGATCATGGGAGCCGCCGACACTCTGTCTTTTATTGGTTGCATAATTTGTTCAGCATGTAGACGGACAGGAGTCCTAGGGGGATGTTTTTAACAGTTGTTTAAATTGTATTGTATGATTTCATAAACACTGGCCAGGCTTGTTTTACTTTGTTGGTTTGCTTAAATGAAGGTTGTTGTTTATGTTTTAAGTGTCCCCGCTTTTAAATGTTTTGAAAGGTTTTAAATATGAAGCACTAAACCGCTTGATGAAGTATTTAACTTGCATGCTGAGTGAGAACCTAGGTTTAGGATCGCATTTTGGGTCGGGTTCTTACAATGTGGCTTTGTGTAACAGCCCAGTTTTCTATTCCGGATCTCGAGGTGCTTCCGGTTCAGATTCAGTTGTTCGGTTGGGTCGTTAGAGCTATTTTGACCCTTAGGGGTATTTTGGCTTTTGGCTCCCCGGGTAAGATTTGTGGATTTTCAGGGCTTCGAGGCAGCGCCTGCCTTTGTCGAGGTTTGTTTGTTGGTGACTGCGAGTCCCGAGATGTTTGGGCTATTCGTTTGGGAGTTCGGTTGTGATTTAGGTTTTGGGCAAAGTTATGGTTGTTTGGGTGTTTCCCTTGGGATTCGAGCCGGGCCCTTAGTGTTGATTTGGGAGGTTGATTTAAGTGAGTTTTATTGATTGGAGAAGGTTGCTTCAGTCGGGTCTCGAAGGAGGAAGCCGGGAAATGGGATTTTAAGGATTTTAAGGGTATTTAAAAATTGGATAAAATGGATAAATTTGGATATTTTTGGATAAGGATGGAAAAATAATAAAAGAGAAAAAAACAAAAGGAAAAATTTCCCATTTTTCCCCAAAATCCCCATTTTCCCCTTTTTCCATTTTTTTCCCTTTCTCTCTCCTCCAACCCTAGCACCCCCTCCCAAATTTCTCGAGCCACCCTAGCTCGCCAAACCACGCAAACCTCACTTCGCCCCGCCCGAGCCAACTCGAGCTCTAGCCGCCCAGGTCGTGCCGAGCCCAACCCAGGCTTGCGACCTCGCCTGGTCCGTCCGTCGTCCAGTGCGCCATCAGATCTTGCGCGCGCGCACAGACAAGGTCGCGTTGCCAGCCACGCGCAAGTGTCGTGCCAGCCCGAGCGCCCTGTAGCTCGTCGCGTCGCGATGCCCCTCGCGCGCCTTCCTCTGTGCCGAGTCACGCAGCACGCCGTCGCCCAGCTAAGCTCGAGCCCGCGCCCCCGTGCCCTTGCCTCGCCCTAGCTCGCCGCACGACCTCGCGCCCTGCGCTGCGCCCAACGCCGCGTGCCTGCGCGCCCGCTAGCGCCCAGCCCGCCACGCCTCGCTGACACCGCCACTGTGTTGGCTTGGCCTGATCCTTGTGGCTTCTCAGATGGTATTTCCCGAGTCTTTTCTTCGTTGGACCCTGATTTGTTGGCTGCTGGTTATGGATTTAATTGGGGTGTTTTATGTATTTGATTTGGGTGCTTTATTTGATGTTTAGGCTGTTCGGGTTCGATTAGAGGCTCGAGGATCGCTAGTTGATTTGTGATTTATTATTGTTTTCTGCTTGTTCCAGGTAAGGATTTCTTACCGTGGTTGTGTGGACCCTACGATATATCATGATTGTGCCTTGTATGCTTGTTTGCTGTTATGAACATGATATTGATAGGGCAGCTTTGTTTGATCTCTTGCTAGCATGTTTTTCCTGATTTTACATGTTAGTGCCATGCTAGGTTTGTTCTTCCAGCATGCTTATGATTCCTGCTTAAGTTTGTAGTATCATGCTAGGTAAGCGTCTTTGATGTCGGTTATTGCTTGCTAGCCAGGAATCATTTATTTGCTCTGTACTCTTAGATAGAGTTGTAGGGTTTGTCATCATCCAGAGGCTGAGAGCGGACATAACGTACTTTGTCCCCACCGGTCGGGAGTAAAGCGAAGTATTGCTTCAGGGGTTGAGAGCGGACATAACGTACTTTGTCCTCACTAGTCGGAAATAGAGCAAAGCATAACATACATTGCTTTTTCACCTCCCTCCCGGCAGCCAATGAGAATTAGCTACCTCATTGGCGTATTCCTAGTTTATAGCCTGCTAGAGCGGAACCCTGCCAACGGTGTAAGCCTACCTTGGCCGGTTCTTAGCTTCAGTGTCGTGGCTCAGCCGCATGCATGAGTGCCGAGGGCCTCGCCTCTCGTGATCGGTGACACCGCTTCGAGTCATAGACATGCGTGCGCCCGCGTAGTTTGTCCTTGGGCCCCACATTTACGCCGGTTGCGAAGAGATGCGGTGTGCGCGCACACGCGTTCGCGTTCGCTTGCGGTTTGGAGAGCTCCCCCGGGCTAATGTTCGTGAGTACACCATTCCTTCCAGTTTAGAGCCAGACTTCGGGTACTCTCCCGTAAGTCCAGATTAGCAAGGGCAAGATGCCCTTGAGGACATCTTTGGGATCAGTTTTTGAGCTGAACAATCCCCCGAGTGAAAGATACCTCGGTGATGTCCCAGGATTGGTCAGGGTAACCAATCATTAGGCCGAAAGTAAGAGACTTCCGATGACTCCAGATCTTGTATTATGAGCTCGTTGAGCTATGATATGTGTTGATAGCTGTTTGCTTGCATGTTGAGGTGCTAGATGACTGATGTATCGTATTGTACCCCGGTTGGGTATTCTTACTGAGTATGTTTATACTCACCCTTATTTATCTTTCGTGTAACGTGGGACAAAGCACCGAGGATGGCTAGCGGAGGAGCCGATTGATCATGGGAGCTGCCGGCACTCTGTCATTTATTATTGCATTGTTTATTCAGCATGTAGATGGACAGGAGTCCTAGGGGAACATTGTTTAAAACATTGTTTAAATTGTATTGTATATTTTTATAAACACTGTCCAGGTTGTTTTACTTCGTTGGTTGTTTAAATATAAATTGTTGGTTATGTTTTAAGGGTTCCCCCTTCTCATATGTTCTTGAAAGGTTTTAAATATGAGCACTAAACCGCTTGTTATCATATTTAACTTGCATGCTGAGTGAGAACCCCAGTTTAGGACCATGTTTCGGGTCGGGTTCGTCACAGTTGGTATCAGAGCACAGAGTCATAGATTCTATAGACTAACCTGCTTTGTAGGTTGTTGTTCCCATGATCATCAGCACTCCACAGCCGTCAGGTTTGTTTGAGTTCATAAAGCGAAGGGTTAAGAATTTACAATACCTTTTCATCTAGCTTTTATGCCTTGTGTAGAGTTGTGGAGCGGAGACGAGCAGGTTCTGACTCGTTGTTGGTTTGGGCTTAGAGCGCCATCATGCCAACTTTCCGCAGTGCGAGCAGTTTGATGAGCAGTGAGAGCCCCAGTGTGGGCCAGCTTTTATGCTTTGTGCAGATCGCCAGTATGTTGATCGCACTCAGAGGGAGGCAGGGTTTAGACTCCCGTAGGCCATTTGTGGCCCAGTTGTTGCTTTTCCCCTAGTGAGAGGGTGGAGGTGCTTTGTGCAGATCGCCAGTATGTTAATCACGCTCCGAGGAGCAGGACGCTTGGAAGGTCCGACCGAGGAGTTGGACTGATTGTGTTGATGTTGAGGCCGCGTCCCAAGGTCGTTTAGACCCGTAGGCCAGAGTTGGCCCTGGCAGTTGAGTTGCCTAGTGGAGGGGGGTAGAGGCTAGCATGCCTTAGAGTGTGACTCCTTGAGCAGAGTGTGCTCCAACCATGAGAGATTTGATGGCAGGTTTTTAGCTATCAGAGAGCGGAGACCCAGGCGCAGTTTGTAGCGCGTAGTGAGGAGTCCCGGGCATAGACAGCCCAACTGACAGAGTTTGTTTCAGCATTCCCCCAGTAGCTCTTGTAGCCCCGGAGGTTCCCGAGAGAGCATGATCAGCAGGTTTTTGCCGTTGAGTTTGTTGGCGTTGATGGAGCCGCCCAGTTTGGCAAGTGGAAGCCTGTAGAGCTTGATGTTTTAGAAAGTCGTACTGCTTGTAGTAAAGCGGTTGGCCAGGTTTGAGTTTAGCATCCGTGTGTTGGGATGCCCTGCTGTTCAGAGGCCGATATGTGCCGTTCCTGTGCTGTTTGGTATAGTAGTTGGTGGTGGAAGTCCCTTGTGAGAGGTGGACTAGTAGAGTCTCCAGCAGTCGCCCGATTGATTTACAAGTTGCCGTGTTAGTGGCTTGATGCAGATGTAGAGACATCTTTGCCCCCTTGCAAGCCTACTGTTGTTTTACAGCCAGTTTTTTTAGTACCCTCGTAGCCATTGTGCAGTATGGAGTTTGCTTGTCAGGGCTTGATCCGTTTGTGGATTTCAGCGGGCTAGTAGAGTGGAGCACTCTTTTGTTTGGATGTTCCAGATGTGGAACTAGTTGTTGCCACCCGAGGAGTTGGCCTGAGCTTTTGTTGTGCATCGAGTGGGATGCAAGAGTTGGCCTGAACTTATGTTGAGCATCGAGTGGGATGCAGGAGTTGGCCTGAGTTTGTGTTGAGCATCGAGTGGGATGCAGGAGTAGGCCTTGGCATGTCTGTTGGTCGAGCTGCCAGAGAGTAGTCTGCTCGAGTATTTGGACTCTTGTGCTGAGTGCCATTGCCCCGTCACTTGGAGTGTGACCTTCCCTTTCCTCAGAGCGGCATAAAGCTCGTTTAGGGCTGATTTGTGATGTAAAGGATGTAGTGCCTGTTGGCACCAAGCTTTGAGAGGAGGCCTAGATTCAGGCCAGTTGGCACTTTTGTGCAGGTGGTTCCATGGCCGCCCAGAGTATAGCATCCCCACTAGTCTTGTACCCATTTCCTGAGGTTGCACCTGTTTGGGTTGCATAAGAGATCTAGCTCGGTGGTAGTCAGAGGACTACAAGTATGAGGTTTTCGAGGGAAAATAGGAGCATTTCAGGGTCACCGAGAGTTGGGTACCAAAGGATGCTGCAGGCTGTTAAGAGCTAGCGCGTTCAAGTTCTCGCGCCTGTGTTGTGAGCCTGTGAGCCAGTTTGATGGTAGCATGATTCGGCTACCCTTTGAGTTACCCTAGTATGGGTAGTGTTGGCATCGAGGATGCGTGATTGATCCAGTGTTAGAGCCATGAGTTGGATGGCTGATCGGAGCACGTTTAGTGGGCACATTGGTTTGAGATATGTTAGCTTGGTGTGGATTCGCTCTTGTAAGAGTGAGTTGGCCAATGTGGCTTTCCGTGGTGAGTCGACCCCGAGTGGGTTTGGACTCTTGTTGCTCCCTGGTTAGTAGTGGCTCTGTTGGAGGCAAAAGTTGCCATGTGTGAGAGTTCTTATTGGCATTGGATCTTGAGAAATCAAGTTGGAGCTGTACACGCCGATGTACTTTTGTGTAGCTCGTTCTGCGGTTTAAGTTGGAGAACCACGAGAGGTTCGTGTTGAGGAACCAGTGCTCAGTCTTGGAGTTGTCAAGGCTTTGGTTCTTGGCAAGTGCCCTAGCTTTGGTCGTAAAGATGTCGTGCTCGTTGCCGGGTTGTTGTTTAAGCAAGTTTTGCTAGTTGGCCTTAGCCTGGTTGAGTTCAGTTGGAACTGAACAAGAGCGGTGGTAGCAAAGCCGCGCAGTTTCTGATCGTCTTGGCTAAGAGAGCTGTTCGGATCCTTACCTTGGGCAGAAGGTATGTTGTGGCTGATGCTTGAGTAGGATGATGACGCATTCTGTAGCGTTTCCGGTCCTCTTGGTTTTCAAGTTGGAGTTGGCCAGCGTAGTTGAGATGCTGGAGTGGGTTGTGCCCGTGTAGCCGGTTGTCTGTTAGACCGTTTGACGACCGTCTGTGTCGGAGGGTGATCGGAGGATCCCTAGGTTGTGGAGAGCCTCTCCAGAGCTCAGTCAGACCCAGGCAGTGTTCCTTGGGTGAGTTGCTTGCAGATTTGGTAGACTAGAAAGCTAGTGTTTGTTTGGAGTAGAGTCCGGATTTGTTCCGGTGAGGTGGCTAGTTGGAGCTTGGTGTTGACCAAGATTTGGTTCTCTTGTTGTTTCAAGAGCTAGCTCGGTTCGAGCAAGAGGGCGTTGCCCTGAGGACTTGTTTCTAGTCAGGAAGTTTTGGGAGTTGACCCCTCCCTCGGTGGATGAGTAAGTTCTGCTAGTTCTGGATTGGTGGTCCAATCAGTTAAGTTTCCCTTGGGTGTTGCTTCCAAAAGAGTTGGTTGTTGTTGCCCTTGGGTTTGAGCTAGTCAGCGAGCATGTGTGATGTTCGCTGCCCTTCAGAGTTTTCTTGCTGGGAAATCGTTCCCCGTTGAGGAGTAGTCAGCTTAGCTCCTGAGTTGTGTAGTGGATCAGAGTAGCGCAGTGGTTAGCCCAGCGAGAGGGTCCCTGCATTGTGTTGTTAGCAAGCGAAAGTTGTTTGTCCCCGCAAGGGCGGAAGCCAGCCAGTTTAAGAGTTGAGATTTTGCTGGAAAGTTGTTGGTTCTTTGGGGTTTGAGGAACCCCTCTTTTCCATGGTGGTTGAGTTGCACCATGGATGCCAGCCTCGAGTATTATCTTTGGAGATAGCCTCGTCGGTTCGTTTTTCCTTGCGATGTTCCGAGTGTGGAGTTTCTAGTCGCAAGATGAGTTAGGCCTAAGCTAAAAGGAGGAAGTCCTTTGAGTAGCCAGTTGGACTTAAGAGTTGAGTGGTAGCTTGGAGGCGAGCTTTGCTCGTTATGAGCTTGGTATGAGTTTCTGCTGAGCAAGCCTTTCTCGGGCTTTGTTCCTAGTTGTTGTGCTTTCGCAGTTGGCGATTAGCGGAGCCACAGTTGAGTGAGTTGGCACAGAGGTGCCGTGGCATTGGTTGGTAAAACCCTCGAGTTGCTATCCTCAAGGTGTTGTGTTGCAGGTAGCCCTGTGATGGTTTAGTCTTTGCTACCCGAGATTTCCATGAGAGGAATGTTGGTTGTATCCTTGCCTGGAAATGTTCTCTTTGGCCAGTTGCTAGTAGATTTGCATGGAAAAGTTTGCGTTCGGCCGTTGAGAGGCTCCAGTTTGTTGGCTTGGCCGAGTGGAGCCTGTGCCTGGATTTTGCCATTTAGGGTTGGCCGTAGCTGAAGTTTCAGCTGGTGCGAGTAGTGTTAGCCATCTGGTGGACCAGGATTGTGCCCTTGTCTTTGACGCGTCGATTTCTCTTAAGATGGTTGCTTAAGTGTTGTAAGCGCGTCCTAGTTGGAAAAGTTTGCCTTTTGGATCAGTCGCCAGTTGGTGGTTTGATTGTATTTCGTTAAGGCTTTAGGCAAGCCTTGTGGTTCGCTGGTCTCATGTGAAGTAAGAGTAGGCCGTTTTGTTTCTGGAACCTGAGAGGTTCAGTTGTTTGGCCAGCATGGTGTAGTGTTGAGGCTGTTTGATACCAGCAGTGAGCATTTTGAGAAGTTACGCCAGTGCGTGGCGTTGAGTTTTGGAGCTTGTGCCCAGTCTGCGAGTTTGCTGAGAGTAACACCGTAGAGAGGTGTTCCGTGTTGGATTAGCAGGGTTTAGTTGAGCCCCAGGTTTGTAGGGCCTTTTGAGATCCTTGAGCGGATCGGAGCAGTGGTTAGCTTTTGTAACGGCCCAGATTTCCATTCCGGTTTTCCAGGTACTCTCGGTTCAGTATCAGGGCAATCGGTTGGGCCGTTAGAGCATTTTAACCCTTAGGGGTATTTTGGTCTTTTTGCTCCCCAGTAAGGATTTGGGATTTGAACCTTTGCCTTAGTGATTTATTAAGTGAGTTTCATTATTGGAAAAGATCGCTTCAGCCGGGTCACGAAGAGGAAGCCAAAATGGGATTTTTAGGGATTTATTTTAAATGGATTTTAAGGCATTTAAAATGGGATAAGTATGAAATATTAAATAAATAAAAGAAATCCCCAATTTTCCCCATGTGTTTTATTTTGCATTTTCTCTCTCTCTCTCTCTCTCTCTCTCTCTCTCTCTCCACCTCACCCGACCCCTAGCCAGCCTAGGCCCCCCTTGCTCGCCCAGCTCGCCTAGCCAGCCGCACCACGCCGAGCCACCCCAGTCCGCTGCAGCTCGTCCGCCCCAGCTCGCACCGTGCCAAGCTCCCACGCCAGCGCCAGCTCGCCCCACACCAGGTCGACCAGCCCTGTAGCACCGCTCGCCTTCGCCTGGCTGAGCCCGCGCCCGAGCGCCCCTGCATCCCTGTAGCTCGCCCGCTGTAAAGACCCGACCCAAAAGGGGCTCTAAATGGGCCTTTACCCCAATGCATGTGTTGAAAATAAAAGACATTATGAAAAATATATTTCGGATCCCAAGTAAAAACAGAAACATTCAACAACCAAAACATACATTTCTAAAAGCATACTCTGATCAGAGATTTATTTAAACCATTAAAACAATCCACAAGTGCAAATATGCTGGAATCCATAAAACGTAAGAAAACATCCTGGGGCTCTGTGCCCGTCTACATGCATTCAGGGGAAATAACAAAAGTCAAGAGTCATGATAAATAAAATAATCGTAGATGACAAATAGATTCCATGATCACGCCTTCCCCTTCACCATCCTGTCTCCCGCTTGATTACCCGTGGAAAACCACAGAATAAGGGTGAGTAACGAATTACCCAGTAAGAATCCCCAACCGGGGTACAATACGATATACATGATCATCTAGAAGAATGTATGCAAGCTATGGGTACAAACATAGAGCGGAGCACAAAGCTAAGTCCACACTTGGACCTCGGATGCCAACTCAGGGTCTTAGTCCGGAAAATACCACAACACACTAAACGCGCTATACGGGAACAAGTCCCGGCCTCGGCTGACTACTCGCCGATACGAAAGGTGCACTAGCTCAAGATCCCGAGGAGCTCTCCGGTCGGCGCTGTAATGAGCGTAAGGATGCACCGCGTGCTTCTACAGACTATGGGGGGTGCCGGGTCTAGTGGCAAGCTGCCCATATCCGGATACCACGCCTAACTAAATCTCTGGATCGGTGTCACTGACATAGGGGTGTGAGACCTGGACACGTGAACTATGTCGGCTGTACCACCGCACTTTGAGGCTAAGGAACGGGTCATGGTAGGCTTACACCAGAAGCCGCCTTACCTTAACAGTGGCAATCAAGGGCTCTTGCCGAACACGCCGAGGACGTGCGGCCGCGCGGGGACTAGGCATTGCCAAGTCATCATCCCGACCGCTGGGGCATCGCTTAGACTACCACCCTCACCCAAGATTGCGGGGGCTACCGGTTGGGATAGCTAATCCCTCACGGGGTCCAAGGACGGAGAATCGTCTCGAACGTCCTTGCCATAGATGCAAGATACTTTATGCATCGGCCCTGATGATGCTATCTACGAAATTCTAAACCTTAACAATAATAACAATTCAATCAATGCACCCAATACGTGCTCAACGAGATACAAGGAACCTAGCATGATACTACGAAGCAAGAATGGATATCGAACATGCTAGAATAGAACAACCTAGCATGGGCTAACATGAGAAACAATACAAGAGTTCATGCCATCGAGAATTGAACGGAGCACCTAGGGCTAAACATGCTAGTAATCATACACAGCATACAAAACAACAATCACAAATATACCGCAGGTCCACACAACCCCTGTAAGAAATCCTTACCTTGGTCGGAAGACTTCTACACACAAATCCTAAGTCTGCGAACAATCCCGAGCTAGCGAGCGGAAACCTAGCAAACCAATAATAATCAGCATCTAAAACGTCTAAACAACAATAGAACAGCAAGCTCGGCTCGGGGACTCACGCGGCACGGCGACACGAGCTTGAAGTCTGCTGGTGAGCCGCACGGCAGTGGTGGCGCGCGGCTGCGCTACCGCACAGCGAGGATGGTCGGCGAGGACGCCTTGTGGCTGCTGCTGCTACCGCACGCACGCACGCAACTGCGCGCGCGCGCGCGCGCGCAGCGCTCGGCGCGAAGCGCGCGCCGGCGCGCGCGAGACGGCGACGACGACGCGCCGCGGCGCGGGCGCGCGGCGGCAGCTCGGGCGAAGGCCTCTGGCGCGCGCGAGCGATCGGCGAGCGGCTTCGGGCGAAAACCTCTGGCGCGATCCGGCATGCGATCGGCCGCTTTGCCAGCAGACACTGGCGTCTGCGAGCGATCGGGCGATCTGGCTTCTTTGGACGAACGGCAAGGCTGCTAGGACAGATCTGGCGTGCGGTGACCGACCGGGCGTCGGCGACGGCAGCGAGGCGATCTGTCTTCTTGGCTGGGGCTTCACTCGGTGGCCGCAATCAAAGACAACACACACAACACACCTCTTTTCACTTGGCCAAACGCACACCAAACGGATGAGAAGAAGAAGAAGAAGATCAATACCTACCCGGAATGATGATGAACGATCCAAGGGAGCTGCAAGGATGAAGAATCGGCAAGGCTATGGAGAGGGAGAGCTTGGGCGGCCAAGAGGGGATTTGGAGAAGAAGATGGAATAAACCTAATTCTATTCCATTTAACCAAATGCACCAAAACTCCAAAATCCAAGGTTAACTAAGATGTGATGCAGAAAGAGCAACAAGAGCACCTAATGGCTCAATTGGCACACATCTCTACAAGCTTCCCGAGAGACCCGGTTCAAACCCCACAAGCAAAGACAAATTCCTTTATTTTTACTTTTGCATCTACCCATGCTCAAACCAAACCACAAAGCCTCAAAAACCTTCATAAATCCATCCAATAATTTTAGCAACTGGAAAAAGACATAAACGGCCCTGACGGCCCGACCAAATTACTAAAATACCCCTAGGGCATACCGGAAGATCGACGAAAACACAGGCGTTACACTCGCGCGCACAGCTCCACGCCCCCAGCGCCCAGCTTCTGCGCGCCCAAACCCTTTCTTGCTGCCGATACGACTTGCCCAACTGAGTTGGTTTGGCCGAGCCGCGTGTTTTCTCGATTGGTAATTCCCGAGCCTTTTCCTTCTTTGAGTCCTGAGTTGATTGGCTGCTGATTTGTATTTAAATTTGGGTGTTTTATTGAAATGCTTAGGTTGTTCGGGATTCGATTGAGGCTCAAAGGTTGTTTGTTGGTCGTGATAGTTATTATTCTCTGCTTGTTTCCAGGTAAGGATTCCTTACCGTGGTTGTGTGGACCCTGCGATGCTTTCGTGATTGTGACTTGTATGCCTGTTACTTTTATGAGCATGTTAGTGGATAGGACAGCTTGTAATTGAATTCTTGCTAGCATGTTTGGCTGTTTGTACATGTTAGTGCCATGCTAGGTTTGTTCTTCCAAAGATGCTCGAGATTCCCCTTTAAGTTCATAGTACCATGCTAGGATATGTATGATTGATGTCTATTATGTATGTTAGCCAGGAATCTTTCGCTCCGTACTCTTAGTTAGTAAAGTAGGGTTTGTCATCATCTAGAGGCTGAGAGTGGACATAGCGTACGTTGTCCCCACTGGTCGGGAGTAAAGTGCGCGCAGCATAACGTACATTGCTTCCCCCCCGACCGCCGATGTGGATTTAGCTACCCACATCGGCATAAGCCTGGTTTGTAGCTGCTAGAGCGGAACCCTGCCAACGTGTAAGCCTACCTTGGCCGGTTCTTAGCTTCAGGTAGGTGGTTCAGGCTGCACAGATGAGTGTCGAGGGCCTCGCGCTACTGTGATCAGTGACACCGCTTCCGAGACTTAGGCATGCAAACCTGGCCCGCGTAGTTTATCCTTAGGCCCCCACATTTACGCCGGTTGCAACAGCATGCGGTGTGCGCTCACACGCGTTAGTTGCCGGTTCGGAGAGCTCCCCCGGGCTAATGTCGTGAGTACACCATTCCTTCCAGTTTAGAGCCAGACTTCGGGTACTCTCCCGTAAGTCCAGATTTGCAGTAAGGGCAAGAGGCCCTTGAGGACATCCTTGGGATCGGTTTTTGAGCTGATCAATTCCCCGAGTGAAAGAGACCTCGGTGATGTCCCAGGATTGGTTATGAGAACCAATCATTAGGCCGGAAGTAGGAGACTTCCGAAGACTCCGGATTTGCCTTATAAGCTCGTTGAGCTAAGATCCGTGTTGATAACTGTTTGCATGTGTACTAGGTTGCTAGATGATTGATTGCATCGTATCGTACCCCGGTTGGGGATTCTTACTGAGTAATTCGTTACTCACCCTTATTTTGTGGTTTTTCTACAGGTAACTTGGAACAGCAACGAGGCGGCTAGCGGAGGTAGCTGGGAGATCATGGATGCTGCTGACACTCTGTCGTGTCTTATTTTGTTTTGTTTTGAATTCAGCATGTACATGGATTTTTGTCTGTAGGGAAAACTTATGTTTTGTACTATTTTATGTTTTAAGAAAAGTAATCTTGATCGATCCAACGTTTTGTAAATGAATGTTTAGTTTGTTTTAATGTTTTTCACTCTTATGTTTGAATAGTTTTTCAATCCGACCCCTGGTTGGGTCATTTTATGTATTTCCATTTGCATGCATTGAGGTAAAGGCCTACTTTAGAACCCCATTCGGGTCGGGTCTTTACAGCTTTTCCCCGTCTTTGGCAGCGGTGCATTTTTGTGTTCCTCGTCTCGATGTTGAGATAGTCTGTTGCAGACTGGATAGCATTGTTGCTTTGAGCCTTTGGGAACCCAAGAGGGTTTGGTTCTCGAAGAAGGGGTAGTGTTGTCTTAGCCGAGGAGTTCAGTTGGCTAGGAATCAGTGGAGATTTTCTAGAGCCGTTTCGTCTTAGGACTTTCGAGGACGAAAGTCTTAAAAGGAGGGAGTATTGTAACGACCTAGTTTTCTATTCCGGATCTCGAGGTGCTTCCAGTTCAGATTCAGTTGTTCGGTTGGGCCGTTAGAGCTATTTTGACCCTTAGGGGTAGTTTGGTCTTTTGGCTCCCCGGGCAGGATTTATGGATTTTTAGGGCTTCGAGGCAGCTTCTTCCTTTGTCGAGGTTTGTTTGTTGGTGGCTGCGAGTCCCAAGATGTTTGGGCTATTCGTTTGGGAGTTCGGTTGTTATTTGGGTTTTGGGCAAAGTTATGGTTGTTTGGGTGTTTCCCTTGGGATTCGAGCTGGGCCCTTAGTGTTGATTTGGGAGGTTGATTTAAGTGAGTTTTATTGATTGGAGAAGGTTGCTTCAGTCGGGTCTCGAAGGAGGAAGCCGAGAAATGGGATTTTAAGGATTTTAAAGGTATTTAAAAATTGGATAAAATGGATAAGTTTAGATATTTTTGGATAAGGATGGAAAAATAATAAAAGAGAAAAAAAGAAAAGGAAAAATTTCCCAATTTCCCCAAAATCCCCATTTTCCAATTTTTCCATTTTTTTCCCTTTCTCTCTCCTCCAACCTGAGCACCCCCTTCCCAGCCCGAGCCAGCCCTAGCTCGCCCAACCCTGGCCGCCCAGCTCGCCCACGCCCGAGCCAGCCCGAGCCCTAGCCGCCCAGGTCGTGCCGAGCTGTAAGGACCCGACCCGAATGGGGCTCTAAATAGGCCATTACCTCAATGCATGCATACAAATCAACACTAGAATTTGCAATAGGGTTGTTTCGGATTCTAAGTAAAAACCAAAAACCGGCAAGAGTTCATTTAAAAAGTCAATACAAAATTCTTGAAACTCATCCCTGTTTCCCAAGCACTGTTCCAAGACAAATACATTTCCAAAACTTACTCGATCGAGATTTATTAAAAACATACAACTTTACAACATTTACAACAATGCTAGAATCCTAGGAAATACATTCATAAAACAACCTAGGGCTCCGTGCCCAACTACATGCATTCAGAGGACATTTAAAACATAAATACAAGACATAAGACTCGAGTTGAACAACGGGTTTTCCATGATCACAGCCTCCTCCTCCACCCATCCTACCTAGCGCCATGGTTTCTGAAAGATAAGTAAGGGTGAGTAACGAATTACTCAAGAAATCCCCCAACCGGGGTACAATACGATATAATCAATCATCTAGCACCAAAGCATGCAAGCAAACGGCTACCAACACAGATCATAGCTCAACGAGCTTACAAAGAAAGATCTGAGTCATCGGAAGTCTCCTACTTCCGGCCTAATGATTGGTTATCCTAACCAATCCTCGGGACATCTCTCGAGGTCTTTCTCCCTCGGCCAGTTGATCACCAAAAAACCGATCCCAAGGATGTCCTCAAGGGCCTCTTACCCTTGCTAATCTGGACTTACGGAGAGTACCCAAGTCGAGCTCTAACGAAGAAGAATGGTGTACTCACGAACATTAGCCCGGGAGCTCTCGAACCGGCAACTAACGCGGCGTGCGCGCGCACACCGTATGCTCTTCTCGCAACCGGGCGTAAATGCGGGGCCTAAGGGCAAACTACACGGGCAGTGCGCGCATGCCTAAGACTCAGCGCGTGTCACGATCACGATGGCGCGAGGCCCTCGGCGCTCATCATCTGCGGCTGGGTCCACCGACTGGAAGCTAAGAACCGGCCAAGGCGAGCTTACACCGCTGGCGGGGTTCCGCTCTAGCGAGCTACAAACTAGGCATACGCCAATGAGGTAGCTAAGTCTCATTGGTCACGGGAGGGGGAGAAAAAGCAAGGTATGTTATGCTTTGCTCAATATCCGACCACCGGGGACAAAGTACGTTATGTCCGCTCTCAACCCCTGAAGCAATGCTTCGCTTGCTCCCGACCGGTGGAGACAAGATACGTTATGTCCGCTCTCAGCCTCTGGATGATGACAAACCCTACAACTCTATCTAAGAGTACAGAGCAAAAAGCAATGATTCCTCGCTAGCAAGCAAAGACCGACATCAATCACACTACCTAGCATGATACTACGAGCTTAAGCAGGAATCATAAGCATGCCGGCAGAACAAACCTAGCATGGCACTAACATGTAATATCAAGCAAACATGCTAGCGAAAATCAATCAAAGTCGCTCTATTATTATCATGCTCATAACGATCAAAGAAACAAGCAAGGAAAAATCATGACAATATCGCAGGGCCCACACAACTCCGGTAAGAAATCCTTACCTGGTCGGAAGGCAACAACACACAATAAAATAACTGCGATCGAACCCGAGCAACCTATATCGAGCCAAACAAAAACATCAATAATCATAAAATAGCCCTAAATACTCTAAAATAAACAGGGGCTCGGCTCGGAGAGCAACTCACGAGGCACTACCGACACTCGAACAGGCATTTGCCACGCACGGCTAAGCGGTGATGGCGCATGACAGTAGCGCTAGTGTGGGCGCAGGGTCAAGGGCGCAAGGCTGCTACCGACACGGCGCTATTGGGCGCTACTGCCTCGCGCTACTGGGCGCGCTGACACGGAGCTCAGGCTCACTGGCGATGAGCGCGCGCAAACGCGCGGCGAGCGCGAAGCGCGCAGCAGCTCTGAGGGCGCGGCGCGCGACGACGGCCACGGACGCGGCCGAGCGCTCGCGACTTGGATGCACGACGGACTGGCGACACGGGGCGCGCGCGAGGGACTAGGCTCGGCCGGCGATGGCGCGCGACGCTCTGGCCGAGCGACTGGTGGGCGACGCCGAGCTCGGTAGCGACTCGACACAGGTGCGACGCGACTTGCGGTGCGAGGCTCGGTGGGGCGAGGCTGGCTCGGGCGCTGGGCGAGCTAGGGTTGCTCGGTCAAGGGCTGGGCGAGCCATGGCTAGGGGCTGGGCTAGGTGGGGGGTGCTCGGGGAGAGAGAGAGAGAAAAGAGAGAGAAAGTTGATTTTGGGGAAAAATAAAAGAAAAAAAGAAATAAAAAGGAAAAATGGGAAATAAAAGGGAAAAATGGGATTTAAATTACATTTTCCATCCTTATCCACTTAATACCTCAAAATCCCATTTCCCGGCTTCCTCCTTCGAGACCCGATCAAAGAAATCTTTTCCAATCAATCAAACTCACTTAAATCCAACTCCCAAAGCAACACTAAAGGCTCTCTGCTCGAATCCCAAAAAGAATCACACAACCAACCATCACTTTGCCAATGCCCAAACCACAACCGAGCATCCAACCGACTAGCCCAAACACCACGGCACTCGCAGCCACCAACAAACAAGCCTCGACAAAGGCAGGAGCTACCTCGAAGCCCAGAAAACCACAAATCCTGCCCGGAGAGCCAAAAGACCAAAATACCCCCAAGGGGCAAAACGGCTCTAATGACCCAACCAACAACCGAATCTTGACCCGAAGGCACCTCGAAAACTGGATTAGGAAACTGGGCTGTTACACGAGCCTAACCCCAGCTCGCCCAGGCCGTCCCTGCGTCGCCCAGGCCATCCCCACGTCGCTTGCCCTAGCCCAGGCCCGCGTCGCCCGACCTCACCCTGGTCCGTGTCTCCCCACCGCGCGACTGCGTGCGAAGCCGGGCACGATGTCGCGCGCCCACCCGTCTGATCTGCCGTGCCGCCAGCCCGAGCGCCAGTAGCTCTCGTCCACGTTGCGTCGCCCGCCAGCGCTGGTCCCCTGTGCCGAGCCGCGCCGCACGCTGTCACCCAGCTGAGCTCGAGCCCGTGCCCGCACGCCCTTGCCTCGCCCCAGCTTTCCCGCGCGCAGCCTCTGTGTAAGGACCCGACCCAAGAAACGGTCTATAACCTAAGGTCCATACTTAACATGCATGAATAAGAATATAAACATCATTCAGAGTCGGAAGTTTAAAACTTTGCAATAAACATTTTTAAAACAAAACCATGATTTCAATTAAATAAAACAGTAAATGACTGATCAAGATTTTCTTAAAACAATTCAAAGGAAAGCGGTACGAGAACATAAAATAGTTTGAGTACTTTTTCCTAGGGACCCAAGTCCCACTACATGCTAAATCATTAAGGAAAACATTTAAAGAAACGTGCGACCTAGAGTCAGCTATCCATGATCATCGAGCAGCTTCCTCCTAGCCATCCAAATCTGTCCCCAAGTTACACGTGGAAAGCCACAGAAAATAAGGGTGAGCAACAAGTTACTCAAGAAGAATCCCCAATCGGGGTACAATACGAAATCATCTCATTTAGCACATGGACAAGCAACCATACAAAGACTTAGAGCGAAACGGTTGGTTAGGCTATGGGCTATTTCTAGGCGCGAGCCTATTCAAGGGCTCCCATCAACGATCCTCCTAGGTCCCACGCTTGGATGCCCTTCGGCCTTACACAATATAGGACTCGGTGATGCCCGGTGGGGCCTTACACACTTAGGACACAGTGAAGCCCAGTGGGGCCTTACACACTTAGGATACAGCGATGCCCAGTGGGGCCTTACACACTTAGGATACAGTGATGCCCAGTGGGGCCTTACACACTTAGGATGCCCATAGGGCCTTACACCTCCAGAATCAGTGATGCCCAGTGGGCCTTACACACCTAGGATGCCCATAGGGCCTTACACCTCCGAGAATCGGTGATGCCCCGGGCCTTACACACCTAGGATGCCCATAGGGCCTTACACCTCCGTAATCGGTGATGCCCGGTGAGGCCTTACACACCTAGGATGCCCATAGGGCCTTACACCCTCGAGATGTCCATCGGGTCTTGCCCAGCGGGACCCCAACTAGTTACCTCTACGGCCCTCTAAACTATACATTATACATCTAACCGTAACTTGGATCTAGCAGCATACAGTAGGCAGCATGGTTCTATCAAAATAGGAAAGCCTAACATGGAACTATCGGGATGTAAACATGTCACGAACATGAATCAAAAGAAAACATGAAACCTATCACTAGAAACTCATATAATTGCGATGTCAGTGTGTGCTATCAACTATTCGCGAGGTCCACACAACCCCCGTAAGAATCCTTACGGAAATAAGTGGAGGTTGATTATCCCGAATCGAATAACGACCCTCGAGCTTTTAAGTGAACTCGAGCAACCTAAGCAAGCAATAAAATATCCTAATTAATAAACGGAAGATCTAAAATCGGGGCGTCCAAAGGGTGGAGGCTCGGGAATTTACCAACCGAGAAGGCACACGTCTCGGCGACAAGCGACAAGGACGGCACCGCTGATGCCAGGGCGCTGCTCGAGCGCTGCGGCGAGCGGCGAGCTGACACGCTGGGCGGGCGCGCTGTCAAGGTGTAAAGACCCGACCCGAATGGGGCTCTAAATGGGCCCTTACCTCAATGCATGCATACAAATCAACATACTAGAATTTGCAATAGGGCTGTTTCGGATTCTAAGTAAAAACCAAAAACCGGCAAGAGTTCATTTAAAAAGTCAATACAAAATTCTTGAAACCTGTCCCTATTTCCAAGCACCTGTTCCAAGACAAAAACATTTCCAAAACTTACTCTAATCAGAGATTTATTAAAAACATACAACTTTACAACATTTACAACAATGCTAGAATCCGGAAATACATTCATAAAAAAACCTAGGGCTCCGTGCCCAACTACATGCATTCAGAGGACATTTAAAACATAAACATAAATCTCAGAGTTGAACAACGGGTTTCCATGATCACGGCTCCTCCTCCACCCATCCCGCCTCGCGCCATGGTTTCTGAAAGATAAGTAAGGGTGAGTAACGAATTACTCAAGAAGAATCTCCAACCGGGTACAATACGATATAATCAATCATCTAGAACCAAAGCATGCAAGCAAACAAATACCAACACGAGATCATAGCTCAACGAGCTTACAAAGAAAGATCTGAGTCATCGGAAGTCTCCTACTTCCGCCTAATGATTGGTTATCCTAACCAATCTCGGGACATCTCTCGAGGGTCTTTCTCCTCGGCCGGTTGATCACCAAAAACCGATCCCAAGGATGTCCTTAAGGGCCTCTTACCCTTGCTAATCTGGACTTACGGGAGAGTACCCAAGTCCGGCTCTAAATCGGAAGAAATGGTGTACTCACGAACATTAGCCCGGAAGGAGCTCTCCGATCCGGCATCTAACGCGCGCGTGTCGCGCGACACCGCATGCTCTTCTCGCAACCGGCGTAAATGCGGGGCCTAAGGGGGCAAACTACGCGGGCAGTGCACGCATGCCTAAGACTCGAAGCGGTGTCACGATCACGATGCGAGGCCCTCGGCGCTCATCTGTGCGGCTGTCCACCGACACGAAGCTAAGAACCGCCAAGGCGGGCTTACACCGTGGCGGGGTTCCGCTCTAGCAAAGCTACAAACTAGGCTATGCCGGCGTGGGTAGCTAATTCCACAACCGGCTGGTCGGGCGGGGTAGCAAGATACGTTATCTCGCGCACACTTTATTCCCGACACGAGGTAAATCCACCTTAGTGACCGGGGAAGCAAGATACGTTATGCGTCCGCACACTACTCCCGATCGGTGGGGACAAAGTACGTTATGTCCGCTCACCTGGGATGATGACAAACCGTATGCTGACCTGTGTTTTTCTTCCCGGTCTTCGGTATGCCCTAGGGGTAATTTGGTAATTTGGTCGGGCCGTCAGGGTCGTTTGTGTCTTTTCCAGTTACTAAAATTATTGGATGGTTTTTGTAGGTTTTTGGAGGGGTTTGTGGTTTGGTTTGAGCAAGGTTTGTTGCAAAAGTAAAAATAAAGGAAATTGTCTTTGCAAATGGGGTTTGAACCCGGGTCTCTGGGAAGCTTGTAGAGAGGTGTGCCAATTGAGCCATTAGGTGCTCTTGTTGCTCTTTCTCGCATCACATCTTAGTTAACCTTGGAGTTTGGAGTTTTGGTGCATTTGGTTAAATGAAATAGAATTAGGTTATTCCATCTTATTCTCCAAAAGCACCTCTTGGCCGCCCAAGCTCTCCATCTCCATAGCCTTGCCGAGTTCTTCATCCTTGCCTCTCCTTGGGTTCGATCATCATCATTCCGGGTAAGTCTTCGTCTTCTTCATCTTCTCATTTGGGTGTTTGTTGGCCGATGTAAGAAAAAGGGGTTGTGTGTGTGTGTGTTGTGCGGCCCGGTAGAGGAGCAACCATCATCGCCACCTACCCTACTCGCCGCGCCCAGATCGGTCGAACCAGCCACATCGCGCGCCCAGATCGGTCGAACCAGCCCTGCCGCGACGCCCGGATCGGTCGAACCAGCCTGCTGCCAGCACGCCCAGACTGTCCCAAAGAAATTTCGCGGGTTCGCCCGAGAAGATCGCCTGATCGCCGCGACGCCGCGCCGTGTCGCTTGCCGAAGCTGCTCGCCCGCGCGCCGCCGCTCGAGCGTTCGCCGCACGCGCGCGCCTCGCTGAGTTGCTCGCCGTGTCCGCGCCATCGCCGCCCGCGCGCCAGCGCGCGCTTCTCTCGAGCGCTCGCCGCGCTGCCGCCCGACGCCGGCGCGCCGCGCGCCTTCGCCCAGACGCTCGCGCGCCGCGCGCGTGTCCACGCTTGCCGTGCGGTAGCGCAAACAGCAGCGTGTCCTTGCCGCGTGCAGTAGCGCAACGGTAGCGTGTCCTTGCCGTGCCGGTAGCGCGGCCAGCGCCCGCTGCTGCGTGCCGGCTGCTTGCGGCGACCCCAAGCTCGTGTCGTCGTGCGCGTGAGTTCCCTTTGAGCCGAGCTTGTTGTTCTATTGTTGTTTAGACATTTTAGATGCTGATTATTGTTGGTTTGCTAGGTTCCCGCTCGCTAGCTCGGGATTGTTCCGCAGACTTAGGATTTGTGTGTAGAAGTCTTCCACCAAGGTAAGGATTTCTTACCGGGTTGTGTGGACTCTGCGGTATATTTGTGATTGTTGTTTTGTATGCCCGTGTATGATTACTAGCATGTTTAGCCCTAGGTGCTCTGTCAATTCCTCGATCGGCATGAACTCTTGTATTGTTTCTCATGTTAGCCCATGCTAGGTTGTTCTATTCTAGCATGTTCGATATCTGTTCTTGCTTCGTAGTATCATGCTAGGTTCTTTGTATCCGATGAGCACGTATTGGACCGCATTGATTGAATCGTTATTGTTGTTAAGGTTTAGAATTGAGGTAGATAGAATCATCCGGCCCGATGCATAAAGTATCTTGCATCTATGGCAAGGACGTTCGAGACAGATTCTCCGTCCTTGGACCCCGTGAGGGATTAGCTATCCCAACCGGTAGGCCCCGCAATCTTGGGTGAGGGTGGCGGATCGTTAAATGCCCCAACGGTCGGGATGATGACTTGGCATTGCCTCGTCCCCGGCGATCGACACGTCCTCGGCGTGTTCGGCCGTAGCCCTTGATTGCCACTGTTAGGGCAAGGACCGCTTCTGGTGTAAGCCTACCACGACCAGGTTCCTTAGCCTCAAAGCGGTGGTACAGCCGACATAGTTCACGTGTCGGTGTCTCACACCCCTATGTCGCGACACCGATCCGGAGATTTAGTTAGGCATGGTGATCGAACTCGGGCGACTTGCCACTAGACCCGCACCCCGAGTTTGCGGTGGCATGCGGTGCGCGCTTACGCTCATTACAAATACGATCGGAGAGCTCCTCGGGATCTTGAGCGATGCACCTTTCGTGACGGCGATGAGATGACAGCGTGGCCGGGACTTGTTCCCGTATAGTGCGTTTAGTGTGTTGTGGTTTTTCCGACTAAGACCACGAGATGGCATCCGAGGTCCAAGTGTGGACTTAGCTATGTGCTCCGCTCTGTGTTTGTACTCATAGCTTGCATACATTCTTCTAGATGATCATGTATATCGTATTGTACCCGGTTGGGATTCTTACTGGGTAATTCGTTACTCACCCTTATTCTGTGGTTTTCCACAGGTAATCAAGGCGGGAGACAGGATGGTGAAGGAGGAGCTATGATCATGGAACCTCTTTGTCATCTCTCGATTGTTTTATTTTAATTATCATGACTCTTCACTTTTTATTATTTCCCCGAATGCATGTAGACGGGCACAGAGCCCCGGATGTTTTCTTACGTTTTATGGATTCCAACATATTGGTACTTGTGGATTGTTTTAATGGTTTAAATAAATCACTGATCAGAGTGTGCTTTTAGAAATGTATGTTTTGGTTGTTGAATGTTTCTGTTTTTACTTGGAATCCGAAATGTATTTTTCATAATGTCTTTTATTTTCACTACATGCATTGGGGTAAAGGCCCATTTAGAGCCCTTTTGGGTCGGGTCTTTACACAAACCCTACAACTCTATCTAAGAGTACAGGGAAAAAGCAATGATTCCTGGCTAGTAAGCAAAGACCGACATCAATCATACTACCTAGCATGATACTACGAGCTTAAGCAGGAATAACAAACATGCTGGCAGAACAAACCTAGCATGGCACTAACATGTAATATCAAGCAAACATGCTAGCGAAAATCAATCAAAGCTGCTCTATTATTATCATGCTCATAACGATCGAAGAAAAGCAAGCAAGGCAAAATCATGACAATATCGCGGGGCCCACACAACTCCGGTAAGAAATCCTTACAGTGGAAGGTAACAACACACAATAAAATTAACTGCGATCGAACCCGAGCAACCTATATCGAGCCAAACAAATACATCAATAATCATAAAATAGCCCTAAATACTCTAAAATAAACAGGCTCTCGCTCTCGGAGCAACTCACGAGGCGCGGCGTGACACTCGAACGAGCCGGCCAGACGCCACGGGCTAGGCGACCAAAAGGCCTATTTGGCTGGCGCGCTGGGCGCATTGCTACGCAACGGCGCTGGCGCGAAGCCGCGCGCGAGGGGCGCTGGCTGGCTGCGCGCGACAGCAGCTGCGCGCGCGCGCGGAGCTTGCTCAGCTGAGCTGGCGCTTGCGCGCTTTCGGCAGAGAGGCAGCGCGCGCGCGAGCGGCGACACCACGCGGGGCGAGATCTGGTTCTAGGGCGCGCGATCGAGCCGGGCGAGGCTCGGGCGACGCGACGCGCGCATCTTGTGGCTCGGCACGATCTTGCACCGGGCGACACGGACCGGGAGGGCGAGGCGCGCGCGCCTTCCGGTAGCGAGGCGGCGGCGGCGCGGCGGCAGGCGAGCTCGGGCCGCTCTCGCGACGCTGGCTCGGGCTAGGCGGCGGCGTGGCTAAGGCCAGACGCCGGTGAATGGCGAGCCATGGCTAGGGGCACGGCTAGGTGGGGGTGCTCGGGGAGAGAGAGAGAGAAGGAGAGAGAAAGATGCATTTTGGGGAAAAAAGAAAAGAAAAAGAGAAATAAAAAGGAAAATGGGAAAAAAGGGAAAAAATGGGATTTTAAATTCCATTTTCCATCCTTATCCACTTAAAACCTCAAAATCCCATTTCCCAGCTTCCTCCTTCGAGACCCGATCAAAGAAATCTTTTCCAATCAATCAAACTCACTTAAATCCAACTCCCAAAGCAACACTAAAGGCTCGGGCTCGAATCCCAAAAGAAACACCCAAACAACCATCACTTTGCCAAAACCCAAAACCACAACCGAACTTCCAAACGACTAGCCCAAACATCTCGGGACTCGCGACCAACAACAAACAAGCCTCAACAAAAGCGGGAGCTACCTCGAAGCCACAAGACCACAAATCCTGCCGGAGAGCCAAAAGACCAAAATACCCCCAAGGGGCAAAACCGCTCTAAAACCCAACCAAACAACCGAATCTTGACCCAAGGCACCTCAAAATCGAATAGGAAATCGGGCATTACACAAGGCGTCGGGCGGTGGCGCGTGCGGACGACCACTGGCCGCGAGGGCGGGCGCGCGAACGCAGCGACACGCTGGGGGGGCGCGCGCGCGAGTGGAGCGACGCGGTTTTTAGGCGCTGGAGTGCTGTCGTCTGGCGCGCGCGAGGCTACTACTACCGGTCTTATTTGAGCGCTGGCGCGAAAGCGCGCTGGGTGGTGTCGTCTTGGCGCGCGAGGCGGCTACACGGCGGTCGCTGGGGCGACCGGTGCGGAGTGGAGGATGGGCTGTTGCGGCGGGGCGAGCGGCCGGCTGCCGCCGACGACGCGATCTGGGTCGGCGGTGGTTCGGTGGGTGTGCGCAGCGATGGTCGCAGAGCGTGCGATGTCGTGGGGCGAAGCAGCAGGGCGTTGGGCGGCGGCGTGGGAGAGACACGACGGCGGTGTGGGGCGGCTTGGGCGAGAGACGGCGGCGGTGTGGGGCGGCTAGGGCGAGACACGGCGGCGGTGTGGGGCGGCTTAGGCGAGACACGGCGCGGTGGTGTGGGCGGCTTAGGCGAGTGAAGGAGAAGTCTAGGGTTTTGGGGTTCTTTCTTTTTTTTTCCTTATTTTCTCTTTTCTTTTTCTTTAGATATAACTCCCTTCCTTAACTTAAATAGACTTGGGAATCTCTTATGACCTCCCCAAGACTCCCCTTCGAGCCCCTACGACGCGCGTTTATTTTCCTTATTTAAACCCAAGCTTCCCAACCCCTTTTTAGGCCAAGGGTTCGAGTCCTTCCAACAGTTCCTCCCAAACTTAAAAATATAAAAGGAAACCTTATTTTACATTTAGCTGAAAACCGGTCTGTTACAATACTCCCTCCTTAGAAGACTTCCGTCCCAGGAAGTCGCTGCTCCTAAAACAACTCTGGGTAACTCCTCCTCATCTCCCCTTCCAACTCCCAAGTAGCTTCCTCAACTCCCCGATTCCATGCCACTCGCACTTTCACTAGGTCAATGGCACGGTTCCTCAAAACCTTTTTCTCAAATGCCGTGACCCTTATGGGTTTCTCCTCAAAGCTCAGTCATGGTTCAATCAGTAAGGCTCAAAATCTATGACGTCTGAAGGATCTCGCCACATACTTGGCGAGCATCGAAACGTGGAACACACTATGCACTGCAGCCAAGGACGGCGGCGGTGCTAACCGATAGGCCACAATCCCAATCCTCTCAAGGACCTCGAAAGGTCCAACAAACTCCGGGCTCGCTTTCCCCTTTTACCGAACCTCGGGACCCCTCGCATCGGAGCTACCTTGAGGAAAACATGCTGCCAACCTCAAACTCCAACTCCCTACGCCTAACATCGGCGTAGCTCTTCCGCTGCTGCTTTGGGCGGTCGAAGATACGAGCTTTGATTTTCTCGGATGCCTCATTGGTCACCGGAGCAACTCGGGCCTAACACTGCCGGTCACCAACCTCTTCCCGTAAGGTCGGGATCTGCAGCGCTACCATACAACACCTCAAACGGCGCCATCCGAATGGTCGATCAAAATCTGTTATTGTAGGCAAACTCCATCAAGTACAAGTCATCGGTCCCAACTACTGGGGAAATCCAACACGCAGCTCTCGCAACATATCCTCTAAGATCCGATTTACCCGCTCGGTCGCCATCGGTGCAGGGTGGAAGGTCATGGCCGTAGCCGCACTCTGTGCCCAAACTCACTGAAGGGCCTTCCAAAACCGTGATGTAAAACGGGAATCCCGGTCGAAGATAATTTTAACGGCACTCCGTGGTACCTCACTATCTGCTCAAGGAACAGCTGCCCCCATTGCTCCACGGTGTAGTTTATCCCGCCTTAATGAAATGGGCACACTTAGTCAACCTATCAACGACCACCCAAATCTGCATGCATATCCTCTAGGAGTCCTGGGCAAACCCGAGATAAAATCCATGGTGATCTCCTCCCACTTCCACTTGGGCACCCCGAGCGGTTGCAACAAACTCTGCTGGCTTTCTGCTGGGCGCCTTCACTGCTGACAGTGAGACACCGACTAACGAACTGGGCAATCTCCTCTTCATCCCCATCCACCAAAAAGTTTGTTTAAGATCTTGGTACATCTTGTTACCCCACAGGTGCCAAGAAAAGGCGAGGTGTGAGCCTCGGTCAATAACTCTGTGCGAACACCGCATCGGCCGAACACACAGTAGACCTTTATATCTCGGACCCCATCCGCAAGTATCACGAAGTCGAAGTCACCATCACCTGAACCCTCTCATACAAACTTTTAACTTAGGATCTTTCACCGTGGTTGTCGATAATCCTTTGCCTTATCGAAGGTTTGGATGGTTAATCGAGCTACCACAGCGGTAACATCCCCTAACAACATCGCTATTTCCGCCCTCTCGAGATCCTTCCCGATGATACTCTTGGGGTTTGCCAATGTTGCCGATCACGAGGCCTTTCTACTTAGTGCATCAGCCACAACATTTGCTTTTCCAGTGGTGATACAAGATCTCACAATCGTAATCCTTCACGAGCTCCAACCACCTCCTCTCGCCTCATGTTCGAGTCCTTCTCGAGTGAAGAAATACTTGAGGCTTTGGTGATCCGAGAAAATCTGAATCTTCTCCCCATACAAGTAGTGCCTCCAAATCTTAAGTGCAAAGACGATCACGCTAACTCCATATCATGAGTCGGGTAATTCGCCTCGTGCGGTTTCAATCACCTCGAAGCGTGCGCTATCACCTTACCGTGTTGCATCGAAACGCATCCCAAACCAAACTTGCTTGGCATCATCAGACACCACGAAACCCCGGTTCCCTCTGGACCGCCAACACCACGCGCACGTCAAAACCGCTTTTTAGCTTAGCAAAACTCTCGTCGCACTTCCTATCCCAAACGAAATCAACACCCTTTTCGTCAATCGAGTAAGCGGGCGGCTATTGCGGAAAAATTTTGAACGGCGTCGGTAATATCCGGCCGCACCGGAAAGCTACGAATCTCCGTCCACGATCGTCGGTGCGCCCACGAACTAACGGCCTCTACCTTCGAAGGGTCTACAGCCACTCCCTCCTTAGACACAACGTGTCCCAGAAATGCTACCTCCTCGAGCCAAAAGTCACACTTTGAGAACTTCGCGTAGAGCTTGTTCTCGCAAGGTCGCCAAAATCTGCCTTAGGTGCGAGGCATGGTCCTCCTTAGACTTAGAGTACACAAGAATGTCATCTATGAACACGATGACAAAGCGGTCCAAGAACGCCTTGAACACTCTGTCCATCATGTCCATGAATGCAGCTGGGGCGTTTGTCAGTCCGAAAGACATGACTACGAACTCATAATGCCCATACCTTGACCTGAACGCTGTCTTGGGAATATCTCGATCCCGAATCCTCAATCGGTGGTAGCCCGACCTCAAGTCAATCTTTGAAAACACACGAGCTCCTGGAGCCGGTCAAACAGTCATCGATACGAGGCGCGGGGTACTTGTTCTTAATGGTTACCTTGTTCGGTCCTCATAATCGATGCATAGACGCATCGAGCCATCCTTTTTCTTAACAAACGATGCGGTGCTTCCCACGAGGACACACTCGGCCTAATAAATCCTCTCCGTCAAGCATCTCCCGCACTGTTCTTTTAACTCTTTCACTTCTGCTGGCGCCATGCGCGATATAAGGAGCTTTCGAGATAGGGCGAGTCCCCGGCTCAAGCTCTATTGAGAAGTCCACCTCCCTCATCGGCGGCAAGGCCGGGCAACTCTTCGGGAAAAACATCGGCAAACTCTTGCACTATGGGCACTGCTCGACAGATAGTGGGTCACGGTTCTCCCACCAACTTAGCTAAGAAACCCCAAGCTCCCGAGCTAACAAACGGTGAGCTTTAATCGCCGAAATCACCGCGGACACACCCCCACTGGGTACCCCGAAATTTAAAGGTAGGCCTACCGGCGGCTTTGAACACCACCTCCTTACAACGACAGTCCAATCATAGCGTGGTTATCACCTAACCAATCCATGCCGAGGATCACATCAAAACCGCTCATAGCTAGCACAATGAGGGTAACTGCAGGTCCGCAGTCGGATACACATGCTCGACCGTCCCTTACCTTCTGGCTAGCCAGCATACTAGTTCCCGAGGGAGTAGCGACAGACAACTCAAAACCTAGAGGCACTAAATTCATGCAAGCAAGCTCAGCAAAAATAGCAGAAACAAACGAATGGGTGGAACCCGAATCAAACAACACAAAGGCGAGGTGATCAAGAACTAGGAGTGTACCTGCCACTGCGGGTCCGGCTCGCTCAGCCTCCTGGCGAGTCGTAGCATATACTCTTCCTCGCTCACGAAGCCGGCTGTGCCACCACCGCTTGCAGGTGCGATCGCCCGGCCGATGCCCTTCCTTTCCACAGTTGAAACAAGCTCTAGGGTTAACACCACGGGGTCCCCAATGCCGCTTCCCGCAGATATACAATACGGTGGCGGCCTCCTACGCCTGCTGGCGGGCCGATCACGATTCACGGTCTCGATCGGGTCTCTCGCCATGATAAGAACCACAGGGCGCTGACCGCCCCGGACATTGCTCCTCGAGTCAAACTTGCGCTTCGCCCGAGTACACTGGGCCTTAGACACTACGGTACTAACAACAACTGCTCCGGAGATACTTCCCATCATAAATCGTTGCGGTACTGCTTGCCTTTGGCAAAAGTTTCTGGGGCCTGTGCCCTAACATCCTGAGACACCCCCTGTCTCAAACCCGCAATAAACTTCCTGATCTTCAGTTCCGGGGTAGAAATCAACTGTGGCGCGAAGTATCCATACTCTGAGAACTTCTTCTCGTACACCTCGATCGAGTCAGATCCCTGCTTAAGGTTTGAAAACAGCTCAATCATCTTCTCTTGGGCTTCTTCGCTGATAAATTTTGCCTTGAACTCAGCCTTGAAGAACTCCCAGGTGGCAGGTGGAGATCCGGCCGGTCTCTCACTTAAGGTGGAATCCCACCACCACTTAGCTGTACCAGCTAATACGTGAGCTGCACATCGAGCTCGCTGCACCTCAGGACACTCCATTACCATAAACGTATATTCTAACTCAGCAATCCACGTGGCAGCTACCAATGGTTCCCCAGGGGCGCTAAACTTCTCCGGCTTCCATTTCACAAAATCCCTCAGCCACTTGCCTAGATCCTCAGCACCTTCTGCCAGAACGGCCTCATTCACAATTGGCTCCTGTGGAGCTGGCGGTGCTGGTGGCACTGCAGTCCTCTGCTGAACCAACTCGGTCACCGCCAGATCTCAACGCGGACTCCTCCTCTGCAAGCGCAGCTAACAAAGCTTGCGTTTCAGCTCTCTGCTCACCCTCCAGTCGGCTAGCAACCCAACCACAAGAGCCCTCATAGACTCCACAAAAGCGCCTCCCTGCAGCTTCTCGAGACTCGCTTGCCCCTACACCCTCTCCGGGCAACACAGTTGAAGGGCCTGATGGTGGCCTAACCTCAGCATCAGCTTGGGACGAGGTCCCTCCGGTGTCAGAATCGATACGAATGCCCTGGGTGGTCGGCCTCGAGCCTCCCTGCCCTCTACGAGTGGCATCTACGTAAAAAATCTACAAACCAAACCAACAATGGGTCGAACTCATCTTTCTGCTCTACAACAACAAATCATGTGCAAGGTGCAACCGTATTGTAATTTCTTAACCCTTAACTTTAAACTTACGGACATACACGATGGTGGCGAGCGCCGATGATCATGGAAAACAACCTACAAGCTGCAGTCGAGTCTCTACGAAACCTATAACTCGGGTCACGATACCAACTGTAAGGACCCGACCCAAGAAACGGTCTCTAACCTAAGGTCCATACTTAGCATGCATGAATAAGAATATAAACATCATTCGTAGGAAGTTTAAAACTTTGCAATAAACATTTTTAAAACAAAACCATGATTTCAATTAAATAAAACAGGTAAATGACTGATCGAGACTTTCTTAAAACAATTCAAAGGAAAGCGATGCGAGAACATAAAATAGTTTGAGTACTTTTTCCTAGGGACCCAAGTCCCACTACATGCTAAATCATTAAGGAAAACATTTAAAGAAACGTGCTACCCGTGTCGACTATCCATGATCATCGAGCGACTTCCTCCTAGCCATCCACCTCTGTGTCCCAAGTTACCCGGTGGAAAGCCACAGAAAATAAGGGTGAGCAACAAGTTACTCAAGAAGAATCCCCAATCGAGTACAATACGAAATCATCTCATTTAGCACATGGACAAGCAACCATACAAAGACTTAGAGCGAGAAACGGTTGGTTAGGCTATGGGCTATTTCTAGGCGAGCCTATTCAAGGGCTCCCATCAACAAATCACTCCTAGGTCCTACGCTTGGATGCCCTTCGGCCTTACACAATCTAAAACTCGGTGATGCCCAGTGGGGCCTTACACACTTAGGACACAAAGGATGCCCGGTGGGGCCTTACACACTTAGGATACAAATGATGCCCGGTGGGGCCTTACACACTTAGGATACAAAGTGATGCCCGGTGGGGCCTTACACACTTAGGATGCCCATAGGGCCTTACACTTCCGAATCGGTGATGCCCAAAGGGGCCTTACACACCTAGGATGCCCATAGGGCCTTACACCTCCGTAATCGGTGATGCCCCGTGGGCCTTACACACCTAGGATGCCCATAGGGCCTTACACCTCCGTAATCGGTGATGCCCAAAGGGGGCCTTACACACCTAGGATGCCCATAGGGCCTTACACCTCCGGATGTCCATCGGGTCTTGCCTTGAGCGGGACCCCCAACTAGTTACCTCTCGGCCCTCTAAACTATACATTATACATCTAACTTAGTAACTTGGATCTAGCAAAGATACAAAAGAGGGCGGCATGGTTCTATCAAAATAGGAAAGCCTAACATGGAACTATCGGGATGTAAACATGTCACGAACATGAATCAAAAGAAAACATGAAACCTATCGCTAGAAACTCATATAATTGCAGAATCGGCGTGCTATCAACTATTCGCGAGGTCCACACAACCCCGGTAAGAATCCTTACACGGAAATAAGTGGAGGTTGATTATCCCGAATCGAATAACGACCCTCGAGCTTTTAAGTGAACTCGAGCAACCTAAGCAAGCAATAAAATATCCTAATTAATAAACAAAGATCTAAAATCGGGACGTCCAAAGGGTGGAGGCTCGGGAATTTACCAACCGAGAAGGCACACGTCTCGGCAGCTAGCGGCAGGACGGCACCGCCTTCTTTGCCAGGGCGCTGCTCTAGCTCTAGCCTTGTAGCGGCGAAGCCGACACACTGGCGGGCGCGCGCTGTCAAGCGCGCTCGACGGCGCAAGCGTCGCGGACGACCTAAGGCTGCGAGGCCGGCGCGCGAACGAGCGACACGCCGGGACGGCGCGCGGCGAGTGGAGCGACGCGGTTTGGGCGTTAAGGTGCCGCCGTCGCGCGCGGAGGCGGGCTACACGACGGTGCGCTAAGGCGCGAGCGCGCTGGGTGGTGTCGTCGCGCGCGCGGCGGCGGCTACGGCCGGTCTGTTGGGCGACTGGTGCGGAGTGGAGGATGGGCATTGCGGCGGCGGTGGCGAGTGGCTGCGCCGCTCCGCCGACGCGATCTGGTGGCGGTGGTTCGGTGGGGTCTGGCGATGGTCGGCAGGCGTGCGATGTCGTGGGGCGGCAGCAGGCGGCGTTAGGCGGCGGCGTGGGCGAGACACTGGCACGGTGTGTGGGGCGGCTTAGGCGAGACACGGCGCGGTGTGGGGCGGCTTGGGCGAGTGAAGGAGAAGTCTAGGGTTTTGGGGTTCTTTCTTTTTTTTCCTTATTTTCTCTTTTATTTTTCTTTAGATATAACTCCTTCCTTAACTTAAATAGACTTGGGAATCTCTTATGACCTCCCCAAGACTCCCCTTCGAGCCCTACCGACGCGCGTTTATTTTCCTTATTTAAACCCAAGCTTCCCAACCCCTTTTTAGGCCAAGGGTTCGAGTCCTTCCAACAGTTCCTCCCAAACTTAAAAATATAAAAGGAAACCTTATTTTACATTTAGTGGCAAACCGGTTTGTTACACTCTGTGCCCAGCGCTGCGCCAGCGCCCAGTGCTGCTCTACGCCCCAAAGACTGCGCCCGCCCCGCTCACTCGCCTCTACCGACACCGCCCACCCACTGTGTTTGGCTTGGCGTGAACCTTGTTGTAACGGCCCAGTTTTCTATTCCAGTTCTTGAGGTGCTTCCGGTTCAGATTCAGTGGTTCGGTTGGGCCGTTAGAGCTGTTTGGACCCTTTGGGGTATTTTGGTCTTTTTGCTCCCCGAGCAGAATTTGTGGATTTTCAGGGCTTCGAGGCAGCTCCTGCCTTTGTTGAGGCTTTTTTGTTGGTGGCTGCGAGTCCCGAGATGTTTGGGCTATTCGTTTGGGAGTTCGATTGTGTTTTCGGTTTTGGGCAAAGTGATGGTTGTTTGGGTGTTTCCTTTGGGATTCAAGCCCGGGCCCTCAGTGTTGATTCGGGAGGTTGTTTTAAGTGAGATTTGTTGATTGAAAATGGTTGCTTCAGTCGGGTCTCGAAGGAGGAAACCGGGAAATGGGATTTAAGGATTTTAAGGCTTATTTTAGAAATTAGAAAATTTGGATAAAATGGATTTGGAAAAGGATAAAAAGAAAAAGGAAATTTCTTTTTTTATTTAAAATCCCCATTTTTTCCTTTTATTTCCCATTTTCCCCAAAATCCCTTTTTTCCATTTTTCTTCCCTTTCTCTCTCCTCCAGCCCGACCCCAGCCCCCCCTTGGTCGCCAGCTAGCCCAGCCCGAGCACCCTTGGCCCCCCAGCTCGCCCACGCTCGAGCCAGCTCGAGCCCAGCCGCACAGTGCCGTCCCCAGCTCGCCTAGGCCGTCCCCGCGTCGCCCAGGTCGTCCCTGTGTTGCTCACCCCTCGCCCAGGCCCTGCGTCGCCCGACCTCGCCCTGGTCCGTGCCGCCTCGCACTGTGCCGAGCCTGTGTGCCTTTTAGCTCGCCGTACCATCCCGAGCGTCCCTAAGCCGTGGCGTCGATTTGCCCGCGCGCGCGTCCCTATAGCGCTTTGTGTCGCTCACGCCCGCGCTTGTCGTCCCCTGTGCCGAGCCGCGCTGCCCGCCAGCGCCCAGCCTGCTGCTCTCTTGCGCCCGCGCGCCCTCGCCTTGCCCCAGACAGCGCCCACGCCCCTGCGCCCGTGTCTGAGGACCTGCGCGCCCAGTGCCTACGCCCGCGCGCCCTTGCCTTGCCCCAGCCCGCGCCCGCGCCCGTGTCCGAGCACCTGCGCCCCCAGTGCCTGCGCCCAGCCAGCCAAGCCTCTGCCGACAGCCTGCTTGTGGTGTGTTGGTTGGCCCGAGACTTGTGGCTTCTCGGATGGTATTTCCCGAGTCTTTTCTTCGTTGGGCCCGGATTTGTTGGCTGCTGTTTATGGATTTATTGGGCTGTTTTATGTATTTGATTTGGGTGCTTTATTTGAATGTATAGGTTGTTCGGGTTCGATTAGAGGCTCGAGGATTGCATGTTGATTTGTTATTGTTTTCTGCTTGTCCCAGGTAAGGATTTCTTACCGTGGTTGTGTGGACCCTGCGATATTATCATGATATGCCTTGTATGCTTGTTTGCTGTTATGAACATGATATTGTTAGGGCAGCTTTGATTGACCTCTTGCTAGCATGTTTGCCTGATTTTACATGTTAGTGCCATGCTAGGTTTGTTCTGCCAGCATGCTTATGATTCCTGCTTAAGTTGTAGTATCATGCTAGGTAATGTGATTTATGTCGGTCATTGCTTGCTAACTAGGAATCATTGTTTTTGCTCTGTACTCTTAGATAGAGTTGTAAGGTTTGTCATCATCCAGAGGCTGAGCGGACATAACGTACTTTGTCCCCACTGATCGGGAGTAAAGTGTGAGCAACATAACTCATCTTGCTTCCCCCCCGGTCGCCAAGATGGATTTAGCTCAGGTCGGGAGTAAAGCGTGCGCAGCATAACGTATCTTGCTTCCCCCCCCCCCGACCTGCCGGTTGTGGACTTAGCTACCCACTTCGGCAATAGCCTAGTTTGTAGCCTGCTAGAGCTGAACCCTGCCATCGGTGTAAGCCTACCCTGGCCTTTTCTTAGCTTCAGGTCGGTGGGTCATGCTGCACAGATGAGCGCCGAGGGCCTCGAGCTACTGTGAACAGTGACACCGCTTCCGAGTCATAGGCATGCGTACCTGGCCCGCGTAGTTGCTCTTAGGCCCCCGCATTTACGCCGGTTGCAGCAGCATGCGGTGTGCGCGCACACGCGTTAGTTGCCGGTTCGGAGAGCTCCCCCGGGCTAATGTCGTGAGTACACCATTCCTTCCGTTAGAGCCTGACTTCGGGTACTCTCCCGTAAGTCCAATTTAGTGCAAGGGCAAGAAGGCCCTTGAGGACATTCTAGGGATCAGTGTATTCCCCCCGAGTGACAGATACCTCGGTGATGTCTCGGATTGGTCAGTGTATCCAATCGTTAGGCCGGAAGTAGGAGACTTCTGATTGCTCCAGATCTTGTTTTATGAGCTCGTTGAGCTATGATCTGTGTTGATAACTGTTTGCTTGCATGTTGAGGTGCTAGATGACTGATGTATCGTATTGTACCCCGGTTGGGGATTCTTACTGAGTATGTTTATACTCACCCTTATTTATCTTTCAGGTAACTTGGGACAACACCAGGATGGCTAGCGGAGGGAGCTGATTGATCATGGGGAGCCGCCGGCACTCTGTCATATATTATTGCATTGTTTATTCAGCATGTAGATGGACATGAGTCCTAGGGGAACATTGTTTAAAAGTTGTTTAAAATGTATTGTATATTTTTATAAATACTGGCCAGGTTGTTTTACTTCGTTGGATTGCTTAAATGAAAACTGTTGTTTATGTTTTAAGGATTCCCCCTTCTCATATGGTTTGAAAGGTTTTTAAATATGAGCACTAAACCGCTTGTTATCATATTTAACTTACATACTGAGTGTGAACCCCAGTTTAAGACCATGTTTTGGGTCGGGTTCGTCACAGTTGGTATCAGAGCACAGAGTCATAGATTCTGTAGACTAACCTGCTTTGTAGGTTGTTGCTCCCATGATCATCGGCCTCCACGGCCGCCAGTTTATCCGAGTTCATTAAGCTAAGGGTTAAGAATTTACAATACTTTTCATCTAGCTTTTATGCCTTGTGTAGAGTTGTGGAGCGGAGACGAGCAGGTTCTGACTCGTTGTTGGTTTGGGCTTAGAGAGCCATCATGCCAACTTTCCGCGATCTGCAGCGATTTGATGAGCGGTGAGAGCCCCAGTGTGGGCCAGCTTTGATGCTTTGTGCAGATCACCAGTGTGTCGATCGCACCCAGAGGGAGGCAGAGCTTAGACTCCCGTAGGCCATTTGTGGCCCAGTTGTTGCTTTTCCCTAAGTGAGAGGGTGGAGGTGCTTTGTGCAGTTCGCCAGTATGTTGATCGCACTCAGAGGAGCAGGACGCTTGGCATGTCTGACCGAGGATTTGGACTGATTGTGTTGATGTTGAGGCCGCATGATAGGGTTGTTAGGCCCGTTGGCCAGAGTTGGCCCTGGCAGTTGAGGTGCCAAGTGGAGGGGGTAGAGGCTAGCACGCCTCAGAGTGTGACTCCTTGAGTAGAGTGTGCTCCAGCCATGAGAGATTTGATGGCAGGTCTTCATCTATCGAGAGCGGAGACCAAGGCGCAGTTTGTAGCGCGTAGTGAGGAGTCCCGAGCACAGATAGCCCAGCTGACAGAGTTTGTTTCTGCATTTTCCCCCCAGTATCTCTTGTAGCCTCGGAGGTTCCCGGGAGGGCATGATCAGCAGGTTTTTGCCGATGAGCTTGTTGGCGTTGATGGAGCCGCCCAGTTTGGCAAGTGGATGCATGTAGAGCTCGATGTTTTAGTAACTCCTACTGCTAGTAGTAAAGTGGTTGGTCAGGTTTGAGTTTAGCATCCGTGTGTTGGGATGCCCTGATGTTCAGAGGCCGAGATGTGTCGTTCCTATGCTGTTTGGTACAGCAGTTGATGGTGGTAGTCCCTTGAGAGAGGTGGACTAGGAGAGTCTCCACCAGTCGCCCGATTGATTGGCAAGTTGCCGTGTTAGTGGTCTGAGGCAGATGTAGAGACATCTTTGCCCCCTTACAAGCCTCTTGGTGTGGTACAACCAGGTTCTTTCAAAGGCCCTCGTGAGCTGTGGTGTAGTGTGGAGTTTGTTTGCCAGGGTTTTATCCATTTGTGGATTTCAGCGGGCTAGTAGAGTGGAGCACTCTTTTTGTTTGGATGTTCCCAGTGTGGAAAAAGTTGTTGCCACCCGAGGAGTTGGCCTGAGCTTCTGTTGAGAATCGAGTGAGATGCAAGAGTTGGCCTGAGCTTTGTTGAGCATCGAGTGAGATGCAGGAGTTAGCCTAAGCTTTTGTTGGGCATCGAGTGGGATGCAGGAGTAGGCCTTGGCATGTCTGTTGGTCGAGATGCCAGAGATTAGGCTGCTCGAGTTTTTGGACTCTTGTGCTGAGTGCCATTGCCCCGTCACTTGGAGTGTGACCTTTCCTCAGAGGGGCATAAGCTCGTTTTAGGCTGATTTGTGTTGTAAAGGATGTAGTGCCTGTTGGCACCAAGCTTTGAGAGGAGGCCTAGATTCAGGCCAGTTGGCACTTTTGGTGCAGATGGTTCCATGGCCGCCCAGAGTATAGCATCCCCTCTAGTCTCGTACCCATTTCCTGAGGTTGCACCTGTTTGGATTGCATAAGAGATCTAGCTCGGTGGTAGTCAGAGGACTACAAGTATGAGGTTTTCGAGGGAAAGTAGGAGCTTTCCAGCGTCGCCGAGAGTTGGGTACCAAAGGATGTTGTAGGCTGCTAAGAGCTAGCGCGTTCGAGTTCTCGCGCCTGTGTTGTGAGCCTGTGAGCCTGATTGATGGTAGCATGAGTCGGCTACCCTTTGAGTTACCCTAGTATGGGTAGTGTTGGCATCGAGGATGCGTGATTGATCCAGTGTTAGAGCCATGAGTTGGATGGCTGATCGGAGCGTTTAGTGGGCACATTGGCTTGAGGTATGTTAGCTTGGTATGGATTTGCTCTTGTAGAGTAAGTTGGCCAATGTGGCATTTCGTGGTGAATTGGCCCCGAGTGGGTTTGGACTCTTGTTGCTCCCTGGTTAGTAGTGGCTCTGTTGGAGGCAAACGTGCCCTGTGAGAGTCCTTGTTGGCATTGGATCTTAAGGAATCTGGTTGGAGCTGTACACCCCGGTGTACGTTTGTGTAGCTCGTTCCGTGGTTCATGTTTGGAGAACCACGAGAGGTTCGTGTTGAGGAGCCAGTGCTCAGTCTTTGGGTTGTCAAGGTTTAGTTCTTGGTAAGTGCCCTGGCTTTGGTTGTAAGGATGCCGTGCTCATAGCCGGGTTGTTGTTTAAACAAGTTTTGCTAGTTGGTCCTTAGCTTGGTTAGAGTTCAGTTGGAACTGAACAAGAGCGGTGGTAGCAAAGCCGCGTAGTTTATGATAGTTATGGCTAAGAGAGCTGTTCGGATCCTTACCTTGGGCAGAAGGTATGTTGTGGCTGATGCTTGAGTAGGAGGATGGCGCATTCTGTTGCGTTTTCGGTCCTCTTGGTTTTCAGGAGTTGGAGTTGGCCAGCGTAGTTGAGATGTTGGAGAGAGTTGTACCCGTGTAGCCGATTGTATGTTAGATCGTTGACGATCGTGTGTGTCGGAGGGTGATCGGAGGATCCCTAGGTTGTGGAGAGCCTCTCCAGAGCTCAGTCAGACCTAGGCAGTGTTCCTTGGGTGAGTTGCTTGCAGATTTGGCAGTCTAGCAAGCTAGTGCTTCTTTGGAGCAGAGTCAGGATTGGTTCCGGTTTGGAGGCTAGTTGGAGCTTGGTGTTGACCAAGATTTGGTTCTCTTGATTGTTTCAAGAGCTAGCTCGGTTCGAGCAAGAGGGCGTTGCCCTGAGGACTTGTTTCTAGTCAGGAGGTTTTGGGAGTTGACCCCTCCCTCGGTGGTTGAGTAAGTTCTGCTAGTTCTTGATTGGTGGTCCAATCAGTTGGGTTTTCCCTTGGGTGTTGCTTCCAAGAGAGTTTGTTGTTGTTGCCCTTGGGTTTGAGCTAGTCAGCGAGCATGTGTGATGTTCGCTGCCCTTCAGAGTTCGCTTGCTGGGGAATCGTTCCCCGTTGAGGAGGAGTCAGCGTAGCTCCTAAGTTGTGTAGTTGATCAGAGTAGTGCAGTGGTTAGCCCAACGAGAGGGTCCCTGCATTGTGTTGTTAGCAAGCGAAAGTTGTTTATCCCCGCAAGAGCGGAGGCCAGCCAGTTTAAGAGTTGAGCTTTTGCTGGAAAGTTGTTGGTTCTTTGGGGTTTGAGGAACCCCTAGTTGCTATGGTGGTTGAGTTGCACCATGGATGCCAGCCTCGAGTATTATCTTTGGAGGTAGCCTCGTCGGTCCGTTTTCCTTGCGATGTTCCGAGTGTGGAGTTTCTAGTCGCAAGATGAGTTAGGCCTAGGCTAAAAGGAGGAATTCCTTTGAGTAGCCAGTTGGACTTAAGAGTTGAGTGGTAGCTTGGAGGCGAGCTTTGCTCGTTATAAGCTTGAGTTGAGTTCTGCTGAGCAAGCCTTTCTCGGGCTTTGCTTCTAGTTGTTGTGCTTTCGCATTGGGCGATTAGCTGAGCCACATTTGAGTGAGTTGGCATAGAGGTGCCGTGGCATTGGTTGGTCAGACCCTTGAGTTGCTATCCTCAAGGTGTTGTGTTGCTAGTAGCTGCGTGATGGTTTGGTCCTTGCAGCCCGAGTTTTCCATGAGAGGAATGTTGGTTGTTTCCTTGCCTGACAATGTTCTCTTTGGCCAGTTGCTAGTAGATTTGCCTGGAAAAGTTTGCGTTCGGCCATTGAGAGGCTCCAGTTTGTTGGCTTGGCCGAGTGGAGCCTGTGCCTGGTTTTGGCCATTTAGGGTTGGTCGTAGCTGAAGTTTCAGCTCGTGCTTGTTGGAAAAGTTTGCCTTTTGGATCAATCGCCAGTTGGTGGTTCGATTGTTTTTCGTTAAGGCTTTAGGCAAGCTTTGTGGTTCGTTGGTCCCATGTGAAGTAAGAGTAGGCCGTTTGGTTTCTGGAACCTAAGAGGTTCAGTTGTTTGGCCAGCATGGTGTAGAGTTGAGGCTGTTTGTTAACAGCTGTGAGCATTCTGAGAAGTTACGCCAGTGAGTGGCGTTGAGTTTTGGAGCTTGTGCCCAGTCTGCGAGTTTGCTAAGAGTAACACCGTAGAGAGGTGTTCAGTGTTGGATTAGCAGGGTTTGTTTGAGCCCCGTGTTTGTAGGGCTTTTGAGATCCTTGAGCGGATCGGAGTAGTGGTTAGCATTGTGGCTTTGAGCCTTTGAGAACCCAAGAGGGTTTGGTTCTCAAAGAAGGGCTAGTGTTGTCTTAGCCGAGAAGTTCAGTTGGCTAGGAATCAGTGGAGTATTCCTAGAGCCGTTTCGTCTTAGGACTTTCGAGGACGAAAGTCTGAAAAGGAGGGAGTATTGTAACGGCCCAGTATTCTATTCTCGTTTTCGAGGTGCTTCCGGTTCAGATTCAGTGATTCGGTTGGGCCGTTAGAGCTGTTTGGACCCTATGGGGTATTTTGGTCTTTTTGCTCCCCGGGCAGGATTTGTGGATTTTCAGGGCTTCGAGGCAGCTCCTGCCTTTGTTTAGGCTTGTTTGTTGGTGGCTGCGAGTCCCGAGATGTTTGGGCTATTCGTTTGGGAGTTCGGTTGTGTTTTGGGTTTTGGGCAAAGTGATGGTTGTTTGGGTGTTTCCTTTGGGATTCGAGCCCGGGCCCTCAGTGTTGATTTGGGAGGTTGTTTTAAGTGAGATTTTTTGATTGGAAATGGTTGCTTCAGTCGGGTCTCGAAGGAGGAAGCCGGGAAATGGGATTTAAGGATTTTAAGGCTTATTTAAAAAATTGGAAAATTTGGATGAAATGGATTTGGATAAGGATAAAAAGAAAAAGGAAATTTCTTTTTTTATTTAAAATCCCCATTTTTTCCTTTTATTTCCCATTCTCCCCAAAATCCCGTTTTTCCATTTTTCTTCCCTTTCTCTCTCCTCCAGCCCAACCCCAGCCCCCCCTTGGTCGCCAGCTAGCCCAGCCCGAGCACCCTTGGCCCCCCAAATCGCCCACGCTCGAGCCAGCCCGAGCCCAGCCGCACAGTGCCGTCCCCAGCTCGCCTAGGCCGTCCCCGCGTCGCCCAGGTCGTCCCTGCGTTGCTCAGCCCTCGCCTAGGCCCTGCGTCGCCCGACCTCGCCCTGGTCCGTGCCGCCTCGCACTGTGCCGAGCCTGTGTGCCTTGTAGCTCGCCGTGCCATCCCGAGCGTCCCTAAGCCGTGGCGTCGAGTCGCCCGCGCGCGCGTCCCTGTAGCGCTTTGTGTCGCTCGCTCCCGCGCTTGCCGTCCCCTGTGCCGAGCGGCGCCGCGCGCCAGCGCCCAGCCTGCTGCTCTCTTGCGCCCGCGCGCCCTCGCCTTGCCCCAGACGGCGCCCACGCCCCTGCGCCCGTGTCCGAGCACCTGCGCGCCCAGTGCCTGCGCCCAGCCAGCCTAGCCCCTGCCGACAGCCTGCTTGTGGTGTGTTAGTTGGCCCGAGACTTGTGGCTTCTCGGATGGTATTTCCCGAGTCTTTTCTTCGTTGGGCCAGGATTTGTTGGCTGCTGTTTATGGATTTATTGGGTTGTTTTATGTATTTGATTTGGGTGCTTTATTTGAATGTATAGGTTGTTCGGGTTCGATTAGAGGCTCGAGGATTGCTTGTTGATTTGTTATTGTTTTCTGCTTGTCCCAGGTAAGGATTTCTTACCGTGGTTGTGTGGACCCTGCGATATTATCATGATATGCCTTGTAGGCTTGTTTGCTCTTATGAACATGATATTGTTAGGGCAGCTTTGATTGACCTCTTGCTAGCATGTTTGCCTGATTTTACATGTTAGTGCCATGCTAGGTTTGTTCTGCCAGCATGCTTATGATTTCTGCTTAAGTTGTAGTATCATGCTAGGTAATGTGATTTATGTCGGTCATTGCTTGCTAACCAGGAATCATTGTTTTTGCTCTGTACTCTTAGATAGAGTTGTAAGGTTTGTCATCATCCAGAGGCTGAGCGGACATAACGTACTTTGTCCCCACTGATCTGGAGTAAAGTGTGAGCAGCATAACTCATCTTGCTTCCCCGGTCGCCAAGATGGATTTAGCTCAGGTCGAGAGTAAAGCGTGCACAGCATAACGTATCTTGCTTCCCCCCCCCCCGACTTGCCGGTTGTGGACTTAGCTACCCACTTCGGCAATAGCCTAGTTTGTAGCCTGCTAGAGCTGAACCCTGCCATCGGTGTAAGCCTACCCTGGCCTTTTCTTAGCTTCAGGTCGGTGGATCATGCTGCACAGATGAGCGCCGAGGGCCTCGAGCTACTGTGAACAGTGACACCGCTTCCGAGTCATAGGCATGCGTACCTGGCCCGCGTAGTTTGCCCTTAGGCCCCCGCATTTACGCCGGTTGCAGCAGCATGCGGTGTGCGCGCACACGCGTTAGTTGCCGGTTCGGAGAGCTCCCCCGGGCTAATGTCGTGAGTACACCATTCCTTCCGTTAGAGCCTGACTTTGGGTACTCTCCCGTAAGTCCATTTTAGTGCAAGGGCAAGGAGGCCCTTGAGGACATTCTAGGGATCAGTGTATTCCCCCCGAGTGATAGATACCTCGGTGATGTCCCAGATTGGTCAGTGTATCCAATCCTCAGGCCAGAAGTAGGAGACTTCTGATGGCTCCAGATCTTGTTTTATGAGCTCGTTGAGCTATGATCTGTGTTGATAGCTGTTTGCTTGCATGTTGAGGTACTAGATGACTGATGTATCGTATTGTACCCCGGTTGGGGATTCTTACTGAGTATGTTTATACTCACCCTTATTTATCTTTCAGGTAACTTGGGACAACACCAGGATGGCTAGCGGAGGGAGCTGATTGATCATGGGGAGTCGCCGACACTCTGTCATTTATTATTGCATTGTTTACTCAGCATGTAGATGGACAGGAGTCTTAGGGGAACATTGTTTAAAAGTTGTTTAAAATGTATTGTATATTTTTATAAATATTGGCCAGGTTGTTTTACTTCGTTGGATTGCTTAAATGAAAACTGTTGTTTATGTTTTAAGGGTTCCTCCTTCTCATATGTTTTGAAAGGTTTTTAAATATGAGCCCTAAACCGCTTGTTATCATATTTAATTTACATGCTGAGTGAGAACCCCGGTTTAGGACCATGTTTTGGGTCGGGTTCGTCACACTTGTGGCTTCTCGGATGGTATTTGTTGGCTGCTGGTTATGGATTTAATTGGGGTGTTTTATGTATTTGATTTGGGTGCTTTATTTGATGTTTAGGTTGTTTAAATTAGAGGCTCGAGGATCGCTCGTTGATTTGTGATTTATTATTGTTTTCTGCTTGTTCCAGGTAAGGATTTCTTACCGTGGTTATATGGACCCTGCGATATATCATGATTGTGCCTTGTATGCTTGTGTGCTGTTATGAACATGATATTGACAGGGCAGCTTTGTTTGATCTCTTGCTAGCATGTTTGCCTGATTTTACATGTTAGTGCCATGCTAGGTTTGTTCTTCCAGCATGCTTATGATTCCTGCTTAAGTTTGTAGTATCATGCTAGGTAAGCGTCTTTGATGTCGGTTATTGCTTGTTAGCCAGGAATCATTTATTTGCTCTGTACTCTTAGATAGAGTTGTAGGGTTTGTCATCATCCGGGCCGAGCGCGGACATAACGTACTTTGTCCCCACCGGTCGGGAGTAAAGCGAAGCATTGCTTGAGGGTTGAGAGCGGACATAACGTACTTTGTCCCCACTGGTCGGAAATAGAGAAAAGCATAACATACATTGCTTTTTCTCCCCCTCCCGCAGACCAATGAGAATTAGCTACCTCATTGGCGTATGACTAGTTTGTAGCTGCTAGAGCGAAACCACCTTAGCGGTGTAAGCCTACCTTGGCGGGTTCTTAACTTCAGTGTCGGTGGCTCGGTGCCGCACGGATGAGTGCCGAGGGGCCTCGCACTCTGTGATCGGTGACACCGCTTCCGAGTCATAGGCATGCGTGCACAGCCCGCGTAGTTTGTCCTTGGGCCCCACATTTACGCCGGTTGCGGCGAAGATGCGGTGTGCGCGCACACGCGCGTTAGTTGCCGGTTCGGAGAGCTCCCAGGGCTAATGTTTGTGAGTACACCATTCCTTCCAGTTTAGAGCCAGACTTCGGGTACTCTCCCGTAAGTCCAGATTAGCAAGGGCAAGAGGCCCTTGAGGACATCTTTGGGATAAGTTTTTGAGCTGAACAATCCCCCGAGTGGAAGATACCTCGGTGATGTCCCAGGATTGGTCAGGGTAACCAATCATTAGGCCGGAAGTAGGAGACTTCCGATGACTCCAGATCTTGTATTATGAGCTCGTTGAGCTATGATCTGTGTTGATAGCTGTTTGCTTGCATGTTGAGGTGCTAGATGACTGATGTATCGTATTGTACCCGGTTGGGTATTCTTCGAGTATGTTTATACTCACCCTTATTTATCTTTCGGGTAACTTGGGACACAGCACCGGGATGGCTAGCGGAGGAGCCGATTGATCATGGGAGCCGCCAAAGACTGTCATTTATTATTGCATTGTTTATTCAGCATGTAGATGGACAGGAGTCCTAGGGGAACATTGTTTAAAACGTTGTTTAAATTGTATTGTATATTTTTATAAACACAGGCCAGGTTGTTTTACTTCGTTGGTTGTTTAAATATAAATTGTTGGTTATGTTTTAAGGGTTCCCCCTTCTCATATGTTCTTGAAAGGTTTTAAATATGAGCACTAAACCGCTTGTTATCATATTTAACTTGCATGCTGAGTGAGAACCCCAGTTTAGGACCATGTTTCGGGTCGGGTTCGGCACACTTTGCCCGGGGTCTCTTCTGAGCAGAATCTCACCCCTTTGATTCTTTTTTTTCTGTGGTGACCATGGGATAAGTCTAAGACTAGAAGAGTCCGTTGGAGGTCTTACATTCCTGCGTGAATAATTTTGGGCTTGGAACCTACCGTTGCATTTATTTTATATAACCCTTTTTTTCTTTTTGACGTTTAAACTGTTCCTTGGAGGGTACCCTTCAACCGTTTTCCGAAACTTCCTAGTTCCATATTCTTTTATCAACGAATTTAATAAAGTTCGAGATTTACTATTTTTTTTAACCTTTGGGTCTTCTAGGCAAAAGTTGTTGTTTGAATCATGCATCTTAGTAGAGACTTGATGTAAGGTGGGACTTTACATATAGCGTTAAAAATAAATCATTATAAATGTAAATTATGTTGTTTTATTTTTATATATATATATCATGCTATAAATAGCAATAACATAAAAAGACCAATTTTGCATATTTTCATGTAACAATGTAACATTTCAATATAAACGAAAAAGAAAAATATTAAGACTCAAAGACTAATATTTACTTTTAATCAAGTAAAATAAATTGAATTAAATAATTTGTTCGCAAAAAAAAAAAAGATTCTCTTACTTAACCGTAAACTTCTTTATAAAATATTTTATTTTAAAAACTTTTCAAATTCAACTCATTCAAAAAAATATTATTCATAAAAGTGAATTTTTTAAAGTTGAGAATATGGAAAGGTCGAAAATATAATAAAAAAATAAAGAGATGTAAGAAATTTTTGTTGAGAAACAAACAAACTAAAAACACTTGTCAATTTAATTGATTGGAAATTTAAAAGGCAAAATCCAACTATCATACCCTTTGAAATTCCACTATAAATTAAACTAGAGTTTTTTTAAGAGAAGACTAAACATGGAGTTTGGGGTTTTTAATTACAAAATTATATTCTTTTAAATAATTAATAAGTTATAGTAAATTAACAAACCTAAGTAAATTGAGAATCAGATTTAAAATTAAGAAAGTTTGTGTTTGCATACAATAATTTTTTAAATTAGCTTTTTTTTTAAAAAAAAATATTGGGAGAGGGGAACGAATGTCAATTCTCGGGCTCGAACTTGGGATGCTGGTATTGAATTCGTTTGCAACCAAACTATAAAACCAAACAATAAAATCATTCTTCTATTAATCCATTCAATTTAAATTAGCTACTTGTATGATATTAAGATAAGATATGAAGTTTGTCTAAAAAATGATAAGATATAAAGTTATTTAATGAGAAAGAAAGTATATATGATTATGTATAATTCAATATTAGTTTAAAAAGATTGATATTTAATACATGATTTTTTTATTTATATTAATATATTATTCTAAAATAAACTTTCAATTTGTAATGATTTTTAATAATACATAAACGTTTTTAAAAGTATATATTATAAGACATCCATGGCTATTAAATACATATTAATGAGAAAATCTAACTTTTTCTTCAATGAGCAACTTTTTTTAGTAGAATATTCAATTAAGTACTGATGAATTTAATTTATTTTTTTAAGTATTAATAAATTTAATCGTAAATTATTTTAAATTAAGTGAAGTATATTATTATTATTATTACTTTAAATTAACTGAAAAATATTAGTATATACAACCTTTGATTATGGATAGAAAAATCAATATGTTAATTATTTCAATAATAGATTTCTTGGTTGAAATTTTGAACGCATCTGAATGAGCATCTCTTACAATTTAATAATCAATATAAACTTTGTTCGTAGCCACTTTTTGGTAAGTTAATAAATATAACACTAATACAATGATTAAAATGAGGAAAAAATTGATACATACACATGTATGCATATAATTTTTCATAAATTTATTAAGTTATATATATTTATAAGAGACTATATATAAATGTAATTTGGCTCTACTTAAAACGAATCTACAACATTTGATTCTTGATTGAAGTATCAATATGTATACTACTACAAGAATAATTATCTTGGTTGAAATTTTGAACGCATCTGCATAAACATCTTTTACAACATGTTGACCAATATAAATATTTTGCGTAGCCACTTTTTGATAAGTTAATAAATATATTAATGTATATAAATAAAATGAGGAAGAAATTGACACATACACATATAAGTATATAATTTTCATAAATTTTACTCAGCTAACTATGTTTATAAGAGACAATACAATATAATTTGAAATATACTTACGCTTAATTTCAAATGGCAGTATATCATCTTAATTGTTACATATCTTCAACCTTTTTTTTTTGTCCATTACAAAGGATTAACATTGTGTAAAGACCCGACCCAAAATGGGCTCTAAATGGGACTTTACCTCAATGCATGCATTCAAAATTAAAGACAATAAGCAGGAATGACTTTCGGATTCCAATTAAAAACAAAACATTCAAACATTCAATTCAAAGTCAAGACAATTTTCCTAAAACCTGTCCCTGTCTCCAAGCACCTGTTCCAAGATAAATACATTTCCAAAAGTTTACTCTGATCAGAGATTTATTAAAGCATTCAAAACTTTAAACAATTACAACCGTGCTGGAATCCGTAAAAACATTCAGAAAACAACCTAGGCTTCGTGCCCGGCTACATGCATTCAGAGGAAATAAAACGATAAAGAGTCATAACATAAAAATCGAGAGATGGACAAATTGGTTCCCATGATCACGCTCTCCTCCTTCACCCATCCTGTCTCGCACTCCTAAGTTACTGTGGAAAACCACAAAAATAAGGGTGAGTAACGAATTACTCAGTAAGAATCCCCAACCGGGGTACAATACGATATACAGGGTCATCTAGCAAAAAGGTATGCAAGCTATGAATATAAACACAGAATAAAGCACATAGCTTAAATTCGCTTATAAACGTCGGATGCCAACACAGGGTATTACTCCGGAAGAATCCACCACACAATACGCCCTATACGAGAAACAAGTCCCGGCCTCAACCTGTCTACTGTCGATACGAAAGGTGCACTAGCTCAAGATCCCGAGGGGCTCTCCAGTCGGCGATGTAATGAGCTTAAGCGCGCCGCATGCTCTGCCGAGACCATGGGGTGCCGGGTCTAGTGGCAAGCTGCCCATGTCCAGTCACCATGCCTAACTAAATCTCTGGATCGGTGTCACTGACATAGGGGTGTGAGACCTGGACACGTGAACTATGTCAACCCGAACCACCGCACCTGAGGCTAAGGAACCGGTCGTGGTAGGCTTACACCAGGTAGCCGTCCTTGCCCTAACAGGTGGCAATCAAGGGCTACGGCCGAACACGCTGAGGACGTGCCGACTGTCGGGGACGAGGCAATGCCAAGTCATCATCCCGACCGTTGGGGCATTTAACAGTCTGCCACCCTCTCCCAGGATTGCAGGGCCAGCCGTTAGGGATAGCTAGACCCTAACGTGATCAGGGACGGAGCACCGTCTCGTACGTCCCTATCGTGGATGCAAGTTACGTTATGCATCCGGCCCGGATGATGCTACCTACCTAATTTAAAACCTATAAACAGATACAACAACCAATCCAATACAATTCAATACGCTCAGCAGATACAACGAACCTAGCATGATACTACGAAGCAAGAACAGATAACGAGCATGCCAGAACGGAACAACCTAGCATGGACTAACATAAGAAACAACATAAGAAGTCATGCCCGTCGGGAATTCAGAACAGAGTACCTATCACTAAACATGCTAGTAAACACAACAAGCATACAATCAGCAATCACATATAATATCGCAGGGCCCACAAAACTCCGGTAAGAAATCCTTACCTTGGTCGGGAGGCGACTAAACACAAAATCCTAAGCTGCGAACGAACCCGAGCTAGCTACCGAGAACCTAACAAGCACAACAATAACTACAGACCATAACCTAAATTTAACATAACAAGCAGGCTCGGCTCAAGAGCACTCACACGGCACGGCGACACGGGGCTGGGTTCCGTTGGGTTGCGACAGAACAAGCGACGATGGCGCGGTGTGCAGCCGCGTTGAGACTGGGCGCGCGGACAGGAGATGGCACGGCGCTGAGGCGCGGGCTGCGCACAGACGGGATAGGGCGCTCGGGCGCAGCGCATTGGATATGGGACGGCGCGCTGACTCGAGGCAGGCGGCGCGAGCTCGGCTTGGCGATGGCGATCTGGCGCGATGGAGCTGGCGACCTCGGGCGAGCTGGGCGATCTGGCCTGCTGGATGGCTCCTCTCCACTAGCTGCACAAGACACCCACACACACACACCTCTTCACTCTCGACCAGCAAGGGTGCTAAAATGAAGAAGGGGAAGAAGAAGAAGAAGAAGATGAAGAAGAAGAAGAACCTTACTAGGAAGACGATCGGACCTCGGGGCTGCAAGAGAGCAAGGATTTGGCTTGGGCTTGGGAGGGAGAGCTTGGGCGAAAAGCTTGGTCGGCGAAGGAGACTTGAAGATGAAGACTCAAAATCCCAATTTCACTTCTTTTAAACAAATGAACCAAAACTCCCTTGAACCAAGGCTAACTATAAAGTGGTGCGGGAAGATTATCAAAAACACCTTGAAGCTCAATTGGCAAAGACACCCAACTATCCTCCCAGGCCACCTGGGTTTCAAACCCAATCGCTGCATTTTTAATTCCCAATTTTTCTTTTGCATCTCAGCATGCCCAAATACATTCACAAAGCATCAAAATCCTACTTAAATCCATCCCATAATTTTGGCAACTGGAAAAAGACATAAACGGCCCTGACGACCCGACCAAATTACCAAAATACCCCTAGGGCATACCTGGAAGACCGGGATGAAAACCTGGGCCGTTACAATATTCCCTCCTTTTTATGACTTTCGTCCTCAAAAGTCCTTAAGACTGGAACAGCTCGGGATAATGCAATCTCATCTCATCTTCCCGCTCCCAAGTGGCTTCCTCTGAACTCTGACTTCTCCACTGAACTTTTACCAAACGGATCTCACGATTACGCAACGTCTTTGTCTCAAAGGCAAGAATCCCCACTGGCTTCTCCTCGAAGCTCAAATCCTCATTCAGCTGCAAAGGCTCAAAGTCAACAATGTGCGACGGGTCCGGCACGTACTACCTTAACATCGAAACATGAAAAACACTGTGCACCGCTGACAATGACGGAGGCAGGGCTAACCGATAAGCAACTCTGCCTATCCTCTCCAGATTCTCAAACGAACCAACAAAACGGGGACTCAACTTTCCACGCTTACCAAACCTCAAAACACCTCGCATAGGTGCAACCTTTAGGAACACATGCTGTCCAACCTCAAATTCCAAGTCTCGACGCCGAACATCGGCATAACTCTTCTGCCTGCTCTGAGCTGTCAACAAGCGAGCTCTAATCTTCTGCACGACACCATTAGTCAACTGCAGCAACTCGGGACCCAAAACCTGTCTATCACCAACCTCTTCCCAGAACACAGAAGACCGGCAACGCTTACCATACAAAGCCTCGAATGGAGCCATTTGAATCGTCGACTGATAACTGTTGTTCTAGGCAAACTCCATCAGATACAAATACTGGTCCCAACTGCCCGGGAAATCCAACACACAAGCCCTCAACATGTCCTCGAGAATCTGGTTCACCCTCTTAGTCTATCCATCTGTCTAAGGGTGAAAAGCTGTGCTGAAACTGCACTCAGTGCCTAAACCTTTCTGGAGCGCTCTCCAGAAACGAGAAGTGAACCTCGAATCACGGTCAGACACAATCCTCACAGGCACACCATGATAACGAATGATCTGCTCCAAAAACAACTGCGCCCACTGTTCCACGGTAAAAGTGTCTCTACCGGGAATGAAGTGTGCGCTCTTAGCCAATCGGTCGACTATCACCCAGATCTGAGAGAACTTCCTCGGAGTCCTCGGCAAACCAGAAATAAAGTCCATGGAGATCTCTTCCCATTTCCACTGAGGCACACTCAGCGGCTGCAACAAACCGGCTGGCCTCTGCCTGGGTGCCTTCACTTGCTGACAAGCGAGACGCCTACTGACAAACTCCGCAACATCTCTTTTCATACCCATCCACCAGAATGTGTGCTTAAGGTCCTGATACATCTTGGTACCCCCGGGGTGCCAACCAAACAGAGAACTGTGGGCCTCAGAGAGCAACTCTGCTCGCAATCCTGCAACATCTGGAACGCACAACCGGCCTCTGTAAGTCAGCCCACTGTCTGGTGAATATACGAAGTCAAAATCTTCGTCAGCACTAACTCTGTCAAACAATCTCTTAAGGGCGGGGTCACTCAGCTGGCTATCGATAATCTGCTGCCTAATCGACGGCTGAACTGACAACTGAGCTACTCTGGCAGCAACCTCACCCAACAACACTACGACCTCAGCCCGCTCGAACTCCCTCCGCAATCTGGGCTGGGAACTCAACAACGCCGCGGAGTGCGACGTCTTCCTACTCAAAGCATCAGCCACAACATTGGCTTTACCCGGATGGTACAAAATCTCGCAGTCATAATCCTTTACCAACTCTAACCATCTCCTTTACCTCATATTCAACTCCTTCTAAGTAAACAGATACTTGAGGCTCTGGTGATCGGTAAACATCTGAATCCGCTCACCATACAGGTAATGCCTCCAAATCTTGATTACAAACACCACTGCTTTAACTCCATATCATGAGTCGGGTAGTTATGCTCATATGGCTTGGTGGCGGGAAGCATAAGCAATGACCTTCCGTCTTTGAATCAACACACAACCTAACCCGAACTTGGAAGCATCGATGTAGACCACGAAACCACTGTCTCCTCCGGATCGCCAACATGTGCTAAAGTCAAAGCTGCGCTTGAGCTCAGCAAAGCTCTCATCACACTTATCTTGTCCCAAACAAACTCGACACCATTCCTCGTCGGACGAGTGAGGGGAGAGGCTATGGCGAAAAAGTCCTTAACGAACCGAGCGGTAGTAACTGCCAAACCCGAGAAAATTTTGCGTATCTCGGCAATCAAGTCGGCTTGGCCCACGAACTCACGGCCTCAATCTTCGCGGGGTCCACGGATATACCATCTCTCGAAACTACGTGACCTAGGAAGGCCACCTGCTCCAACCAGAAATCACATTTGGAAAACTTCGCTTAAAGCTGGTTTTCCCTCAAAGCTGCCAACACTTGCCTCAAATGCTCTGCATGATCCTCCCTGGTCCTCGAATAGATTAGAATATCGCCAATGAACACGATGACGAAGCTGTCCAAAAATGATTTGAACACCCTATCCATCATGTCCATGAACGCTGCTGGGGCATTAGTCAATCCAAACGACATGACCACAAACTCATAGTGTCCATATCTAGACCTGAAAGTTGTCTTAGGAATGTCGGCGTCCCTGATCCTCAAATGATGGTAACCGGATCTCAAATCTATCTTCGAGAACACGGAAGCTCCCTGAAGCTGGTCGAACAAATCATCAATACGGGGCAACAGATACTTATTCTTCACTGTCACCTTATTAAGCTCGCGATAATCAATACATAAGCGCATCGAACCATCCTTCTTCTTTTTACAAAGCAGGCCCGTGCTCCCCACGGGGACACACTCGGACAGATGAACCCTCGATCCAACATCTCCTGCAACTGAACCTTCAGTTCCTTTAACTCGGCTGGCGCCATACGATACAGAGCCTTCGAGATAGGGAGGGTCCCTGGCTCGAGCTCAATTGTGAAGTTAACCTCTCTCTTCGGGGGCAACCCCGGCAACTCCTCAGGAAACACATATGCAAATTCTCTGTAAGAACCCGACCCAAAATACGGTCCTAAACCTAGGTTCTCACTCAGCATGCAAGTTAAAATACTTCATCAAGCGGTTTAGTGCTCATATTTAAAACCTTTCAAAACATTTAGAAACGGGGAATGCTTAAAACATAATCAACAATTTTGTTTAAGAAAAACCAATGAAGTAAAACAAGCCTGGCCAGTATATAAAAACGTTCAAAACAGTTCAAACAACTTTTTATAATGTTTCCCCTAGGACTCCTGTCCATCTACATGCTGAACAAATATGCAAACAATAAAGATGCAGAGTGCCGCGGCTCCATGATCATTCAACTCCCTCCGCTAGCCGTCCGGTCTTGTCCCCAAGTTACAGTGGAAAACCACGAGAAATAAGGGTGAGTATAAACATACTCAGTAAGAATCCCCAACCGGGGTACAATACGATACATCAATCATCTGGCACCCTAGTATACATGCAAACAGTTACCAACACAGATCATAGCTCAACGAGCTTACAAGGCAGAATCTGGAATCCTCGGAAGTCTCCTTCTTCCGGCCTAATGATTGGCTCTCATAACCAATCTCGGGACATCTCCGAGGGTCTTTCTCCCTCGGCCAATTGATCAGCTCAAAAAAACTGATCCCAAAGATGTCCGACACCCTCGTGGGTCTTTCTCCCTCGACCAAATGATCAGCTCAAAAGCCAATCCCAAGGGGTGTCCTCAAGGGCCTCTTACCCTCGCTATAAATCTGGACTATCGGGAGAGTACCCGAAGTCTGGCTCTAAACAGAAGGGGCTGGTGTACTCACGAACATTAGCCCGGGGGAGCTCTCCGAACCGGCGACTAATGCGTGTGCGCGCACACCGCATGCTGCTGCAACCGGCGTAAATGTGGGGGCCTAAGTACAAACTACGCGGGCCAGGTACGCATGCCTAAGACTCGGAAACGGTGTCACATCGAACACGATGAGTGCGAGGTTCTCGGCACTCATCTGTGCAGCCTGTACCACCGACCTGAAGCTAAGAACCGGCCAAGGTAGGCTTGCACCGTTGGCAGGGTTCCGCTCTAGCAGGCTACAAACTAGGCTTATGCCAATGAGGTAGCTAATCCTCATTGGCTGCCGGGGGGGAAGCAATGTACGTTATGCTTCGCTCTACTCCCGACCGGTGGGGACAAGGTACGTTATGTCCGCTCTCAGCCTCCAGATGATGACAACCCTAACACACTAGCTAGAGTATAGAGTAAACGATTCTGGCTAAACATACATAATCATCATCAATCATACATAACCTAGCATGATACTACGAACTTAAAGCGGGAATCTCGAGCATGCTTTGGAAGAACAATCCTAGCATGGCACTAACATGTACAAACAAGCAAACATGCTAGCGGGAATGCAATCACAAGTCATTCCCTATCCACTAATCATGTTCATAAAAGTAAACATGCATATAAGGCACAATCAAGAAAGCATCGCGAGGTCCACACAACCACGGTAAGGAATCCTTACAGAAACAGCGAAATAACCTTCACAATCAAATAATGACCCTCGAGCTTTAAAGCGAAACCGAGCAACCTAAGCATTTTAAAAGCATCCTAAATAAATATCTGACTGACCAGTGCTTAAAAATCTAAAAGGGATAGGTTCGGAATTACCAACCGAGAAGGCACGGGGGTCTCGGCAGCAAGAAAGCGATTTTGGGTCTTCTTTGAGTGCGCTGGGCGCTGGCGCTGGCTAACTCGGCGCTAACGGCGCGCTTTGGCGCTGTTGGCGCGGCGAGACGAACTCTGCGGCTGAGCTGCGCGCGCGCAGGCGGCGCGCGGCGCAGCGCGCGCGGGCGCGGACGCGACGAAGCGCGACGCACACGCAGACGCGGACGATCTTTGGGCGCGCGCGCGCGCGCGCGCGGCAGCGTCTGCGTGGCGGTCTGGCAGCGGCTGGTGCGTCGGACGGCCAGCGGCGCGTCTGGGTGACCCGATCTGGTCGGTCTGGCGCGCGCTTGGCGCGCCTTTGTGCGCGCGGCTGGGTTTGTCTGTGCGCTGCGCTGGCTGAAATTTGCTGGTGCGCTGGCTGTCTGCGGTGGCTTGCTGGTGCGCTGAAATTTGGCCCGAAATGGCTGAAGGGGGTGCGGCTAGGGCGGCTAGGGTTTCTTGGTGAGGGGCTCGGCAAGGAGAGAGAGAGAGAGAGAGATTTTTCCAAAACAAGGGGAATAGGATTTTCTTTTCCTTTTCCTAATTTAAATGAGTCTAAAATCCCTTCCCAAGGCTTTCTCTTGCGGGTCCCGGCTAAAGAAATTCTTTTCTTTTTAACTAAATCTTCTTTTTCTAAAAACTCCAATTTCACCATTAGGGCAAGGGTTCAAATGTCAATGGGACCAATTAAATTCCAATTAATTTTGCTATCAACCGGAATGTCTTCGAACTTCAAATCAACTAACCCAAACTCCTTGGGTCTTGCAACCAACATTAATCAAGTCTCAACAAAGGCCGAAATGACCCTGAAGCCCTGAAAATCCTCAACCTTTGACCGGGGAGCAAAATACCAAAATACCCTTAAAGGTTAAAAAGCTCTAACGGCCCATCCGAACATCCGCATAATGTCCCGAAAATTCCTGGGAAACCGAAATAGAAAACTGGGCCGTTACATTCTCGCACGACCGGCACCTGATCAACAGTCAGTGAGGGGCGGCTCTTTCCGGACAACTTGGCTAGGTAGCCCCAAGCTCCATGAGCTAGCAAAAGATGAGCTTTCACAGCTGACACCATCGGCAGGCAAACTCCACCCTGGACTCCACGAAACTTGAAGCTGGGCCGACCCGGTGGCCTGTACACTACTTCTTTCCAGTGGCAGTCAATCAATGCGTGGTTAGCAGCTAACCACTTCATACCAAGAATCACATCGAAACCGCTCATAGGCAGAACTATGAGCGTAGCTACAAGCAACTCCCCAGATATCTCGATCCGGCCATCCTTAATCTTATCTTTAGCTAACATATTAACCCCCGAAGGAGTTGCAACAGATAACTCAAAACCTAGAGGCTCTAATCTCAACCTAGCATGCTCAGCAAACAATACAGATAAAAACGAATGCGTAGAACCAGAATCAAACAAGACAAATGTGCAATGATCCAAAACAAGAAGTGTACCTGCCACAGCGGCATCCATACGCTCGGCCTCCTCACGGGTCGTAGCAAACACCCGACCCCTCTTCTCTGCTTTGCCTTGGTGTGAGCCGCCATAGTAGTGATCACAAAAACGGGCCAGGTGCCCCTCTCTACCACATCGAAAACATAGCCTAAGCCCGGTCTGACAAGCTCCAAAGTGGGCTCTCCCACAAGTAGCACAAGCGGGAATCATGCAGGCGGACCGCCTCTGTGCGAGGCCGAAACGGGCCGAATTCTCGTTGATCTCGGTTAAAAGCGCCCACGGCGGCGGCCGCCTCCTCTAAAATCAAACTTCCTCTTCTGCCCGACTGCAGCTGGGACAGGGTGCTAAACCGGAGCGGCAACAATTCGCTCAACAGGATACTTCCCATTATAAATGGTGCCCAACTGGACCGCTCTAGCATAAGTGTCAGGAGCCTGAGCCCTGACATCCTGGGACACCCCCTGCCTCAAACCAGAAATGAACTTCCGAATCTTCAACTCAGGGGCGGCTATCAAATGCGGAGCAAAATAACCATACTCCGAGAACTTCCTCTCATACTCCTCAATGGAATCAGAACCCTGCTTCAGATTCTGGAAAAGCTCCACCATCTTCTCCTGGGCCTCATCACTAATGTACTTGGCCTTGAACTCCGACTTGAAGAACTCCCAGGTGGCAGGTGTAGACCCAGCTTGTCTCTCACTCAAAGTGGACTCCCACCACCATCTAGCTGTGCCTCCTAGCACATGAGCTACACACCTCGGCCTCTGAACATCGGGGCACACCATAATCAGAAAGGTGTACTGCAAATGGGCAATCCATCTGGCTGCCGCTAAAGCATCTCCCGAGGCATCGAACCTCTCCGGCTTCCACTTCACGAATTCCTTCAACCATCTGCCAAGCTCCTCGGCACCCTCTACCACATCTGCCACAGGGGCTGCTTGCTCTTGCGGAGCTGCGCCCTGCTGAAACAAGCTAGTCAACTGCTCGATCTGGGCTCGGGACTCTTCCCGCTGCGCGGCCAACAAAGCCTGGGTCTCTGCCCTCTGGTCACTCAACAGGCTGACCATCATAGTCCTCATAGAATCAGCAAATTCTGCTCCAGGAGCAGTCTCATGGCGCTCGGACACCTCAACACCTACTCTAGGCGCAACAGGGGGAGCTACTGGTGGAATGCTATCAGTCTCAGCTTGGGACGATGTCCCTACAGTATCAGATCCGATCCTGATACCCCGACCTGCTCTCGAACCTCCTCTTCCGGCGCGGGTGATTGGCATGCTAGCGATCTACGCCCAAACCAACAACGAGTCAGAACCTGCTCGTCTCCGCTCTACAACACTATACAAGGGATACACTAGATGAAAAGTATTATAAATTCTTAACCCTTTTCTAAAAACAGTAAACTTAGGCGTACCTGATGACTGTCAGAGTGCTGATGATCATGGAAAAACGACCTACACTAAAAGGCCAGTCTACAGAATCTATGACTCTGGGCTCTGATACCAACTGTAAAGACCTGACCCAAAAGGGGCTCTAAATGGGACTTTACCTCAATGCATGTATTCAAAATTAAAGACAATAAGCAAGAATGACTTTCGGATTCCAATTAAAAACAAAACATTCAAACATTCAATTCAAAGTCTAGACAATTTTCCTGAAACTTGTCCGTGTCGCCAAGCACGTGTTCCAAGATAAATACATTTCCAAAAGTTTACTCTGCTCAGAGATTTATTAAAGCATTCAAAACTTTAAACAGTTACAATCGTGCTGGAATCCGTAAAAACTTTCAGAAAACAACCTAGGCTCCGTGCCCGGCTACATGCATTCAGAGGAAATAAAACGATAAAGAGTCATAACATAAAAATCAGAGATGGATAGTTGGTTCCCATGATCACAGCTCCTCCTTCAGCCATCCTGTCTCGCACCTCGGTTACCTGTGGAAAACCACAAAAATAAGGGTGAGTAATGAATTACTCAGTAAGAATCCCCAACCGGGGTACAATACGATATACATGGTCATCTAGCAAAAAGGTATGCAAGCTATGAATATAAACACAGAATAGAGCACATAGCTTAAATCCGCTTATAAACCTCGGATGCCAACTTAGGGTCTTACTCTAGAAGAATCCACCACACAATACGCCCTATAAGAGAAACAAGTCCCGGCCTCAGCCTGTCTACTGTCGATACGAAAGGTGCACTAGCTCAAGATCCCGAGGAGCTCTCTAGTCGGCGCTGTAATGAACGTAAGCGAGCACCGCATGCTACTGTAGACCATGGGGGGTGCCGGGTCTAGTGGCAAGCTGCCCATGTCCAGTCACCATGCCTAACTAAATCTCTGGATCGGTGTCAATGACATAAGGGTGTGAGACCTGGACACGTGAACTATGTCAACCCGAACCACCGCACCTGAGGCTAAGGAACCGGTCGTGGTAGGCTTACACCAGGAAGCCGTCCTTGCCCTAACAGGTGGCAATCAAGGGCTACGGCCGAACACGCTGAGGACGTGCCGACTGCCGGGGACGAGGCAGTGCCAAGTCATCATCCCGACCGTTGGGGCATTTAACAGTCTGCCACCCTCTCCCAGGATTGCAGGGCCAGCCGTTAGGGATAGCTAGACCCTAACGTGATCAGGGACGGAGCACCGTCTCGTACGTCCCTATCGTGGATGCAAGTTACGTTATGCATTCGGCCCGGATGATGCTACCTACCTAATTTAAAACCTATAAACAGATACAGTAACCAATCCAATACAATCCAATACGCTCAGCAGATACAACGAACCTAGCATGATACTACGAAGCAAGAACAGATAACGAGCATGCCAGAACGAAACAACCTAGCATGGACTAACATGAGAAACAACATAAGATGTCATGCCAGTCGGGAATTCAGAACAGAGTACCTATCACTAAACATGCTAGTAAACACAACAAGCATACAATCAGCAATCACATATAATATCGCAGGGCCCACAAAACTCCGGTAAGAAATCTTTACCTTGGTCGGGAGGCGACTAAACACAAAATCCTAAGCTGCGAACGAACCCGAGCTAGCTACCGAGAACCTAACAAGCACAACAATAATTACAGACCATAACCTAAATTTAACACAACAAGCAGGCTCGGCTCGGGAGCACTCACACGGCACGGCGACACGGGGCTGGGCGCCGCTGGGCTGCGACAGAACAAGCGACGATGGCGCGGCGTGCAGGCGCGCTGGGACTGGGCGCGCGGACAGAAGACGGCACGGCGCTGGGGCGCGAGCTGCGCACGGACGGGACAGGGAGCTCGGGCGCGGCGCAATTGCGCTGGGACGGCGTGCTGGCACGAGGTAGGTGGCGCGAGCTCGGCCTGGCGATGGCGATCTGGGCGATCTGGCGCGATGGAGCTGGCGACCTCGGGCGAGCTGGGCGATCTGGCCTGCTGGATGGCTCCTCTCGGCTAGCTGCACAAGACACCCACACACACACACCTCTTCACTCTCGGCCAGCAAGGGTGCTAAAACGAAGAAGGGGAAGAAGAAGAAGAAGAAGAAGAACCTTACCGGGAAGACGATCGGACCTCGGGGCTGCAAGAGAGCAAGGATTCGGCTTGGGCTTGGGAGGGAGAGCTTGGGCGAAAGGCTTGGTCGGCGAAGGAGACTTGGAGATGAAGACTCAAAATCCCAATTTCTCTCCTTTTAAACAAATGAACCAAAACTCCCTTAAACCAAGGCTAACTATAAAGGGGTGCGGGAAGATTATCAAAAACACCTCAAAGATCAATTGGCAAAGACACCCAACTATCCTCCCAGGCCACCTTGGTTCCAAACCCTACCACTACACTTTTAATTCCCAATTTTTCTTTTGCATCTCACCATGCCCAAATACATTCACAAAGCATCACAATCCTACTTAAATCCATCCCATAATTTTGGCAACTGGAAAAAGACATAAACGGCCCTGACGACCCGACCAAATTACCAAAATACTCCTAGGGCATACCTGGAACACCGGGATGAAAACCTGGGCCGTTACACATAGCTACAAAAGAAAGTAAGATTGAGGTTAGATTAGATAATTCAACAAAACTTTTATATATATATATATATATATATATATATATATATATATATATATATAAATAAAGTAATTCAACAAAGCCTATACAAAATAATTCAACAAAAATGATAAGAAAGCAAGAGCAAGAATAATAAGTTAAAAAAAAGAACATAAGAGACTTGAAAGAACAGAAGAGACTTGAATTGTTCTAGAAAATTGTTGAAAAAATGCTCTTTATATAGTGGTAGAAAAAAAAAAGTTACAAAACTTTTGAATTTTCTCCATTAAAAAATAAATTATAAGGAAAATAAATTATAGAATTAAATATATAACTTTTTCAATTCTAACTCATTCATTTATCATATATTTATATATAGACATGAGAAGATGTAAAGTTGGTTATATAACTCCTATATAATTATTTCTCAAAAAAAAACTCCTATATAATTAAAAACATTAAATGAAAAGAAAAAAAACCTACAAATTCACTCATGTATAATTAACTCCTACTTAATTAAAAACATTAAATGAAAAGAAAAAATCCTACAAATTCACTCATGTATAATTAACTCCTATTTAATTAAAAACATTAAATGAAAAGAAAAACCTAAAGATTTATATTTAAATTGAGCTTTTTTCATAAATAGACCCAATTTGAAAAGTATTTGCAAATATATATATCTACAAAAATATTAACAAAAGTAGATTTTGTTTTAATACATTATAAAATCCAAAAATATTGAATTACAATCACACCCTCATATTGGTTGTTTTTTAATTTTGGAAGAAAATTTTCAAAAAAGGAAAACTATTTCACATTCCAAAACCACAAATCGCAAATTTATGGGCATTAATTGTAGAAACATATATCATTCGAAATCACATTTATTAGAGACGTTTCATCTTCCTTTTTTAATACCTTATAAATTTAAAAAATAACAATCAAATTATTGGTTTTTTATTTGGGGAGTAAAATTTTAAAAAAGGAAATTCATCTCACATTCCAAACCAGAAATCACCAATTTATGGTGCAATAATTGTAGGACGAGAGTGGCGACAATACATTTTTTAGATGTAATGTGTTGTGATTTACATACAGTATAGTTCGTAATGTACATGTTATTTGATTCTAGTAAGTTTATTTATAAATAAACCGTATGAGCGGCTGAACGTTCAATTTCGTTGATTGAAACTAGAACACGTTTGATAACCACACAGTATTGAAACAACTTAGTATATATGGTACAACCATAATATATCATGTATCATACCGTATTTTTAAAACTTTGTGTTTTTTTTTTAAAGTGTTTAATTTGCTGATATGGATATTTGAAGTGTGATTTAATATGTTTGCGACAACGAACAAGTAATTTTGAATGTACAATACCGTATAGTAAAACATTGAGAAATAATATATGTAATATTTGTGAATTGATAGAGATTCGTACTGTTGGAACAACTTCACACAAAATTACTATTCAAAGTGAGATCAATAGTAAATAAAAAAGGTCTCGTGTGTTACAAAATTGAAATTGAAAGCATTAGACATAAAAAAAAGACTGTAATGTAAAATCATCATTGAGTGAATGCAGTCCTCAATATTTATGCAACGCTCTTGTAACGGCCCGAAAATTTCCTCCCGGTCATTATGAGTCGATTTGAATGGGATCAGGAATTTTGGTGAAGACATTTGGGCTTGGGGAAAGGTGAAAATAAATAGGGAATTAAATAGCGCGTCGAGTGAGATTCGAGCCAGGGACATGTCGCGTGCTAGCCAGGGGGCGCTGCCAGTCGAGCCACTGGGCTTCTTTGTGATTCTAAACGCGCGATCTGGTATATAAGCCCGTTTGTGCTGAGTTTTGATTTAAAAGCCAAAAATCGCCCGAACCTTCTTCTTCTTCTTCCTCATTTCTCTCCTTCGCGATTCTCCTCACCGACCGGTCTCCCCCTCGCCGACCAGCGACTCGCCGCTTCTCCCTCGATCGATCGATCTCCTCCGGTGAGTTCTCCCTCCCTTTCTCTTCTCTTCTTCTTCTTCTTCTTCTTCTCCTTGAAAATTCGAGTTCTTCACCCCTGCTTCGGGCTTCGCCATTTCCGGCCGAGTTGAGGTAATTTAAGGTATGGGTTTTGTGCAGCTAGTTTAGGGGAGTTCGTCATCAAAGAATCGCTCGTCGAATCCCCGTGGATCGCTCGAATTCGGATTTTCTCCATCGCCCCTGTTCGAGCGGAAAAAACAGAGCCCTGTTCGTCCCGTCGCCGCGCGCAGAAGCAGAGCCTCCGCCGAGCCACGCCGCGCATCGCCTCGCGCCCGCGCGCACGCCTCGCCCAGCTCCGTGCCACGCCGCGCGCCGTCCCAGCTGTGCCGCTCTGCCTTGCTCGCGCGCCCGCGTCCTCGCGCCCCTGCTTCGCCCAGCATCTGTCCGCACCCCAACGTGCGCACCCAGCGCGCCCAGCCAGCCCCGTTGCTACCCCGTTCGTGTAATCGGCCCGTTCGTGCATTCGTCGTGCCTCGTGAGTTGCTCCCGAGCTGAGCCTCGTTTATTTTATTATATTAGGCCTATTGTGTGATTTTTGTTGTGATTGATAGGTTCTCGGTAGCTAGTTTGGGTTCGTTCGCCGCTTAGGATTTCGTGTCAAATTGTCCCCGGCCAAGGTAAGGATTTCTTACCGGAGTTGTGTGGACCCTGTGATATTATATGTGATTGTTGATTGATTGCTTGTTTGTGTTTATTGACATGTATAGCTAGGTACTCAATTCTGAATTCCCGATTAGCATGTTGTTCCTGATTAATTCTCATGTTAATCCATGCTAGGTTGTTCCCTTCTAGCATGCTCGTATTTGCTCCTTGCTTCATAGTATCATGCTAGGCTCGTTGTATTCTTATTGAGCACGTATTGGATTTTATGGAATTGTTTGCTGTTTGCTAGGGCAGGTTAGAATTGCAGGTAGATAGCATCATCCGGGCCTGATGCATAAAGTACCTTGCATCCATGGCAGGGACGTCGAGCAAGTCATTCCGTCCCTTGACCCCGTGAGGGATTAGCTAACCCAAGCGGTAGGCCCTGCAATCTTGGGTGAGGGTGGCAGTTGTTAATGCCCCAACCGTCGGGATGATGACTTGGCATTGCCTCATCCCCGGCAGTCGGCACGTCCTTAGCGTGTTCGGCCGTAGCCCCTGATTGCCACCTGTTAAGGCAAGGACGACTTCCTGGTGTAAGCCTACCACGACCGTTCCTTGGCCCCAGGTGCGGTGGTTCAGGCTGACATAGTTTACGTGTCCAGGTCTCACACCCCTATGTCAGTGACACCGATCTAAAGAATTAGTTAGGCGTGGTGACTGGACATGGGCAGCTTGCCTCTAGATGTAACGACCCAGGTTTTTCTTCCCGGTCTTCCAGGTATGCCCTAGGGATAATTTGGTAATTTGGTCGGGCCGTCAGGGTCGTTTGTGTCTTTTCCAGTTACTAAAATTATTGGATGGTTTTTGTAGGTTTTTGGAGGGGTTTGTGGTTTGGTTTGAGCAAGGTTTGATGCAAAAGTAAAAATAAAGGGAATTGTCTTTGCACTGGGGTTTGAACCGGGTCTCTGGGGAAGCTTGTGGAGATGTGTGCCAATTGAGCCATTAGGTGCTCTTGTTGCTCTTCCCGCACCATTTTATGGTTAGCCTTGGATTTTGGAGTTTTGGTGCATTTGGTTAAATGAAATAGAAATTAGGTTTATTCCATCTTCTTCTCCAAATCTCCTCTTGGCCGCACAAGCTCTCCTCTCCATAGCCCTTGCCGATTCTTCATCCTTGCGGCTCCCTTGGATCGTTCATCATCATTCCGGGTAGGTATCGATCTTCCTCTTCTTCTTCTCATCCGTTTGGTGTGCTTTTGGCCAAGTGAAAAGAGGTGTGTTGTGTGTGTTTGTGTTGATTGCGGCCCGGTAGAGAGAAGCCCGGCCAGCGACCATCGTCCCGCGTCCACCGGCGGATCGCCGCGCCCGGATCGCCTCTGCCGTCGCACGGATCGCCCGATCCGTTGAGCAGCCCCTGCCGCGCGCCATCGCTCACCAGGTCGCCCGGATCTGTTGAAGCGACCCTCCCGCGACGCCATCGCTCGCCGCGCTGCGCGCGTCCTGCTGCCGTGCCGGGCGTGCGCGTAGCGGCCGCGCCCGCCTGCCGTCAGCCGTGCGGTGCCGCGCGGCGCCCGCCAGCGCCCACCACTGCCGTGCGGCCAGTAGCTAGCTGCGCCCGACCGCTGCCGTGCCCGCTTGCCAGCAGCTCCAAGCTCGTGTCGCCGTCTGCGCGTGAGTCCCCGAGCCGAGCTTGCTGTTCTATTGTTGTTTAGACGTTTTAGATCTTGATTATTATTGGTTTGCTAGGTTCCCGCTCGCTAGCTCTCGGGATTGTTCCGCATGACTTAGGATTTGTGTGTAGAAGCCTCCCGACCAAGGTAAGGATTTCTTACCGGGTTGTGTGGGCCTGCGCGGTATATTTGTGATTGTTGTTTTGTATGCCTGTGTATGATTATTAGCATGTTTAGCCCTAGGTGCTCTGTTCAATTCTCATCGGCATGAACTCTTGTATTGTTTCTCATGTTAGCCCATGCTAGGTTGTTCCATTCGGCATGTTCGATATCTGTTCTTGCTTCGTAGTATCATGCTAGGTTCCTTGTATCTGTTGAGCACGTATTGGACCGCATTGATTGAATTGTTATTATTGCTATGGTTTAGAGTTCGGTAGGTAGCATCATCCGGGCGGATGCATAACGTAACTTGCATCCTCGGCGAGGGGCGTGCGAGATGGTACTCGTCCACGATCCCGTTAGGGTTTAGCTAACCCTAACGGTGGCCCCGCAATCTTGGGTGAGGGTGGCGGTCGTTAAATGCCCCAACGGTCGGGATGATGACTTGGCATTGCCTCGTCCCCGACGATCGGCACGCGCCCTTAGCGTGTTCGGCCGTAGCCCTTGATTGCCACTGTTAGGGCAGGACCGCTTCGTGTAAGCCTACCACGGCCGGTTCCTTAGCCTCGTGTGCGGTGGTGCGGTGACATAGTTCACGCGTCCGTGTCTCACACCCTATGTCGGTGACACCGATCCGAGAGATTTAGTTAGGCATGGTGGTCGAACACGGCGGCTTGCCACTAGACCCGGCACCCCGAGTTTGCGGTAGCATGCGGTGCGCGCTTACGCTCATTACTGTATACCGATCGAGAGCTCCTCGGGATCTTGAGCGATGCACCTTTACGTATCGATGATGAAGCGGTGAGGCCGGGACTTGTTCCCGTATAAGCGCGTATAGTGTGTTGTGGTATTTCCGGACTAAGACCACGAGTTGGCATCCGAGGTCCAAGTGTGGGCTTAAGCTATGTGCTCTATTCGTGTTTGTACTCATAGCTTGCATACATTCTTCTAGATGATCATGTATATCGTATTGTACCCGGTTGAGGATTCTTCTTGGGTAATTCGTTACTCACCCTTATTCTGTGGTTTTCCACTTTGGTAATCAAGGCGGGGAGACAGGATGGTGAAGGAGAAAATTTGTGATCATGGAATCCTGCTTTGTCATCTCCCGACCATTTTATTTTATCATGACTCTTGACTTTTGTTATTTCCCTGAATGCATGTAGACGGGCACAGAGCCCGTGATGTTTTCTTACGTTTTATGGATTCCAAAGCATATTTGTACTTGTGGATTGTTTAAATGGTTTAAATAAATCTCTGATCGAGTATGCTTTTAGAAATGTATGTTTTGGTTGTTGAATGTTTCTGCTTTTTACTTGGGATCCAAAATGTATTTTTCATAATGTCTTTTATTTTCAATACATGCATTGGGGTAAAGGCCATTTAGAGCCCCTTTTGGGTCGGGTCTTTACTGATTGGTATCGAGCTCGAGTCATAGATTCATGTAGACCGACCTTTTGTTGTAGGTCGTTTTTCCATGATCATCGGCACTCAAGCGATCATCAGTGTACACCTATGTTTACTATTTGTTGTTGAAAAAGGGGTTAAGACTTTACAATACCTATCATCTAGTGTATGCCTTGTTTGGTGTTGTGGAGTGGTGACAGCGGGTTTTGATTCGTTGTTGGTTTGGATGTAGATCGCCAAACATGCGATCCCCGCATCGGAGAGGAGGTTCGAGAGCGGTGTCGAGGTATAAGGATCGGATCGGATCGACTGCGGGGACATCGTCGTAAGTGAGGCCGATGGCATTCCACCAGCAGCTCCTCTGTTACGCCTAGAGCGGGCGTTGAGCGATCGAGCGCCGTGAGATCGCTCTGGAGCGAGTTTCTTTGAGTCTATGAGGGCTTTTATGGTCGACATGTTGAGTGACCAGAGGGCGAGACCTGAGCCTTGTTGGCGCGCGCCAGCGGGAAGAGTCCCGAGCCCAGATCGAGCGGTGACTCTCGATTGGTTCAAAGAGAGCTCGATAGCACCTTCACTCCACAGAGCAAGTAGCCTAGAGGCGGATATGGCGGAGGGTGCCGAGGAATTGGGTAGGTGGTGAAGGATTTTGTGAAGTGGAAGCTTTGAGAAGTTTGATGCCACCGGTGATGCGTTAGCGGCGGCCAGGTGGATTGCCCATTTGGAGTACACCTTCACGATCATGGTGTGCCCCGATATTCGAGTCCGAGGTGTGCGGCTCATGTGCTAGGAGGCACAAATGAGATGGTGGTGGGAGTCCACCTTGAGCGAGAGACCACCGGGTCTCCACCCGCTACTTGGGAGTTCTTCAAAGCCGAGTTCAAGGTAAAGTTCATCGGTGATGAGGCTCAAGAGAAGATGGTGGAGCTCTTCCGAACACAGGCGAGGTTACGATTCCATTGAGGAATATGAGCGCAAGTTCTCGAGTATGGATATTTTGCTCCTCGATTGATTGCCACCCCGAGTGAAGATTCGGAAGTTCATATCCGGATTGGCGGGGTGTTTCCCGGATGTCGTGGCTCGTGCCCCGACACTTATGCTAGGGCTGTCGATTAGCCACGATCTATAATGGGAAGTATCCTGCTGAGCGGGTTGTTGCCGCTCTGTTCAGCGTCTGTCCCAGCCATTGTGTAGCGAAAGAGGAAGTTTGATTTTTCGGGAGGCGGCGGCGCCGCCAAGGGCGATTCAGAAGCAGAGATCTGCGGAGAGCTCCACCGTTTCAGGCCCGGCAATGAGGAGGACCCCAGCGAGTTCCGCTTGTGCTACTTGTGGGAAAGTCCACGCGGAGCTTGTCGAGTGGACCTAGATTGTGCTTCCGTTGTGGTAGAGAGGGCACATGGCCCGTTTTGTGATCAGCCAGCTATGGCGGCTCGGCCAGCAGCCGGCGGTCGAGTGTTTGCTACGACCGTCGAGGCCGAGCGTCACGGATGCCGCTGTGTGGCGGTGCGCTTCTTGTTTTAGATCAACTGCGCATTTGTCTTGTTTGATTCTGGTTCTACGCATTCATTTGTATCTGTGTTGTTTCTTGAGCATGCTAAGTTAAGACTAGAGCCTCTAGGTTTGAGTTATCTCTGCAACTCCTTCGGGAGTTAATATGTTGGCTAGAGATAAGATTAGGGATGGCCGGATCGAGATATCCGGAGAGTTGCTTGGGGCTACGCCTATTCCATCTTCTTCTCCAAATCTCCTCTTGGCCGCACAAGCTCTCCCTCTCCATAGCCCTTGCCGATTCTTCATCCTTGCAGCTCCCTTGGATCGTTCATCATCATTCCGGGTAGGTATCGATCTTCCTCTTCTTCTTCTCATCCGTTTGGTGTGCTTTTGGCCAAGTGAAAAGAGGTGTGTTGTGTGTGTTTGTGTTGATTGCGGCCAGTAGAAGCCCGGCCAGCCAGCCATCGTCGCCGCGTCCGGCCGGCGGATCGCGCGCGCCAGATCGCCCCTGCCGTCGCACGCACGGATCGCCCAGATCCGTTGAGCGAGCCTGCGCGCGCCATCGCTCACCAGTCGCCCAGATCTGTTGAAGCGACCCTCCGCCGCGCCATCGCTCGCCGCGCGCGCGCGTCCTGCCGTCTTGTGCGGTACAGCGCCAGCGCCCGACCTGCGCTCTGCGTGCCGTGCGGTAGCGGGCCAGCGCCACCCTGCCGTGCCCGGTAGCGCGGCTGCGCCCGACCACTGCCGTGCCAGGCTTGCGGCACTCCAAGCTCGTGTCGCGCGTGTGACGCGTGAGTCCCCGAGCCGAGCTTGTGCATTCTATTGTTGTTTAGACGTTTTAGATGCTTTGATTATTATTGGTTTGCTAGGTTCCCGCTCGCTAGCTCGGGATTGTTCCGCACTTAGGATTTGTGTGTAGAAGCCTCCCACCAAGGTAAGGATTTCTTCTTTGGAGTTGTGTGGGCCTGCGGTATATTTGTGATTGTTGTTTTGTATGCACATGTATGATTATTAGCATGTTTAGCCCTAGGTGCTCTGTTACAATTCTGGTGGCATGAACTCTTGTATTGTTTCTCATGTTAGCCCATGCTAGGTTGTTCCATTCTCGCATGTTCGATATCTGTTCTTGCTTCGTAGTATCATGCTAGGTTCCTTGTATCTGTTGAGCACGTATTGGACCGCATTGATTGAATTGTTATTATTGCTATGGTTTAGAGTTCGTAGGTAGCATCATCCGAGCCGGATGCATAACGTAACTTGCATCCCCGCGGGGGGCGTGCGAGATGGTACTCGTCCACGATCCCGTTAGGGTTTAGCTAACCCTAACGGTGGCCTGCAATCTTGGGTGAGGGTGGGAGATCATTAAATGCCCCAACGGTCGGGATGATGACTTGGCATTGCCTCGTCCCGGCGATCGGCACGTCCTCGGCGTGTTCGGCCGTAGCCCTTGATTGCCACTGTTAGGGCAAGGACCGCTTCACGGGTAAGCCTACCACGACCGGTTCCTTAGCCTCAAAGCGGGTGGTACAGGTGACATAGTTCACGTGTCGTGTCTCACACCCTATGTCGGTGACACCGATCCGGAGATTTAGTTAGGCATGGTGATCGAACACGGCGGCTTGCCACTAGACCCGGCACCCCGAGTTTGCGGTAGCATGTGGTGCGCTTACGCTCATTCTGGCACCGATCGGAGAGCTCCTCGGGATCTTGAGCGATGCACCTTTCGTGACGATGATGAGCGGTGAGGCCGGACTTGTTCCGTATAGCGCGTATAGTGTGTTGTGGTATTTCCGGACTAAGACCACGAGTTGGCATCCGAGGTCAAGTGTGGGCTTAAGCTATGTGCTCTATTACGTGTTTGTACTCATAGCTTGCATACATTCTTCTAGATGATCATGTATATCGTATTGTACCCGGTTGGGGATTCTTCTTTGGGTAATTCGTTACTCACCCTTATTCTGTGGTTTTCCACGGGTAATCAAGGCGGGAGACAGGATGGTGAAGGAGAAGGCGTGATCATGGAATCCTGCTTTGTCATCTCTCGACCATTTTATTTTATCATGACTCTTGACTTTTGTTATTTCCCTGAATGCATGTAGACGCACACACAGCCCCGGGATGTTTTCTTACGTTTTATGGATTCCAAAGATATTTGTACTTGTGGATTGTTTAAATGGTTTAAATAAATCTCTGATCGAGTATGCTTTTAGAAATGTATGTTTTGGTTGTTGAATGTTTCTGTTTTTACTTGGGATCCGAAATGTATTTTTCATAATGTCTTTTATTTTCAATACATGCATTGGGGTAAAGGCCATTTAGAGCCCCTTTTGGGTCGGGTCTTTACACTAGACCCGGCACCCCCCATGGTCCTGCAGATGCACACGCGTGCATGCTTACGCTCATTACAGCGCCGACCGGAGAGCTCCTCGGGATTGTGAGCGATGTACCTTTCGTCGGCGATGAGAGCAGCCGAGGTAGGGACTTGTTTCTCGTATACTGCGACTTATATATTGGACTGTGTGGTGATATTATTCCGGACTAAGACCTTAAATTGGCATCCGAGGCCCAAGTGTGGGCTAAGATATGTGCTCTATTCTGTGTTTATATTCATAGCTTGCATACGCTCATCGAGATGACCATGTATATCGTATTGTACCCCGGTTGGGGATTCTTACTGAGTAATTCGTTACTCACCCTTATTTTTGTGGTTTTTCCACAGGTAACCATGGTGCGAGACAAGATGGCTGGAGGAGGAGCTGTGATCATGGAAAACCCGTTGTTCAACTATGAGTCTTGTTTATGTTTTATGATTTAAAATGTCCTCTAAATGCATGTAGTTGGGCACGAAGCCCTAGGGTGTTTTCTGAATGTATTTCCGGATTCTAGCACTGTTGTAACTATTGCAAGGCTTGTATGTTTTAAATAAATCTCTGATTAGAGTGAGTTTTGGAAATGTATTTGTCTTGAAACAGGTTCTTGGAAACAGGGACAGGTTTCAGGAATTTATGTTGACTTTTTAAATGGATGTTTTATGTTTTAGTTTTTACTTAGAATCCGAACACCATTTTGCAAATTTTCTGTAGATTTGAATGCATGCATTGAGGTATCGGCCTATTTTAGAACCCCTTTCGGGTCGGGTCGTTACAGTTGGTATCAGAGCTCAGAGTCATAGATTCTGTAGACTGACCTTTTGTTGTAGGTCGTTTTTCCATGATCATCAGCACTCCGACAGTCATCAGGTACGCCTAAGTTTACCGTTTTAAAGAAATGGGTAAGTATTTACAATACTTTTCATCTAGTGTTTGCCTTGTGTAGAGTTGTGGAGCGGAGACGAGCAGGTTCTGACTCGTTGTTGGTTTGGGCTTAGAGCGCCATCATGCCAACTTTCCGCAGTGTGAGCAGTTTGTTAGCAGCTTGTTGAGGTATCCAGATAGATTCGGATGCCCCTGGGACATCGTTATAGAGGGAGGCAGAGATTAGACTCCCGTAGGCCACTTGTGGCCCAATTGTTGGTTTTCCCCTAGTGAGAGGGTGGAGGTGCTTTGCCCTGGAGTGCCACTCCAGGAGAGGAGTTAGCTATGGCTGCGCTTATGTGGATGCTTGTGGAGCAGGTCCCCGTGTGGACTAGCCTGGGTAGCTCAAGTGTTGATCTTGAGCCTTAGCAGATTGTTGATTGCCCAGTGAGTGGCTACAGAGTTTGTAGCCTTCGAGGAGGTTGATGAGGCATCTTTGTGCTCCTGTACAGTGTTGTTGTATGAAGCCAGTAAGCCGGAATCCTGTGGTTAAGGGTGCAGCGAGCAGTGTTCCCTTCGGACTGGATCCGTTGGTGGTTTCCTCAGATGTTTGGTAGAGTTGAGCACTCTTCTTTGGTGAGCTCCTAGAGTGGAGCTAGCTGCTGCATGTTGAGAGAGCCGGCCAGAGTATTGTTGAGCATCATGTGGAGATGCAAGTGTAGGCCGTGGGACTTCGGTTTGATGAGATGCCATAGGCATGGTTGTTGAGTTTGAGCTCTTGTATGCCTAGCCAGAGTTTTTGTCATTTGAGGTTGTGACCTTGCTGGCCCCATTTGTAGTAAGATGTGGATTTGTTAGTAGTGGCACTTGAGGTGCATTGGTTGGTGTGCCACTTTGGCACTAAGTCTGGTTCAGGCCTGAGGTTGGCATGGGTATAGTAGATGGTTATATGCCGTCCGGAGTTCAGCGCACTCCTTTAGCCTTGGATCCGTTTATGGCAGTTGCACTTGTTTTGGTCGTGCATAAGGGCTAGTTCAGAGATAGTCGAAGGACTACAAGCGAAAGGATGTTCGAGAGGAGCCGGAGCCTCTTCTCAGTGTTACTGGAGGTTGAGTAAGTCAGCAGGTTGTCGGTTGGTAAGTGTTGGTGCGCGTGAGCCTCGCGCTAGTGTTAAGGCCAAGAGATCCTTGAGGTTGGTAGTGCGGTCAACTACCTTCGAGTGCCTAAATCTGAGGAGAGTTGAGCATCGTAGATGTGAGTTCGGTCCAGCAGAGGGACCCTGTAAAGACCCGACCCAAAAGGGGCTCTAAATGGGCCTTTACCCCAATGCATGCAGTGAAAATAAAAGACATTATGAAAAATACATTTCGGATCCCAAGTAAAAACAGAAACATTCAACAACCAAAACATACATTTCTAAAAGCATACTCACGATCGTAGATTTATTTAAACCATTAAAACAATCCACAAGTACAAATATCTTTGGAATCCGTAGAAACGTAAGAAAACATCCGGGGCTCTGTGCCCGTCTACATGCATTCAGGAAATAACAAAAGTCAAGAGTCATGATAAATAAAATAGAATAATCACGGATGACAGCAGGATTCCATGATCACGGCTCCTCCTTCAGACCATCCTGTCTCCCGCCTTGATTACCCGTGGAAAACCACGAGAATAAGGGTGAGTAACGAATTACCCAGTAAGAATCCCCAACCGGGTACAATACGATATACATGATCATCTAGAAGAATGTATGCAAGCTATGAGTACAAACACGAGCGGAGCACATAGCTAAGTCCACACTTGGACCTCGGATGCCAACTCGGGGTCTTAGTCCGGAAAATACCACAACACACTAAACGCGCTATCACGGGAACAAGTCCCGGCCTCGGCTTTCTCTGCCGATCACGAAAGGTGCAGCGCTCAAGATCCCGAGGAGCTCTCCATCGTGCTTGTGAATGAGCATAAGCGCGCACCGCATGCTCACGCAAACTCGGGGGTGCCGGGTCTAGTGGCAAGTCGCCCGAGTTCGATCACCATGCCTAACTAAATCTCTGGATCGGTCACGACATAGGGGTGTGAGACTGGACACGTGAACTATGTCGGCTGTACCACCGCACCGAGGCTAAGGAACCGGTCGTGGTAGGCTTACACCGAGAAGCGGTCCTTGCCCTAACAGTGGCAATCAAGGGCTACGGCCGAACACGCGAGGACGTCTGCCGATGCCGAGGACGAGGCAATGCCAAGTCATCATCCCGACCATTGGGGCAATTAACGATTTGCCACCCTCACCCAAGATTGCGGGGCCTACCGGTTGGGATAGCTAATCCCTCACGGGGTCCAAGGACGGAGAATCGTCTCGAACGTCCTTGCCATAGATGCAAGATACTTTATGCATCGGGCGGATGATGCTATCTACGAATTCTAAACCTTAACAATAATAACGATTCAATCAATGCGATCAAATACGTGCTCATCGGATACAAAGAACCTAGCATGATACTACGAAGCAAGAAGCAGATATCGAACATGCTAGAATAGAACAACCTAGCATGGGCTAACATGAGAAACAATACAAGAGTTCATGCCATCGAGAATTCGAGCAGAGCACCTAGGGCTAAACATGCTAGTAATCATACACAGCATACAAAACAACAATCACAAATATACCAAGCAGGTCCACACAACCCCTGTAAGAAATCCTTACCTTGGTCGGAAGACTTCTACACACAAATCCTAAGCTGCGGAACAATCCCGAGCTAGCGGCGGGAACCTAGCAAACCAACAATAATCGGCATCTAAAATGTCTAAACAACAATAGAACGACAAGCTCGGCTCGGGGAACTCACGCGGCACGACGACACGAGCTTGAGAGTGCAAGCAAGCCGCTGCAGCGGCAGGGCTGCCAGCGCTGGCTGCTGGGCTGCTGCTGCCGCACGCAACGCAACACGGATGCACCAGCGCGGGCGCGGCACCGCAACACGGCAGCACGGCGCGCGCTTGGCAGGCCTACTGCACGCGCGCACGCAGCAACAGCAAGCGCCGCAGCGCGGTCGGCGAAGCGCGCATGGCGCGCGGCGTCGGGCGCTGGCGAGCGGCGAGCGACGCGCCTTGGCGCGCGGCGCGGCGGCAGCGGGCGAAGGCCTCTGGCGTCTGGCGATCGGGCGAGGACGAACGACGATCTGAGGCTGCTGCTGGCTGGCGCGATCCGGCGTCGATCGACCGGCCGGCTGGCGTCGCGACGAGCGCGAGCGATCTGTCTTCTTTGGACGAACGGCAAGGCCGCTAAGGCGGATCTCGCGTCTGCAGCGCGGTCGCCTGCCGACAGATCTGGGCGCGAGCTGGTGGCGGCGATGATGGTTGCTCCTCTCGGTGGGCCGCAACCAACACAAACACACACACACACTACATCTTACCTTCGGCCAAAGATCAAAAACCAAATGAGGAGATGAAGAGGATGAAGACTTACCCTAATGATGATGATCGAACCCAAGGAGATGCAAGGGAAGAAGAATTCGGCAAGGCAATGGAGAGGAGAGCTTGTGCGGCCAAGAGGGGATTTGGAGAAGAAGATGGAATAAACCTAATTCTATTTCATTTAACCAAATGCACCAAAGCTCCAAAATCCAAGGTTAACTAAGATGTGATGCAGAAAGAGTAACAAGAGCACCTAATGGCTCAATTGGCACACATCTCTACAAGCTTCCCGGAGACCGGGTTCAAACCCACAAAAGACAAACCCCTTCATTTTTACTTTTGCAACAAACCTTGCTCAAACCAAACCACAAACCCCTCAAAAACCTACAAAAACCATCCAATAATTTTAGTAATCGGAAAAGACACAAACGACCACAGACGGCCCGACCAAATTACCAAATTACCCCTAGGGCATACCGGAAGACCGGGAAGAAAAACACGGTCGTTACAATATTCCCTCCTTTTTATGACTTTCGTCCTCGAAAGTCCTTAAGACAAAAACACTGGTAAATGCAACCTCATCTCGTCTTCCCGCTCCCAAGTGGCTTCCTCGGAACCCCGATTCTTCCACTGAACCTTTACCAAACGAATCTCGCGATTACGCAACGTCTTGGTCTCAAAGGCAAGGATCCTCACCGGCTTCTCCTCGAAGTTCAAATCCCCATTCACCGCAAAGGCTCAAAGTCCACAATGTGCGACGGTCCGGCACATCTTGCCTCAACATCGATACATGAAAAACACTATGCACCGATAGTGACGGAGGTAGGGCTAACCTGGTAAGCAACTCTGCCAATCCTCTCTAGGATCTCAAATGGACCAACAAAGCGGGGACTCAACTTCCCACGCTTACAAACCTCGGGACACCTCGCATCGGAGCAACCTTAAGGAACACATGCCGACCAACCTCAAACTCCAAATCTCGACGCGAACATCGGCGTAACTCTTCTTCTCGCTCTGCCTGAGCTGTCAACATACGAGCTCTAATCTTCTCGCGACTTGCACCATTGTTCAAGCTGCAGTAACTCTCGGGACCCAAAACTCGTCTATCACCAACCTCTTCCCGAACACGGGGACCGACAACGCTTACCATACAATGCCTCGAATGGAGCCATCTCGAATCGTCGGTAGTAATCGTTGTTATAGGCAAACTCCATCAAGAAATCTGAGATCTCGTCCCAATCGCACGGGAAATCCAACACACATGCCCTCAACATATCCTCGAGAATCGATTCACTCTCTCGGTCGACCATCCGTCTCGAGGGTGAAAAGTCATCTTTGGCGCACTCTGTGCCCAAACCCTTCGAGCGCTCTCTCGAACGAGAAGTGAACCATGAGTCACGATCGGACACAATCCTCACCGGCACACACCATGATAACGGATGATCTGCTCCAAAAGCAATTTGCGCCACTTGTTCCCACGGTATAAGTGTCTCTACCGGGAATGAAGTGTGCGCTCTTGATCAAACGGTCGACTATCACCCAAATCGAGAGAACTTCCTCGAGTCCTTGGCAAACCAGAGATAAAGTCCATGGAGATCTCTTCCCATTTCCACTGGGTACACTCGGTGGTCGCAACAAACCAGTGGCCTGCTGCACAGGTGCCTTCACTTGCGACAAGTGAGACACCGGTGACAAACTCTGCCACATCTCTCTTCATTCCCATCCACCGGAAGGTGCAGCTTAGGTCTGATACATCTTGGTACCCCCAGGTGCCAAGCAAAAGAAGGGGGAATGGGCCTCAGAGAGCAACTCGGCTCATAAACTGCAATGTCCGGACACACAACCGGCCTCTATAAGTCAACCTTTGTCTGGTGAATATACAAAGTCAAAGTCACCGTCGGCACTAACTCTGTCAACAATCTCTTAAGTGCGGGGTCACCCAACCGGGTACATCTATAATCCATTTGCCGAATCGGCGGTGAGCAGTCATCCAGCTACTACCTGGCGGTAACCTCTCCCAACAACACTTTGCAACCTCGGCCGCTCGAACTCTCTCTGCAAAGCTGGCTGGGAACTCAACAACGCCGCAGAGTGCGACGTCTTTCTACTCAAAGCATCGGCCACTACATTGGCTTTACCGGATGGTACAAAATCTCGCAGATCATAATCCTTCACCAACTCTAACCATCTCCTCTGCCTCATATTCAACTCCTTACGAGTAAACAGATACTTGAGGCTCGGTGATCGGTAAACATCCGAATCCGCTCACCATACGGTAATGCCTCCAAATCTTGATTGCAAACACCACTGCTTGCCAACTCCATATCATGAGTCGGGTAGTTCTGCTCATACGGCTTGGTGACGGGAAGCATAGGCTATGACCTTCCCGTCTTTGCATCAACACACAACCTAATCCAAACTTGGAAGCATCACGTAGACCACGAAACCACTGTCCCCTCAGGGATCGCCAACATCGTGCTTTGAAGTCAAACTACGCTTGAGCACAGCAAAGCTCTCATCACACTGCTGTCCCCAAACAAACTCGACACCCTTCCTCGTCGGACGAGTGAGGCGAGGCTAAAGCGAAAAGTCCTTGACGAACCGACGGTAGTAACTCGCCAAACCCGAGAAAGGCTGCGAATCTCGGCAGCAATCGAAGTCGGCTTGGCCCATGAACTCACGGCCTCAATCTTCGCGGGGTCCACGGCTATACCATCTCTCGAAACCACGTGGCCTAGGAAGGCCACTGCTCCAACCAAAATCACATTTGGAAAACTTCGCATAAAGTGGTTTTCCCTCAAAGCCGCCAATACTCGCCTCGGATGCTCTGCATGGTCTTCTTTAGACCTCGAATAAATCGAATATCGTCAATGAACACGATGACGGTTGTCCAAAAATGATTTGAACACCCTATCCATCATGTCCATGAACGCGGGGGGGCATTGGTCAATCCAAACGACATGACCACAAACTCATAGTGACCATATCCGACTGAAAGTCGTCTTAGGAATGTCGGCATCCCCGATCCGCAATCGATGGTAACCGAATCTCAAATCTATCTTGGAGAACACAGAAGCTCCTTGAAGCCGATCGAACAAATCATCGATGCGGGCAACGGGTACTTATTCTTCACACTGTCACCTTATTAAGCTCGCGGTAATCAATACATAAGCGCCGCAAACCATCCTTCTTTTTCACAAACAGAATCGGTGCTCCCCACGGGGACACACTCGGACGGATGAACCCTCGGTCTAACATCTCCCTGCAAATCGAATCTTGATTCCTTTAACTCACTGGCGCCATGCGATCACGGAGCCTTCGAGATAGGGAGGGTCCTGCTCGAGCTCAATAATGAAGTCAACCTCTCTTTTGGGGCAACCCCAGTAACTCCTCGGAAACACATCCTCGAACTCCTGCACGACCGCACTGATCGATCGACAGATGCGAGGCGGCTCTTCCTGCACAACTTGGCTAGATAGCCCCAAGCTCTATGAGCTAGCAAGCAGCGAGCATTCACGGTGACACCATCGGCGGGCAAACTCCACCACTGACTCCACGAAACTTAAAGTGTGGGCCGACACAGGCGGCTGAACACTACTTCTTTCCGGTGGCAATCAATCAGCGCGTGGTTAGCGACTAACCACTCCATACCAAGAATCACATCAAAACCGCTCATAGGCGGAACTATGAGCGTAGCCACCAAAGAACTCTCCTGGGATATCTCGATCCGGCCATCCCTAATCTTATCTCTAGCCAACATACTAACTCCCGAAGGAGTTGCAACAGATAACTCAAAACCTAGAGGCTCTAGTCTCAACTTAGCATGCTCGAAGAAACAACACGATACAAATGAATGCGTAGAACCGAGAATCAAACAAGACAAATGCGCAGTTGATCTAAAACAAGAAGCGTACGCCACACGCAGGCATCCGTGCGCTCGGCCTCTGACGGTCGTAGCAAACACTCGACCTGCTGCTGCGCCGATGTTGAAGCCGCCATAGCCGGGTGATCACAAAAACGGGCCATGTGTCCCTCTCTACCACAACGGTAGCACAATCTAGGTCGGTGACAAGCTCCGGCGTGGACTTTCCCACAAGTAGCACAAGCGAAATCGCACAGGTCCTCCTGCTGCTGCCGGCTGAAACGGATTGAGCTCTCCGATCTCGCTTCAGAATCGCTTGGCGCGCGCTGCCGCCCTCCCGAAAGTCAAACTTCCTCTTACGCCCCCACAGTGCTGCTGGGACGGGACGCCGAACAGAGCGGCAACAACCCGCTCGGCCAGATATACTTCCCATTATAGATCGTGGCTAATCGGACAACCCTAGCATAAGTGTCGGGGCCCGAGCCACGACATCCTCGGGAAACACCTGCCTCAATCCAGGATATGAACTTCCGAATCTTCACTCCGGGTGGCAATCAACTAAGGAGCAAAATATCCATACTCTGAGAACTTGCGCTCATATTCCTCAATGGTATCGTAACCACGCTTGAGTTCCGGAAGAGCTCCACCATCTTCTCCTGAGCCTCATCACCGATGAACTTTACCTTGAACTCACCTTGAAGAACTCCCAAGTAGCGGGTGGAGACCAGTGGTCTCTCGCTCAAGGTGGACTCCCACCACCATCTCGGGCCAGGCCTCCCAAAGACATGAGCCGCACATCTCGGCCTCTGAATATCGGGGCACACCATGATCGGGAAGGTGTACTCCAAATGGGCAATCCACACAGCCGCCGCTAACGCATCACCGGTGGCATCAAACTTCTCGAGCTTCCACTTCACAAAATCCTTGACCACCTACCCAATTCCTCGGCACCCTCTGCCATATCTCGCCTCTGGGGCTACTTGCTCTGAGAGAGCCGGAGGTGCTCTTGAGCTCTCACGAACCAATCGAGTCACCGCTCGATCTGGGCTCGGGACTCTTCCCGCTGCGCCATGCGCCAATAAGGCACAGGTCTCTCGCCTCTGGTCACTCAACATGCTGACCATAAAAGCCCTCATAGACTCGGCAAAACTCTGCTCCGGGAGCGATCTCCGCGGCGCTCGATCGCCTCAACGCCCGCTCTAGGCGTAACGAGGAGCTGCTGGTGGAATGCCATCGATGTCGGCTTGGGGCGATGTCCTGCGATGTCGAGATCCGATCCACGATACCTCGACACGCTCTCGAACCTCCTCTCCCGAGTGCGGGTGATAGCATCTTTGGCGATCTACATCCAAACCAACAACGAATCAAAACACGCTCATCACCATTCCACAACACCAAACAAGGCATACACTAGATGATAGGTATTGTAAATTCTTAACCCTTTTCCTTTCTAAAACAATAAATCTAGGCGTACTGATGGTATCCAGAGTGCCGGTGATCATGGAAAAATGACCTACAACAAAAGGTCGGTCTCACGAGAATCTATGACTCGAGCTCGATACCAATCAGTAAGACCCGACCCAAAGGGGGCTCTAAATGGGCCTTTACCCCAATGCATGTAGTGAAAATAAAAGACATTATGAAAAATACATTTTGGATGCCAAGTAAAAACAGAAACATTCAACAACCAAAACATACATTTCTAAAAGCATACTCACGATCGAGAGATTTATTTAAACCATTAAAACAATCCACAAGTACAAATATCTTGGAATCCATAAAGCGTAAGAAAACATCCACGGGGCTCTGTGCGTCTACATGCATTCGGGGAAATAACAAAAGTCATGAGTCATGATAAATAAAATAGAATAATCACGGATGACAACAGATTCCATGATCACGGCTCCTCCTTGACCATCCTGTCTCCCGCCTTGATTACTGTGGAAAACCACGAGAATAAGGGTGAGTAACGAATTACCCAGTAAGAATCCCCAACCGGGGTACAATACGATATACATGATCATCTAGAAGAATGTATGCAAGCTATGAGTACAAACACAGGAGCGGAGCACATAGCTAAGTCCACACTTGGACCTCGGATGCCAACTCGGGGTCTTAGTCCGAAAATACCACAACACACTAAACGCGCTATACGGGAACAAGTCCCGGCCTCGGCTGTCTCTCGCCGATCGAAAGGTGCATCGCTCAAGATCCCGAGGAGCTCTCCGATCCGGCGCCAGTAATGAGCGTAAGCGCGCGCCGCATGCTCTCGCAAACTCGGGAGTGCCGGGTCTAGTGGCAAGTCGCCCGAGTTCGATCCACCATGCCTAACTAAATCTCCGGATCGGTGTCACCGACATAGGGTGTGAGACACGGACACGTGAACTATGTCGGCTGTACCACACGCACACGAGGCTAAGGAACCGGTCGTGGTAGGCTTACACCGAAGCGGTCCTTGCCCTAACAGTGGCAATCAAGGGCTACTGCCGAACACGGCGAGGACGTGCCGATCGCCGGGGCGAGGCAATGCCAAGTCATCATCCCAACCATTGGGGCAATTAACGATTTGCCACCCTCACCCAAGATTGCGGGGCCTCACCGTTGGGATAGCTAATCCCTCACGGGGTCCAAGGGCGGAGAAGCTGTCTCGAACGTCCTTGCCATAGATGCAAGATACTTTATGCATCGGGCGGATGATGCTATCTACCCGAATTCTAAACCTTAACAATAATAACGATTCAATCAATGCGATCCAATACGTGCTCATCGGATACAAAAAGAACCTAGCATGATACTACGAAGCAAGAATAGATATCGAACATGCTAGAATAGAACAACCTAGCATGGGCTAACATGAGAAACAATACAAGAGTTCATGCCATCGAGAATTGAGCACAGAGCACCTAGGGCTAAACATGCTAGTAATCATACACGGGCATACAAAACAACAATCACAAATATACCACAGTGGTCCACACAACCCCTGTAAGAAATCCTTACCTTGGTGGAAGACTTCTACACACAAATCCTAAGTCTGCGGAACAATCCCGAGCTAGCGGCGGGAACCTAGCAAACCAACAATAATCGCATCTAAAATGTCTAAACAACAATAGAATGACAAGCTCGGCTCAAAAGGGAACTCACGCGGCACGACGACACGAGCTTGGAGCTGCTGCAAGCCGGCACGGCGGTGCGGGCTGGCTGCTACCACACGGCACGCGGCGCGGCACGGATGCAGGCGAGGGCGCGCTGGTTGCTTGCGCTACTTGTGCGCACCTGCAGCGAGGGGCAGCAGGCCGGCTGCTGCGCGCTGCACGCACGGCGGCAGCGCAGGACGCGCGCGCGCGGCAGCGAGCGCGTCTGGCGCGGGCGGGCGGCGCTGAGTCTGACAGCGACGCGCCGCGGCTTGGCGCGCGGGGCGAGCGGCTTCGGCGAAAACCTCTGGCGTCGCGAGCGATCGGGCGAGGACGAACGCACGATCTGGGCTTCTTCTTTGGCGCGATCCGGCGTCGCGATCGGCCATTTGGGCGTCGGACGACCGGGCGATCTGTCTTTCTTGAATGACAGCAAGAAATTGCTAGGCGGATCTGCGTCGGCGGCGGCTGCCAGCGACAGATCTGGCGCGTCTGGTGGCCGGCGATGATGGTTGCTCCTCTCGGTGGTTGCGCAACCAACACAAACACACACACACTACATCTTACCTTCGCCAAAGATCAAAAACCAAATGAGGAGATGAAGAGGATGAAGACTTACCCTAATGATGATGATCGAACCCAAGGAGATGCAAGGGAAGAAGAATTCGGCAAGGCAATGGAGAGGAGAGCTTGTGCGGCCAAGAGGGGATTTGGAGAAGAAGATGGAATAAACCTAATTCTATTTCATTTAACCAAATGCACCAAAGCTCCAAAATCCAAGGTTAACTAAGATGTGATGCAGAAAGAGTAACAAGAGCACCTAATGGCTCAATTGGCACACATCTCTACAAGCTTCCCGGAGACCGGGTTCAAACCCACTACGCAAAGACAAACCCCTTCATTTTTACTTTTGCAACAAACCTTGCTCAAACCAAACCACAAACCCCTCCAAAAACCTACAAAAACCATCCAATAATTTTAGTAACTGGAAAAGACACAAACGACCCTGACGGCCCGACCAAATTACCAAATTACCCCTAGGGCATACCTGGAAGACCGGGAAGAAAAACCTGGGTCGTTACAGACCATGAGTTGGACGCTTATGAGATGAGCTGGATGCCTATGAGGCGAGTTGGATGCCTATGAGGCGAGATGAGTAGGATGCCTTGTGAGAGGATTTGGATGCCTTATGGGTAAGCACCCTTGGTAGAGGCTTGGTATTAAGTAAGTTTCGGTTTGGCATGGTTATGCTTTTGGTAGAGCATGGTTGCCACATCTTCGAGTATCGTGTGGAGATGGAACTTTTGGTGTTCCTTTGGTTGGAGTTCAGTTGGAAACTGAACAAGAGCGGTAGTAGCAAAGCCGCGCAGTTTCTGATCGCCTTGGCTAAGAGAGTCATTCGGATCCTTTCCTTGGGTAGAAGCTGTGTTGTGGCTGATGTTTGAGTAGGAGGATGATGCATTCTGTAGCGTTTCGGGTCCTCTTGGTTTCCAAGTAGTTGGAGTTGTGCCTGTTCAGGAAGTTGGTTGTTAGTCCGTTAGTCTACAGTGTGTGTCGAGAGTTGCCGAAGAACCCTAGGTTGTGGAGGGCCTCTCCAGAGCTCAATCAAGCCCAGGTAGTGAGTTTCAGTTGGCTAGCTGGAGGCGTGTAGTTTGTAGCCTCGGGTGAGTTGCTGGCAGTCTTGGTAGACTAGCAAGCTAGTGTTTGTTTGGAGTAGAGTCCGGATTGGTTCCTGTGTGGTGGCAAGTTGGTGCTTGGTGTTGACCAAGGTGTGGATTGGAGTTGCTAGAAGTTAGTTTTGCTCGTGGGGCGAGTGGTTCGTTCCCTGTTGGTTGTTTTTCCTGTTTCCAGGATGTTGAGGGTTGCCCCGTTTGGCATTTGGAGGTTCAGTCTGTGGTGGACCCCTGTTGTTGCCCCGTGAGATTTAGATGTTGTTGCTTTAGTGGAGCAAGACAGTGAGCGTATGTGGAGCTCTCTGTCCTTCGGTTGTCTGCTTGTAATAGCCGCTTCCTTCTAGGAGTTGTTAGATTTCTCCCGTAGTCATGGAGTTGATGGTAGAGGTGCTAGTAAGAGGGAAAAGTTTGTTGGCTTCTTGGAAGCAGTTGTTTGTTCGGTTAAGCGGATTCTTGAATGGTGTTCTAGAGGCTGCAGTAAGGGTTGTTCTGCCTCTTGTGAGTGCTTGGCCAAGATTTGGTTCTCTTGTTGTTTCAAGAGTTGGTTCGGTTCTAGCAGGAGGGCATTGCCCTGAGCTCTTGTTCCTAGTCAGGAAGTTTTGGGAGTTGACCCCTCCCTCGGCGGTTGAGTAAGTGTTGTTAGTTCTGGATTGGTGATCCGATTGGTTGAGTTTTCCCTTGGGTGTTGCTTCCAAGAGAGTTGGTTGCTGTAGCCTTGGGTTTGAGCAAGTCAGCGAGCGTGTGTGGTGTTCGCTGCCCTTCGGAAGTTTGCTTGCTGGAGAAATCGTTTCTCGGTTAGAAGAAGTCAGCTTAGCTCCTGAGTTGTGTAGTTGATCAGAGTAGCGCAGCGGTCAGCCCAGCGAGAGGGCCCCGCATTGTGTTGTTAGCAAGCAAAAGTTGTTTGTCCCTGCAAGGGCGGAGGCCAGCCAGTAAGAGTTGAGTTGTTTCTGGAAAGTTGTTGGTTCTTTGGGGATTGAAGATTTCCCTTTCCCCCTAGTCTCTGTGGTAGTTGAGTTGCTCCATGGATGTCAGCCTCGAGTGTTAGCTTCTGAGGTAGTCTTGCAGATTCGTGTGGCTCAGGGTCCGTAAGCTTTGAGGTTGTCGTTATCCGTTTTCCTTGCAAGGTTTCGGGAGTGGAGCTTCTGGTGGGAAGTTGAGTTAGGCCTAAGCTAAAAGGAGAAGTCCTTTGAGTAGCCAGTTGGATTTTAAGAGTTGAGTGGTAGCTTGGAGGCGACCGTTGCTCGTTATAAGCTTGGGTTGAGTTCTGCTGAGCAAGCCCTTCTCTGGCTTTGTTCCTAGTTGTTGTGCGTTCGCAGTTGGTGTTAGCGGAGCCTCGTTTGAGTGAGTTGGCACAGAGGTGCCGTGGCATTGGTTGATAAATCTGTTGAGCTGTTTTCCTCAAGGTGTTGTGTCGCAGATAGCTGCGTGATGGTTTAGTCCTTGCAGTCCGAGTTTCCTTGAGAGGAATGTTGGTTGTTTCCTTGCCTGGCAGTGTTCTCTTTGGCCAGTTACTGGTAGGTTTGCTTTGGAAAGTTTGCGTTAGGCTGATGAGGAGTCCTAGCTTGTTGGTTTGGCCGAGTGGAGCCTGTGCTTGGCCCTTGTCTTTTAAAGATGGCCGTAGCTGAAGTTTCAGCTGGTGTGAGTGTTGTTAGCCGTCTGGTGTACTAGGATGGTGCCCCTTGCCTTTGGTTCGACGATTTCTCCTTAAGATGGTTGCTTAAGTGTTGTGGTCGTGTTCTTGTTAGAGAAGTTTGCCCTTTGGATCAGTCGCCAGTTGGTGGTTCGTTTGTATCTCGTTAAGGCTGTAGGCAAGATTTGAGGTTCGCAGGTCTCTTGTGAAGTAAGAGTAGGCCGTTTGGTTTTCTGGAACCTAGGAGGTTCAGTTGTTTGGCCAGTTTGGTGTAGGGTTGAGGCTGTTTGTTAACAGCTGTGAGTTTCTAGAGGAGTTATGCCAGTGCGTGGTGTAGAGATTCAGAGCTTGTGGCCAGTCCTCGAGTTTGCTGAGAGTAGCACCGTTTGAGAGTTGGTGCGAGTTGAGGATGTGGTTTGCCTTCTAGCTTTATTTTCGTTTATTCCCTTTGGAGTTCAGCGTATGCCAGTCTTGGTTGAGATAGTTTGTGGCAGTCTAGATGGCATTGTGGCTTTGAGTTTTGAGAACCCAAGAGGGTTGGTTTCGAAGAAGGTTGGTGTTGTTTTAGCCGAGAAGTTCAGTTGGTTAGGAATCAGTGGAGTTTTCCTGGAGCTGTTTCGTCTTAGGACTTTCGAGGACGAAAGTCTTAAAATGAGGGAGTATTGTAACAGCCCAGTTTTCTATTCCAGTTTTTGAGGTGCCTTCGGGTCAAGATTCAGTTGTTTGGTTGGGTCATTAGAGTTGTTTTGACCCTTGGGGGTATTTTGGTTCTTTGGATTTAGCATAACGTACATTGCTTTCCCCCCCAGCCGCCGATGTGGATTTAGCTACCCACATCGGCGTTAGTGTGACGAACCTGGCCCAAAACATGGTCCTAAACCGGGGTTCTCACTCAGCATGCAAGTTAAATATGATAACAAGCGGTTTAGTGCTCATATTTAAAAACCTTTCAAAACATATGAGAAGGGGAAACCCTTAAAACATAACCAACAGTTTCATTTAAACAAACCAACGAAGTAAAACATCCTGGCCAGTGTTTATAAAAACATACATTACAATTTAAACAACTTTTTAACAATGTTCCCCTAGGACTCCTGTCCATCTACATGCTGAATAAACAATGCAATAATAAATGACAGAGTGCCGGCGGCTCCCCATGATCAATCATCTCCCTCCGCTAGCCCTCCTGGTGTTGTCCCAAGTTACCTAAAAGATAAATAAGGGTGAGTATAAACATACTCAGTAAGAATCCCCAACCGGGGTACAATATGATACATCAGTCATCTAGCACCTCAACATGCAAGCAAACAGCTATCAACACAGATCATAGCTCAACGAGCTCATAATACAAGATCTGGAGTCATCTGAAGTCTCCTACTTTCGGCCTAATGATTGGTTCTCATAACCAATCCCGGGACATCACCGAGGTATCTTTCTGTAAGGACCCGACCTGAAATACGGTCCTAAACCTAGGTCCTCACTCAGCATGCAAGTTAAATATTTCAACAAGCGGTTTAGTGCTCATATTTAAAAAATTTTCAAAACATTCGAAAACGGGGAACACTTAAAACATAACCAACAATTTTCATAAAGCAAATCCAACAAGGTAAAATAAGCCTGGCCAGTATTTGTAAAAGAACATTCAAAACAGTTTAAACAACTTTAACATCATTCCCCTAGGACTCCGGTCCATCTACATGATGAATAAATAAATGCAAACAATAAACGCAGAGTACCAAAGAATTTCCATGATCAAACAGCTCCCTCCGCTAGCCATCCCGGTGTCAGTCCCAAAGTTACCTGGTGGAAAAACCACAGAAATAAGGGTGAGTATAAACATACTCAGTAAGAATCCCCAACCGGGGTACAATACGATACATCAGTCATCTAGCACCCTAGCATACATGCAAACAAAAACGAGCTTAGAAACCTCAGGTTGGCTCAGACTAACTGCCGGACTAGAAATTGCCTATTCAAGGCTTACATCTACAACCTGTCCTAGGTTCTACACCTGGATGCCCTTCGGGGTCTTACACAACCTAGGACTTAGTGATGACCATCGGGGACTTACACACCTAGGATGCCCATCAGGATCTTACACCTCCAGACTCAGTGATGCCCATCGGGGACTTACACACCTAGGATGCCCATCGGGGTCTTACACCTCCAACTCAGTGATGCCCATCGGGGACTTACACACCTAGGATGTCCATCGGGGTCTTACACCTCCAACTCAGTGATGCCCATCAGGGACTTACACACCTAGGATGCCCATCAGGGTCTTACACTGTAACGACCCGACCCGAATGGGGTTCTAAATAGGCCGTTACCTCAATGCATGCATACAAATCTACAGAAAATTTGCAAGATGGTGTTCGGATTCTAAGTAAAAACTAAAACATAAAACATCCATTTAATTTCCTGACACCTGTCCTCGACCCGAATTAAAGGGTTACTTCAAAAAACCTTCTCCTACAGGAGAAATAATCATAGAACCCGAATTTGACGATCCGACTCCTTCGAAGATCGCGGCCGTGTGTTCCTTCCTCGCTTTTCTTTATGCGTAACTTCATCACAAACCCGTCGGTTTATGAATTCATTTTAGTAGACACAAAGTCTCATTGAAATCATTCATAACCCCGATCCAAAAGATCCCCAACGGATCGCCTACTCAAAACTCAAAATCTTCAAAGTTCTCAACCCAACAAAGATGGAACCAAGGTCTCCATCTTTGAAAAATCATTCACGAGGAACTTCCATCCTCAGACTTACTCATACTGCGACTACGTTCGTGCCTGGTATAACGTACTGTTCTACCAAAATTTTAAGCACTCGTGGTTCATCCATTTTTGCCCGAACGCACAAAAGGTTCATTTCCCTATGTGGTTCGTAAATTGGTGGACAATATTTGGTCTTACTACCAATATTTTCCCCGTCCCCATTCAAGAATCATTTTACTATTTTTCGAAGAACATCTTCAAAAATAGTTTCCCTGTTTCAATGACATTCGCCATGTACTTCCAAATTCCATACATCCTTTCCTGGAATTTCGAAATACGTGCTTCAACTCTCACCAAAAGCTTGGTGAAAATCATTTCGATCAAATGGTGGGATAAGTTTGCAACTTCCCACTCAGATCTCAAATTTGTGAAATCTTGGTTCGCAAAGAACGGTCATCTTCAAGATCTTTCTTCAAGACGGAACCAATAATTCCTCAACAAAAAAGCGCAGCTTGTCGCTGCCCTGGCTCAAACTTCCTCCGAATCTGATTTGCAGAAACGGTGGAGCGAGCTAGCTTCATTGGCCGACGATTCGGTCTCCTCGAAACATTCTGAAGTCGAAGAAACCGACTCAGAAGATCCGGAGATTGAATTTGTTTACGATTTGAGCGAACCGTAATGGTTCCCTTCTACATTATACATGAGACCGAAATTGTCGTTAAACTACTGACCGACCGCAAAGTCGTTAAACTAAGACACGACCGCAAAGTCGTTAAACTAAGACATTTCATAGAGCGTAATTCTCATTAAACTATCATTAGACCGTAACGTCATAAACTATAAAGAACGCAATTGTCATTAAAATCGATGATTCAATTATATAAAAATCAAACCGGACCACAATAGGTCCATAAAAAGAACCGTTCGCGGTTCATCAAAAAAAAAAAAAAAAAAAAAATTGTATATACATGTTCCTTTACTGTTTTTGTACATTCCTGTAAATAAAAGAGAAAAAAGCCATTCAAGACGAGGAGCAAATTTGCAGAGTTCAGCACACCCGAGCCTAACCTGGCTCGGAAAATACTTGTATTTTCACACACCCGAGGATTAGTTTTCTTCACGCAACAACTCAAGACTACAGAGTCCGGTGCGATGTACCAGAGGTTGTAAGTCGCGTTAAAGCGAGGAAGCCGCTGCGCGCGATAATCCGCCCATTGGTCGCGGCGTAGGATAAGGTTGAAGTGTACGTAGAAAATTTGAATCTGTTCAAGTCTACTTGGATGTGCATCCGAAGTGGAAGGGGGTAGGTTGGACAAAGCGGATGGAAATATTCGACACATCAACCGGTCATCTCAATTATTTACAGCTATCTACTTTTTATTTTTGTAATCTTGTAATAATTAGATTCCTTCACTTTGCTTGCTTTTGTCTTTTACTATTTGTCGGTTTGTAATAATGTAGTTACTTACTGCTTCACCTTTTTCTATTTGCTTTTTAGATTTTGTCATTTTGTAATTATTTGTTCAATTTGTCAAAAGTGGTTGAGTCTTGAGGGTCTGTCTTGCCTCCCGCTTTCTATCTTTTAATTTTCCGCATTTAATTTCGATTCAAGTCCGACCTTTAAAAAGGATCGCAAGTCATATTTTATTTTCATTCAAGTTTCACACTTCTACCTCTAAGCCTCAGATACTCCTTTGGTTGTAAAGATCCCCTTAGATTGGTATCAGAGCCTTTACACGAGTACTAGCTTCGAATCAAAGCTTTCTCATGATCCTTGTAACCTTTTATTCATAAATAAAAGAAAGGAAAGATTGTTATCTTTCTTGTTTCTCCATTTCTCTATTCTGCTCTTATCATTTACCATTTCCATTTCACGAGAAACCCTTTGATTGCCAGCCTGGTGTCTCGCCCCCGGTAGTAAGTCGCAGCGACGCAGTAATTCCTTTTGGCGAGCAGCTGGAATAGGATATCGTGATTTCTATTTGGTAATTTAAGAAATTTTTATTGAAAGAAGAGAACCCTGGAAGACTATAATCATGTCCGGACTTCTATCTAGGATTAAGAAGTTCAAGGGAAAAGAGAAAGTAGATTCAAATGAAGAAGGTTCCAAAACCTCATCTTCCTCTTTCAAAGAAGGTGATGACCTTCACCTATCAAGGTTGAATCAAAATGAACTTCAAATAGCCAAGGTTGAAGAAGCTCTTCAAAATTGGTCGATTCCAAAAATTGATTAAAAATGGTTTACAAAAACCCACATTATTTGTTCTTTCGGAAGAAGCGCATCAAGCTTTTTCTCGAGCACGTCGTACCTATCGATCAGGATAGTACAACGCTCAACCTCTTTTCAAAGGACATGATTCTTCGACATCGCGAAGAATTCAAGTTCCTTCATATTGGTATGGTCCAAGTGGCCATCAAACCATTGTTCGGACTTCGATGCCTGACATACCGATCCTTGTCTCCTCCGGACAAGAGACACAACACCTACACCAACTCCCTCCTCGGGATGGTTGAATCCAATCTGGAAAATGGTCCGATCTTCTTCAACTGTTTTCCAAACCTGACTCTCTCATTACCAGACCCCAACATCCTGTCTGCTCTAATGTTAGATGTCAATACAAAGAATCTCAATATCCAAGCTGAAACTCACTCAGCAGTGGTGATTTTCCGCATCTGCTACAAGCTGATGCATACAAACGTTGCTCCTGGAGCCCTCCGAAAATCGGTAAGCGGATCCACCATGCTCATCGAAGCCAATATGGGGCGAGCAACTATCAACGTCCCCAAGACACTTACTTGGGATCAAATCACTAGGAATTCCTCCTGGGATTTGAAGCAAGTCTGCCCTCCTGTCATCAGAGAGCCGACTCCAACTCAAATTATTGAACACGACGACGGAAGAGTCGAAGTGAAGTTCGAGGATGCCCCACAAGCCTTCCCAAGGACAAAAGAGTTCTTGAGATCCGTGCCTAGCACCTCCAGCAGCACATAGGCCCCAATATCAATCGCGAGATCTCAATCCTTCAGAGTCCAAATCGGTTGACTACGGCCGTGCCTATGCTACGATTCATTATCTTTGAGTCGAGCCACTTCTCCAACTCATTCGGACATGGAGAATCGATGCATGCGGACATGCCAGATCAACGTCATCCTCTCCTTCTCTATAAACAAAGAACTCCTAAAGAGAGATTTCCTCTCAAGGGAAAACAAAGAGAAGAGAAAAAGTTCTTCAAAGACTACTCCAAGAAGAGCGGGAGTATCAGAAAGAACCAACCCCAAAAGGGGCTCTAAATGGGCCTTTACCCCAATGCATGTAGTGAAATTAAAAGACATCATGAAAAATACATTTGGATCCCAAGTAAAAATGAAAACATTCATCAACCAAAACATACATTTCTAAAAGCATACTCGATCGAGATTTATTTAAACCATTGAAACAATCCATAAGTACAAATATCTTGGAATCCATAAAACGTAAGAAAACATCCTGGGGCTCTATGCCCGTCTACATGCATTCGGGAAATAACAAAAGTCAAGAGTCATGATAAATAAATAAAATAATCGAGAGATGACAGCAGGATTCCATGATCACAGCTCCTCCTTGATCCATCCCGCCTCGCGCCAAGGTTACCTCGAAAGATAAGTAAGGGTGAGTAACGAATTACTCAAGAAGAATCCCAAACCGGGGTACAATCACGATATACATGATCATCTAGAAGATTGTATGCAAGCTATGAGAACAAACACGAGCAGAGCACATAGCTTAAGTCCACACTAGGACCTCGGATGCCATCTCGGGTCTTAGTCCTGAAAATACCACAACACACTATACGCACTATCACGGGAACAAGTCCCGGCCTCGGCTGTCTACTCATCGCCGATACGAAAGGTGCACTGCTCAAGATCCCGAGGAGCTCTCCGATCGGCGCTGTAATGAGCGTAAGCGCGCACCGCATGCTCCGCAAACTCGGGGGTGCCGGGTCTAGTGGCAAGCCGCCCGAGTTCGATCACCATGCCTAACTAAATCTCTCGGATCGGTGTCACGCGACATAGGGGTGTGAGACTCGACACACGTGAACTATGTCGGCTGTACCACCGCACCGAGGCTAAGGAACCGGTCGTGGTAGGCTTACACCGAAGCGGCGGTCTTGCCCTAACAGTGGCAATCAAGGGCTACGGCGAACACGCCGAGGACGTGTCATTGCGCCGGACGAGGCAATGCCAAGTCATCATCCCGACCGTTGGGGCATTTAACGATCGCCACCCTCACCCAAGATTGCGGGGCCTACCGGTTGGGATAGCTAATCCCTCACGGGGTCCAAGGACGGAGAATCGCTCTCTCGAACGTCCTTGCCATAGATGCAAGATACTTTATGCATCGGGCCCGATGATGCTATCTACACCGAATTCTAAACCTTAACAATAATAATAATAACAATTCAATCAATGCGGTCCAATACGTGCTCAACGATACAAGGAACCTAGCATGATACTACGAAGCAAGAACAGATATCGAACATGCTAGAATAGAACAACCTAGCATGGGCTAACATGAGAAACAATACAAGAGTTCATGCGATCGAGAATTGAACGAGCACCTAGGGCTAAACATGCTAGTAATCATACACGGCATACAAAACAACAATCACAAATATACCGCAGGTCCACACAACCCCTGTAAGAAATCCTTACCTTGGCCGGGAGGCAACTACACACAAAATCCTACGCTGCGATCGATCCCGAGCTAGCTAACGGAAACCTAACAAACACAATAGAAATCACCATCATAGCCCTAAAATATAATAAAACAAGCGAGCTCGACTCGGGGCACTCACACGGCACGACGACACGGGGCCGAGTCTTCTTGCGCAGTCTTGGTGCGGGCGGGCGGGCGCTGGGCGCTCTTGGGCGCGCGCCGCGCCACGACACACGGCAGGCTGGCGCTGCTGCGCTGCCGCACGGCAGACGGCACCTGCACGGCAGACGGCAGGGGACGCAGCGCTTGGCGGCGAGCGTCTCGCGCGGCGCGCGCGCGGCGCTCGGCGCGCGCGCGCGCGCGGCGTCGCGGCGCGCGCGCGATGACGCGGCGGCGCGGCGCTGGGCGGCGCAGCTTAAGCGGCGGCGCGCGCGGGCGCTGGCGATCTCGCTTGCTGCGGCGACCCAGTGCGACGGCGGCTCTGCGCGAATCCCAGGCGTCGATGGGTCGGTCTGGCGGCTCTTGGTGTCACGACGGCGATGGGCTGACCGACGCGCTCGGGCGTGCTGCTCGGCAGATCCGATTCTCTGGCTGGCGCGCGACCGCTCATTGGTGAGATCTGGGCGTCTTCTTTCTCAGTGATGCGGTGCCGCCGGTGGTGGGCGATCTCGCGCTGGCGCGGACTCAACACACACACACACACACATGGGCACCTCCTCTTACCTTCGGCCAAAGAAAACAACCTATCGAGAAGATGAAGAAGATGAATACCTACCGGAATGATGATGATCGAACCCAAGGAGATGCAAGGATGAAGAATCGGCAAAGGCTATGGAGATGGAGAGCTTGGGCGGCCAAGAGGTGTTTTGGAGAAGAAGATGGAATAACCTAATTCTATTTCATTTAACCAAATGCACCAAAACTCCAAAATCCAAGGTTAACTAAGATGTGATGCGAGAAGAGCAACAAGAGCTCTCAATAGCTCAACTGCCACACCACCCACCGACTTCTCGGACCACAGGTTCAAACCCACCAAACACACTTTAACACACAATTTCCTTTTGCATCTCCCCATGCCCAAACACATCCACAAAGCCTCAAAACTTACATAAATCCATCCAATAATTTTAGCAACTGAAAAAGATATAAACGGTCCTGGCGGCCCGACCAAATTACTAAAATACCCCTAGGGCATACCTGAAGAAGACCGGGATGAAAACACGGGTCGTTACAATATTCCTCCTTTTTATGACTTTCGTCCTCGAAAGTCCTTAAGACTGAAACAACACAGATACTGCAATCTCATCCCGTCCTTCCCGCTCACGAGCGGCCTCCTCGAACTCGGACTCCTTCACTAAACTTTTACCAACGGATCTCACTTCTACGCAACGCGTCTTCGACTCAAGACCAGAATACTCATAGGCTTCTCCTCGAAGCCCTAAACCCTCAATCACCGCAAGGGCTCAAAGTCCACAATGAGCAATGGGTCCGGCACATGCCGCCCCAACATCGATACATAAAAACACTGTGCACACCACAACAACAAACAAACTCAACCCTACAACAAATCAAGCCAAACAATCTGAACCTTCCAGATTCCAAAACTAAACGGCCTACTCTTACTTCACAAAAGACCAACAAACCTCAAACCTTGACTCACACCTTTAACGAGATACAAACGAACCACCAATCGGCGATCGATCCAAAAGACAAACTTCTCCAACTAGAACACGACCACCACACTTAAGCAACCATCTTAAGGAGAAAATCGCCAGCAAGGAACATCCAACATTCCTCTCAAGGAAAACTCGGGAAGCAAGGACTAAACCATCACGCAGCCTATCTCGCGACACAACACCTTGAGGAAAACGGCTCAACGACTTACCAACCAATGCCACGGCACCTCTGTGCCAACTCACTCAAACGCGGCTCTACTAACGCCAACCGGGAACTCACAACAATTAGGAACAAGCCCGAGAAGGGCTTGCTCGTGAACTCAACCCAAACTTATAACGAGCAACGCTCGCCTCCAAGCTACTACTCAACTCTTAAAATCCAACTGGCTACTCAAAGGACTTCCCCTTTAAGCCTAAGCCTAACTCATCTTCCAACCAGAAGCTCCACTCCCAAAACCTCACAAGGAAAACTGATAACGACAACCTCAAAGCTTACGGATCCTGAGCCACACGAATTCGCAAGACTACCTCGCAAGCTATCACTCGAGGTCGGCCTCCAAGGAGCAACTCAACCACCACAGAGGCTAGAGGGAAAGGAAATCTTCAATCCCCAAAGAACCAACAACTTGCCGTAACAACTCAACTCTTCTTGCTGGTGGCCTCCTCTCTCATGCGGGAACAAACAACTCTTGCTTGCTAACAACACAAAGCAGGAACCCTCTCGCTGGGCTGACCGCTGCGCTACTCTGATCGACTACACAACTCAGGAGCTAAGCTGACTCCTGCCAAACGGGAAACGACTTCCCAGCAAGCAAACTCCAGAAGGGCAGCGAACTCCACACACGCTCATTGCCTTGCTCAACCCAAGGCAACGACAACCAACTCTCTTGGAAGCAACACCCAAGAGAAAACTCAACCAATCGGACCACCAAAACGAAACAAACAAAGACTTGCTCAATCACGAGGAGGGGGTCAACTCCCAAAACTTACTTGACTAGGAACAAGACCTTAGGGCAACGCCCTCGGCTAGAACCGAACTAGCTCTCAAAACAACAAACGAACCAAATCTTGGCCAAACACTCACAAGAGGCGAGAACAACCTTTATCGCAGCCTCTAGAACACCATCCAAGAATCCGCTTAACTGGACAAACGACTACTTCCAAGCAGCCAACAAACCTTTCCTTCAAGCTAGCGCTTCCACCATTAACTTCAAGACCAAGGGAGTAACCTGACAACTCCCCGAAGGGAACGGCTCTTACAAGCGCACAACCAACGGACGAGAGAACTACTCATACGCCACCGCCTTGCTCCACCGAGCAACAACATCTAATCTCACGAGGCGCAACAAGGGTCCATTTCAGACTGAACCTCCAAATGCCAAACGGGGCAACTCAACATCCTGGAAACAGGAAAAACAACCAACATGGTACAAACCACTCGCCCCCACGAGCAAAACTAAACTCTAACAACTCCAATCCACACCTTGGTCAACACCAAGCATCAACTTGCCACCACACCGAAACCACTCCGGACTTTACTCCAAATAAACACTAGCTTGCTAGTCTACCAAGACTGCTAGCAACTCCACCGAGGCTACCAACTACACGCCTCCCGGCTAGCCAATCAAAACTCACTAGCTGGGCTCGATGAACTCGGAGAGGCTCTCCACAACCTAGGGTTCTTCGGCAACCCTCGACACCCACATCTAACCAAGATACGATCTATCGGACAACCGCTCGAACAATCAACTCCAATTTCCAAAGATCCCAACCATGCTTTGGCCAACTCCAACTCCTTGGGAACCTAGAGGACCCCAAACGCTACGAGGATCGTCATCCTCCTACTCAAAACATCGGCCACAACATAACTTCTACTCAAGGAAGGATCCGAACAACTCTCTTAGCCATGACGATCAGAAACCACGCGGCTTAGCTACCACCGCTCTTGTTCGGTTTCCAACTGAACTCCAACCAACGATCAACAAGAAGATCCGCCAACCAAGCTTAGGCCTAACTTAACAAATCTTGCCTAAGCAACAACTTGATACCACGAGCACGGTATCCTTACCACCTCAACCAAAGCCTTACAACAACCACCTGGAGTCCAACTTCTCAAGGAACTGAGCACGAGATCTCCAAAGCAAACCCTACATGGATCTGAAACTCTCGCCACGGAACGAACCACACAAAACACACTTGTGTGCACAACTCCCAACCTTCCATTAGAGATCCAAGACTAACAAGCGCTTTTCCACAAAGCAACGATAACTCCCGGCGATACAAACAATCCAAGGAACACCAAAAGTTCCATCTCTACACGATACTCGAAGTCGAGGCAACCTTGCTCTACCAAAATATAATCATGCCAAACAAAACTTACTTTGTACCAAGCCTCTACCAAGGGTGCTTACCCCTAAGGCATCCAAAACCTCTCGCAAGGCATCACTCATCTCGCCTCAAAAGCATCCAACTCGCCTCATAGGCATCCACTCATCCGATAAGCATCCAACTCATGGTCCTCACCGGACCGAACTCGCATCTACAATGCTCAACTCTCCTCGAGTTTTAGCACTCGAAGGTCGTTGACCGCACTACCAACCACAAAGAAAATCTCTTGGCCTTAACACTAGCGCGAGACTCACGCGCACCAACATTTATCAACCCAGAACTCTGCCGACTTACCCAACCTCCGTAAACATCGGGAAGAGGCTCCGCTCCTCTCGAGCATCCTTTAAGCTTGTAGTCCATTGACTACCACCGAACTAGCCCTCCGCACGACCTAAAAACGTGCAAGCAATCGCCATAAACAGATCCAAGGCTAAAGGAGTACGCTGAACTCCGAACGGCATAGAACCATCTGCTATGCCCAAGCCAAACTCAAGCTGAACCGGACTTAGTGCCGAAGTGGTACACCAACCAATGCACCTCAAGTGCTACTACTACCAAATCCACATCTCGAGGAAGTCTGGTCATTAAACAACAAAGAAGCTCGCATGGGGGCAAAGATGACCCTTCATCCGCCTCCACCACTAACACTGAACTTGCCAAACAATCGGGCGATCGGTGGAGACTCGCTAGTCCACCTCTCACAAGGGACTTCCACCACCATCCGATGAACCAAACAAAGACAGAACGCACACACCTCGGCCTCTGACGAGCAGGGGCATCCCACACACGGATGCTAAACTCAAACTCGCCAACTACTTTACTACTAGCAATGGACTTACTAAAACATCGAGCTCTACAGGCATCCATTTGCCAACCTCAGGCGTCTCCATCAACGCCAACAAACTCGTCTCAATAAACTGCTGATCATGCCCTCCCGGAACCTCCGGCTACAAGAGCTACTTTGGGAAAAATGCCAAACAAACTCACATCACCGGGCTATCTCGTGCCCGGACTCCTCACTACGCGCTACTAAATCGCGCTCTGGTCTCCGCTCTCGATAGCTAAAGACTCGCCATCAAATCTCTCATGGTTTGGAGCACACTCTGCTCAAGGAGTCTCACTCGAGGCGCCGCTAGCCTCTACCCCTCCTCTAGGCAACTCAATCTGCCGGCCAAATTTGGCATGCGGGCCTAACAACCTCGGACGCGCCTCCTCAACATCAACACGATCGGTCCAACTCCTCGGTCGGACATGCCAAGCGTCCCGCTTCTCTGGGTGCGATCAACATACTAGCGATCGCACAAAGCACCTCCACCCTCTCACTAGGGGAAAGCGATGGTGGGCCACAAATGGCCAATGGGAGACTAAGCTCTGCCTCCCTGGGACGATGTCCCGGGCATCCGAATCTATCTGGATACCTCAACAAGTCGCTAAACAAATCGCCGCATCGAAAGTTGGCATGATGGCTCACTAAGCCCAAACCAACAACGAGTCGAACTCGCTTCGTCTCCGCTCCACAACACTACACAAGGCATACACAAGATGACAGGTATTGTAAATTCTTAACCCTTTTTCAACAACAAATAGTAAACCTAGGCGTACCTGATGACTGTCGGAGTGCTGATGATCATGGAAAAAACGACCTACAACAAAAGGTCAGTCTACATAATCTATGACTCGAGCTCGATACCAATCAGAAAGACCCGACCCAAAAGGGCTCTAAATGGGCCTTTACCCCAATGCATGTAGTGAAATTAAAAGACATCATGAAAAATACATTTCGGATCCCAAGTAAAAACAGAAACATTCATCAACCAAAACATACATTTCTAAAAGCATACTCTGATCAGAGATTTATTTAAACCATTGAAACAATCCATAAGTACAAATATGCTGGAATCCATAAAACGTAAGAAAACATCCTGGGGCTCTATGCCCGTCTACATGCATTCAGGGGAAATAACAAAAGTCAAGAGTCATGATAAATAAATAAAATAATCAGAGATGACAGCAGGATTCCATGATCACAGCTCCTTCTTCATCATCATCCCGCCTCGCGCCAAGGTTACCTGAAAGATAAGTAAGGGTGAGTAACGAATTACTCAGTAAGAATCCCCAACCGGGGTACAATACGATATACATGATCATCTAGAAGATTGTATGCAAGCTATGAGAACAAACACAGAACAGAGCACATAGCTTAAGTCCACACTAGGACCTCGGATGCCATCTCAGGGTCTTAGTCCGGAAAATACCACAACACACTATACGCACTATACGGGAACAAGTCCCGGCCTCGGCTGTCTCATCGCCGATACGAAAAGGTGCACCGCTCAAGATCCCGAGGAGCTCTCCGATCGGCGCGTCAGAATGAGCGTAAGCGCGCACCGCATGCTACCGCAAACTCGGGGTGCCGGGTCTAGTGGCAAGCCGCCCGTGTTCGATCCACCATGCCTAACTAAATCTCTGGATCGGTGTCACCGACATAGGGGTGTGAGACTCGGACACGTGAACTATGTCACTGTACCACCGCACCGAGGCTAAGGAACCGGCCGTGGTAGGCTTACACCAGAAGCGGTCCTTGCCCTAACAGTGGCAATCAAGGGCTACGGCCAACACGCCGAGGACGTGTCGATCGCCGGGGCGAGGCAATGCCAAGTCATCATCCCGACCGTTGGGGCATTTAACGATCCGCCACCCTCACCCAAGATTGCGGGGCCTACCGGTTGGGATAGCTAATCCCTCACGGGGTCCAAGGACGGAGAATCTGTCTCGAACGTCCTTGCCATAGATGCAAGATACTTTATGCATCGGGCCGGATGATGCTATCTACCCGAATTCTAAACCTTAACAATAATAATAATAACAATTCAATCAATGCGGTCCAATACGTGCTCAATGGATACAAGGAACCTAGCATGATACTACGAAGCAAGAACAGATATCGAACATGCTAGAATAGAACAACCTAGCATGGGCTAACATGAGAAACAATACAAGAGTTCATGCCATCGAGAATTGAACGAGAGCACCTAGGGCTAAACATGCTAGTAATCATACACAGGCATACAAAACAACAATCACAAATATACCGCAGGTCCACACAACCCCTGTAAGAAATCCTTACCTTGGCGGGAGGCAACTACACACAAAATCCTACGCTGCGATCGATCCCGAGCTAGCTAACGGAACCTAACAAACACAATAGAAATCACCATCATAGCCCTAAAATATAATAAAACAAGCGAGCTCGACTCGGGGCACTCACACGCACGACGACACGGGGCCGAAAATTCTGCAAAGCCGGCGGTGGGCGCTAGGCGGCGCTGCGGCAGCTCTGCGGCGCGCGCAGCACTGCAGGCTGGCGCTGGCGCGGCGCTGGCGCAGCTGCACGCACAACGCGGCACAACGCAGCCACGGCGAGCGCGCGCGCGGCGTCGCGCTGCGCGGGCGCGCGGGCGGCGTCTGGCGCGCGCGCGGCGCGGCGCGTCGCGACAAGCGCAGACGCAGCTGGGCGCGCGGGCGGCGCGGCGGCTTGGCGGCGGCGCGCGGGCGCTGCGGCGATTCTGCTGCTGCGCGCGAATCGCGACGCGCGAACTCGCGCGAATCGGGCGTCGCGATGGGGATCGGATGCAGGCGGCTCTTGTGGTGTCGCGCGCGATGGGTGACCCACGCGTTCGGGCGTCTTTGCTCGGGCGAATCCGGACTCTTTGCGCGGGCGCGCGACGGCTCATTGGTGAGATCTGGCGCGTCTTTGCTCAGCGGATCGCCGGCCGGTGGGCGATTCGCGCGCTGGGCGGACACCGCAACAACACACACACACACATGGGCACCTCCTCTTACCTTGGCCAGCCAAAAACAACCTATCGAGAAGATGAAGAAGATGAATACCTACCGGAATGATGATGATCGAACCCAAGGAGATGCAAGGATGAAGAATCAAGAAGGCTATGGAGATGGAGAGCTTGGGCGGCCAAGAGGTGTTTTGGAGAAGAAGATGGAATAACCTAATTCTATTTCATTTAACCAAATGCACCAAAACTCCAAAATCCAAGGTTAACTAAGATGTGATGCAGAAAGAGCAACAAGAGCTCTCAATAGCTCAACCGCCACACCACCCACCGACTTCTCGGACCACACCTGGTTCAAACCCACCAAACACACTTTAACACACAATTTCCTTTTTGCATCTCCCCATGCCCAAACACATCCACAAAGCCTCAAAAACTTACATAAATCCATCCAATAATTTTAGCAATCGAAAGATACATAAACGGTCCTGACGGCCCGACCAAATTACTAAAATACCCCTAGGGCATACCTGGAAGACCGGGATGAAAACCTGGGTCGTTACAGTAACCTACGCTCTGAGTGGTATTCATACATAGAGAACGTCCAACAAGATATTCCATTCTTTACTTGGATGGAGGTTGGAATTAATGTTCTCAGTGGATCAGATTGGAAGACCACCAAACGTGGTACAATCCACAGTACTCATCCACCACTTGAAGAAGTGGAAATCGAGACAGTCTATGGAGACAAGGTTATTGCTTTTCCTTTCAAGACAATAACAAGAGACGAGAAGGAGCCACCTTCTCTAAGAGATATCAAGAATATCCAACATCAAAACAACTTCTCCAACAAAATTCTATCAACAATTGCCAGGCAAGTTGACAAGATAGAGGGGAATATGCAAAAGGAATCAAAAACTGATTCCAAACCCATCAAAGCCGGCTCCCCATTAGGAGCAAGACATTCATCAGGAACAAAACCCTTGTTCCAACCATCAGTTCTCAGTCCGGAGATCACTCTCGATGATAACACGGACACTCTCAATAGCATTCAAAAGATGCTGAAGAAGTTGACTCTCGGAGAAGCTTCTCCTTCAACAAGCCAAGGGATCAATGTCATATTTGAACCCTCGGATTACGACATCAAAGAATTCAGAAGACAATATCTGAATAAAAAAGATTCATCAAAATCCAGCACTTCAAGAGCTATTTCCGCCATCTCGGAAAAGGATCCTCGTCTGTTTTATAGCAGACCATCCTTCCCTGACATAGCCTATGAAGAGAAGGGCATGATGACCGCCACTTCATTCAGTGGTTCGGACATCTATGAATGGAATCTAGATGGCCTGTCCGACCATCTAATTCTGAATTTAGCCAACACAATGATGATGGCCGCAAACGCCTATAAAGCCAAAGGCAAAACCGATCGGCAAATCGCTGAGATCCTTGTCAGTGGTTTTACCGGTACGGTCAAAGATTGGTGGTTCAACTACATGACTCCGGAAAAGAGACATGCCATCCTTATTCATGTCACCCAAACTACCAGAGAAGTTCCTCCACATATTGATGGTACGCCAAAATCGAACCTAAGTCTTTAAAAAACAAGATCTTTGATACACCCTAGTGTATACTATGTCAAAATTTTTCATTGGCGACCCTAATACGTTTGAGGAACGGGCTGGCACTATCTTACTCAAGATGAAATGCAAAACTCTAGGAGAGTTTCGTTGGTACAAAGATATGTTCCTCACTAAGGTGATGCAACGATCAGACTCAAACTCTGATATTTGGAAACAAAAATTCGTAGAAGGCTTGCCTAATCACTTCGCACAACGCGTGACCAAAGCCCTCGCCGATCTATGGGATGGTCATACTATTGATTGGAAGAATCTAACGTATGGCGATATCAGTTCCATAATCATCAAAGAAGGTCTCTCTCTCTGCGATGAACACAAGCTCCGACGCAAGATTGACAACCCAAAAATTGGGAAAGCAATCCTTGGCGAGTTCTGCTACCAGTATGGTGTCCAAAATGAACTACCATCACCTACGACAAAAAGGAAAGGTCATAAGGAACCCTTCCAATATGCCAAATACAAAGGAAAGCGATTCTTCAACGACAACCGTCGTAAAGATTCTTATCAAAAACCCAGATATCAAAAACGATATCAGGGTACGCAAAGCCATCAAAATACAAAGAAGTATACTCCCGCAAAGGAAAGCAAGTATGCTACAAATGCAACGCGTCGTGTCACTATGCGAATAGATGCACAAGTGGTCGCTAAGATCAATGAGCTTGACATTGATGAGGAGATCAGAAACAAAATACTAAGCATGGTTCTTTCTGACTCTGATTCTGAAAGTACAAGCTAATACGAACAGGAGATTGGACATATCCTCGATGATCATGAGGATACGGATACCTCCTCCTCCTCAAGCGAACATGATTCCATCAACCACGTTGGCATACGTGCATGCGGTGGTTGCATCAATGTCTTAACAATGGATCAGCGCGCTCTATTCGACATAGCCGCTAGAGTAAATGATCCAGAATTACAAAAGAAGATCATTTCTGATCTCAAGGTATCTCTTGAATCAACTTCAACGGTCGAACAAGAGAAACCAAAAAGACAAATGAATCGGAACCATATGTTATAACGAGAGTTATGAAACGGTTCCTGTCACAAGCAAAGCAATCTCGACAAAGGAACTTCAAACCGAGATCAAGAACCTCAAGCAGGGAGGTTCATCAACTCAAAATCGACATGGTCAATCATGTGTCGAAACTCTGGGTCGAAGTTGCGACTCTCAAGAGTGCCCCACTCATAATTGCCGATCAAGAGGACGATATCCCGACGAACAAAGAATCCTTCATTGGCGAAATCACCAAAATACCATATCGAAAATGGCATACTCTTATTACTTTAAGAGTAGGAGATTTCAAGAGCAATTAGTTGCCCCGCTCGATTCAGAGCGAGATCAAAATCTGCATTCGCGAAGGCAAGATACCCTCGATTTATTTCGAGAAAACACCGATCACGCTTACGAGAGCCAACCAAAAGCGCCTCGTTGTCGGTACAAGCTTTCAAATGCACACATATGCAAGGACGGTATTTGCCTCGTCAATACCTTCATTCTCGTCAAGGACCTCAATGTGGAAATCATATTAGGTACTCCATTCTTGACTCAATTGTACCCATTTCAAAACACTGAAAGAGGTTTAGAATCTACTGCGCTAGAGTCTAAACTCATTTTTGAATTCATCCAACCCGTGAAAACTCACGTAGTTGACATGATTCAAACAAAAAACCACCAAATCGATTTTCTAAAGGATGAAATATCTTACAAGAAAATTGAGGAACAATTAGTTAATCCAAGAATAACCCTCCTGGATTAACCAATTCCAAAAAGCTTGAACAGGATCTCTGCTCCGACTTCCCTAATGCATTCTGGGAAAGAAAACGACATGTCGTCTCCTTCCTTATGTCAAGGACTTTTCGGAAGAAGCTATTCCGACCAAGTCAAGGCCAATTCAAATGAATGCTAACCTTCTTGCGATATGCAAGAAAAAGAAATTGATTCATTGCCGCGAGAAAAAAGCTTATCCGCCCATCGAAGAGTCCCCGGTCTTGTGCACTTTTTATGTCAACAACCAAGCCGAAAAGGAACGTGGCGTCCCGGTACGTAATCAATTATAAACCCTTAAACAAGGTTTTGGAATGGATAAGATATCCCATTCCCAACAAAAATGATTTAATCAAGCGCATTTCAAGCGCAAAAATATTTTCAAAATTCGATCTCAAATCGGGTTTTTGGCAAATCCAAATTGCCGAAAAGATCGTTACAAAACGACTTTCAATGTCCCGTTTGGGCGGTATGAGTGGAACGTTATGCCTTCGGTTTGAAAAACGCTCCCTCCGAATTTCAAAAATCATGAATGACATTTTCAATGGTTTTCAAGAATTCTCAATTTTCTACATTGACGATGTTTTGATTTTCTCCCAGAACTTAGATCAACATTTTAAACATTTACAAACGTTTTACAATGTTGTGAAAAGAAATGGCCTTGTTCTCTCGGCCCAGAAAATCAAACTTTTTCAAACCCAAATCCGTTTTCTTGGATTTGAAATCAATTTGGGCCTTATAAAGCCCATCCACAGGTCCATTGAATTAAGCTTCAAAATTCCGGAACAAATTACGACATAAAACCCAATTACAGCGTTTTTTGGGCATTTTAAATTATGTGGCCGAATTTCTACAGATATTAGGCCCATTTGCAAGCCTCTTTTGAGCGCCTAAAAAGAATCCTAATCCTTGGACCGACAAGCACACCACTGCAGTCCAAAAAATAAAGGCTTTAGTTATTTCAATTCCCTGTTTGAGTTTGCTTAATAATGAAGCAAATCTCATAGTGGAGACTGACGCGTCCGATATCGGATATGGCGGAATCCTCAAACAGGACGTGGATAAGAAGGAATCCATAGTGCGATTCCACTCTGGCGTCTGGAACAACGCGCAGAAAAATTACTCCACGGTAAAAAAGGAAATCCTTGCAATAGTACTGTGTGTACAGAAATTCCAAGGAGAACTCATCAACAAACGTTTCCTAATCAAAACAGACTCGAGAGCATCTAAATTCATTTTAGAAAAGATGTAAAAATCTGGTTTCAAAACAAATTTTTGCCCGTTGGCAAGCAAATTTATCATGCTTTAACTTTGAGATTTTGCCTATAAAAGGGACCAAAACGCCTGCAGATTATCTCTCAAGAGAGTTTCTCTCTCAAACAACTCTCTCTCTCTCTCTCCCCAATGGAAAGACGAGCGAAAGGTAGAGGTCGAGGAGCCTCCTCCTCATCTTCAAGGCACCTTCTCATCGCAGTGACCCTCTGCTTTGCTTCTTCAAAAAAGTCCACAGGGGCCTTGATGTCTCCTGATTCATATGCCGATGACTCTGATTACACCATCGTAACCAGAGGCAAAGGTAAGTCCAAAGCTGGGTCATCAACTCAGATTCCTTCTGCACACCCTGTGCAACCGACGTTCCCGACCGATTCATTCCTCGACCCGAATTAAAGGGTTACTTCAAAAAACCTTCTCCTACAGGAGAAATAATCATAGAACCCGAATTTGACGATCCGACTCTTTCAAGATCGCGGAATGTGTCCCCATCTCGGCTTTTTCTTTATGCCGAACTTCATCACAAAACCCGCTCGGTTTATGAATTCATTTTAGTAGACACAAAGTCTGTTGAAATCATTCATAACCCCGATCCAAAAGATCCCCAACGGATCGCCTACTCAAAACTCAAAATCTTCAAAGTTCTCAACCCAACAGCATGGAACCAAGGTCTCCATACTGAAAAATCATTCACGAGGAACTTCCATCCTCAGACTTACTCATACCGCAACTACGTTCGTGCCTGGTATAACGTACTGTTCTACCAAAATTTTAAGCACTCGTGGTTCATCCATTTTTGCCCGAACGCACAAAAGGTTCATTTCCCTATGTGGTTCGTAAATTGGTGGACAATATTTGGTCTTACTACCAATATTTTCCCGTCCCCATTCAAGAATCATTTTACTATTTTTCAAAGAACATCTTCAAAAATAGTTTCCTGTTTTCAATGACATTCGCCATGTACTTCCAAATTCCATACATCCTTTCCTGGAATTTCGAAATACGGGCTTCAACTCTCACCAAAAGCTTGGTGAAAATCATTTCTATCAAATGGTGGGATAAGTTTGCAACTTCCCACTCAGATCTCAAATTTGTGAAATCTTGGTTCGCAAAGAACGGTCATCTTCAAGATCTTTCTTCAAGACGGAACCAAGAATTCCTCAACAAAAAAGCGCAGCTTGTCGCTGCCCTGACTCAAACTTCCTCCGAATCTGATTTGCAGAAACGATGGAGCGAGCTAGCTTCATTGGCCGACGATTCGGTCTCCTCGAAACATTCTGAAGTCGAAGAAACCGACTCAGAAGATCCGGAGATTGAATTTGTTTACGATTTGAGCGAACCGTAATGGTTCCCTTCTACATTATACATGAGACCGAAATTGTCGTTAAACTACTGACCGACCGCAAAGTCGTTAAACTAGGACACGACCGCAAAGTCGTTAAACTAAGACATTTCATAGAGCGTAATTCTCATTAAACTATCATTAGACCGTAACGTCATAAACTATCAAAGACTGCAATTGTCATTAAAATACGATGATTCAATTATATAAAAATCAAACCGGACCACAATAGGTCCATAAAAAGAACCCTTCGCGGTTCATCAAAAAAAAAAAAAAAAAAAAAAAAAAATTGTTTATACATGTTCCTTTACTGTTTTTGTACATTCCTGTAAATAAAAGAGAAAAAAGCCATTCAAGACGAGGAGCAAATTTGCAGAGTTCAGCACACCCGGAGCCTAACCTGGCTCGGAAAATACTTGTATTTTCACACACCCGAGGATTAGTTTTCTTCACGCAACAACTCAAGACTACAGAGTCCGGTGCGAAGTACCAGAGGTTGTAAGTCGCGTTAAAGGCGAGGAAGCCGCGAAGTGCAGTAATCCGCCCATTGGTCGCCGGCGTAGGATAAGGTTGAAGTGTACGTAGAAAATTTGAATCCGTTCGAAGTCTACTTCAGATGTGCATCCGAAGTGGAAGGGGGTAGGTTGGACAAAGCAGATGGAAATATTCGACCTGTCGGCTGGTCATCTCAATTATTTACAGCTATCTACTTTTTATTTTTGTAATCTTGTAATAATTAGATTCCTTCACTGTTTGCTTTTGTCTTTTACTATTTGTCGGTTTGTAATAATGTAGTTACTTACTGTTCACCTTTTTCTATTTGCTTTTTAGATTTTGTCATTTTGTAATTATTTGTTCAATTTGTAAAAAGTGGTTGAGTGCGAGGGTCCTGTCTTGCCTCCCGCTTTCTATCTTTTAATTTTCCGCATTTAATTTCTCGATTCAAGTCCATGACCTTTAAAAGGACTGCAAGTCTGTATTTTATTTTCATTCGAAGTTTCACACTTCTACCTCTAAGCCTCAGTACTCCTTTGGTTGTAAAGATCCCCTTAGATTGGCGAGCAGCTGGAATAGGATATCGTGATTTCTATTTGGTAATTTAAGAAATTTTTATTGAAAGAAGAGAACCCTGGAAGACTATAATCATGTCCGGACTTCTATCTAGGATTAAGAAGTTCAAGGGAAAAGAGAAAGCAGATTCAAATGAAGAAGGTTCCAAAACCTCATCTTCCTCTTTCAAAGAAGGTGATGACCTTCACCTATCAAGCTTGAATCAAAATGAACTTCAAATAGCCAAGGTTGAAGAAGCTCTTCAAAATTGGTCGATTCCAAAAATTGATTCAAAAATGGTTTACAAAAACCCACATTCGTTGTTCTTCCAGAAGAACTGCATCAAGCTTTCTGAGCACGTCGTACCTATCGATCAGGATAGTACAACGCTCAACCTCTTTTCAAAGGACATGATTCTTCGACATCGCGAAGAATTCAAGTTCATTCATATTGGTATGGTCCAAGTGGCCATCAAACCATTGTTCGGACTCGATGCCGACATACCGATCCTTGTCTCCTCTCCGGACAAGAGACACAACACCTACACCAACTCCCTCCTGGGATGGTTGAATCCAATCTGGAAAATGGTCCGATCTTCTTCAACTGTTTTCCAAACCTGACTCTCTCATTACCGACACCAACATCCTTGTCTGCTCTAATGTTAGATGTCAATACAAAGAATCTCAATATCCAAGCTGAAACTCACTCAGCAGTGGTGATTTTCCGCATCTGCTACAAGCTGATGCATACAAACGTTGCTCCTGGAGCCCTCCGAAAATCGGTAAGCGGATCCACCATGCTCATCGAAGCCAATATGGGGCGAGCAACTATCAACGTCCCCAAGACACTTACTTGGGATCAAATCACTAGGAATTCCTCCTGGGATTTGAAGCAAGTCTGCCCTCCTGTCATCAGAGAGCCGACTCCAACTCAAATTATTGAACACGACGACGGAAGAGTCGAAGTGAAGTTCGAGGATGCCCCACAAGCCTTCCCAAGGACAAAAGAGTTCTTGAGATCCAGGCCTAGCACCTCCGAAGCACATAGGCCCCCAGTATCATCAATCGAGATCTCAATCCTTCAGTCCAATCGGTTGACTACGACCGTGCCTATGCTACGATTCATTATCTTTGAGTCGGTCAAAGCCACTTCTCCAACTCATTCAGACATGGAGAATCAGTCTGTGGCAGACAGCCAGATCAACGTCATCCTCTCATTCTCTATAAACAAAGAACTCCTAAAGAGAGATTTCCTCTCAAGGGAAAACAAAGAGAAGAGAGAAAAGTTCTTCAAAGACTACTCCGAAGAAGAGCGGGGTAACCTACGCTCTGAGTGGTATTCATACATAGAGAACGTCCAACAAGATATTCCATTCTTTACTTGGATGGAGGTTGGAATTAATGTTCTCAGTGGATCAGATTGGAAGACCACCAAACGTGGTACAATCCACAGTACTCATCCACCACTTGAAGAAGTGGAAATCGAGACAGTCTATGGAGACAAGGTTATTGCTTCTCCTTTCAAGACAATAACAAGAGACGAGAAGGAGCCACCTTCGCTAAGAGATATCAAGAATATCCAACATCAAAACAACTTCTCCAACAAAATTCTATCAACAATTGCCAGGCAAGTTGACAAGATAGAGGGGAAGATGCAAAAGGAATCAAAAACTGATTCCAAACCCATCAAAGCCGGCTCCCCATTAGAAGCAAGACATTCATCAGGAACAAAACCCTTGTTCCAACCATCAGTTCTCAGTCCGGAGATCACTCTCGATGATAACACGGACACTCTCAATAGCATTCAAAAGATGCTGAAGAAGTTGACTCTCGGAGAAGCTTCTCCTTCAACAAGCCAAGGGATCAATGTCATATTTGAACCCTCGGATTACGACATCAAAGAATTCAGAAGACAATATCTGAATAAAAAAGATTCATCAAAACCCAAAGACTTCAAGAGCTATTTCCGCCATCTCGAGAAAAGGATCCTCGCCTGCATTTTATAGCGGACCATCCTTCCCTGACATAGCCTATGAAGAGAAGGGCATGATGACCGCCACTTCATTCAGTGGTTCGGACATCTATGAATGGAATCTAGATGGCCTATCCGACCATCTAGTTCTGAATTTAGCCAACACAATGATGATGGCATAACGCCTATAAAGCCAAAGGCAAAACCGATCGGCAAATCGTTGAGATCCTTGTCGGTGGTTTTACTGAAGTGCAGACGGCAAAGATTGGTGGTTCAACTACATGACTCGGAAAAGAGACATGCCATCCTTATTCATGTCACCCAAACTACTGCAGAAGTTCCTCCACAAATTGATGGTACGCCGTCGAACCAGGAAGTCTTTGAAAAACAAGATGTTGTATACACCTAGTGTATACTATGTCAAAATTTTTCATTGGCGACCCTAATACGTTTGAGGAACGGGCTGCACTATCTTACTCAAGATGAAATGCAAAGCTCTAGGAGAGTTTCGTTGGTACAAAGATATGTTCCTCACTAAGGTGATGCAACGATCGACTCAAACTCGATATTTGGAAACAAAAATTCGTAGAAGGCTTGCCTAATCACTTCGCACAACGCGACCAAAGCCCTCGCCGATCTATGGGATGGTCATACTATTGATTGGAAGAATCTAACGTATGGCGATATCAGTTCCATAATCATCAAAGAAGGTCTCTCTCTCTGCGATGAACACAAGCTCCGACGCAAGATTGACAACCCAAAAATTGGGAAAGCAATCCTTGGCGAGTTCTGCTACCAGTATGGTGTCCAAAATGAACTACCATCACCTACGACAAAAAGGAAAGGTCATAAGGAACCCTTCCAATATGCCAAATACAAAGGAAAGCGAATCTTCAACGACAACCGTCGTAAAGATTCTTATCAAAAACCCAGATATCAAAATCGATATCAGGGTACGCAAAGCCATCAAAATACAAAGAAGTATACTCCCCGCAAAGGAAAGCAAGTATGCTACAAATGCAAACGTCCGTGTCACTCTGCGAATAGATGCCACGATGGTCGCTAAGATCAATGAGCTTGACATTGATGAGGAGATCGAAACAAAATACTAAGCATGGTTCTTTCGACTCGATTACGAAAGTACAAGCCCGAATCTGAACGAGCGATTGAACATATCCTCGATGATCATGAGGATACGGATACCTCCTCCTCCTCAAGCGAACATGATTCCATCAACCACGTTGGCATACGTGCATGCGGTGGTTGCATCAATGTCTTAACAATGGATCGATGCGCTCTATTCGACATAAGCGCTAGAGTAAATGATCCAGAATTACAAAAGAAGATCATTTACGATCTCAAGGTATCTCTTGAATCAACTTCAACGGTCGAACAAGAGAAACCAAAAAGACAAATGAATCGGAACCATATGTTATAACGAAGTTATGAAACGGTTCCTGTCACAAGCAAAGCAATCTCGACAAAGGAACTTCAAGCCGAGATCAAGAACCTCAAGCGGGAGGTTCATCAACTCAAAATCGACATGGTCAATCATGTGTCGAAACTGCAGGTCGAAGTTGCGACTCTCAAGAGTGCCCCACTCAAAATTGCTGATCAAGAGGACGATATCACGACGAACAAAGAATCCTTCATTGGCGAAATCACCAAAATACCATATCAAAAATGGCATACTCTTATTACTTTAAGAGTAGGAGATTTCAAGAGCAATTAGTTGCCTGCTCGATTCAGAGCGAGATCAAAACCGCATTCGTGAAGGCAAGATACCTCGATTTATTTCGAGAAAACACGATCACGCTTACGAGGAGCCAACCAAAAGCGCCTCGATGTCGGTACAAGCTTTCAAATGCACACATATGCAAGGACTCGGTATTTGCCTCGTCAATACCTTCATTCTCGTCAAGGACCTCAATGTGGAAATCATATTAGGTACTCCATTCTTGACTCAATTGTACCCATTTCAAATAACTGAAAGAGGTTTAGAATCTACTGCGCTAGAGTCTAAACTCATTTTTGAATTCATCCAACCCGTGAAAACTCACGTAGTTGACATGATTCAAACAAAAAACCACCAAATCGATTTTCTAAAGGATGAAATATCTTACAAGAAAATTGAGGAACAATTAGTTAATCCAAGAATAACCCTCCTGGATTAACCAATTCCAAAAAAGCTTGAAACAGGATCTCTGCTCCGACTTCCCTAATGCATTCTGGGAAAGAAAACGACATGTCGTCTCCCTTCCTTATGTCAAGGACTTTTCGGAAGAAGCTATTTCGACCAAGTCAAGGCCAATTCAAATGAATGCTAACCTTCTTGCGATATGCAAGAAAGAAATTGATTCATTGCCGCAGAAAAAGCTTATCCGGCCATCGAAGAGACCCTGGTCTTGTGCAGCCTTTTATGTCAACAACCAAGCCGAAAAGGAACGTGGCGTCCCAGTGCAGTAATCAATTATAAACCTTTAAACAAGGTTTTGGAATGGATAAGATATCCCATTCCCAACAAAAATGATTTAATCAAGCGCATTTCAAGCGCAAAAATATTTTCAAAATTCGATCTCAAATCAGGTTTTTGGCAAATCCAAATTGCCGAAAAAGATCGTTACAAAACAGCTTTCAATGTCCCGTTTGGATAGTATGAGTGGAACGTTATGCCTTTCGGTTTGAAAAACGCTCCCTCCGAATTTCAAAAAATCATGAATGACATTTTCAATGGTTTTCAAGAATTCTCAATTGTCTACATTGACGATGTTTTGATTTTCTCCCAGAACTTAGATCAACATTTTAAACATTTACAAACGTTTTACAATGTTGTGAAAAGAAATGGCCTTGTTCTCTCGGCCCAGAAAATCAAACTTTTTCAAACCCAAATCCGTTTTCTTGGATTTGAAATCAATTTGGGCCTTATAAAGCCCATCCACAGGTCCATTGAATTCGCTTCAAAATACCCTAACAAATTACGCATAAAACCCAATTACAGCGTTTTTGAGGTCATTTTAAATTATGTGGCCGAATTTCTACAGGATATTAGGCCCATTTGCAAGCCTCTTTTTGAGCGCCTAAAAAAGAATCCTAATCCTTGGACCGACAAGCACACTGCTGCAGTCCAAAAAATAAAGGCTTTAGTCATTTCAATTCCCTGTTTGAGTTTGCTTAATAATGAAGCAAATCTCATAGTGGAGACTGACGCGTCCGATATCGGATATGGCGGAATCCTCAAACAGGACGTGGATAAGAAGGAATCCATAGTGCGATTCCACTCTGGCGTCTGGAACAACGCGCAGAAAAATTACTCCACGGTAAAAAAGGAAATCCTTGCAATAGTACTGTGTGTACAGAAATTCCAAGGAGAACTCATCAACAAATGTTTCCTAATCAAAACAGACTCCAGAGCATCTAAATTCATTTTAGAAAAAGATGTAAAAAATCTGGTTTCAAAACAAATTTTTGCCCGTTGGCAAGCAATTTTATTATGCTTTAACTTTGAGATTTTGCCTATAAAAGGGACTGAAAACGCCCTGGCAGATTATCTCTCAAGAGAGTTTCTCTCTCAAACAACTCTCTCTCTCTCTCTCTCTCAATGGAAAGACGAGCGAAAGGTAGAGGTCGAGGAGCCTCCTCCTCATCTTCAAGGCAGCCTTCTGCTGCACAGCAGCCCTCTGCTGCTTCTTCAAAAATGTCCACAGGGGCCTTGATGTCTCCTGATTCATATGCCGATGACTCTGATTACACCATCGTAACCAGAGGCAAAGGTAAGTCCAAAGCTGGTTCATCAACTCAGATTCCTTCTGCACACCCTGTGCAACCGACTCAAAATACGTCGCCAACAACGTTCGCTACAGCCGTTGTTCCCGACCGATTCATTCCTCGACCCGAATTAAAGGGTTACTTCAAAAAACCTTCTCCTACAGGAGAAATAATCATAGAACCCGAATTTGACGATCCGACTCCTTCGAAGATCGCCGAAGCCGTGTTCCCTTCAGCTTTTTCTTTATGCCAGAACTTCATCACAAAACCCGTCGGTTTTATGAATTCATTTTAGTAGACACAAAGTCTGTTGAAATCATTCATAACCCCGATCCAAAAGATCCCCAACGGATCGCCTACTCAAAACTCAAAATCTTCAAAGTTCTCAACCCAACAGCATGGAACCAAGGTCTCCATACTGAAAAATCATTCACGAGGAACTTCCATCCTCAGACTTACTCATACCGCGACTACGTTCGTGCCTGGTATAACGTACTGTTCTACCAAAATTTTAAGCACTCGTGGTTCATCCATTTTTGCCCGAACGCACAAAAGGTTCATTTCCCTATGTGGTTCGTAAATTGGTGGACAATATTTGGTCTTACTACCAATATTTTCCCCGTCCCCATTCAAGAATCATTTTACTATTTTTCGAAGAACATCTTCAAAAATAGCTATTTCAATGACATTCGCCATGTACTTCCAAATTCCATACATCCTTTCCTGGAATTTCGAAATACGGGCTTCAACTCTCACCAAAAGCTTGGTGAAAATCATTTCGATCAAATGGTGGGATAAGCTTGCAACTTCCCACTCAGATCTCAAATTTGTGAAATCTTGGTTCGCAAAGAACGGTCATCTTCAAGATCTTTCTTCAAGACGGAACCAAGAATTCCTCAACAAAAAAGCGCAGCTTGTCGCTGCCCTGGCTCAAACTTCCTCCGAATCTGATTTGCAGAAACGATGGAGCGAGCTAGCTTCATTGGCCGACGATTCGGTCTCCTCGAAAACATTCGAAGTCGAAGAAACCGACTCGGAAGATCCGAGATTGAATTTGTTTACGATTTGAGCAAACCGTAATGGTTCCTTCTACATTATACATGAGACCGAAATTGTCGTTAAACTCATCGACCGACCGCAAAAGTCGTTAAACTAGGACACGACCGCAAAGTCGTTAAACTAAGACATTTCATAGAGCGTAATTCTCATTAAACTATCATTAGACCGTAACGTCATAAACTATCAAAGACTGCAATTGTCATTAAAATACGATGATTCAATTATATAAAAATCAAACCGGACCACAATAGGTCCATAAAAAAGAACCGTTCGCGGTTCATCAAAAAAAAAAAAAAAAAAAAAAAAATTGTATATACATGTTCCTTTACAGTTTTTGTACATTCCTGTAAATAAAAGAGAAAAAAGCCATTCAAGACGAGGAGCAAATTTGCAGAGTTCAGCACACCCGGAGCCTAACCTGGCTCGGAAAATACTTGTATTTTCACACACCCGAGGATTAGTTTTCTTCACGCAACAACTCAAGACTACAGAGTCCGGTGCGAAGTACCAGAGGTTGTAAGTCGCGTTAAAGGCGAGGAAGCCGCGAAGCGCAGTAATCCGCCCCTTGTCAGTGGTTTTACCGGTACGGTCAAAGATTGGTGGTTCAACTACATGACTCCGGAAAAGAGACATGCCATCCTTATTCATGTCACCCAAACTACCAGAGAAGTTCCTCCACAAATTGTGTGTACGCCGTCAGAACCGGAAGTCTTTGAAAAACAAGATGCTGTATACACCCTAGTGTATACTATGTCAAAATTTTTCATTGGCGACCCTAATACGTTTGAGGAACGGGCTGGCACTATCTTACTCAAGATGAAATGCAAAACTCTAGGAGAGTTTCGTTGGTACAAAGATATGTTCCTCACTAAGGTGATGCAACGATCAGACTCAAACTCTGATATTTGGAAACAAAAATTCGTAGAAGGCTTGCCTAATCACTTCGCACAACGCGTGACCAAAGCCCTCGCCGATCTATGGGATGGTCATACTATTGATTGGAAGAATCTAACGTATGGCGATATCAGTTCCATAATCATCAAAGAAGGTCTCTCTCTCTGCGATGAACACAAGCTCCGACGCAAGATTGACAACCCAAAAATTGGGAAAGCAATCCTTGGCGAGTTCTGCTACCAGTATGGTGTCCAAAATGAACTACCATCACCTACGACAAAAAGGAAAGGTCATAAGGAACCCTTCCAATATGCCAAATACAAAGGAAAGAGAATCTTCAACGACAACCGTCGTAAAGATTCTTATCAAAAACCCGATATCAAAAACGATATCGAGTGCACAAAGCCATCAAAATACAAAGAAGTATACTCCCGCAAAGGAAAGCAAGTATGCTACAAATGCAACGTCCAGTGTCACTATGCGAATAGATGCACAAGGTCGCTAAGATCAATGAGCTTGACATTGATGAGGAGATCGAAACAAAATACTAAGCATGGTTCTTTCGACTGACGATTACGAAAGTACAAGCGAATACGAATGAGAGATTGGACATATCCTCGATGATCATGAGGATACGGATACCTCCTCCTCCTCAACCGAACATGATTCCATCAACCACGTTGGCATACGTGCATGCGGTGGTTGCATCAATGTCTTAACAATGGATCAGTGCGCTCTATTCGACATAGCCGCTAGAGTAAATGATCCAGAATTACAAAAGAAGATCATTTCTGATCTCAAGGTATCTCTTGAATCAACTTCAACGGTCGAACAAGAGAAACCAAAAAAGAAAAATGAATCGGAACCATATGTTATAACAGAAGTTATGAAACGGTTCCCTGTCACAAGCAAAGTAATCTCGACAAAGGAATTTCAAGCCGAGATCAAGAACCTCAAGCAGGAGGTTCATCAACTCAAAATCGACATGGTCAATCATGTGTCGAAACTCTGGGTCGAAGTTGCGACTCTCAAGAGTGCCCCACTCATAATTGCTGATCAAGAGGACGATATCCCGACGACGGCAAAGATCCTTCATTGGCGAAATCACCAAAATACCATATCGAAATGGCATACTCTTATTACTTTAAGAGTAGGAGATTTCAAGAGCAATTAGTTGCCCCGCTCGATTGGGAGCGGATCAAAATCTGCATTCGCGAAGGCAAGATACCCTCAATTTATTTCGAGAAAACACTGATCACGCTTACAGGAGCCAACCAAAAGCGCCTCAGTGTCCGGTACAAGCTTTCAAATGCACACATATGCAAGGACGGTATTTGCCTCGTCAATACCTTCATTCTCGTCAAGGACCTCAATGTGGAAATCATATTAGGTACTCCATTCTTGACTCAATTGTACCCATTTCAAATAACTGAAAGAGGTTTAGAATCTACTGCGCTAGAGTCTAAACTCATTTTTGAATTCATCCAACCCGTGAAAACTCACGTAGTTGACATGATTCAAACAAAAAACCACCAAATCGATTTTCTAAAGGATGAAATATCTTACAAGAAAATTGAGGAACAATTAGTTAATCCAAGAATAACCCTCCGGATTAACCAATTCCAAAAGAAGCTTGAACAGGATCTCTGTTCCGACTTCCCTAATGCATTCTGGGAAAGAAAACGACATGTCGTCTCCTTCCTTATGTCAAGGACTTTTCTAAGAAGCTATTCCGACCAAGTCAAGGCCAATTCAAATGAATGCTAACCTTCTTGCGATATGCAAGAAAGAAATTGATTCATTGCTGCAGAAAAAGCTTATCCGGCCATCGAAGAGTCCCTGGTCTTGTGCAGCCTTTTATGTCAACAACCAAGCCGAAAAGGAACGTGGCGTCCCCAGGCTGGTAATCAATTATAAACCCTTAAACAAGGTTTTGGAATGGATAAGATATCCCATTCCCAACAAAAATGATTTAATCAAGCGCATTTCAAGCGCAAAAATATTTTCAAAATTCGATCTCAAATCAGGTTTTTGGCAAATCCAAATTGCCGAAAAGATCGTTACAAAGCGACTTTCAATGTCCCGTTTGGGCGGTATGAGTGGAACGTTATGCCTTCGGTTTGAAAAAACGCTCCTCCGAATTTCAAAAAATCATGAATGACATTTTCAATGGTTTTCAAGAATTCTCAATTGTCTACATTGACGATGTTTTGATTTTCTCCCAGAACTTAGATCAACATTTTAAACATTTACAAACGTTTTACAATGTTGTGAAAAGAAATGGCCTTGTTCTCTCGGCCCAGAAAATCAAACTTTTTCAAACCCAAATCCGTTTTCTTGGATTTGAAATCAATGACATTCGCCATGTACTTCCAAATTCCATACATCCTTTCCTGGAATTTCGAAATACGGGCTTCAACTCTCACCAAAAGCTTGGTGAAAATCATTTCGATCAAATGGTGGGATAAGTTTGCAACTTCCCACACAGATCTCAAATTTGTGAAATCTTGGTTCGCAAAGAACGGTCATCTTCAAGATCTTTCTTCAAGACGGAACCAAGAATTCCTCAACAAAAAAGCGCAGCTTGTCGCTGCCCTGGCCAAACTTCCTCCGAATCTGATTTGCAGAAACGGTGGAGCGAGCTAGCTTCATTGGCCGACGATTCGGTCTCCTCGAAACATTCTGAAGTTGAAGAAACCGACTTAGAAGATCCGGAGATTGAATTTGTTTACGATTTGAGCGAACCGTAATGGTTCCCTTCTACATTATACATGAGACCGAAATTGTCGTTAAACTACTGACCGACCGCAAAGTCGTTAAACTAAAACATTTCATAGAGCGTAATTCTCATTAAACTATCATTAGACCGTAACGTCATAAACTATCAAAGACTGCAATTGTCATTAAAATACGATGATTCAATTATATAAAAATCAAACCGGACCACAATAGGTCCATAAAAAAGAACCGTTCGCGGTTCATCAAAAAAAAAAAAAAAAAAAAAAAAAAAAAAAAAAAAAAATTGTATATACATGTTCCTTTACTGTTTTTGTACATTCCTGTAAATAAAAGAGAAAAAAGCCATTCAAGACGAGGAGCAAATTTGCAGAGTTCAAAGACACCCGAGCCTAACTTGCTCGGAAAATACTTGTATTTTCACACACCCGAGGATTAGTTTTCTTCACGCAACAACTCAAGACTCACAGTCCGGTCCGCAAGTACGAGAGTTGTAAGTCGCGTTAAAGCGAGGAAGCCGCGGCCGCGCAGAATCCGCCCATTGGTCGCCGCGTAGGATAAGGTTGAAGTGTACGTAGAAAATTTGAATCTGTTCAAGTCTACTTGGATGTGCATCCGAAGTGGAGGGGGTAGGTTGGACAAAGCAGATGGAAATATTCGACCTGTCGGCTGGTCATCTCAATTATTTACAGCTATCTACTTTTTATTTTTGTAATCTTGTAATAATTAGATTCCTTCACTGTTTGCTTTTGTCTTTTACTATTTGTCGGTTTGTAATAATGTAGTTACTTACTATTCACCTTTTTCTATTTGCTTTTTAGATTTTGTCATTTTGTAATTATTTGTTCAATTTGTCAAAAGTGGTTGAGTGCGAGGGTCCTGTCTTGCCTCCCGCTTTCTATCTTTTAATTTTCCGCATTTAATTTCTGATTCAAGTCCGCAGCCTTTAAAAGGACTGCAAGTCTGTATTTTATTTTCATTCGAAGTTTCACACTTCTACCTCTAAGCCTCAGTACTCCTTTGGTTGTAAAGATCCCCTTAGATTGGTATCAGAGCCTTTACCTCAGTACGAGCTTCGAATCAAAGCTTTCTCATGATCCTTGTAACCTTTTATTCATAAATAAAAGAAAGGAAAGATTGTTATCTTTCTTGTTTCTCCATTTCTCTATTCTGCTCTTATCATTTACCATTTCCATTTCACGAGAAACCCTTTGATTGCCAGCCTGGTGTCTCCCCCCCGGTAGTAAGTCGCAGCGACGCAGTAATTCCTTTTGGCGAGCAGCTGGAATAGGATATCGTGATTTCTATTTGGTAATTTAAGAAATTTTTATTGAAAGAAGAGAACCCTGGAAGACTATAATCATGTCCGGACTTCTATCTAGGATTAAGAAGTTCAAGGGAAAAGAGAAAGCAGATTCAAATGAAGAAGGTTCCAAAACCTCATCTTCCTCTTTCAAAGAAGGTGATGACCTTCACCTATCAAGCTTGAATCAAAATGAACTTCAAATAGCCAAGGTTGAAGAAGCTCTTCAAAATTGGTCGATTCCAAAAATTGATTCAAAAATGGTTTACAAAAACCCACATTCGCTGTTCTTCCAAAAGAACCGCATCAAGCTTTTCGAGCACGCCGCACCTATCGATCGTGATAGTACAACGCTCAACCTCTTTTCAAAGGACATGATTCTTCGACATCGCGAAGAATTCAAGTTCATTCATATTGGTATGGTCCAAGTGGCCATCAAACCATTGTTCGGACTCGATGCGACATACCGATCCTTGTCTCCCTCCGGGACAAGAGACACAACACCAACACCAACTCCCTCCTCGGGATGGTTGAATCCAATCTGGAAAATTGTCCGATCTTCTTCAACTGTTTTCCAAACCTGACTCTCTCATTACTGCACCCCAACATCCCATGCTGCTCTAATGTTAGATGTCAATACAAAGAATCTCAATATCCAAGTGAAACTCACTCAAGAAGGTGATTTTCCGCATCTGCTACAAGTCGATGCATACAAACGTTGCTCCCGGAGCCCTCCAAAAAATCGGTAAGCGGATCCACCATGCTCATCGAAGCCAATATGGGGCGAGCAACTATCAACGTCCCCAAGACACTTACTTGGGATCAAATCACTAGGAATTCCTCCCGGATTTGAAGCAAGTCTGCCCTCTGTCATCGAGAGCCGACTCCAACTCAAATTATTGAACACGACGACGGAAGAGTCGAAGTGAAGTTCGAGGATGCCCCACAAGCCTTCCCAAGGACAAAAGAGTTCTTGAGATCCGTGCCTAGCACCTCCGAAGCACATAGTCCCCAAAGATCAATCGCGAGATCTGAATCCTTCAGAGTCCAATGGTTGACTACGACCGTGCCTATGCTACGATTCATTATCTTTGGTCGAGCCACTTCTCCAACTCATTTAGACATGGAGAATCGATGCATGGCGCATGTACCAGATCAACGTCATCCTCTCCTTCTCTATAAACAAAGAACTCCTAAAGAGAGATTTCCTCTCAAGGGAAAACAAAGAGAAGAGAGAAAAGTTCTTCAAAGACTACTCAGAAGAAGAGCGGGGGTAACCTACGCTCCGAGTGGTATTCATACATAGAGAACGTCCCAACAAGATATTCCATTCTTTACTTGGATGGAGGTTGGAATTAATGTTCTCGATGGATCGATTGGAAGACCATCAAACGTGGTACAATCCACAAGACTCATCCACCACTTGAAGAAGTGGAAATCGAGACAGATCTATGGAGACAAGGTTATTGCTTCTCCTTTCAAGACAATAACAAGAGACGAGAAGGAGCCACCTTCTCTAAGAGATATCAAGAATATCCAACATCAAAACAACTTCTCCAACAAAATTCTATCAACAATTGCCGAGCAAGTTGACAAGATAGAGGAAGATGCAAAAGGAATCAAAAAGCGATTCCAAACCCATCAAAGCCGGCTCCCCATTAGGAGCAAGACATTCATCGAGAACAAAACCCTTGTTCCAACCATCGATTCTCGATCCAAGATCACTCTCGATGATAACACGGACACTCTCAATAGCATTCAAAAGATCTTTCAAGAAGTTGACTCTCGGAGAAGCTTCTCCTTCAACAAGCCAAGGGATCAATGTCATATTTGAACCCTCGGATTACGACATCAAAGAATTGAAAGACAATATCTCGAATAAAAAGATTCATCAAAACCCAAAGACTTCAAGAGCTATTTCCGCCATCTCGGAAAAGGATCCTCGCCTGCTTTTATAGCGCACCATCCTTCCCCACATAGCCTATGAAGAGAAGGGCATGATGACCGCCACTTCATTCAGTGGTTCGGACATCTATGAATGGAATCTAGATGGCCTATCCGACCATCTAATTCTGAATTTAGCCAACACAATGATGATGGCCGCAAACGCCTATAAAGCCAAAGGCAAAACCGATCGGCAAATCATTTGAGATCCTTGTCGTGGGTTTTACCAGTACGGTCAAAGATTGGTGGTTCAACTACATGACTCCGGAAAAGAGACATGCCATCCTTATTCATGTAACCCAAACTACCAGAGAAGTTCCTCCACAAATTGATGGTACGCCGTCAGAACCGGAAGTCTTTGAAAAACAAGATGCTGTATACACCCTAGTGTATACTATGTCAAAATTTTTCATTGGCGACCCTAATACGTTTGAGGAACGGGCTGGCACTATCTTACTCAAGATGAAATGCAAAACTCTAGGAGAGTTTCGTTAGTACAAAGATATGTTCCTCACTAAGGTGATGCAACGATCAGACTCAAACTCTGATATTTGGAAACAAAAATTCGTAGAAGGCTTGCCTAATCACTTCGCACAACGCGTGACCAAAGCCCTCGCCGATCTATGGGATGGTCATACTATTGATTGGAAGAATCTAACGTATGGCGATATCAGTTCCATAATCATCAAAGAAGGTCTCTCTCTCTGCGACGAACACAAGCTCCGACGCAAGATTGACAACCCAAAAATTGGGAAAGCAATCCTTGGCGAGTTCTCGCTACGATGGTGGTGTCCAAAATGAACTACCATCACCTACGACAAAAAGGAAAGGTCATAAGGAACCCTTCCAATATGCCAAATACAAAGGAAAGCGAATCTTCAACGACAACCGTCGTAAAGATTCTTATCAAAAACCCAGATATCAAAAACGATATCAGGGTACGCAAAGCCATCAAAATACAAAGAAGTATACTCCCCGCAAAGGAAAGCAAGTATGCTACAAATGCAAACGTCCAGGTCACTATGCGAATAGATGCACAGTGGCTGCTAAGATCAATGAGCTTGACATTGATGTGGAGATCAGAAACAAAATACTAAGCATGGTTCTTTCTGACTCTGATTCTGAAAGTACAAGCGAATACGAACAGGAGATTGGACATATCCTCGATGATCATGAGGATACGGATACCTCCTCCTCCTCAAGCGAACATGATTCCATCAACCACGTTGGCATACGTGCATGCGGTGGTTGCATCAATGTCTTAACAATGGATCAGCGCGCTCTATTCAACATAGCCGCTAGAGTAAATGATCCAGAATTACAAAAGAAGATCATTTCTGATCTCAAGGTATCTCTTGAATCAACTTCAACGGTCGAACAAGAGAAACCAAAAAAGACAAATGAATCGGAACCATATGTTATAACGAGAGTTATGAAACGGTTCCACTCACAAAACAAAGCAATCTCGACAAAGGAACTTCAAGCCGAGATCAAGAACCTCAAGCAGGAGGTTCATCAACTCAAAATTGACATGGTCAATCATGTGTCGAAACTCTGGGTCGAAGTTGCGACTCTCAAGAGTGCCCCACTCATAATTGCTGATCAAGAGGACGATATCCCTGACGAACAGCAATCCTTCATTGGCGAAATCACCAAAATACCATATCAGAAATGGCATACTCTTATTACTTTAAGAGTAGGAGATTTCGAAGAGCAATTAGTTGCCCTGCTCGATTCAGGAGCAGATCAAAACTGCATTCGCGAAGGAAAGATACCCTCGATTTATTTCGAGAAAACACTGATCACGCTTACAGGAGCCAACCAAAAGCGCCTCAGTGTCCGGTACAAGCTTTCAAATGCACACATATGCAAGGACGGTATTTGCCTCGTCAATACCTTCATTCTCGTCAAGGACCTCAATGTGGAAATCATATTAGGTACTCCATTCTTGACTCAATTGTACCCATTTCAAATAACTGAAAGAGGTTTAGAATCTCTTCACGCTAGAGTCTAAACTCATTTTTGAATTCATCCAACCCGTGAAAACTCACGTAGTTGACATGATTCAAACAAAAAACCACCAAATCGATTTTCTAAAGGATGAAATATCTTACAAGAAAATTGAGGAACAATTAGTTAATCCAAGAATAACCCTCCGGATTAACCAATTCCAAAAAAGCTTGAACAGATCTCTGCTCCGACTTCCCTAATGCATTCTGGGAAAGAAAACGACATGTCGTCTCCTTCCTTATGTCAAGGACTTTTCTAAAGAAGCTATTTCGACCAAGTCAAGGCCAATTCAAATGAATGCTAACCTTCTTGCGATATGCAAGAAAGAAATTGATTCATTGCCGCAGAAAAAGCTTATCCGGCCATCGAAGAGACCCTGGTCTTGTGCAGCCTTTTATGTCAACAACCAAGCCGAAAAGGAACGTGGCGTTCCCAGGCTGGTAATCAATTATAAACCCTTAAACAAGGTTTTGGAATGGATAAGATATCCCATTCCCAACAAAAATGATTTAATCAAGCGCATTTCAAGCGAAAAAATATTTTCAAAATTCGATCTCAAATCAGGTTTTTGGCAAATCCAAATTGCCGAAAAAGATCGTTACAAAACGACTTTCAATGTCCCGTTTGGACAAGATGAGTGGAACGTTATGCCTTCGGTTTGAAAAATGCTCCTCCGAATTTCAAAAATCATGAATGACATTTTCAATGGTTTTCAAGAATTCTCAATTGTCTACATTGACGATGTTTTGATTTTCTCCCGAACTTAGATCAACATTTTAAACATTTACAAACGTTTTACAATGTTGTGAAAAGAAATGGCCTTGTTCTCTCGGCCCAGAAAATCAAACTTTTTCAAACCCAAATCCGTTTTCTTGGATTTGAAATCAATTTGGGCCTTATAAAGCCCATCCACAGGTCCATTGAATTCGCTTCAAAATTCCCGGACCAAATTACGACAAAAAACCCAATTACAAGCGTTTTTGGGTCATTTTAAATTATGTGGCCGAATTTCTACAGATATTAGGCCCATTTGCAAGCCTCTTTTTGAGCGCCTAAAAAAGAATCCTAATCCTTGGACCGACAAGCACACTGCTGCAGTCCAAAAAATAAAGGCTTTAGTCATTTCAATTCCCTGTTTGAGTTTGCTTAATAATGAAGCAAATCTCATAGTGGAGACTGACGCGTCCGATATCCGATATGGCGGAATCCTCAAACAGGACGTGGATAAGAAGGAATCCATAGTGCGATTCCACTCTGGCGTCTGGAACAACGCGCAGAAAAATTACAACACGGTAAAAAAGGAAATCCATGCAATAGTACTGTGTGTACAGAAATTCCAAGGAGAACTCATCAACAAACGTTTCCTAATCAAAACAGACTCCAGAGCATCTAAATTCATTTTAGAAAAAGATGTAAAAAATCTAGTTTCAAAACAAATTTTTGCCCGTTGGCAAGCAATTTTATCATGCTTTAACTTTGAGATTTTGCCTATAAAAGGGACTGAAAACGCCCTGGCAGATTATCTCTCAAGAGAGTTTCTCTCTCAAACAACTCTCTCTCTCTCTCTCCCTCCCAATGGAAAGACGAGCGAAAGGTAGAGGTCGAGGAGCCTCCTCCTCATCTTCAAGGCAGCCTTCTGCTGCACAGCAGCCCTCTGCTGCTTCTTCAAAAAAGTCCACAGGGGCCTTGATGTCTCCTGATTCATATGCCGATGACTCTGATTACACCATCGTAACCAGAGGCAAAGGTAAGTCCAAAGCTGGGTCATCAACTCAGATTCCTTCTGCACACCCTGTGCAACCGACATTCCCGACCGATTCATTCCTCGACCCGAATTAAAGGGTTACTTCAAAAAACCTTCTCCTACAGGAGAAATAATCATAGAACCCGAATTTGACGATCCGACTCCTTCAAGATCGCGGCCGTGTTCCTTCGGCTTTTTCTTTATGCGAACTTCATCACAAAACCCGCTTGGTTTTATGAATTCATTTTAGTAGACACAAAGTCTGTTGAAATCATTCATAACCCCGATCCAAAAGATCCCCAACGGATCGCCTACTCAAAACTCAAAATCTTCAAAGTTCTCAACCCAACAGCATGGAACCAAGGTCTCCATACTGAAAAATCATTCACGAGGAACTTCCATCCTCAGACTTACTCATACCGCGACTACGTTCGTGCCTGGTATAACGTACTGTTCTACCAAAATTTTAAGCACTCGTGGTTCATCCATTTTTGCCCGAACGCACAAAAGGTTCATTTCCATATGTGGTTCGTAAATTGGTGGACAATATTTGGTCTTACTACCAATATTTTCCCCGTCCCCATTCAAGAATCATTTTACTATTTTTCGAAGAACATCTTCAAAAATAGTTTCCCTGTTTCAATGACATTCGCCATGTACTTCCAAATTCCATACATCCTTTCCTGGAATTTCGAAATACGTGCTTCAACTCTCACCAAAAGCTTGGTGAAAATCATTTCGATCAAATGGTGGGATAAGTTTGCAACTTCCCACTCAGATCTCAAATTTGTGAAATCTTGGTTCTCAAAGAACGGTCATCTTCAAGATCTTTCTTCAAGACGGAACCAAGAATTCCTCAACAAAAAAGCGCAGCTTGTCGCTGCCCTGGCTCAAACTTCCTCCGAATCTGATTTGCAGAAACGATGGAGCGAGCTAGCTTCATTGGCCGACGATTCGGTCTCCTCGAAACATTCTGAAGTCGAAGAAACCGACTCAGAAGATCCGGAGATTGAATTTGTTTACGATTTGAGCGAACCATAATGGTTCCCTTCTACATTATACATGAGACCGAAATTGTCGTTAAACTACTGACCGACCGCAAAGTCGTTAAACTAGGACACGACCGCAAAGTCGTTAAACTAAGACATTTCATAGAGCGTAATTCTCATTAAACTATCATTAGACCGTAACGTCATAAACTATCAAAGACGCAATTGTCATTAAAATACGATGATTCAATTATATAAAATCAAAACCGGACCACAATAGGTCCATAAAAAGAAACCGCTCGCGGTTCATCAAAAAAAAAAAAAAAAAAAAAAAAAAAAAAAAAATATACATGTTTCTTTCTTTGTTTTTGTACATTCCTGTAAATAAAAGAGAAAAAGCCATTCAAGACGAGGAGCAAAATTGCGAGTTCAAAGACACCCGAGCCTAACTGGCTCGAAAAATACTTGTATTTTCACACACCCGAGGATTAGTTTTCTTCACGCAACAACTCAAGACTACAGAGTCCGGTCATGAAGTACCGTGAGGTTGTAAGTCGCGTTAAAGCGAGGAAGCCGCGAAGCGCGATAATCCGCCCATTGGTCGCGTGGCGTAGGATAAGGTTGAAGTGTACGTAGAAAATTTGAATCTGTTCAAGTCTACTTGGATGTGCATCCGAAGTGGAAGGGGGTAGGTTGGACAAAGCGGATGGAAATATTCGACTGCATCAACGGTCATCTCAATTATTTACACTATCTACTTTTTATTTTTGTAATCTTGTAATAATTAGATTCCTTCATCGCTTGCTTTTGTCTTTTACTATTTGTCGGTTTGTAATAATGTAGTTACTTACTATTCACCTTTTTCTATTTGCTTTTTAGATTTTGTCATTTTGTAATTATTTGTTCAATTTGTCAAAAGTGGTTGAGTGCGAGGTCCCGTCTTGCCTCCCCTTTCTATCTTTTAATTTTCCGCATTTAATTTCTCGATTCAAGTCCGCACCTTTAAAAGGATCTGCAAGTCAGATTTTATTTTCATTCAAGTTTCACACTTCTACCTCTAAGCCTCAGACTCCTTTGGTTGTAAAGATCCCCTTAGATTGGTATCAGAGCCTTTACCTCAGTACGAGCTTCGAATCAAAGCTTTCTCATGATCCTTGTAACCTTTTATTCATAAATAAAAGAAAGGAAAGATTGTTATCTTTCTTGTTTCTCCATTTCTCTATTCTCATCTTATCATTTACCATTTCCATTTCACGAAAACCCTTTGATTGCCACTGGTGTTTCCCCAGAGTAAGTCGCAAATGACGCAGCATTCCTTTTGGCGAGCAGCTGGAATAGGATATCGTGATTTCTATTTGGTAATTTAAGAAATTTTTATTGAAAGAAGAGAACCCTGGAAGACTATAATCATGTCCGGACTTCTATCTAGGATTAAGAAGTTCAAGGGAAAAGAGAAAGCAGATTCAAATGAAGAAGGTTCCAAAACCTCATCTTCCTCTTTCAAAGAAGGTGATGACCTTCACCTATCAAGCTTGAATCAAAATGAACTTCAAATAGCCAAGGTTGAAGAAGCTCTTCAAAATTGGTCGATTCCAAAAATTGATTCAAAAATGGTTTACAAAAACCCACATTCGCTGTTCTTCCAGAAGAACTGCATCAAGCTTTCTGAGCACGTCGTACCTATCGATCAGGATAGTACAACGCTCAACCTCTTTTCAAAGGACATGATTCTTCGACATCGCGAAGAATTCAAGTTCATTCATATTGGTATGGTCCAAGTGGCCATCAAACCATTGTTCGACTTCTCGGTGCGACATACCATCCTTGTCTCCCTCCGTGACAAGAGACACAACACCTACACCAACTCCCTCCTGGGATGGTTGAATCCAATATGGAAAATGGTCCGATCTTCTTCAATCTGCTTTCCAAACTCGACTCTCTCATTACTGCACCCCAACATCCTCATGCGCTCTAATGTTAGATGTCAATACAAAGAATCTCAATATCCAAGCCGAAACTCACTCTCAGCGGTGGTGATTTTCCGCATCTGCTATAAAGTGATGCATACAAACGTTGCTCCCGGAGCCCTCCGAAAATCGGTAAGCGGATCCACCATGCTCATCGAAGCCAATATGGGGCGAGCAACTAGCAACGTCCCCAAGACACTTACTTGGGATCAAATCACTAGGAATTCCTCTTGGGATTTGAAGCAAGTCTGCCCTCCTGTCATCAGAGAGCCGACTCCAACTCAAATTATTGAACACGACGACGGAAGAGTCGAAGTGAAGTTCGAGGATGCCCCACAAGCCTTCCCAAGGACAAAAGAGTTCTTGAGATCCAGGCCTAGCACCTCCGAAGCACATAGGCCCCCAGTATCAATCGCGAGATCTGAATCCTTCAGAGTCCAGTCGGTTGACTACGACCGTGCCTATGCTACGATTCATTATGCTGGTCAGGCCACTTCTCCAACTCATTCAGGACATGGAGAATCGATCTGTGGCGCATGGCGGCATCAAGGTCATCCTCTCCTTCTCTATAAACAAAGAACTCCTAAAGAGAGATTTCCTCTCAAGGGAAAACAAAGAGAAGAGAGAAAAGTTCTTCAAAGACTACTCCGAAGAAGAGCGGGGTAACCTACGCTCTGAGTGGTATTCATACATAGAGAACGTCCAACAAGATATTCCATTCTTTACTTGGATGGAGGTTGGAATTAATGTTCTCAGTGGATCAGATTGGAAGACCACCAAACGTGGTACAATCCACAGTACTCATCCACCACTTGAAGAAGTGGAAATCGAGACAGTCTATGGAGACAAGGTTATTGCTTCTCCTTTCAAGACAATAATAAGAGACGAGAAGGAGCCACCTTCTCTAAGAGATATCAAGAATATCCAACATCAAAACAACTTCTCTAACAAAATTCTATCAACAATTGCCAGGCAAGTTGACAAGATAGAGGGGAAGATGCAAAAGGAATCAAAACCGATTCCAAACCCATCAAAGCCGGCTCCCCATTAGGAGCAAGACATTCATCAGAACAAAACCCTTGTTCCAACCATCATTCTCGATCCGAGATCACTCTCGATGATAACACGGACACTCTCAATAGCATTCAAAAGATGCTGAAGAAGTTGACTCTCGGAGAAGCTTCTCCTTCAACAAGCCAAGGGATCAATGTCATATTTGAACCCTCGGATTACGACATCAAAGAATTCAGAAGACAATATCTGAATAAAAAAGATTCATCAAAACCCAGCACTTCAAGAGCTATTTCCGCCATCTCGGAAAAGGATCCTCGCCTGCTTTTTATAGCAGACCATCCTTCCCGACATAGCCTATGAAGAGAAGGGCATGATGACCGCCACTTCATTCAAAGGGTTGAGACATCTATGAATGGAATCTAGATGGCCTATCCGACCATCTAATTTCAATTTAGCCAACACAATGATGATGGCATGAAACTCCTATAAAGCCAAAGGCAAAACCGATCGGCAAATCGCTGAGATCCTTGTCAGTGGTTTTACCGGTACGGTCAAAGATTGGTGGTTCAACTACATGACTCCGGAAAAGAGACATGCCATCCTTATTCATGTCACCCAAACTACCAGAGAAGTTCCTCCACAAATTGATGGTACGCCGTCAGAACCGGAAGTCTTTGAAAAACAAGATGCTGTATACACCCTAGTGTATACTATGTCAAAATTTTTCATTGGCGACCCTAATACGTTTGAGGAACGGGCTGGCACTATCTTACTCAAGATGAAATGCAAAACTCTAGGAGAGTTTCGTTGGTACAAAGATATGTTCCTCACTAAGGTGATGCAACGATCAGACTCAAACTCTGATATTTGGAAACAAAAATTCGTAGAAGGCTTGCCTAATCACTTCGCACAACGCGTGACCAAAGCCCTCGCCGATCTATGGGATGGTCATACTATTGATTGGAAGAATCTAACGTATGGCGATATCAGTTCCATAATCATCAAAGAAGGTCTCTCTCTCTGCGATGAACACAAGCTCCGACGCAAGATTGACAACCCAAAAATTGGGAAAGCAATCCTTGGCGAGTTCTCACACGCAGTATGGTGTCCAAAATGAACTACCATCACCTCGACAAAAGGAAAGGTCATAAGGAACCCTTCCAATATGCCAAATACAAAGGAAAGCGAATCTTCAACGACAACCGTCGTAAAGATTCTTATCAAAAACCCAGATATCAAAAACGATATCAGGGTACGCAAAGCCATCAAAATACAAAGAAGTATACTCCCGCAAAGGAAAGCAAGTATGCTACAAATGCAACGTCCGTGTCACTATGCGAATAGATGCACAAATGGTCTAAAGATCAATGAGCTTGACATTGATGAGGAGATCAGAAACAAAATACTAAGCATGGTTCTTTCTGACTCTGATTCTGAAAGTACAAGCGAATACGAACAGGAGATTGGACATATCCTCGATGATCATGAGGATACGGATACCTCCTCCTCCTCAAGCGAACATGATTCCATCAACCACGTTGGCATACGTGCATGCGATGGGTTGCATCAATGTAAACAATGGATCAGTAGCGCTCTATTCGACATATATTTGCTAGAGTAAATGATCCAGAATTACAAAAGAAGATCATTTCGATCTCAAGGTATCTCTTGAATCAACTTCAACGGTCGAACAAGAGAAACCAAAAAGAAAAATGAATCGAACCATATGTTATAACGAAGTTTATGAAACGGTTCCTGTCACAAGCAAAGCAATCTCGACAAAGGAACTTCAAGCCGATCAAGAACCTCAAGCGGGAGGTTCATCAACTCAAAATCGACATGGTCAATCATGTGTCGAAACTCGGGTCGGTTTGCGACTCTCAAGAGTGCCCCACTCATAATTGCTTGATCAAGAGGACGATATCACCGACGAACAAAGAATCCTTCATTGGCGAAATCACCAAAATACCATATCGAAATGGCATACTCTTATTACTTTAAGAGTAGGAGATTTCAAGAGCAATTAGTTGCCCCGCTCGATTCAGAGCGGATCAAAATCTGATTCGCGAAGGCAAGATACCCTCGATTTATTTCGAGAAAACACCGATCACGCTTACGAGGAGCCAACCAAAAGCGCCTCGATGTCCTGGTACAAGCTTTCAAATGCACACATATGCAAGGGACGGTATTTGCCTCGTCAATACCTTCATTCTCGCCAAGGACCTCAATGTGGAAATCATATTAGGTACTCCATTCTTGACTCAATTGTACCCATTTCAAATAATCGAAAGAGGTTTAGAATCTCATCACGCTAGAGTCTAAACTCATTTTTGAATTCATCCAACCCGTGAAAACTCACGTGAGTTGACATGATTCAAACAAAAAACCACCAAATCGATTTTCTAAAGGATGAAATATCTTACAAGAAAATTGAGGAACAATTAGTTAATCCAAGAATAACCCTCCTGATTAACCAATTCCAAAAGAAGCTTGAAACAGGATCTCTGCTCCGACTTCCCTAATGCATTCTGGGAAAGAAAACGACATGTCGCCTCCCTTCCTTATGTCAAGGACTTTTCTAAGAAGCTATTCCGACCAAGTCAAGGCCAATTCAAATGAATGCTAACCTTCTTGCGATATGCAAGAAAGAAATTGATTCATTCTTCGCAGAGAAAAAGCTATCCGGCCATCGAAGAGTCCCCGGTCTTGTGCACTTTTTATGTCAACAACCAAGCCGAAAAGGAACGTGGCGTCCCAGTCAGTAGTCAATTATAAACCCTTAAACAAGGTTTTGGAATGGATAAGATATCCCATTCCCAACAAAAATGATTTAATCAAGCGCATTTCAAGCGCAAAAATATTTTCAAAATTCGATCTCAAATCAGGTTTTTGGCAAATCCAAATTGCCGAAAAGATCGTTACAAAATACTTTCAATGTCCCGTTTGGGCAAGATGAGTGGAACGTTATGCCTTTCGGTTTGAAAACGCTCCTCCGAATTTCAAAAAATCATGAATGACATTTTCAATGGTTTTCAAGAATTCTCAATTGTCTACATTGACGATGTTTTGATTTTCTCCCAGAACTTAGATCAACATTTTAAACATTTACAAACGTTTTACAATGTTGTGAAAAGAAATGGCCTTGTTCTCTTGGCCCAGAAAACCAAACTTTTTCAAACCCAAATCCGTTTTCTTGGATTTGAAATCAATTTGGGCCTTATAAAGCCCATCCACAAGTCCATTGAATTCGCTTCAAAATTCCCGGACCAAATTACAAACAAAACCCAATTACAGCGTTTTTTGGGTTGTTTAAATTATGTGGCCGAATTTCTACAGGATATTAGGCCCATTTGCAAGCCTCTTTTTGAGCGCCTCAAAAAGAATCCTAATCCTTGGACCGACAAGCACACTGCTGCAGTCCAAAAAATAAAGGCTTTAGTCATTTCAATTCCCTGTTTGAGTTTGCTTAATAATGAAGCAAATCTCATAGTGGAGACTGACGCGTCCGATATCGGATATGGCGGAATCCTCAAACAGGACGTGGATAAGAAGGAGTCCATAGTGCGCTTCCACTCTGGCGTCTGGAACAACGCGCAGAAAAATTACGAGAGAGTACCCGAAGTCAGGCTCTAACAGAAAGAATGGTGTACTCACGACATTAGCCCGGGGGAGCTCTCCGAACCGGCAACTAAAGCGTGTGCGCGCACACCGCATGCTCCTCTACAACCGGCGTAAATGCGGGGGCCTAAGGGCAAACTAAGCGGGCCAAGTGCACATGCCTATGACTCGGAAGCGGTGTCACTGATCACAGTAGCGCGAGGCCCTCGACGCTCATCTCAGTGCGGCACTGATCCCACCGACTGAAGCTAAGAACCGCCAAGGTAGGCTTACACCGCTGGCGGGGTTCCGCTCTAGCAGAGCTACAAACTAGACTATGCCGAGTGGGTAGCTAAGTCCACAACCGGCGGGTCGGGGGGGGGGGGGGGTAGCAAGATACGTTATGCTTCGCACACTTTACTCCCGACTGAGCTCTCTCGGGGACAAAGTACGTTATGTCCGCTCACCTGGATGATGACAAACCCTACAACTCTATCTAAGAGTACAGAGTAAAAAGCAATGATTCCTGGCTAGCAAGCAAAGACCGACATCAATCACACTACCTAGCATGATACTACGAGCTTAAGCAGGAATCACAAGCATGCTGGCAGAACAAACATAGCATGGCACTAACATGTAAAATAAAGCAAACATGCTAGCAAGAAATCAATCAAAGCTGCTCTATTATTATCATGCTCATAACAGTCAGCAAACAAGCAAGGCATAATCATGAAAATATCGCAGGGCCCACACAACTCCAGTAAGAAATCCTTACCTGGTCGGAAGGCAACAACACACAATAAAAATAACTGCGATCGAACCCGAGCAACCTATAACGAGCCAAACAAACACATCAATAGTCATAAAATAGCCCTAAATACACTAAAATAAATAGGGCTCAGCTCGGGAGCAACTCACGTGGCTGACACGCGAACGAGCCGGATGCACGGACTAGGCAGCTGCTGAGGCTGGCTGGGCGCGCTGGGGCGCGGGCGCTGGGCTGCGCGCGGACGGCACGCGAGCGACACAGGGCGCGCGGGCGCGGGTGCTTGCTCGGCTAGGCGACGGCGCGCGGCGCGGCTCGGCACAGAAGACGGCGCGCGGGCGCGAGCGACATGACGCGGGGGCACGCGATCTGGCGCTGGGACGCGCGACTCGAGCGCGGATGACACGGGCGACGCGACGCGGCATTGTGTGCGGTTCGGCATGATCTTGCGCACTGAGCGACACGGACGAGGGCGGCGGCGAGCGCGCGGCTGGGCGGCGACGCGGCCGGGAGACTGGGCGGCTCGAGTCGGGCGAGGGCGAGGCGCGCGCGGCCGGTACTGCACAGCGGCGAGCTGGGTCAAGCGCTAGGTGGGGGTGCTCGGGGAGAGAGAGAGAGAGAGAGAGAGAGAGAGAGAGAGAGAGAGAAAAAAAAAAGAGAAAAAATAAAAAGAAAAGAAAATGAATTTGGAAAAGAAAAGGAAAATGGGAAAATAAAAAGGAAAAGGGGATTTTATCCATAATCCAACCTTATCCACTTAAAACCTCAAAATCCCATTTCCATGCTTCCTCCTTCGAGACCCGACCGAAGCAATCTTTTCCAATCAAATAAAATTCACTTAAATCCAACTCTCAAAGCAACACTAACAGCCCGGGCTCGAATCCCAAAGGAAACACCCAACAACCAACACTTTGCCAAAGCCCGAACCACAACCGAGCATCCAACCGACTAGCCCAAACACCTCGGGACTCGCAGCCAACAACAAACAAGCCTCGACAAAGGCAGGAGCTACCTCGAATCCCTAAAAACCACAAATCCTGCCCGGAGAGCCAAAAGACCAAAATACCCCCAAGGGGCCAAACGGCTCTAAAACCGAACCAAACAACCGAATCTTTACCCGAAGGCACCTCGAAAACTGGAATAGGAAACTGGGCTGTTACATACACCTCCAACTCAGTGATGCCCATCGGGGACTTACACATCTAGGATGCCCATCGGGGTCTTACACCTCCAACTCAGTGCTGCCCATCAGGGACTTACACACCTAGGATGCCCATCGGGGTCTTACACCTCCAACTCAATGATTCCCATCGGGGACTTACACACCTAGGATGCCCATCGAGGTCTAACACCTCCAACTCAGTGATGCCCATCAGGGACTTACACACCTAGGATGCCCATCGGGGTCTTACACCTCCAACTCAGTGATGCCCATTAGGGACTTACACACCTAGGATGCCCATCGGGGTCTTACACCTCCAACTCACATACGGATGTCCATCGGGGTCTTACTCGAGTGGGACCTAAACTAGTTACCCCTACAATCTTCTACACTATACATCACCTGTCTATCCCTAGCATGGAACTAATCAGGAGAAAATAGGACAAGGTTATGCCAAGATAAGGATACCCCTAGCATGTACCTAATAGAATATAACAGGGACACAAGAACAACACGATCAGGAAGCAAGAGAAAACATGTAACCTACCCACTGGAAATTTCATACAATCACAAAACATGGCATGCTGGAAGGACAAACCTAGCATGGCACTAACATGAACAACAAGAAACATGCTAGCAAGATTTCAAACACAGGCTGTTCAATAGCTTACCAACTCATAACAACAACCAAGCATACAAGGCACATCATGATAATATCGCAGGGTTCACACAACCACGGTAAGAAATCCTTACCTGGAAACAAGCAGAAAATAACTACCATAAGCCAACCAAGCGACTCCCGAGCTTCTCAGTGAACCCGAGCAACCTAAGCATTTAATAAAAATATTCTAATTAAATAACAACAGCCAATCAACTTAGGGTCTAAAAGAGTGGAGGCTCGAGAATTACCAACCGAGAAGGTACTAGGTCTCGGCCTCAACAATCTTGGCAAAACACGCTCTCGGCGGCAAGTGGGCAGGCAGGACGTGCAGCTAGGGCGAGCAGACTGGGCGCTGGCGAGTGCTGCTGGGCGCGGCAGGGGACCGGCGCTTGCACGACGACACGGGCGCTCTGGCGCGCAAAAGCGGACGGAGACGCTCGACGCGGGCTCACTCAGCGCTGGCGACGCGGCCAAAGCGTCGCGCGCGCCGCGGCGCGCAGCAGCAGCCGGGCGTGGCGTCTGGCGCGATCAGCTGCGTATCTTTGGGCGTCTGAGGGCTGCTGGTCTGGCCGTGTGCGACATGCGGGGGCCGTGGCTTTGGGCGTCTGGGCTACTCGGCCGGCCAGTGCGACAGCAGTGCTTGGTCTTTGCCTTTGGTGGCTTGGTGCGGCTCGGTTGAGTTTCTTGGTGAGGTCGGCAAGGAGAGAGAGAGAGAGAGAGAGGGGAAAGAATAAGGGTTTTTCTCTTTTCTTTTCCTTTTTCCTAAATTAAATAGGTTTGGGTTGTCCAAAATCCCTTCCCAAGGCTTTCCTCCTTCGAGTCCTAGCTGACGCATTCTTTTCCATTTAATAAAACCCATTTAAATCAAGCCTCCTAATCACCGTTAGGTCAAGGGTTCAATTCCCAAAGGAAGCACTCTAATTAACAATAATTTTGCTAATTACCATAACACCTCCAAACTTCCAAACAACTAGCCCGAACTTCTTGGGTCCTGCAACCAACAACAATCAAGCCTCGACAAAGCGGGGAGTGACCACGAGTCCTCAAAATCCACAAAACCACGACCGGACACAAAAGACCAAAATGCCCCTAAGGGTTAAAATAGCACTAACGACCCATCCGAGCATCCGAATAATGAACCGGAAACACCTGGGAAACCAAAATAGAAAACTGGGCCGTTACAATACTCCCTCCTTTTAAGACTTTCATCCTCGAAAGTCCTAAGACGAAAACAACTCTAGGAAAACTCCACTGATCCTTAACCAACCAACTCCTTGTCAAGCCAACACTAGTCCTTCTTTGAAATCCCAACCCTCTTGGGTTTCCAAAGGTTCAAGCCAAAAAGACATCGAGTCTGCCACAAACTATCTCAACCAAAACTGAACATACACTGAGCTTCGAAGAAAAAGATGCGATAGTGCTAGCCGGTAAGCCACAGCCTCAAACTCGCACCAACTCTCAAACGGTCTCACAACCCTAGGGCTCACTTATCCTCGCCCGACTTTCAACTCGCCTGCCTCTCACGACGCTACTCTCAGCAAACTTGTGGACGAGTCACAGGCTCTAAAACTCTACGCCACGCACCGGCGTACTCCTCTTAATACTCACAGCTGTTAACGAACAATCTTAACCCTACACCATGCTGGCCAACCAACTGAACCTCTCGGGTTCTAGAAACTAGTCAACCTACTCTTACTTTACAAGAGACCAACGAACTCCAATGGTTGCCTATAAGCCTTAACGAAATCCAATCGAACCACCACCTGGCGGCCGATCCCAAAGGCAAACTTGTCCAACAAGAACGCGTCCACAACACTTAAGCAACCATCTTGAAGAGCACCGACGCACTCAAGCCAGGGGCACATACCTGGTTCACCAGACGGCTAATGTAAAGACCCGACCCAAAAGGGGCTCTAAATGGGCCTTTACCCCAATGCATGTATTCAAAATAAAAGACATTATGAAAAATAAGTTTCGGATCCCAAGTAAAAACAGAAACATTCAACAATCAAAACATACATTTCTAAAAGCATACTCTGATTAGAGATTTATTTAAACCATTTAAACATTCCACAAGTACAAATATGCTGGAATCCATAAAACGTAAGAAAACATCCTAGGGCTCCGTGCCCATCTACATGCATTCAGGGGAAATAACAAAAGTCAAGAGTCAAGATATAATAAAATGGTCAGAGATGACAGCAGGATTCCATGATCACAGCTCCTCCTTTAGCCATCCTGTCTCGCGCCTTGGTTACCTGTGGAAAACCACAGAATAAGGGTGAGTAACGAATTACTCAGTAAGAATCCCCAACCGGGTACAATACGATATACATGATCATCTAGAAGAATGTATGCAAGCTATGAGTATAAACACGAATAGAGCACATAGCTTAAGTCCACACTTGGACCTCGGATGCCAACTCGTGGTCTTAGTCCGGAAATAAATCCACCACACAATACGCCCTATACGAGAAACGAGTCCCGCCTCGGCCTGCTCTCTCGTCGATACGAAAGGTGCACTAGCTCAAGATCCCGAGGAGCTCTCCGGTCGTATTGTAATGAGCGTAAGCGCGCGCCTTCGCGTGCTATCGCAGACTATGGGGGTGCCGGGTCTAGTGGCAAGCCGCCCATGTCCATCCACCACGCCTAACTAAATCTCCGGATCGGTGTCACCGACATAGGGTGTGAGACTGACACGTGAACTATGTCACCTGAACCACCGCACTTTGAGGCTAAGGAATCGGTCGTGGTAGGCTTACACCGAAGCCGCCCTTGCCCTATTAGGTGGCAATCAAGGGCTACGGCCAAACACGCCGAGGACGTGTCGATCGCCGGGGATGAGGCAATGCCAAGTCATCATCCCGACCGTTGGGGTATTTAACGATCGCCACCCTCACCCAAGATTGCGGGGCCACCGTTAGGGTTAGCTAAACCCTAACGGGATCGGGACGGAGTACCATCTCGTGACGCCCTCGCGGGGATGCAAGTTACGTTATGCATCCGGCCCGATGATGCTACCTACCCGAACTCTAAACCATAGCAATAATAATAATTCAATCAATGCGGTCAATACGTGCTCAATGAGATACAAGGAACCTAGCATGGTACTACGAAGCAAGAATGATATGAGCATGCCGTAATCGGAACAACCTAGCATGGACTAACATGAGAGAACAACATACGAAGTCATGATAGTCGTGAATTTCGATGCAGCTCCTAAACTATACATGCTGATAATCACAAACAAACATACAAACAACAATCACATAGAACATCGCAGGTCCACACAACTCCTGGTAAGAAATCCTTACAGCCGGGCAACTACACACAAAACCTAAGTCTGCGAACGAACCCGAGCTAGCTAGCTACGAGAACCTAACAAAACAATGATAATCATAATCCATAAACCTAAATATAATAAAATAAACAAGGCTCGGCTCGAGAGCAACTCACGCGGCTCGGCCGACACGCGGACGGGCAGCAAAGACGGCGGGGAATGCTTCTTTGGCGCTGCGCGACGCGCAGAAGGGGCGATGGCGCGCGCAGGACCGCACACCGGGCGCCGACGGCGCGGGAGGCGGCAGCGCGCGCGCGCGCGCGCGCCATGCGACGGCTGGCCGGCGCGCGACGCGCGGGCGTGGGCAGCAGCGGACGAGCGCGCTGGCGCGCGCGAGGCGACGCGACGCGCGCGCGCGACGCGCGCAGCGAGCGCGGCGCGCGCGCGCGATGCGGGCGCGCGCGGCCGCTCACCGTGCGCGCGCGACGGAGCCGCGACGGTGATGCGGTCTGGGCGGCTCGGTGCTCGTGCTGCTTTGCGCGATCTGGGCGACTGGGGAGCTTCTTGCTGCTAGGCGATCCGGGCGGCATGGGCTTGCTCTTTGGCAGATCTGGGCATGCCGGGCGACTGCAACAAACACACACACAAAACAAGTTCTTCTCCTTACCTTCGGCCAACAAGAACACCCAATCGAGAAGATGAAGAGGATGAAGACTTACCCGAATGATGATTGAACCAAGGAGCTGCAAGGATGAAGAACTCGGCAAGGCAATGGAGAGAAAAGCTTGGGCGGCCACACACTTTGGAGAAGAAGATGAGACAAACCTAATTTCTATTTTATTTAACCAAATGCTCCAAAACTCCCAAAATGCAAGGCTAACCATAAAATGATGCAGGGAGAGCAACAAGAGCACCTAATGGCTCAATTGGTACACATCCCCACAAGCTTCCCAGCGACCGGGTTTAAACCTCAATTTGCAAAGACAATTTCCTTTATTTTTACTTTTGCACCAAACCTTGCTCAAACCAAACCACAAATCCTTCCAAAACCTACATAAATCCATCCAATAATTTTAGCAACTGGAAAAAGATATAAACGGTCCCGACGGCCCGACCAAATTACTAAAATACCCTAGGGCATACCGAAGACCGGATGAAAACCTCAGGTCGTTACAATATTCCCTCCTTTTTATGACTTTCGTCCTCGAAAGTTCTTAAAGATCAAACAACACAGATATCTGCATTCTCATCCCGTCCTTCCCGCTCACGAGCGGCCTCCTCCGAACTCGAGACTCCTTCACTAAACTTTTACCAACGGATCTCACTTCTACGCAACGTCTTCGACTCAAGACCGAATACTCATAGGCTTCTCCTCGAAGCCCTAAACCCTCAATCACCGCAAGGGCTCAAAGTCCACAATGAGCAATGGGTCCGGCACATGCTTGCCCCAACATCGATACATAAAAACACTGTGCCTGGTGTCAACAAACAAACTCAACCCTACAACAAATCAAGGCCAAACAAGCTGAACCTTCCAGATTCCAAAACTAAACGGCCTACTCTTACTTCACAAGAGACCAACAAACCTCAAACCTTGACTACACCTTAACGAGATACAAACGAACCACCAATGGCGATGATCCAAAAAGACAAACTTCTCCAACTAGAACACGTCCACAACACTTAAGCAACCATCTAAAGGAGAAATCGCAACCAAAGGCAAGGGGGCACCATCTGGTACACCGCACGGCTAACAACACTCACACCACCAAAACTTCAGCTACGGCCACCTTAAAAAAAAACAAGGGCCAAGCACGAGACTCCACTCGGCCAAGCCAACAAACTAGAACTCCTCATCGGCCGAACGCAACTTTCCAACGAACACCTACCAAAGAACCGACCAAGGAGAACATCGCCAGGCAAGGAACATCCAACATTCCTCTCAAGGAAAACTAGGGAAGCAAGGACTAAACCATCACGCAGCCTATCTGCGACACAACACCTTGAGGAAAACAAACTCAACGACTTACCAACCAATGCCACGGCACCTCTGTGCCAACTCACTCAAACGCTGCTCGCTAACGCCAACCGGGAACTCACAACAACTAGGAACAAAGCCCGAGAAGGGCTTGCTCAGTGAGAACTCAACCCAAACTTATAACGAGCAACGCCGCTCCAAGCTACTCTCGAACTCTTAAAATCCAACCGCTACTCAAAGGACTTCCCTTTAAGCCTAAGCCTAACTCATCTTCCAACCGAAGCTCCACTCCCAAAACCTCACAAGGAAAACGGATAACGACAACCTCAAAGCTTACGGATCTGAGCCACACGAATCCGCAAGACTACCTCTCGCAAGCTATCACTCGAGGTGGCATCCAAGGAGCAACTCAACCGCCACGAGAGGCTAGAGGGAAAGGAAATCTTCAATCCCCAAAGAACCAACAACTTGCCGAAACAACTCAACTCTTATCTTGGTGGCCTCCGCCCTTGCGGAACAAACAACTCTTGCTTGCTAACAACACAAAGCGAGGACCCTCATTGGTGACCAACTGCGCTACTCGATCGACTACACAACTCAGGAGCTAAGTGACTCTGCCAAACGGAAACGACTTCCCAAAGAAGCAAACTCGGAAGGGCAGCGATGAACTCCACACACGCTCGCCGACTTGCTCAAACCCAAGGCAACAACAACCAACTCTCTTGGAAGCAACACCAAGAGAAAACTCAACCAATCGGACCACCAAACCGAAACAAACAAAGACTTGCTCAATCGCTGAGGAGGGGTCAACTCCCAAAACTTACTCGACTAGGAACAAGACCTCGTATAACGCCCTCGGCTAGAACCGAACTAGCTCTCGAAACAACAAACGAACCAAATCTTGGCCAAACACTCACAAGAGGCGGAACAACCTTTACTGCAGCCTCTAGAACACCATCCAAGAATCCGCTTAATCGGACAAACGACTACTTCCAAGCGACCAACAAACTTTTCCTTCAAGCTAGCGCTTCCACCATTAACTCCAAGACCAAGGGAGTAACTCGACAACTCCCAAGGGAAACGGCTCATACAAGCGGACAACCAACGGATGACAGAGAACTCCACATACGCTCACTGCCTTGCTCCACGAGAGCAACAACATCTAATCTCACGGGGCACAACAAGGGTCCATCTCGGATCAACCTCCAAATGCCAAACGGGGCAACTCAACATCCCGAAACAGAAAAACAACCAACATGGCACAAACCACTCGCCCCACGAGCAAAACTAAACTCTAGCAACTCCAATCCACACCTTGGTCAACACCAAGCATCAACTTGCCACCACACCGAAACCACTCCGGACTTTACTCCAAACAAACACTAGCTTGCTAGTCTACCAAGATCACTAGCAACTCCACCGAGGCTACAAACTACACGCCTCCAAATTAGCCAACCAAACTCACTAGCCGGGCTCGACCGAGCTCGGAGGCTCTCCACAACCTAGGGTTCTTCGGCAACCCTCGACACACACACTCGCTTGGATACGATCTAACGGACAACCGCTCGAACAAACAACTCCAATTTCCGGCATCCCAACCATGCCGGCCAACTCCAACTCCTTGGGAACCTAGAGGACCCAAACGCTACACACGCGTCATCCTCCTACTCAAAGCATCGGCCACAACATAACTTCTACCCAAGGAAGGATCCGAACAACTCTCTTAGCCATGACGATCGAAACCACGCGCTTAGCTACCATATCGCTCTTGTTCGGTTTCCAATGAACTCCAACCAACGATCAACAAGAAGATCCGCCAACCAAGCTTAGGCCCAACTTAACAAATCTTGCCTAAGCAACAACTTGATACCACGAGCACGGTATCCTTACCACCTCAACCAAAGCCTTACAACAACCACCGAGTCCAACTTCTCAAGGAACCGAGCACGAGATCTCCAAAGCAAACCCTACATGGATCTCAAACTCTCGCCACGGAACGAACCACACAAAACACACTTGTGTGCACAACTCCCAACCTTCCTTTAGAGATCCAAGACTAACAAGCGCTTTTCCACAAAGCAACGATAACTCCCGGCAATGATACAAACAATCCAAGGAACACCAAAAGTTCCATCTCCACACGATACTCGAAGCCGAGGCAACCTTGCTCTACCAAAGCATAATCATGCCAAACCAAACTTACTTTGTACCAAGCCTCTACCAAGGGTGCTTACCCCTAAGGCATCCAAAACCTCTCGCTAGGCATCACCTCATCTCGCCTCAAAAGCATCCAACTCGCCTCATAGGCATCCAAATTTCATCCGATAAGCATCCAACTCATGGTCCTCACCCACCAAATTCGCATCTACAATGCTCAACTCTCCTCGATTTAGGCACTCGAAGGTAGTTGACCGCACTACCAACCACAAAGAAAATCTCTTGGCCTTAACACTAGCGCGAGACTCACGCGCACCAACATTTACCAACCCAAGCAACTCACGACTTACTCAACCTCCGTAAACACTTTGGGAAGAGGCTCCGGCTCCTCCCGAGCATCCTTTCGCTTGTAGTCCATCGACTACCACCGAACTAGCCCTCCGCACGACCTAAACGGGTGCAATCGCCATAAACAGATCCAAGGCTAAAGGAGTACGCCAACTCCGACGGCATAGAACCATCTGCTATGCCCAAGCCAAACTCAAGCTCGAACTGGACTTAGTGCCAAAGTGGCACACCAACCAATGCACCTCAAGTGCTACTACTACCAAATCCACATCCGAGGAAGTCGGGTTGTTAAACAACAAAGAGGCTCGCAAGGGGGCAAAGATGACCCTTCATCCGCCTCAAGCCACTAACACGGCAACTTGCCAAACAATCGGGCGATCGGTGGAGACTCTGCTAGTCCACCTCTCACAAGGGACTTCCACCACCATCCGATGAACCAAACAAAGACAGAACGGCAGCACACCTCGGCGTGCGAGCAGCAGGGCATCCCACACACGGATGCTAAACTCAAACTCGCCAACTACTTTACTACTAGCAAAGAGGACTTACTAAAACATCGAGCTCTCTGGGCATCCATTTGCCAACACAGGCGTCTCCATCAACGCCAACAAACTCATCTGAATAAACTCACTGATCATGCCCTCCCGGAACCTCAGGGCTACAAGAGCTACTGGGGAAAAATGTTTGAAACAAACTCGTCACCGGGCTATCTGTGTGCCGGGACTCCTCACTACGCGCTACAAATCGCGCTGGGTCTCCGCTCTCGATAGCTAAAGACACGCCATCAAATCTCTCATGGCCGGAGCACACTCTGCTCAAGGAGTCTCACTCGAGGCGCCGCTAGCCTCTACCCCCTCCTCTAGGCGACTCAACCGCCGGCCAAATCGCATGCGGGCCTAACAACCACGACGCGCCTCAACATCAACACGATCGGTCCAACTCCTCGGTCGGACATGCCAAGCGCCTCGCTCCTCGTGGTGCGATCAACATACTTGGCGATCGCACGAAGCACCACCACCCTCTCACTAGGGGAAAGCGACAATCGGGCCACAAATGGCCAACGGAGTCTAAGCTCGCCTCCTGCTCGATTGATGTCCTGGGGGCATCCGAATCTATCTGGATACCTCAACAAGTCGCTAAACAAACTGTTTCGCGATCATGAAAAGTTGGCATGATGGCTCACTAAGCCCAAACCAACAACGAGTCAGAACCTGCTCGTCTCCGCTCCACAACACTACACAAGGCATACACAAGATGACAGGTATTGTAAATTCTTAACCCTTTTTCAACAACAAATAGTAAACTTAGGCGTACCTGATGACTGTCGGAGTGCTGATGATCATGGAAAAACGACCTACAACAAAGGTCGTCTCTGACGAATCTATGACTCGAGCTCGATACCAATCAGAAAGACCCGACCCAAAAGGGGCTCTAAATGGGCCTTTACCCCAATGCATGTATTCAAAATAAAAGACATTATGAAAAATAAGTTTCGGATCCCAAGTAAAAACAGAAACATTCAACAATCAAAACATACATTTCTAAAAGCATACTCTGATCAGAGATTTATTTAAACCATTTAAACATTCCACAAGTACAAATATGCTGGAATCCATAAAACGTAAGAAAACATCCTAGGGCTCCGTGCCCGTCTACATGCATGCATCGGGGAAATAACAAAAGTCAAGAGTCAAGATATAATAAAATGGTCGAGATGACAAAGAGGATTCCATGATCACGGCTCCTCCTTCACCATCCTGTCTCTCGCGCTTGGTTACTTGTGGAAAACCACGGAATAAGGGTGAGTAACGAATTACTCAAGAAGAATCCCCAATCGGGTACAATACGATATACATGATCATCTAGAAGAATGTATGCAAGCTATGAGTATAAACACGTAATAGAGCACATAGCTTAAGTCCACACTTGGACCTCGGATGCCAACTCGGGTCTTAGTCCGGAAATAAATCCACCACACAATACGCCCTATACGAGAAACGAGTCCCGACCTCGGCCGCCTCATCGCCGATACGAAAGGTGCACTAGCTCAAGATCCCGAGGAGCTCTCCGGTCGGCGCTGTAATGAGCGTAAGCGCGCCGCTGCGCGTGCTACCTGCGACTATGGGGTGCCGGTCTAGTGGCAAAGCGCCCATGTCCATCCACCACGCCTAACTAAATCTCTGGATCGGTGTCACCGACATAGGGGTGTGAGACTCGGACACGTGAACTATGTCACCTGAACCACCGCACTTTGAGGCTAAGGAATCGGTCGTGGTAGGCTTACACCGTGAAGCCGTCCTTGCCCTATCGGTGGCAATCAAGGGCTACGGCCGAACACGCCGAGGACGTGTCGATCGCCGGGGATGAGGCAATGCCAAGTCATCATCCCGACCGTTGGGGCATTTAACAGTCTGCCACCCTCACCCAAGATTGCAGGGCGAGCCGTTAGGGTTAGCTAAACCCTAACGGGATCAGGGACGGAGTACCATCTCGTACGTCCCTCGCTCGGGGATGCAAGTTACGTTATGCATCCGGCCGGATGATGCTACCTACGAACTCTAAACCATAGCAATAATAACAATTCAATCAATGCACCAATACGTGCTCAATGGATACAAGGAACCTAGCATGGTACTACGAAGCAGAACAGATATGAGCATGCCGAACGGAACAACCTAGCATGGACTAACATGAGAGAACAACATACGAAGTCATGATAGTCGAATTCGAAACAGAGCACCTAAACTATACATATGGATAATCACAAACAAACATACAAACAACAATCACATAGAACATCGCAGGTCCACACAACTCCGGTAAGAAATCCTTACAGCCGGGCAACTACACACAAAACCTAAGCTGCGAACGAACCCGAGCTAGCTACGAGAACCTAACAAAACAATGATAATCATAATCCATAAGCCTAAATATAATAAAATAAACAAGGCTCGGCTCGGGGAGCAACTCACGCGCTCGGGCGACACGCGACGGGCGGCGGCACGGCGGGCTGGCTGCTCTGGCGCGCGCGCGCGCGCGAAGGGCTGATGGCGCGGCGGGACCGCGCTGCTCGGGCGCCGACGAGCGGCGAGGCGCGAGCGGCGCGCGCCGCGCACGCCGCGCGACGGCCAGGCCGGGCGCAGCGCACGCGCGCGCGCAAGCGCGAGCAAGCGGAGCGCGCTGGCGCGCGCGGCCGCGAGCGACGCGATGCGGCGCGCGGCGCGCCGCGCGAGCGGCGCGCGCGGCGCGAGACGCGCGCGAGGGCTCCACCGGTGCGCGCGACGGCCGCGACGGGCCGGGCGGTGATGGGCGGCTCGGTGCTCGCTGCTTCGCGATCTGGGCGCTTGGGCTTGCCGCTAGGCGATCTGGGCGGCATGGGCTTGCTCTTTGGCAGATCTGGGCATCTTTGGGCGACTGCAACAAACACACACACACACAAGTTCTTCTCCTTACCTTCGCCAACAAGAACACCCAATCGAGAAGATGAAGAGGATGAAGACTTACTCGGAATGATGATTGAACCAAGGGAGCTGCAAGGATGAAGAACTCGGCAAGGCAATGGAGAGAAAAGCTTGGGCGGCCACACACTTTGGAGAAGAAGATGAGACAAACCTAATTTCTATTTTATTTAACCAAATGCTCCAAAACTCCCAAAATGCAAGGCTAACCATAAAATGATGCAGGGAGAGCAACAAGAGCACCTAATGGCTCAATTGGTACACATCCCCACAAGCTTCCCAGGCGACCCGGGTTCAAACCCCAGCTGCAGCACAATTTCCTTTATTTTTACTTTTGCACCAAACCTTGCTCAAACCAAACCACAAATCCTTCCAAAAACCTACATAAATCCATCCAATAATTTTAGCAACCGAAAAATATACATAAGCAGGTCCTGACGGCCCGACCAAATTACTAAAATACCTCTAGGGCATACCTGGAAGACCGGGATGAAAACCTGGGTCGTTACAGCTAACGCCAGTCACACTAGCTGAAACTTCAGCTACGGCCACCCATGAACGACAAGGTCCAGGAAAAGGCTCCACTCAGCCAAACTAATAAACTGGAGCCCCTCATCGGCCGACAACAACTTTCCAATGCAATCCGATCAACCACTAGCCTAAGAGAATATCGCTAGACACAAAGTCTGTTGAAATCATTCATAACCCCGATCCAAAAGATCCCCAACGGATCGCCTACTCAAAACTCAAAATCTTCAAAGTTCTCAACCAACAAAGATGGAACCAAGGTCTCCATATCTTTGAAAAATCATTCACGAGGAACTTCCATCCTCAGACTTACTCATACCGCGACTACGTTCGTGCCTGGTATAACGTACTGTTCTACCAAAATATTAAGCACTCGTGGTTCATCCATTTTTGCCCGAACGCACAAAAGGTTCATTTCCCTATGTGGTTCGTAAATTGGTGGACAATATTTGGTCTTACTACCAATATTTTCCCCGTCCCCATTCAAGAATCATTTTACTATTTTTCGAAGAACATCTTCAAAAATAGTTTCCCTGTTTCAATGACATTCGCCATGTACTTCCAAATTCCATACATCCTTTCCTGGAATTTCGAAATACGGGCTTCAACTCTCACCAAAAGCTTGGTGAAAATCATTTCGATCAAATGGTGGGATAAGCTTGCAACTTCCCACTCAGATCTCAAATTTGTGAAATCTTGGTTCGCAAAGAACGGTCATCTTCAAGATCTTTCTTCAAGACGGAACCAAGAATTCCTCAACCAAAAAGCGCACTTATCGCGCCTCGCTCAAACTTCCTCCGAATCGATTTGCGAAACGGGGAGGAGCGAGCTAGCTTCATTGGCCGACGATTCGGTCTCCTCGAAACATTCTGAAGTCGAAGAAACCGACTCAGAAGATCCAGAGATTGAATTTGTTTACGATTTGAGCTAACCGTAATGGTTCCCTTCTACATTATACATGAGACCGAAATTGTCGTTAAACTACTGACCGACCGCAAAGTCGTTAAACTAGGACACGACCGCAAAGTCGTTAAACTAAGACATTTCATAGAGCGTAATTCTCATTAAACTATCATTAGACCGTAACGTCATAAACTATCAAAGACTGCAATTGTCATTAAAATACGATGATTCAATTATATAAAAATCAAACCGGACCACAATAGGTCCATAAAAAAGAACCGTTCGCGGTTCATCAAAAAAAAAAAAAAAAAAAAAAAAAAAAAAAAATATATACATGTTCCTTTCTTGTTTTGTACATTCCTGTAAATAAAAGAGAAAAAAGCCATTCAAGACGAGGAGCAAATTTGCAGAGTTCAGCACACCCGGAGCCTAACCTGGCTCGGAAAATACTTGTATTTTCACACACCCGAGGATTAGTTTTCTTCACGCAACAACTCAAGACTACAGAGTCCGGTGCGAAGTACCAGAGGTTGTAAGTCGCGTTAAAGGCGAGGAAGCCGCGAAGCGCAGTAATCCGCCCATTGGTCGCCGGCGTAGGATAAGGTTGAAGTGTACGTAGAAAATTTGAATCCGTTCGAAGTCTACTTCAGATGTGCATCCGAAGTGGAAGGGGGTAGGTTGGACAAAGCAGATGGAAATATTCGACCTGTCGGCTGGTCATCTCAATTATTTACAGCTATCTACTTTTTATTTTTGTAATCTTGTAATAATTAGATTCCTTCACTGTTTGCTTTTGTCTTTTACTATTTGTCGGTTTGTAATAATGTAGTTACTTACTGTTCACCTTTTTCTATTTGCTTTTTAGATTTTGTCATTTTGTAATTATTTGTTCAATTTGTCAAAAGTGGTTGAGTGCGAGGGTCCTGTCTTGCCTCCCGCTTTCTATCTTTTAATTTTCCGCATTTAATTTCTGATTCAAGTCCGCAGCCTTTAAAAGGACTGCAAGTCTGTATTTTATTTTCATTCGAAGTTTCACACTTCTACCTCTAAGCCTCAGTACTCCTTTGGTTGTAAAGATCCCCTTAGATTGGTATCGAGCCTTTACTTGATCTGAGCTTGAATCAAAGCTTTCTCATGATCCTTGTAACCTTTTATTCATAAATAAAAGAAAGGAAAGATTGTTATCTTTCTTGTTTCTCCATTTCTCTATTCTCACTCTTATCATTTACCATTTCCATTTCACGAGAAACCCTTTGATTGCCCGGCTGGTGTCTCCCAGGTAGTAAGTCGCAATGACGCAGATAATTCCTTTCGTGAGCAAATTGGAATAGGATATCGTGATTTCTATTTGGTAATTTAAGAAATTTTTATTGAAAGAAGAGAACCCTGGAAGACTTTAATCATGTCCGGACTTCTATCTAGGATTAAGAAGTTCAAGGGAAAAGAGAAAGCAGATTCAAATGAAGAAGGTTCCAAAACCTCATCTTCCTCTTTCAAAGAAGGTGATGACCTTCACCTATCAAGCTTGAATCAAAATGAACTTCAAATAGCCAAGGTTGAAGAAGCTCTTCAAAATTGGTCGATTCCAAAAATTGATTCAAAAATGGTTTACAAAAACCCACATTCGCTGTTCTTCCAAAAGAACTGCATCAAGCTTTCTGAGCACGTCGTACCTATCGATCAGGATAGTACAACGCTCAACCTCTTTTCAAAGGACATGATTCTTCGACATCGCGAAGAATTCAAGTTCATTCATATTGGTATGGTCCAAGTGGCCATCAAACCATTGTTCAGACTCGGTCTGGACATACCAGTCCTTGTCTCCCTCCGGGACAAGAGACACAACACCTACACCAACTCCCTCCTCGGGATGGTTGAATCCAATCTGGAATATGGGGCGAGCAACTATCAACGTTCCCAAGACACTTACTTGGGATCAAATCACTAGGAATTCCTCCTGGGATTTGAAGCAAGTCTGCCCTCCTGTCATCAGAGAGCCGACTCCAACTCAAATTATTGAACACGACGACGGAAGAGTCGAAGTGAAGTTCGAGGATGCCCCACAAGCCTTCCCAAGGACAAAAGAGTTCTTGAGATCCAGGCCTAGCACCTCCGAAGCACATAGGCCCCCAGTATCAATCGCGAGATCTGAATCCTTCAGAGTCCAGTCGGTTGACTACGACCGTGCCTATGCTACGATTCATTATGCTGGTCAGGCCACTTCTCCAACTCATTCAGACATGGAGAATCGATGCATGGCGCGCATGCACGAGATCAACGTCATCCTCTCATTCTCTATAAACAAAGAACTCCTAAAGAGAGATTTCCTCTCTAGGGAAAACAAAGAGAAGAGAGAAAAGTTCTTCAAAGACTACTCCGAAGAAGAGCGGGGGTAACTACGCTCTGAGTGGTATTCATACATAGAGAACGTCCAACAAGATATTCCATTCTTTACTTGGATGGAGGTTGGAATTAATGTTCTCGATGGATCAGATTGAAAGACCACCAAACGTGGTACAATCCACAGTACTCATCCACCACTTGAAGAAGTGGAAATCGAGACAGTCTATGGAGACAAGGTTATTGCTTCTCCTTTCAAGACAATAACAAGAGACGAGAAGGAGCCACCTTCGCTAAGAGATATCAAGAATATCCAACATCAAAACAACTTCTCCAACAAAATTCTATCAACAATTGCCAGGCAAGTTGACAAGATAGAGAGGAAGATGCAAAAGGAATCAAAAACTGATTCCAAACCCATCAAAGCCGGCTCCCCATTAGAAGCAAGACATTCATCAGGAACAAAACCCTTGTTCCAACCATCAGTTCTCAGTCCGGAGATCACTCTCGATGATAACACGGACACTCTCAATAGCATTCAAAAGATGCTGAAGAAGTTGACTCTCGGAGAAGCTTCTCCTTCAACAAGCCAAGGGATCAATGTCATATTTGAACCCTCAGATTACGACATCAAAGAATTCAGAAGACAATATCTGAATAAAAAAGATTCATCAAAACCCAGCACTTCAAGAGCTATTTCCGCCATCTCGGAAAAGGATCCTCGTCTGTTTTATAGCAGACCATCCTTCCCTGACATAGCCTATGAAGAGAAGGGCATGATGACCGCCACTTCATTCAGTGGTTCGGACATCTATGAATGGAATCTAGATGGCCTATCCGACCATCTAGTTCTGAATTTAGCCAACACAATGATGATGGCCGCAAACGCCTATAAAGCCAAAGGCAAAACCGATCGGCAAATCGCTGAGATCCTTGTCAGTGGTTTTACCGGTACGGTCAAAGATTGGTGGTTCAACTACATGACTCCGGAAAAGAGACATGCCATCCTTATTCATGTCACCCAAACTACCAGAGAAGTTCCTCCACAAATTGATGGTACGCCGTCGAACCTAAGTCTTTGAAAAACAAGATGCTGTATACACCCTAGTGTATACTATGTCAAAATTTTTCATTGGCGACCCTAATACGTTTGAGGAACGGGCTGGCACTATCTTACTCAAGATGAAATGCAAAACTCTAGGAGAGTTTCGTTGGTACGAAGATATGTTCCTCACTAAGGTGATGCAACGATCAGACTCAAACTCTGATATTTGGAAACAAAAATTCGTAGAAGGCTTGCCTAATCACTTCGCACAACGCGTGACCAAAGCCCTCGCCGATCTATGGGATGGTCATACTATTGATTGGAAGAATCTAACGTATGGCGATATCAGTTCCATAATCATCAAAGAAGGTCTCTCTCTCTGCGATGAACACAAGCTCCGACGCAAGATTGACAACCCAAAAATTGGGAAAGCAATCCTTGGCGAGTTCTGCTACCAGTATGGTGTCCAAAATGAACTACCATCACCTACGACAAAAAGGAAAGGTCATAAGGAACCCTTCCAATATGCCAAATACAAAGGAAAGCGAATCTTCAACGACAACCGTCGTAAAGATTCTTATAAAAAACCCAGATATCAAAAACGATATCAGGGTACGCAAAGCCATCAAAATACAAAGAAGTATACTCCCCGCAAAGGAAAGCAAGTATGCTACAAATGCAAACGTCCAGGTCACTATGCGAATAGATGCACAGTGGCTGCTAAGATCAATGAGCTTGACATTGATGAGGAGATCAGAAACAAAATACTAAGCATGGTTCTTTCTGACTCTGATTCTGAAAGTACAAGCGAATACGAACAGGAGATTGGACATATCCTCGATGATCATGAGGATACGGATACCTCCTCCTCCTCAAGCGAACATGATCCCATCAACCACGTTGGCATACGTGCATGCGGTGGTTGCATCAATGTCTTAACAATGGATCAGCGCGCTCTATTCGACATAGCCGCTAGAGTAAATGATCCAGAATTACAAAAGAAGATCATTTCTGATCTCAAGGTATCTCTTGAATCAACTTCAACGGTCGAACAAGAGAAACCAAAAAAGACAAATGAATCGGAACCATATGTTATAACAGAAGTTATGAAACGGTTCCCTGTCACAAGCAAAGCAATCTCGACAAAGGAACTTCAAGCCGAGATCAAGAACCTCAAGCAGGAGGTTCATCAACTCAAAATCGACATGGTCAATCATGTGTCGAAACACTGGGTCGAAGTTGCGACTCTCAAGAGTGCCCCACTCATAATTGCTGATCAAGAGGACGATATCCCTGACGAACAGCAATTCTTCATTGGCGAAATCACCAAAATACCATATCAGAAATGGCATACTCTTATTACTTTCAGAGTAGGAGATTTCGAAGAGCAATTAGTTGCCCTGCTCGATTCAGGAGCAGATCAAAACCCATCAAAATTCGATCTCAAATCAGGTTTTTGGCAAATCCAAATTGCCGAAAATGATCGTTACAAAACAGCTTTCAATGTCCCGTTTGGACAGTATGAGTGGAACGTTATGCCTTTCGGTTTGAAAAACGCTCCCTCCGAATTTCAAAAAATCATGAATGACATTTTCAATGGTTTTCAAGAATTCTCAATTGTCTACATTGACGATGTTTTGATTTTCTCCCAGAACTTAGATCAACATTTTAAACATTTACAAACGTTTTACAATGTTGTGAAAAGAAATGGCCTTGTTCTCTCGCCCAGAAAATCAAACTTTTTCAAACCCAAATCCGTTTTCTTGGATTTGAAATCAATGACATTCGCCATGTACTTCCAAATTCCATACATCCTTTCCTGGAATTTCGAAATACGGGCTTCAACTCTCACCAAAAGCTTGGTGAAAATCATTTCGATCAAATGGTGGGATAAGTTTGCAACTTCCCACTCAGATCTCAAATTTGTGAAATCTTGGTTCGCAAAGAACGGTCATCTTCAAGATCTTTCTTCAAGACGGAACCAAGAATTCCTCAACAAAAAAGCGCAGCTTGTCGCTGCCCTGGCCAAACTTCCTCCGAATCTGATTTGCAGAAACGGTGGAGCGAGCTAGCTTCATTGGCCGACGATTCGGTCTCCTCGAAACATTCTGAAGTCGAAGAAACCGACTCAGAAGATCCGGAGATTGAATTTGTTTACGATTTGAGCGAACCGTAATGGTTCCCTTCTACATTATACATGAGACCGAAATTGTCGTTAAACTACTGACCGACCGCAAAGTCGTTAAACTAGGACACGACCGCAAAGTTGTTAAACTAAAACATTTCATAGAGCGTAATTCTCATTAAACTATCATTAGACCGTAACGTCATAAACTATCAAAGACTGCAATTGTCATTAAAATACGATGATTCAATTATATAAAAATCAAACCGGACCACAATAGGTCCATAAAAAAGAACCGTTCGCGGTTCATCAAAAAAAAAAAAAAAAATGTTTATACATGTTCCTTTACTGTTTTTGTACATTCCTGTAAATAAAAGAGAAAAAAGCCATTCAAGACGAGGAGCAAATTTGCAGAGTTCAGCACACCCGGAGCCTAACCTGGCTCGGAAAATACTTGTATTTTTACACACCCGAGGATTAGTTTTCTTCACGCAACAACTCAAGACTACAGAGTCCGGTGCGAAGTACCAGAGGTTGTAAGTCGAGTTAAAGGCGAGGAAGCCGCGAAGCGCAGTAATCCGCCCATTGGTCGCCGGCGTAGGATAAGGTTGAAGTGTACGTAGAAAATTTGAATCCGTTGAAGTCTACTTCCAGATGTGCATCCGAAGTGGAAGGGGGTAGGTTGGACAAAGCAGATGGAAATATTCGACCTGTGCATTTGGTCATCTCAATTATTTACAGCTATCTACTTTTTATTTTTGTAATCTTGTAATAATTAGATTCCTTCACTGTTTGCTTTTGTCTTTTACTATTTGTCGGTTTGTAATAATGTAGTTACTTATCGCTCACCTTTTCTATTTGCTTTTTAGATTTTGTCATTTTGTAATTATTTGTTCAATTTGTCAAAAGTGGTTGAGTGCGAGGGTCCTGTCTTGCCTCCCGCTTTCTATCTTTTAATTTTCCGCATTTAATTTCTGATTCAAGTCCTGTAACGGCCCCGTTTTCCTTCCCGGTTAATAACAAAATTAATTGGAAAATTAATTGAATCTTTTGGGATTTGAACCTTGCCCTAAATGGTGAATTTGGAGTTTTAAGAAAAGAGTCTTAATTAAAAGAAAAAGGAAAGAAGGTTGCTTTAGCCGGGACCCGCAAGAGAAAAGCCTTGGGAAGGGAATTTAGGTCTCCTAACCTATTTAAAAATAAGGAAAAGAAGGAAAATCAAGAAAACCCCTAATTTTCCCCTCATAGCCGCATTCTCTCTCTCTCTCTCTCTCTCTCTAAAACCCTAGCCGAAGCAATTTCTAGCCACACCATCGAGCCACCCCGAGCCACCCAAATTTCTAGCCGCACGCACCACCGGTCCATCGCACCACCCCGCCCGCACACCCTGCGCGCTCCACCCTGCGCGCACGGACCACGCCGCCCGCCTCTGCGCCGCCCGGCCACGCCGCCGCCGACGGAAGCCCCACCGCCGCACACCCATCGCCGCTGGACGTCGCCGTGGCGCCAAAGACCGCCCGGCGTCGCTCGTGGTCGCCGCGAGGCCGCAACGCAGCGCCGCGAGCTGCCGCCAAGCGCCTGCCCCCGCCGCTCCCGCGATCCTCGCCCGCGCGCCAACCCAATGAGCGCTTCGCTCGCGCGTCGCCTTGCACAGACACACTGCGCGCCGCCTGCGCGCTCGCCGACGTGTCGCGCGCCCAGCGCCCAGCGCCAGCCAGCCCCGCCCACCTGCACCAGCGGCGCCCAGCCACCTCTCCTTGCTGCGAGGCCCGTGTCTTCTCGGTGGTAATTCCCGAACCAATCCCTTTGTGTTTTCTAAGCTTCGCTGCTATATGTATTTACTTAGGATGCTTTATTTATGCCTAGGTTGCTCGAGTTCGTATTAAGCTCGAGGGTCTTTTTGGTTGTGATAGCTATTCTCCACTTGTTTCCGTGTAAGGACTTCCTACCGTGGTTGTGTGGACCCCTGCTATGCTTTCTTAATTGTGCCTTGTATGCTTGTTTACCTTTATGAGCATGTTAGTGGATAGGATAGCTAGTGATTGAATTCTTGCTAGCATGTTTTGCCTTTTTGTACATGTTAGTGCCATGCTAGGTTTGTTCTTCCAAATGCTTGAGATTCTGCTTTAAGCTCGTAGTATCATGCTAGGCTATGTATGATGATGTCTTTGTGAATGTTAGCCAGAATCACGTACTTGGTAGTCTAAGCTAGTATGATAGGGTTTGTCATCATCTAGAGGTGAGAGCGGACATAACGTACCTTGTCCCCACCGGTCGGGAGTAGAGCAAAGCATAACGTACCTTGCTTCCCCGCGACCCGGTGAGGATTAGCTACCTCATTGGCATAAGCCTAGTTTGTAGCCCGCTAGAGCGGAACCACCGCCAGCGGTGCAAGCCTACCTTGGCGGTTCTTAGCTTCGTGTCGGTGGTACAGTGCGCATGAGATGAGTGTCGAGGGCCTCGCACTCACGTGATCGACACCGCTTCCGAGTCTTAGGCATGCGCACTGCCCGCGTAGTTTGCCCTTAGGCCCCGCATTTACGCCGGTTGCGAGAAGAGCATGCGGTGTGCGCGCGCACACGCGTTAGTAGCCGGTCGGAGAGCTCCCTGCCTAATGTTCGTGAGTACACCAGCTCCTTCCGTTTAGAGCCGGACTTGGGTACTCTCCGATAGTCCAGTTTTATAGCGAGGGTAAGAGACCCTTGAGGACACCCATTGGGATTGACTTTAGAGTTAATCAATTGGTCGAGGAGAAAGACCCTCGAGGGTGCTCTGACATCTTGGGATCGGTTTTTGAGTCGATCAATTGGCCAAGGGAGAAAGACCCTTGGAGATGTCCCGGGATTGGTTTGAGAGCCAATCATTAGGCCTAAGTAGGAGACTTCCGAGGATTCCGGATTTGCCTTGTGAGCTCGTTGAGCTAAGATCCGTGTTGGTATTTGTGGCATGTGTACTAGGTTGCTAGATGATAGATTGCATCGTATCGTACTCCTGGTCGGGGTTCTTCTTGAGTATGTTTATACTCACCCTTATCGTGGTTTCTTCCACGGGTAACTTGGGACAAAGACAGAGGTGGCTAGCGGAGAGAGCCGGGAGATCATGGATGCTTCTGACACTGGCCGTGTCTTATTTTCTTGCTTTTGGATTTCAAATGTAGTTGGACTTAGGTCCGTAGGGAAAACTATGATTTGAACTATTTTATGTTTTAAGGAAAATCTTGATCGATCACCATCGCTTTTAATTTGAATGGTTCGTTTCTCGCTTAATGAATGTTTACTTTGTTTTTAATGTTTTCCACTCTTATATTTGAAAAGTTTTACAAACCGACCCAGTAGGGTCCTTTTAAGCTTTTCACTTGCATGCTTGAGTAAAGATCTAGATTTAGTCCCATCTTCGGTTGGGTCTTTACAGTTGGTATCGAGCACGAGTCATAGATTTTGTAGACTAACCTTTGTTTGTAGGTTGTGTTCCCATGATCTCCAAAGACCAAGGCCGCCGTGTTTGTCTAAGTTCAATAAGCTAAGGGTTTTGTTTATGATACTATATGCGGACACATGTGTTATCTTTGTTGACAGAGAAAGTCCGAGCGTGGACTAACCCGTTGTGGTTTCCGTGTAGATCGCCAAGATGCCGCATACGTAGTGGAGCAGTCCGTCTGAATCGCAAATAGAGATGCTTTGCAGAGCCAGCAGCCCCTGTGGTATATCGAGCTCGTAGGCGCCTGTGGCACCGCAGAGGTTAACTTGCCCAGAGAAGGGGCGGAGGTCGCTATGCCTCAAGGTACAGCTCCGAGAGGAGATATTTCGCTATGAGAGACATGATGATGGGCCTAATGGCCGAGCAGAGAGCCGAGACTCAGCGCAGCTAGCGGCAGCAGAGAGAGGAGTCTAGGGCACAGATAGCCCGGTTGACACACAAACTCATGCAAAAGAGCACCCCAGCAGCCTCCAAAGAGCCACGTAGCTCCGGTAGCTCAACCGGAGGGGCAGGTCATCGTGACCACTCGGACTCACTTGATAGTGCAGAGGAGTCTGCTGAGTTTGGCAAGTGGTTGAAAGATTTCACCAAGTGGAAGCCAAGAGAATTTGATGCTTTAGAGAACCCACTTGTGGCGATCAGTGTGGTTGGCAAGAATGGAGTACATCTTTAGAGTTATGGGATGCCCAGATGTACAGAGGCCGAGATGTGCGGCCCATGTTCTCTCGACACACCGAGTGGTGGTGGGAGTCCACAGATAGAGCTAGACCAAATGGGTCTTCTCCACCCCACACAGGAGTTCTTTAGAACGAAGTTCGAGCTAAGTATGTTAATGACGAGGCTCAAGCAGAGATGGCAGAGGCCTTCTCAAATCAAACAGAGGATCGATAGTATTGCTTTGCCTATGAGAAGAAGTTCTCTCGAGTATAGCTATTTCGCACCGGAGCTCATTGCCACCGAGGAGCTCAAGACTAAGAAGTTCATTTGTGGGCTGAGGAAGGAGGTTGCTCAGATGTTCGAGCACTCGCTCCCGAGAGTTATGATCGAGCAAAGAGAGTTGGCCACGATTTATAACCCAAAGTATCCGCCAAAGGCAGGATTCTCTGCGCGCCACTTCTGTCGATTCACCGCCCAAAGTGATTCCGGCGTAAGAGGAAGTCCGGGGACTTCTAGTGGTTTCCGATCAATCGGTCACAGAGACTCACGCCGGCAGGCCGACCCAGATGGTCGAGATCGGCGCCGACCTTAGGGTAGAGCCCGGATCGCCAAAGCAGGGCGGGGCGAGCAAACACCTCATTGCAACAAGTGCGGAAAGGCACATTATGGTCTCTGTGGAGCATCGCCCGTGCTTGCTACACGATGTGGCAAGGAGGGCACTTGGCCGATTCTCGCACTCGTGATTTAGCAAAGAAAGCGGGACCGCCCCATGCAAGGGCCGAGTGTTTGCCACTACTCGCGCCGGAGGCGGAGCGCATCGTTGATGCATTCTTGAGGTACGCCGCTTGTCTTACAAAGACTATGCATTTGTATTGTTTGATTCGGGTTCGACCCATTCCTTTGTTTCGATGCATTCGTTAGACAAGCTTGTGTGGAGCTCGAACCTCTAGGGTTTGAGCTGTGTGTTGCCACTCCTTCGGTGTGAGTATGTTAGCTAGCGATGAGAGTTAAGCATGGCCGATCTGATATCCGATGAGATTTTAGAGGCTACCCTCATAGTGCCGCTCTATGAGCGGTTTCGATGTGATCCTTGGCATGGATTGGTTGGCGAGAGAACCATGCATTGATAGATCGCCACGGAAAGAAGTGGTATTTAGGCCGCCTCGAGGCCGAACTTCAAGTTTCATGCGGTGTCGGGCGAACTTGCCCGCCATTGATCTCAAAGCAGCGAAAGCCCATAGATTGTTGGCTCGAGGAGCTTGGGGCTTCTTGGCAAAGCTGTCGGGAGATAGTAGTACTACGTTGGATCGCTGACATGGTCCCCGTGGTGCAAGAGTTTGCGAGATGTTTTCCCGAAGAGTTGCTTGGGTTTACCCTCGGCGGGAGTTGGACTTCACCATTGAGCCGGCCGTGGACTCTTCCCATTTCCAAAGCCCCGTGATCGTATGGCGCCACCGAGTTGAGAGAACTCAAAGTGCGCTTGCAAGAGATGCTTTGGATCGAGGTTTCATCCGTCCGAGTGTGTCCCCGTGGGGAGCACTGGCCCTGCTTTGTTAAGAAGAAGGATGGATCCATGCGCTTGTGTATAGACTATAGAGAATCGAATAAAGTCACGGTGAAGAATAAGTATCCCCGCGCGCGTATAGATGATCTGTTTGATCACCTTCGAGGAGCCTCGGTGTTTTCTAAGATTGATTTGAGGTCGTGGTACCATCACCGAGGATTCGAGATGCGAGATATCCCAAAGACCGCGCGTTCGGATCGAGGTATGGTCATTATGAGTTCGTGGTCATGTCTTTCGGACTCACGAACGCCCCGCAGCGTTTATGGACATGATGGACAGAGTGTTCAAGGAATTCTTGGATAACTTTGTCATCGTATTCATAGACAACATTTTGATTTATTCCAGGACAAAGGAGGAACATGCTTCGCATTTGAGGCAAGTTTTGACAAAGATTGCGTGAGAACCAGCTTGTTCGCAAAGTTCTCTAAGTGTGAATTTTGGCTAGAGAGAGTAGCCTTCCTTGGACATATCGTGTCGGCGGATGGTATAGCGGTGGACCCCGCAAAGATAGAGGTAGTTAGCTCATGGGCGGACCGACGACGGTCGCCGAGATACGCAGCTTTTTGGGTCCGGCAGTTATTACCGGCGTTTGCGTGAAAGACTTTTCCGCTAAGGCAAGACTCCTAACCCGTCGACCAAGAAGGGTGTTGACTTTATTTGGGATGCTAGATGTGAGGAAAGTTTTGCCCAAATTTTAAGCTCACCGGACGACAAAGACTGTGTTGGCGATTCGGAAGAACAGGAGGTTTCGTAGTTTATAGTGATGCTTCCAAGTATGGTTTAGGGCTGTGTGTTGATGCAAAGATGGGAAGGTGATAGCTTATGCTTCCCAGCATTGAAGCCTTATGAGAAGAACTATCCAACTCATGATATGGAGTTGGCTGCAGCTTGTTTTTGCTCTAAAGATTTGGAGGCACTACTTATATGGTGAGAGGATTCATTGTTCACGGACCACCAGAGCCTCAAATATTTCTTCACTCGTAAGGAGTTGAACATGAGGCAGAGGAGGTGGCTCGAGTTAGTAAAGGACTACGATCGTGAGATTTTGTATCATCCCTAAAAGCCAATGTTGTGGCTGATGCAACTGAGTAGGAAGACGTCGAATTCAGCTGCAGCCTTTGCTGAGCTCCCAAGTTGAATTGCGGAAAGAGTTTGAGCGAACCGGTATTGCGGTCTTGTTGGGAGAGGTTACCGCCAGGGTAGCCTAGCTATCAGATTCAGCCGTCGCTTAAGCGGAGGATCATCGACATCGGTACCGAGTGATCCCAAGTTGAGGAGATTGCTCGAGAGGGTTGAGGCCGATGGCGATTTCGACTTTGTTGTGACACCGCACGAAGGCTTGAGGTACCGAGGTCGATTGTGTGTCCCGGATGACGCAGAGGTTCGAGCAGAGTTGCTCGCCGAGGCACATAGTTCCCCATTCACTTGGCACCCGTGGAGGTACCAAGATGTACCAGATCTCAAGCGAGACGTTTGGTGGATGGGCATGAAGCGAGATATAGCGGAGTTTGTTAGCGGTGTCTCACTTGTCAACAAGTGAAGGCCTGAGATGTAAAACTGCGCAGTTTATCGCAGCCGCTAAGTGTTCCACAAAGGAAGTGGGGCGAGATTTCGATGGATTTTATCTCTGGGTTGCCGAGGACACCGAGAGGGTTTACGCAGATCTGGGGTAGTAGTGGGACCTACTGACCAAGAGTGCATACTTTATTCCCGGAAGATTAGTTATACTGCGTGGAGCAGTGGCACAGATTGTTCCTTGAGCGGTTGTGCGGTACCACGGGGTACCCGCAAAGATAGTATCGGATCGGGATTCTCGGTTCACATCTCACTTCGGAGAGCGCTCCGGAAGGGTTTGGGAACCGAGTGCGGCTTTTCAAAGATCGCCTTCCACCCCTCAAACCGATGGTCGATCGAGAGGGTGAATCGATTCTGAAGACATGTTGAGAGCCTGTGTCTTGGACTTCCCAGCGCATTGGGACCAGATGCACATGCTTGATGGAGTTCGCTTACAACAACGGCTATCGTGCGACTATTCGAGATGGCCCCATTCGAGGCGTTGTATGGTAAGCGCAGCTGCAGATCCCAGTGTTCAGGGGAGGAGGTTGGGGATAGGCGTGTTCTGGACCCGAGTTACTACAGATGACGAAGGACGCAGCAGCAGTAAGATAAGGGCTCGCATGTTGACAAAGACAGAGTAGGCAAAAAGTTACGCCGATGTGAGGCGTAGAGACTTGAGTTTGAGGTGGGTCAACATGTTTTCCCGAAAGTAGCACCTATGCGTGGGGTGTTAAGGTTTGGAAAGCGAGGCAAGCCGAGCCCCAGTTTGTAGGGCCTTTTGAGATCCTTGAGCGGATCGGAGCGAAGGCCTATCGGTTAGCTTTACCCCGTCTTTGTCGGTGCATAATGTGTTCCACGTTTCGATGTTGAGAAAGTACGTGGCGAGATCCTTCGCATGTGCTAGAGCATGAGCCCCTAGAGTTGAGTAAAGATTTATCCTTCGAGGAGAAGCCCGTGCAAATTTTGGCTTATGAGCGCAAGGTATTGCGCAACCGAGAGATAAGTTTAGTAAAGGTTCTTTGGAGGCATCGAGGGCGGAGGAAGCGACGTGGGAGCTAGAGGATGAGATGAGGACCCATTACCCTGAGTTGTTCCAGTCTTTAGGACTTTCGGGGGCGAAAGTCTTTTAAGGGGGAGTATTGTAACGGCCCCGCTTTCCTTCCCTTAATAACAAAATTAATTGGAAAATTAATTGAATCTTTTGGGATTTGAACCTTGCCTAAATGGTGAATTTGGAGTTTTAAGAAAAGAGTCTTAATTAAAAAGAAAAAGGAAAGAAGGTTGCTTTAGCCGAGACCCGCAAGAGAAAAGCCTTGGGAAGGGAATTTAGGTCTCCTAACCTATTTAAAAATAAGGAAAAGAAGGAAAATCAAGAAAACCCTTAATTTTCCCCTCATAGCTGCATTCTCTCTCTCTCTCTCTCTCTCTCTCTCTCTAAAAACCCTAGCCGAGCAGCCCCTAGCCACACCATCGAGCCACCCCGAGCCACCCACCCTAGCCGCACGCACCACCCGGTCCATCGCACCACCCCCGCCCGCACACCCTGCTGCGCGCTCGGCCCCTGCGCGCACGAGACCACGCCGCCCGGCCTCGCGCCGCCCGGCCATCGCGCTGCTGCGACGAAGCCCCACTCGCCGCACACCCATCGCCGCCGACGCCGCGTCGCGTGGCCGCCAAAGACTGCGCTTCGGCGTCGCTGTGGTCGCCGACAGATGCCGCAACGCAGCCAGACCGCGCGCGCCGCCGCAGCGCGCCGCGCTCCAGCGCGATCCCTGCCACGCGCCAACCCAACCCGAGCTGCTCGCTCGCGCGCCGCTTTTGCGCAGCACACACTGCGCGCCTGCAAGCGCCTGCGCCGACGCGTCGTGCGCGCGCCCAGCCGGCCAGCGCCAGCGCCCAGCCACCGCACCAGCGGCGCTTGGCGCCCCATCCGCACCAGCGCGCCCAAGCCACCCTCCTTCTTGCCGAGGCCCGTGTCTTCTCGGTGGTAATTCCCGAACCAATCCCTTTGTGTTTTCTAAGCTTCGTCGCTATATGTATTTACTTAGGATGCTTTATTTATGCCTAGGTTGCTCGAGTTCGTATTAAGCTCGAGGGTCTTTTTGGTTGTGATAGCTATTCTCCACTTGTTTCCGGTAAGGACTTCCTACCGTGGTTGTGTGGACCTGCTATGCTTTCTTAATTGTGCCTTGTATGCTTGTTTACCTTTATGAGCATGTTAGTGGATAGGATAGCTAGTGATTGAATTCTTGCTAGCATGTTTTGCCTTTTTGTACATGTTAGTGCCATGCTAGGTTTGTTCTTCCAAAGATGCTTGAGATTCCCGCTTTAAGCTCGTAGTATCATGCTAGGCTATGTATGACAGATGTCTTTGTGCATGTTAGCCAGAATCACGTGCTTGGTAGTCTAAGCTAGTATGATAGTATTTGTCATCATCTAGAGGTGAGAGCGGACATAACGTACCTTGTCCCCACCGGTCGGGAGTAGAGCGAAGCATAACGTACCTTGCTTCCCCGGCAGACCAAAGTGAGGATTAGCTACCTCATTGGCATAAGCCTAGTTTGTAGCTGCTAGAGCGGAACCACCGCCAACGGTGCAAGCCTACCTTGGCCGGTTCTTAGCTTCGTCGGTGGGTGGTACAGCCGCACAGATGAGTGCCGAGGGCCTCGCACTCATCGTGATCGGTGACACCGCTTTCCGAGTCTTAGGCATGCGCACTGCCCGCGTAGTTTGCCCTTAGCCCCGCATTTACACCATTCTGCGAGAAGAGCATGCGGTGTGCGCGCACACACGCGTTAGTAGCCGGTTCGAGAGCTCCCGGCTAATGTTCGTGAGTACACCAGTTCCTTCCCGTTTAGAGCCAGACTTCGGGTACTCTCCCGATAGTCCAGATTTATAGCGAGGGTAAGAGACCCTTGAGGACACCCATTGGGATTGACTTTAGAGTTAATCAATTGGTCGAGGGAGAAAGACCCTCGAGGGTGTCGGACATCTTGGGATCGGTTTTGAGTGATCAATTGGCCAAGGGAGAAAGACCCTTGGAGATGTCCCGGGATTGGTTTGAGAGCCAATCATTAGGCCTAAGTAGGAGACTTCCGAGGATTCCGGATTTGCCTTGTGAGCTCGTTGAGCTAAGATCCGTGTTGGTATTTGTGGCATGTGTACTAGGTTGCTAGATGATAGATTGCATCGTATCGTACATCGGTCGGGGGTTCTTACTGAGTATGTTTATACTCACCCTTATCGTGGTTTCTTCCACGGTAACTTGTGACAAAGACCGAGGTGGCAAGCGGAGAGAGCCGAGATCATGGATCTTCTTGACACTCTGTCGTGTCTTATTTTACTGCTTTTTGGATTTCAAAGATGTAGTTGGACTTAGGTCCGTAGGGAAAACTATGATTTGAACTATTTTATGTTTTAAGGAAAGTACTGATCGATCCACTGCTTTTTTAATTTGAATGGTTCGTTTCGCTTAATGAATGTTTACTTTGTTTTTAATGTTTTCCACTCTTATATTTGAAAAGTTTTACAAACCGACCCCAGTAAGGGTCCTTTTAAGCTTTTCACTTGCATGCCGAGTAAAGATCTAGATTTAGTCCCATCTTCGGGTTGGGTCTTTACTGCTTGGTATCGTGAGCACGAGTCATAGATTTTGTAGACTAACTTTGTTTGTAGGTTGTGTTCCCATGATCTCCAAAGACTCCAAGGCCGCCAGTTTGTCTAAGTTCAATAAGCTAAGGGTTTTGTTTATGATACTATATGCAGACACATGTGTTATCTTTGTTGACAGAGAAAGTCCGAGCGTGGACTAACCTGTTGTGGTTTCCGTGTAGATCGCCAAGATGCTGGGTTACACGTAGTGGAGCAGTCCGTCTGAATCGCAAATAGAGATGCTTTGCAGAGCCAGCGGCCGTGGTATATCGAAGCTCGTAGGCGCCCCGTGGCACCAGAGGTTAACTTGCCCGAGAAGGGGCGAGGCTGCTATGCCTCAAGGTACAGCTCCGGAGGAGATATTTCTGCTATGAGAGACATGATGATGGGCCTAATGGCCGAGCAGAGAGCTCGAGACTCAGCGCAGCTAGCGGCAGTAGAGAGGAGTCTAGGGCACAGATAGCCCGCTTGACACTCGCTCATGCAAAGAGAGCACTCCCAGCAGCTCCAGTAGCCACGGTAGCTCCTGTAGCTCAACCGGAGGGGCAGGGGTCATCGGGACCGATCAGACTCACTTGATAGTGCAGAGGAGCTGCTGAGTTTGGCAAGTGGTTGAAAGATTTCACCAAGTGGAAGCCAAGAGAATTTGATGCTTTAGAGAACCCACTTGTGGCGATCGGTGGTTGGCAAGAATGGAGTACATCTTTAGAGTTATGGGATGCCCAGATGTACAGAGGGCCGAGATGTGCGGCCCATGTTCTCTCTCGACACACCGAGTGGTGGTGGGAGTCCACAGATAGAGCTAGACCACCGGGTCTTCTCCACCCACACAGGAGTTCTTTAGAACGAAGTTCGTGAGCTAAGTATGTTAATGACGAGGCTCAAGCAGGAGATGGCAGAGGCCTTCTCAAATCAAAACAGGGATCGAGATAGTATTGCTTTGCCTATGAGAAGAAGTTCTCTGAGTATAGCTATTTCGCACCGAGCTCATTGCCACCGAGGAGCTCAAGACTAAGAAGTTCATTTGTGGGCTGAGAGAAGGAGGTTGCTCGGGATGTTCGAGCACTCGCTCCCGAGAGTTATGATCGAGCAAGAGAGTTGGCCACGATTTATAACCCAAAGTATCCGCCATGCGAGATTCTCATTGCGCCACTCGGTCGATTCAGCCGCCCAAAGATGTTCGGCGTAAGAGGAAGTGCAGGACTTCTAGTGGTTTCCGATCAATCGTCAGCAGACTCGCCGGCGCGGGCGATCCAGCTGGTCGAGATCGCGCCACCTCGGGTAGAGCCCAGATCTCCAAGCGAGGGCGGGCGAGCAAACACCTCATTGCAACAAGTGCGGAAAGGCACATTATGGTCTATGTGGAGCATCGCCCGTGTGCTTGCTACGAGATGTGGCAAGGAGGGGCACTTGGCCGATTCTCACTCGAGGATTTAGCAAAGCGGACCGGCCCAACAAATAGGCCGAGTGTTTGCCACTACTCGCTAGGAGGCGGAGCGTCATCGATGATGCGATTGCAAGTCTGCTGCTTGTCTTACAAAGACTATGCATTTGTATTGTTTGATTCGGGTTCGACCCATTCCTTTGTTTCGATGCATTCGTTAGACAAGCTTGTGTGGAGCTCGAACCTCTAGGGTTTGAGTGTGTGTTGCCACTCCTTCGGGTGTGAGTATGTTAGCTAGCAAAGAGTTAAGCATGGCGGATCTGAGATATCCGATGAGATTTTAGAGGCTACCCTCATAGTGCTTTGTCTATGAGCGGTTTCGATGTGATCCTTGGCATGGATTGGTTGGCGAGAGAACCATGCATTGATAGACTGCCACGGAAAGAAGTGGTATTTAGGCCGCCTCGAGGCCGAGCTTCAAGTTTCGCGGTGTCCAGGGCGGAACTTGCCCGCCATTGATCTCAAAGACCGAAAGCCCATAGATTTTTGGCTCGAGGAGCTTGGGGCTTCTTGGCAAAGCCGTCGAGAGAGATAGTAGTCTGCGTTGGATCGTTGACATGGTCCCCGTGGTGCAAGAGTTTGCGAGATGTTTTCCTGAAGAGTTGCTTGGGTTTACCCCCAAGCGGAGTTGGACTTCACCATTGAGCTGGAGCCAGGGACTCTTCCCATTTCCAAAGCCCCGTATCGTATGGCGCCAGCTGAGTTGAGATTCCTTCACTGTTTGCTTTTGTCTTTTACTATTTGTCGGTTTGTAATAATGTAGTTACTTACTGTTCACCTTTTTCTATTTGCTTTTTAGATTTTGTCATTTTGTAATTATTTGTTCAATTTGTCAAAAGTGGTTGAGTGCGAGGGTCCTGTCTTGCCTCCCGCTTTCTATCTTTTAATTTTCCGCATTTAATTTCTAACCTGGCTCGGAAAATACTTGTATTTTCACACACCCGAGGATTAGTTTTCTTCACGCAACAACTCAAGACTACAGAGTCCGGTGCGAAGTACCAGAGGTTGTAAGTCGCGTTAAAGGCGAGGAAGCCGTGAAGCGCAGTAATCCGCCCATTGGTCGCCGGCGTAGGATAAGGTTGAAGTGTACGTAGAAAATTTGAATCCGTTCGAAGTCTACTTCAGATGTGCATCCGAAGTGGAAGGGGGTAGGTTGGACAAAGCAGATGGAAATATTCGACACATCAATTGGTCATCTCAATTATTTACAGCTATCTACTTTTTATTTTTGTAATCTTGTAATAATTAGATTCCTTCACTGTTTGCTTTTGTCTTTTACTATTTGTCGGTTTGTAATAATGTAGTTACTTACTATTCACCTTTTTCTATTTGCTTTTTAGATTTTGTCATTTTGTAATTATTTGTTCAATTTGTCAAAAGTGGTTGAGTGCGAGGGTCCTGTCTTGCCTCCCGCTTTCTATCTTTTAATTTTCCGCATTTAATTTCTCGATTCAAGTCCGCACCTTTAAAAAGGACTCGCAAGTGCAGTATTTTATTTTCATTCGAAGTTTCACACTTCTACCTCTAAGCCTCGAGTACTCCTTTGGTTGTAAAGATCCCCTTAGATTGGTATCGAGCCTTTACCTCAGATCTGAGCTTCAATCAAAGCTTTCTCATGATCCTTGTAACCTTTTATTCATAAATAAAAGAAAGGAAAGATTGTTATCTTTCTTGTTTCTCCATTTCTCTATTCTCTCTTATCATTTACCATTTCCATTTCACGAGAAACCCTTTGATTGCCACTGTGTCTCCCCAGTAGTAAGTCGCAAATGACGCATGAATTCCTTTTAGCGAGCAAACTGGAATAGGATATCGTGATTTCTATTTGGTAATTTAAGAAATTTTTATTGAAAGAAGAGAACCTCGAAGACTTTAATCATGTCCGGACTTCTATCTAGGATTAAGAAGTTCAAGGGAAAAGAGAAAGCAGATTCAAATGAAGAAGGTTCCAAAACCTCATCTTCCTCTTTCAAAGAAGGTGATGACCTTCACCTATCAAGCTTGAATCAAAATGAACTTCAAATAGCCAAGGTTGAAGAAGCACTTCAAAATTGGTCGATTCCAAAAATTGATTCAAAAATGGTTTACAAAAACCCACATTCGCTGTTCTTCCAAAAGAACTGCATCAAGCTTTCTGAGCACGTCGTACCTATCGATCAGGATAGTACAACGCTCAACCTCTTTTCAAAGGACATGATTCTTCGACATCGCGAAGAATTCAAGTTCATTCATATTGGTATGGTCCAAGTGGCCATCAAACCATTGTTCGGACTCGATGCCGACATACCGATCCTTGTCTCCTCCGGGACAAGAGACACAACACCTACACCAACTCCCTCCTCGGGATGGTTGAATCCAATCTGGAAAATGGTCCGATCTTCTTCAATCGTTTTTCCAAACTCGACTCTCTCATTACGGACTCCCAACATCCTCGCTCGCTCTAATGTTAGATGTCAATACAAAGAATCTCAATATCCAAGCCAAAACTCACTCAAGCGGTGGTGATTTTCCGCATCTGCTACAAGCTGATGCATACAAACGTTGCTCCTGGAGCCCTCCGAAAATCGGTAAGCGGATCCACCATGCTCATCGAAGCCAATATGGGGCGAGCAACTATCAACGTCCCCAAGACACTTACTTGGGATCAAATCACTAGGAATTCCTCCTGGGATTTGAAGCAAGTCTGCCCTCCCGCATCGAGAGCCGACTCCAACTCAAATTATTGAACACGACGACGGAAGAGTCGAAGTGAAGTTCGAGGATGCCCCACAAGCCTTCCCAAGGACAAAAGAGTTCTTGAGATCCAGGCCTAGCACCTCCGAAGCACATAGGCCCCCAGTATCAATCGCGAGATCTGAATCCTTCAGAGTCCAGTCGGTTGACTACGACCGTGCCTATGCTACGATTCATTATGCTGGTCAGGCCACTTCTCCAACTCATTCAGACATGGAGAATCACCGCATGGCGCATGACACCCGGATCAACGTCATCCTCTCCTTCTCTATAAACAAAGAACTCCTAAAGAGAGATTTCCTCTCAAGGAAAACAAAGAGAAGAGAGAAAAGTTCTTCAAAGACTACTCCAAGAAGAGCGGGTAACCTACGCTCCGAGTGGTATTCATACATAGAGAACGTCCAACAAGATATTCCATTCCTTACTTGGATGGAGGTTGGAATTAATGTTCTCGATGGATCAGATTGAAGACCACCAAACGTGGTACAATCCACAGTACTCATCCACCACTTGAAGAAGTGGAAATCGAGACAGTCTATGGAGACAAGGTTATTGCTTCTCCTTTCAAGACAATAACAAGAGACGAGAAGGAGCCACCTTCTCTAAGAGATATCAAGAATATCCAACATCAAAACAACTTCTCCAACAAAATTCTATCAACAATTGCCAGGCAAGTTGACAAGATAGAGGGGAAGATGCAAAAGGAATCAAAAACTGATTCCAAACCTATCAAAGCCGGCTCCCCATTAGGAGCAAGACATTCATCAGGAACAAAACCCTTGTTCCAACCATCAGTTCTCAGTCCGGAGATCACTCTCAATGATAACACGGACACTCTCAATAGCATTCAAAAGATGCTGAAGAAGTTGACTCTCGGAGAAGCTTCTCCTTCAACAAGCCAAGGGATCAATGTCATATTTGAACCCTCGGATTACGACATCAAAGAATTCAGAAGACAATATCTGAATAAAAAAGATTCATCAAAACCCAGCACTTCAAGAGCTATTTCCGCCATCTCGGAAAAGGATCCTCGTCTGTTTTATAGCAGACCATCCTTCCCTGACATAGCCTATGAAGAGAAGGGCATGATGACCGCCACTTCATTCAGTGGTTCGGACATCTATGAATGGAATCTAGATGGCCTATCCGACCATCTAATTCTGAATTTAGCCAACACAATGATGATGGCCGCAAACGCCTATAAAGCCAAAGGCAAAACCGATCGGCAAATCGCTGAGATCCTTGTCAGTGGTTTTACCGGTACGGTCAAAGATTGGTGGTTCAACTACATGACTCCGGAAAAGAGACATGCCATCCTTATTCATGTCACCCAAACTACCAGAGAAGTTCCTCCACAAATTGATGGTATGCCGTCAGAACCGGAAGTCTTTGAAAAACAAGATGCTGTATACACCCTAGTGTATACTATGTCAAAATTTTTCATTGGCGACCCTAATACGTTTGAGGAACGGGCTGGCACTATCTTACTCAAGATGAAATGCAAAACTCTAGGAGAGTTTCGTTGGTACAAAGATATGTTCCTCACTAAGGTGATGCAACGATCAGACTCAAACTCTGATATTTGGAAACAAAAATTCGTAGAAGGCTTGCCTAATCACTTCGCTGTACGCGTGACCAAAGCCCTCGCCGATCTATGGGATGGTCATACTATTGATTGGAAGAATCTAACGTATGGCGATATCGGTTCCATAATCATCAAAGAAGGTCTCTCTCTGTGATGAACACAAGCTCCGACGCAAAGATTGACAACCCAAAAATTGGGAAAGCAATCCTTGGCGAGTTACACTACCATATGGTGTCCAAAATGAACTACCATCACCTACGACAAAAAGGAAAGGTCATAAGGAACCCTTCCAATATGCCAAATACAAAGGAAAGCGAATCTTCAACGACAACCGTCGTAAAGATTCTTATAAAAAACCCAGATATCAAAAACGATATCAGGGTACGCAAAGCCATCAAAATACAGAGAAGTATACTCCCCGCAAAGGAAAGCAAGTATGCTACAAATGCAAACGTCCAGGTCACTATGCGAATAGATGCACAGTGGCTGCTAAGATCAATGAGCTTGACATTGATGAGGAGATCAGAAACAAAATACAAAGCATGGTTCTTTCTGACTCTGATTCTGAAAGTACAAGCGAATACGAACAGGAGATTGGACATATCCTCGATGATCATGAGGATACAGATACCTCCTCCTCCTCAAGCGAACATGATTCCATCAACCACATTGGCATACGTGCATGCGGTGGTTGCATCAATGTCTTAACAATGGATCAGCGCGCTCTATTCGACATAGCCGCTAGAGTAAATGATCCAGAATTACAAAAGAAGATCATTTCTGATCTCAAGGTATCTCTTGAATCAACTTCAACGGTCGAACAAGAGAAACCAAAAAAGACAAATGAATCGGAACCATATGTTATAACAGAAGTTATGAAACGGTTCCCTGTCACAAGCAAAGCAATCTCGACAAAGGAACTTCAAGCCGAGATCAAGAACCTCAAGCAGGAGGTTCATCAACTCAAAATCGACATGGTCAATCATGTGTCGAAACTCTGGGTCGAAGTTGCGACTCTCAAGAGTGCCCCACTCATAATTGCTGATCAAGAGGACGATATCCCTGACGAACAGCAATCCTTCATTGGCGAAATCACCAAAATACCATATCAGAAATGGCATACTCTTATTACTTTAAGAGTAGGAGATTTCGAAGAGCAATTAGTTGCCCTGCTCGATTCAGGAGCAGATCAAAACTGCATTCGCGAAGGCAAGATACCCTCGATTTATTTCGAGAAAACACTGATCACGCTTACAGGAGCCAACCAAAAGCGCCTCAGTGTCCGGTACAAGCTTTAAAATGCACACATATGCAAGGACGGTATTTGCCTCGTCAATACCTTCATTCTCGTCAAGGACCTCAATGTGGAAATCATATTAGGTACTCCATTCTTGACTCAATTGTACCCATTTCAAATAACTGAAAGAGGTTTAGAATCTACTGCGCTAGAGTCTAAACTCATTTTTGAATTCATCCAACCCGTGAAAACTCACGTAGTTGACATGATTCAAACAAAAAACCACCAAATCGATTTTCTAAAGGATGAAATATCTTACAAGAAAATTGAGGAACAATTAGTTAATCCAAGAATAACCCTCCGGATTAACCAATTCCAAAAGAAGCTTGAACAGGATCTCTGTTCCGACTTCCCTAATGCATTCTGGGAAAGAAAACGACATGTCGTCTCCTTTCCTTATGTCAAGGACTTTTCGGAAGAAGCTATTCCGACAAGTCAAGGCCAATTCAAATGAATGCTAACCTTCTTGCGATATGCAAGAAAGAAATTGATTCATTGCTTTGCAGAAAAAAGCTTATCCGCCATCGAAGAGTCCCTGGTCTTGTGCAGCCTTTTATGTCAACAACCAAGCTGAAAAGGAACGTGGCGTCCCCAGGCTGGTAATCAATTATAAACCCTTAAACAAGGTTTTGGAATGGATAAGATATCCCATTCCCAACAAAAATGATTTAATCAAGCGCATTTCAAGCGCAAAAATATTTTCAAAATTCGATCTCAAATCGTGTTTTGGCAAATCCAAATTGCCAAAAAGATCGTTACAAAATAGACTTTCAATGTCCCGTTTGGACAAGTATGAGTGGAACGTTATGCCTTTCGGTTTGAAAAATGCTCCTCCGAATTTCAAAAATCATGAATGACATTTTCAATGGTTTTCAAGAATTCTCAATTGTCTACATTGACGATGTTTTGATTTTCTCCCAGAACTTAGATCAACATTTTAAACATTTACAAACGTTTTACAATGTTGTGAAAAGAAATGGCCTTGTTCTCTCGGACCAGAAAATCAAACTTTTTCAAACCCAAATCCGTTTTCTTGGATTTGAAATCAATTTGGGCCTTATAAAGCCCATCCACAGGTCCATTGAATTCGCTTCAAAATTCCCGGACCAAATTACAGACAAAACCCAATTACAGCGTTTTTTGGGCTGTTTAAATTATGTGGCCGAATTTCTACAGGATATTAGGCCCATTTGCAAGCCTCTTTTTGAGCGCCTAAAAAAGAATCCTAATCCTTGGACCGACAAGCACACTGCTGCAGTCCAAAAAATAAAGGCTTTAGTCATTTCAATTCCTTGTTTGAGTTTGCTTAATAATGAAGCAAATCTCATAGTGGAGACTGACGCGTCCGATATCGGATATGGCGGAATCCTCAAACAGGACGTGGATAAGAAGGAATCCATAGTGCGATTCCACTCCTTGGCGTCTGAACAACGCGCAGAAAAATTACTCCACGGTAAAAAAGGAAATCCTTGCAATAGTACTGTGTGTACAGAAATTCCAAGGAGAACTCATCAACAAACGTTTCCTAATCAAAACAGACTCCAGAGCATCTAAATTCATTTTAGAAAAAGATGTAAAAAATCTGGTTTCAAAACAAATTTTTGCCCGTTGGCAAGCAATTTTATCATGCTTTAACTTTGAGATTTTGCCTATAAAAGGGACTGAAAACGCCCTGGCAGATTATCTCTCAAGAGAGTTTCTCTCTCAAACAACTCTCTCTCTCTCTCTCTCTCTCTCTCCAATGGAAAGACGAGCGAAAGGTAGAGGTCGAGGAGCCTCCTCCTCATCTTCAAGGCAGCCTTCTGCTGCACAGCAGCCCTCTGCTGCTTCTTCAAAAAAGTCCACAGGAGCCTTGATGTCTCCTGATTCATATGCCGATGACTCTGATTACACCATCGTAACCAGAGGCAAAGGTAAGTCCAAAGCTGGGTCATCAACTCAGATTCCTTCTCGCACGCCTGCAAACCGACGCTCTCACCGATTCATTCCTCGACCCGAATTAAAGGGTTACTTCAAAAACCTTCTCCTACAGGAGAAATAATCATAGAACCCGAATTTGACGATCCGACTCCTTCAAGATCGCCGCCGCCTTCCCTTCCGCTTTTTCTTTATGCCGAACTTCATCACAAAACCCGCTCGGTTTTATGAATTCATTTTAGTAGACACAAAGTCTCATTGAAATCATTCATAACCCCGATCCAAAAGATCCCCAACGGATCGCCTACTCAAAACTCAAAATCTTCAAAGTTCTCAACCCAACAGCATGGAACCAAGGTCTCCATACTGAAAAATCATTCACGAGGAACTTCCATCCTCAGACTTACTCATACCGCGACTACGTTCGTGCCTGGTATAACGTACTGTTCTACCAAAATTTTAGCACTCGTGGTTCATCCATTTTTGCCCGAACGCACAAAAGGTTCATTTCCATATGTGGTTCGTAAATTGGTGGACAATATTTGGTCTTACTACCAATATTTTCCCCGTCCCCATTCAAGAATCATTTTACTATTTTTCGAAGAACATCTTCAAAAATAGTTTCCCTGTTTCAATGACATTCGCCATGTACTTCCAAATTCCATACATCCTTTCCTGGAATTTCGAAATACGGGCTTCAACTCTCACCAAAAGCTTGGTGAAAATCATTTCGATCAAATGGTGGGATAAGCTTGCAACTTCCCACTCAGATCTCAAATTTGTGAAATCTTGGTTCGCAAAGAACGGTCATCTTCAAGATCTTTCTTCAAGACGGAACCAAGAATTCCTCAACAAAAAAGCGCAGCTTGTCGCTGCCCTGGCTCAAACTTCCTCCGAATCTGATTTGCAGAAACGGTGGAGCGAGCTAGCTTCATTGGCCGACGATTCGGTCTCCTCGAAACATTCTGAAGTCGAAGAAACCGACTCAGAAGATCCGGAGATTGAATTTGTTTACGATTTGAGCGAACCGTAATGGTTCCCTTCTACATTATACATGAGACCGAAATTGTCGTTAAACTACTGACCGACCGCAAAGTCGTTAAACTAGGACACGACCGCAAAGTCGTTAAACTAAGACATTTCATAGAGCGTAATTCTCATTAAACTATCATTACACCGTAACGTCATAAACTATCAAAGACTGCAATTGTCATTAAAATACGATGATTCAATTATATAAAAATCAAACCGGACCACAATAGGTCCATAAAAAAGAACCGTTCGCGGTTCATCAAAAAAAAAAAAAAAAAAAAAAAAAATAAAAATTGTATATACATGTTCCTTTACTGTTTTTGTACATTCCTGTAAATAAAAGAGAAAAAAGCCATTCAAGACGAGGAGCAAATTTGCAGAGTTCAGCACACCCGGAGCCTAACCTGGCTCGGAAAAAACTTGTATTTTCACACACCCGAGGATTAGTTTTCTTCACGCAACAACTCAAGACTACAGAGTCCGGTGCGAAGTACCAGAGGTTGTAAGTCGCGTTAAAGGCGAGGAAGCCGCGAAGCGCAGTAATCCGCCCATTGGTCGCCGGCGTAGGATAAGGTTGAAGTGTACGTAGAAAATTTGAATCCGTTCGAAGTCTACTTCAGATGTGCATCCGAAGTGGAAGGGGGTAGGTTGGACAAAGCAGATGGAAATATTCGACCTGTCGGCTGGTCATCTCAATTATTTACAGCTATCTACTTTTTATTTTTGTAATCTTGTAATAATTAGATTCCTTCACTGTTTGCTTTTGTCTTTTACTATTTGTCGGTTTGTAATAATGTAGTTACTTACTGTTCACCTTTTTCTATTTGCTTTTTAGATTTTGTCATTTGGTAATTATTTGTTCAATTTGTCAAAAGTGGTTGAGTGCGAGGGTCCTGTCTTGCCTCCCGCTTTCTATCTTTTAATTTTCCGCATTTAATTTCTGATTCAAGTCCGCAGCCTTTAAAAAGGATCGCAAGTCTCAGATTTTATTTTCATTCAAGTTTCACACTTCTACCTCTAAGCCTCAGTACTCCTTTGGTTGTAAAGATCCCCTTAGATTGGTATCAGAGCCTTTACCTCAGTACGAGCTTCGAATCAAAGCTTTCTCATGATCCTTGTAACCTTTTATTCATAAATAAAAGAAAGGAAAGATTGTTATCTTTCTTGTTTCTCCATTTCTCTATTCTGCTCTTATCATTTACCATTTCCATTTCACGAGAAACCCTTTGATTGCCAGCCTGGTGTCTCCCCCCCGGTAGTAAGTCGCAGCGACGCAGTAATTCCTTTTGGCGAGCAGCTGGAATAGGATATCGTGATTTCTATTTGGTAATTTAAGAAATTTTTATTGAAAGAAGAGAACCCTGGAAGACTTTAATCATGTCCGGACTTCTATCTAGGATTAAGAAGTTCAAGGGAAAAGAGAAAGCAGATTCAAATGAAGAAGGTTCCAAAACCTCATCTTCCTCTTTCAAAGAAGGTGATGACCTTCACCTATCAAGCTTGAATCAAAATGAACTTCAAATAGCCAAGGTTGAAGAAGCTCTTCAAAATTGGTCGATTCCAAAAATTGATTCAAAAATGGTTTACAAAAACCCACATTCGCTGTTCTTCCAGAAGAACTGCATCAAGCTTTCTGAGCACGTCGTACCTATCGATCAGGATAGTACAACGCTCAACCTCTTTTCAAAGGACATGATTCTTCGACATCGCGAAGAATTCAAGTTCATTCATATTGGTATGGTCCAAGTGGCCATCAAACCATTGTTCGGACTCGATGCGACATACCGATCCTTGTCTCCCTCCGGGACAAGAGACACAACACCTACACCAACTCCCTCCTCGGGATGGTTGAATCCAATCTGGAAAATGGTCCGATCTTCTTCAACTGTTTTCCAAACCTGACTCTCTCATTACCAGACCCCAACATCCTGTCTGCTCTAATGTTAGATGTCAATACAAAGAATCTCAATATCCAAGCTGAAACTCACTCAGCAGTGGTGATTTTCCGCATCTGCTACAAGCTGATGCATACAAACGTTGCTCCTGGAGCCCTCCGAAAATCGGTAAGCGGATCCACCATGCTCATCGAAGCCAATATGGGGCGAGCAACTATCAACGTCCCCAAGACACTTACTTGGGATCAAATCACTAGGAATTCCTCCCGGGATTTGAAGCAAGTCCGCCTCCTGTCATCGAGAGCCGACTCAACTCAAATTATTGAACACGACGACGGAAGAGTCGAAGTGAAGTTCGAGGATGCCCCACAAGCCTTCCCAAGAACAAAAGAGTTCTTGAGATCCGTGCCTAGCACCTCCAAAGCACATAGGCCCCCAGTATCAATCGCGAGATCTGAATCCTTCAGAGTCCAGTCGGTTGACTACGACCGTGCCTATGCTACGATTCATTATCTTTGGTCGTGCCACTTCTCCAACTCATTCAGACATGGAGAATCAGATGCATGGCGATGCCCAGATCAACGTCATCCTCTCATTCTCTATAAACAAAGAACTCCTAAAGAGAGATTTCCTCTCAAGGGAAAACAAAGAGAAGAGAGAAAAGTTCTTCAAAGACTACTCCGAAGAAGAGCGGGGTAACCTACGCTCTGAGTGGTATTCATACATAGAGAACGTCCAACAAGATATTCCATTCTTTACTTGGATGGAGGTTGGAATTAATGTTCTCGATGGATCGATTGGAAGACCACCAAACGTGGTACAATCCACAAGACTCATCCACCACTTGAAGAAGTGGAAATCGAGACAGTCTATGGAGACAAGGTTATTGCTTCTCCTTTCAAGACAATAACAAGAGACGAGAAGGAGCCACCTTCGCTAAGAGATATCAAGAATATCCAACATCAAAACAACTTCTCCAACAAAATTCTATCAACAATTGCCAGGCAAGTTGACAAGATAGAGAGGAAGATGCAAAAGGAATCAAAAACTGATTCCAAACCCATCAAAGCCGGCTCCCCATTAGAAGCAAGACATTCATCAGGAACAAAACCCTTGTTCCAACCATCAGTTCTCAGTCCGGAGATCACTCTCGATGATAACACGGACACTCTCAATAGCATTCAAAAGATGCTGAAGAAGTTGACTCTCGGAGAAGCTTCTCCTTCAACAAGCCAAGGGATCAATGTCATATTTGAACCCTCGACATTACGACATCAAAGAATTCGAAGACAATATCTCGAATAAAAAGATTCATCAAAACCCAAAGACTTCAAGAGCTATTTCCGCCATCTCGGAAAAGGATCCTCGCCTCTGCTTTATAGCGCACCATCCTTCCCCGACATAGCCTATGAAGAGAAGGGCATGATGACCGCCACTTCATTCAATGGGTTCGGACATCTATGAATGGAATCTAGATGGCCTATCCGACCATCTAGTTCTCGAATTTAGCCAACACAATGATGATGGCATAAACGCCTATAAAGCCAAAGGCAAAACCGATCGGCAAATCGCCGAGATCCTTGTCGGTGGTTTTACCAGAAGACGGTCAAAGATTGGTGGTTCAACTACATGACTCGGAAAAGAGACATGCCATCCTTATTCATGTCACCCAAACTACGCAGAAGTTCCTCCACAAATTGATGGTACGCCGTCGAACCGGAAGTCTTTGAAAAACAAGATGCTGTATACACCCTAGTGTATACTATGTCAAAATGTTTCATTGGCGACCCTAATACGTTTGAGGAACGGGCTGGCACTATCTTACTCAAGATGAAATGCAAAACTCTAGGAGAGTTTCGTTGGTACAAAGATATGTTCCTCACTAAGGTGATGCAACGATCAGACTCAAACTCTGATATTTGGAAACAAAAATTCGTAGAAGGCTTGCCTAATCACTTCGCACAACGCGTGACCAAAGCCCTCGCCGATCTATGGGATGGTCATACTATTGATTGGAAGAATCTAACGTATGGCGATATCAGTTCCATAATCATCAAAGAAGGTCTCTCTCTCTGCGATGAACACAAGCTCCGACGCAAGATTGACAACCCAAAAATTGGGAAAGCAATCCTTGGCGAGTTCTGCTACCAGTATGGTGTCCAAAATGAACTACCATCACCTACGACAAAAAGGAAAGGTCATAAGGAACCCTTCCAATATGCCAAATACAAAGGAAAGCGAATCTTCAACGACAACCGTCGTAAATATTCTTATAAAAAACCCAGATATCAAAAACGATATCAGGGTACGCAAAGCCATCAAAATACAAAGAAGTATACTCCCCGCAAAGGAAAGCAAGTATGCTACAAATGCAAACGTCCAGGTCACTATGCGAATAGATGCACAGTGGCTGCTAAGATCAATGAGCTTGACATTGATGAGGAGATTAGAAACAAAATACTAAGCATGGTTCTTTCTGACTCTGATTCTGAAAGTACAAGCGAATACGAACAGGAGATTGGACATATCCTCGATGATCATGAGGATACGGATACCTCCTCCTCCTCAAGCGAACATTATCCCATCAACCACGTTGGCATACGTGCATGCGGTGGTTGCATCAATGTCTTAACAATGGATCAGCGCGCTCTATTCGACATAGCCGCTAGAGTAAATGATCCAGAATTACAAAAGAAGATCATTTCTGATCTCAAGGTATCTCTTGAATCAACTTCAACGGTCGAACAAGAGAAACCAAAAAAGACAAATGAATCGGAACCATATGTTATAACAGAAGTTATGAAACGGTTCCCTGTCACAAGCAAAGCAATCTCGACAAAGGAACTTCAAGCCGAGATCAAGAACCTCAAGCGGGAGGTTCATCAACTCAAAATCGACATGGTCAATCATGTGTCAAACACACTGGTCGAAGTTGCGACTCTCAAGAGTGCCCCACTCATAATTGCTTTGATCAAGAGGACGATATTTCGACGAACAACAATTCTTTCATTGGCGAAATCACCAAAATACCATATCGAAATGGCATACTCTTATTACTTTAAGAGTAGGAGATTTCAAGAGCAATTAGTTGCCCCGCTCGATTCAGAGCGAGATCAAAATCTGCATTCGCGAAGGCAAGATACCCTCGATTTATTTCGAGAAAACACGATCACGCTTTACGAGAGCCAACCAAAAGCGCCTCGATTATCGATAAAGCTTTCAAATGCACACATATGCAAGGACGGTATTTGCCTCGTCAATACCTTCATTCTCGTCAAGGACCTCAATGTGGAAATCATATTAGGTACTCCATTCTTGACTCAATTGTACCCATTTCAAATAACTGAAAGAGGTTTAGAATCTACTGCGCTAGAGTCTAAACTCATTTTTGAATTCATCCAACCCGTGAAAACTCACGTAGTTGACATGATTCAAACAAAAAACCACCAAATCGATTTTCTAAAGGATGAAATATCTTACAAGAAAATTGAGGAACAATTAGTTAATCCAAGAATAACCCTCCGGATTAACCAATTCCAAAAGAAGCTTGAACAGGATCTCTGTTCCGACTTCCCTAATGCATTCTGGGAAAGAAAACGACATGTCGTCTCCCTTCCTTATGTCAAGGACTTTTCGGAAGAAGCTATTCCGACCAAGTCAAGGCCAATTCAAATGAATGCTAACCTTCTTGCGATATGCAAGAAAGAAATTGATTCATTGCTGCAAAAAAAGCTTATCCGGCCATCGAAGAGTCCCTGGTCTTGTGCAGCCTTTTATGTCAACAACCAAGCCGAAAAGGAACGTGGCGTCCCCAGGCTGGTAATCAATTATAAACCCTTAAACAAGGTTTTGGAATGGATAAGATATCCCATTCCCAACAAAAATGATTTAATCAAGCGCATTTCAAGCGCAAAAATATTTTCAAAATTCGATCTCAAATCAGGTTTTTGGCAAATCCAAATTGCCGAAAAAGATCGTTACAAAACAGCTTTCAATGTCCCGTTTGGACAGTATGAGTGGAACGTTATGCCTTTCGGTTTGAAAAACGCTCCCTCCGAATTTCAAAAAATCATGAATGACATTTTCAATGGTTTTCAAGAATTCTCAATTGTCTACATTGACGATGTTTTGATTTTCTCCCAGAACTTAGATCAACATTTTAAACATTTACAAACGTTTTACAATGTTGTGAAAAGAAATGGCCTTGTTCTCTCGGCCTAGAAAATCAGAAATTAAATATCGTTGAGACCTGAGTTTTTGTTGGTTGCCGGTTCCCGGGAGTTATGATGTGTGTTAGGGTTTTAGAGGTATCCCAGTTGAATGTAAAAATTAAGGAAAATTTAAGAGTAAAGTGCTCGAGCTAGGACTTGAACCCAGGTGGCTTGGAGTTGAACTTTGTTGCTAATTAATTGGGAATTAATGAATGTTGCTGCTGAGATTCGAACCTGGGACCAGCCAGGCTTTGGGAGGCTTGCTTTGTAGAGAATAAATAAGGAAAAAACAAGTGTTGCTTGTGGGATTCGAACCCTTGACCTGCAAGTGGTTTGGAGGCTTGGATTAAATGAGTTTTAATCAAAAGAAATACTTGCTTAAGCTGGGACTCGAAGGGGAAAAGCCCAGGATTTCAATCGACTAAAACCTATAGAAAAAAAACCGTATTTGTTTTTTTTTAAACTTTCCGTAGCCGCACGACTCCCCAATCCCTCCTCCTTCTTGCCGATCCTTCAAGCTCTCCCTCCTTCCACATCTTGCAATCGTTCCTCTTTTGGCAAAAACGCACCAATCCAACCACTTAGAGACCAAGCCGTATTTGAGTGTGCGAACATCAAAGGGCATTCGCGAGTTGTGATCGAAGTTCCAGCCAAGATTGTTCAAGTTGCTCCAACCCGTTTATTTCAAACCATCGTCGCCGGTAAGCTTTGGGTAGGACTTGATAATCTTAATGCTAGTTGGTGGGTAGTTATTAAATAAAAATAAAATTATATATTTTTTTTTTAAGCCTCCTTGATTTCAATTTGTTCTCATCCAATTCCACCCATTTTATTTTTAAGCTGCTAGTTGTGATCTATTGGGATAGGACCCGTGTTGGAGGATTTTATAAATTCTACAATTGGGTGGAAACGTGGGAATTAATAATTAGTTGCAAAAAAAAAAAAAAAGAAAGAACAAACAGAACAAGGATAGTTAATTTTAAATAATGGCATGCTCAAATAGAGGTACATGGAATGATTAAATAAATATCAATATCATGGGATTTAAATACTGTAGCTTGAGATCATGGATAAATTGAGTTATTGGCTAGTTAAAGGTCATATTGGATTTATAAGAATGGTGGGTCTGAGCAACCTAATTGCTAGGTTGCAAGTTATGACAATTTATGTTAATTAAGAAACTTAAACAATACCTTGGATGGATGCCATGCAATGACCAGATGGGTTAAATTTATTTGCTGGCCAAGTTGACCTTAATACTTTAATAATAAGGCAAACAGAGAGTTATACTGATACTTTAATAATAATCAATTAATATGATATCAATTAATATGTTGGGTGGGTTCATTTGATTGGGAAGAATTAGGAGTCATAATCTAATTTTAATTAAGGATTATGTCTTTGCAAACGAAGTAATTAGTTGGACTAATCGGTATGTGTAATTTAGGTAATCGCACTTAGGAGTGTTCCTCGTTGAGGCTTGAGGAAGTGTTCACTTCTATATTAAGAATAAGGTAAGGATTTCTTACCGTGGTTGTGTGGACCCTGCGATATTATCATGATGTGCTTTGTATGCTTGGTTGTTGCGATGAGTATGTTAGCTATTGAACTGCATGTGTTTGAAATCTTGCTAGCATGTTGCTTGTTGTTCATGTTAGTGCCATGCTAGGTTTGTTCTTCCAGCATGCCATGTCTTGTCATTGTATGAAATTTCTAGCGGGTAGGTTACATGTTTTCTCTTGCTTCCAGATCGTGTTGTTCTTGTGTCCCTGTTATATTCTATTAGGTACATGCTAGGGGTATCCTTATCTTGGCATAACCTTGTCCTATTTTCTCCTGATTAGTTCCATGCTAGGGATAGACAGGTGATGTATAGTGTAGAAGATTGTAGGGGTAACTAGTTTAGGTCCCGCTCGGGTAAGACCCCGATGGACATCCGTATGTGAGTTGGAGGTGTAAGACCCCGATGGGCATTCTAGGTGTGTAAGTCCCTGATGGGCATCACTGAGTTGGAGGTGTAAGACCCCGATGGGCATCCTAGGTGTGTAAGTCCCTGATGGGCATCACTGAGTTGGAGGTGTAAGACCCCGATGGGCATCCTAGGTGTGTAAGTCCCCGATGGGCATCACTGAGTTGGAGGTGTAAGACCGATGGGCATCCTAGGTGTGTAAGTCCTCGATGGGCATCACCGAGTTGGAGGTGTAAGACCCCGATGGGCGTCCTAGGTGTGTAAGTCCCCTCGATGGGCATCACCGAGTTGGAGGTGTAAGACCCGATGGGCATCCTAGGTGTGTAAGTCCCAGATGGGCATCACCGAGTTGGAGGTGTAAGACCCGATGGGCATCCTAGGTGTGTAAGTCCCTGGATGGGCATCACCGAGTTGGAGGTGTAAGACCACGATGGGCATCCTAGGTGTGTAAGTCCCCGATGGGCATCACCGAGTGCGGAGGTGTAAGACCCTGATGGGCATCCTAGGTGTGTAAGTCCCCGATGGGCATTACTGAGTCCTAGGTTGTGTAAGACCCCGAAGGGCATCCAGGTGTAGAACCTACGATAGGCTGTAGATGTAAGCCTTGAATAGGCAATTTCTAGTCCGGCAGTTAGTCTGAACCAACCTGAGGTTTCTTAGCTCGTTTTTGTTTGCATGTATGCTAGAGTGCTACGTGACTGATGTATCGTATTGTACCCCGGTTGGGGATTCTTACTGAGTATGTTTATACTCACCCTTATTTCTTTGGTTTTTCCACCAGGTAACTTGGGACAGCACCAGGATGACTAGCGGAGGGAGCTGTTTGATCATGGGGGCTGCCGGCACTCTGTCGTTTATTGTTTGCATTTATTTATTTAGCATGTAGATGGACAGGAGTCCTAGGGGAATGATGTTAAAGTTGTTTAAACTGTTTTGAGTGTTCTTTTATAAATACTGGCCAGGCTTATTTTACCTTGTTGGATTTTCTTTATGAAATTTTTTGGTTATGTTTTAAGTGTTCCCAGTTTCCAAATGTTTTGAAAAAGTTTTAAACATGAGCACTAAACCGCTTGTTGAAATATTTAACTTGCATGCTGATTGAGGACCTAGGTTTAGGACCGTATTTCAGGTCGGGTTCTTACATTCCAACACTCGGATGATAAACTCGATCCTGGGCAACCACCTCGCTGCTAGCAGTGGGTTCTCAAAAACATCCAGCTGTACATGCTTCCACTTGCCAAACTCGACGGCTTGATTAACACCAACTAACTCATCAGCATAAATCTGCTGATCAAGCCCTTCCGGGGTAATTTGGTAATTTGGTCGGGCCGTCATGGTCGTTTATGTCTTTTCCAGCTACTAAAATGATTGGATGGTTTTATGTAGGTTTTTGGAGGAGTTTGAGTTTTGGTTTGAGCAAGGTTTGATGCAAAAGTAAAAATAAAGGAAATTGTGCTGCAGCCGGGGTTTGAACCCGGGTCTCCTGGGAAGCTTGTAGAGAGGTGTGCCAATTGAACCATTAGGTGCTCTTGTTGCTCTTTCTGCATCACATCTTAGTTAACCTTGGATTTTGGAGTTTTGGTGCATTTGGTTAAATGAAATAGAATTAGGTTATTCCATCTTCTTCTCCAAAAACACCTCTTGGCCGCCCAAGCTCTCCATCTCCATAGCCTTGCTGATTCTTCATCCTTGCATCTCCTTGGGTTCGATCATCATCATTCCGGGTAAGTCTTCGTCTTCTTCATCTTCTCGTTTGGGTGTTTGCCGGCCGAATGTAAGAAATAGGGGTTGTGTGTGTGTGTGTTGTGCAAACCCGGTAGAAAGTCGGCACCCGAGCTCGTCGCATCGGCCCGGCTCCGTCAACGGCGGCCCCACGTCGTCGCGCCCAGATCTGCTGGCGACCACGCCGCGCTCGATTCTCTCCCGCAGCCTTGTCGCTCGCCGCTCGCCAGACGAATCGCCGATCGCTCGCGCCGAGAGAGTCCTCGCCAGCGCCGCGCGACGTCGATCCGATCGCTCGCCGCGCCAGAGGTCCTCGCCAGCGCCCGCCGCCAGCGTCGGCCCGCGTCCGCGTCGCCCATCGCGCGCGCCCTCGCCGTGTCCGCTTGCCGCCGCCCGCTCGCCCGCGCGCCGCCCAGACGTTACGCGCGCGCTGCCGCCAGCCGCTCGCCCGTTCGCGCCGCGCGCGCTGCCGCCGCGCCGCGCGCTTTCCGCGCCTGACGCTCGTCCGCGCGCCTTCGCCCGAGCGCTGCGCCAGCGCGCGCGTCTGTGCCGTGCCGTGCAGCGGTAGCGCGGCCAGCGCGCGTCACTGCCGTGCCAGGTAGCGCGGCCCGCGCGTCCTTGCCGTGCCCGGCTTGCAGCGACCCCAAGCTCGTGTCGTCGCGCCGCGTGAGTTCCCGAGCCGAGCTTGCTGCTCTATTGTTGTTTAGATATTTTAGATGCTGATTATTGTTGGTTTGCTAGGTTCCCGCTTCGCTAGCTCCTGGATTGTTCCGCAGCTTAGGATTGTGTGTAGAAGTCTTCCACCAAGGTAAGGATTTCTTACCGGAGTTGTGTGGACCACTGCGGTATATTTGTGATTGTTGTTTTGTATGCATGTGTATGTTTACTAGCATGCTTAGCCTAGGTGCTCTGTTGCAATTCTGGATGGCATGAACTCTTGTATTGTTTCTCATGTTAGCCCATGCTAGGTTGTTCTATTCTAGCATGTTCGATATCCTGTTCTTGCTTCGTAGTATCATGCTAGGTTCTTTGTATCCGATGAGCACGTATTGGACCGCATTGATTGAATCGTTATTATTGTTAAGGTTTAGAATTGAGGTAGATAGAATCATCCGGGCCGATGCATAAAGTATCTTGCATCTATGGCAAGGACGTTCGAGACGATTCTCCGTCCTTGGACCCCGTGAGGGATTAGCTATCCCAACCTGTGAGGCCCCGCAATCTTGGGTGAGGGTGGCGGATCGTTAAATGCCCCAACGGTCGGGATGATGACTTGGCATTGCCTCGTCCCCGGCGATCGACACGTCCTCGGCGTGTTCGGCCGTAGCCCTTGATTGCCACTGTTAGGGCAAGGACCGCTTCGGTGTAAGCCTACCACGACCGGTTCCTTAGCCTCGGTGCGGTGGTACAGTGACATAGTTCACGTGTCCGTGTCTCACACCCTATGTCAATGACACCGATCCAGAGATTTAGTTAGGCATGGTGGATCAACTCAGGCGGCTTGCCACTAGACCCGGCTTCTAGTTTGCGGTGGCATGCGGTGCGCGCTTACGCTCATTACGGCGCCGACCGAGAGCTCCTCGGGATCTTGAGCCGATGCACCTTTCGTATCGACGATGAGTCGAGGCTAAGGCCGGACTTGTTCCCGTATAGTGCGTTAGTGTGTTGTGGTATTTTCCGGACTAAGACCCTGAGATGGCATCCGAGGTCCAAGTGTGGACTTAGCTATGTGCTCCGCTCTGTGTTTGTACTCATAGCTTGCATACATTCTTCTAGACGATCATATATATCGTATTGTACCCCGTTGGGGATTCTTCTTGGGTAATTCGTTACTCACCCTTATTCTCGTGGTTTTCCACGGTAATCAAGCGGGAGACAGGATGGTGAAGGAGGAGCCGTGATCATGGAACCTCTTTGTCATCTCTCGATATTTTATTTTAATTATCATGACTCTTCACTTTTTATTATTTCCCCGAATGCATGTAGACGGGCACAGAGCCCCGTGGATGTTTTCTTACGTTTTATGGATTCCAACATATTTGTACTCGTGGATTGTTTTAATGGTTTAAATAAATCTCTGATCAGAGTATGCTTTTAGAAATGTATGTTTTGGTTGTTGAATGTTTCTGTTTTACTTGGGATCCGAAATGTATTTTTCATAATGTCTTTTATTTTCACTACATGCATTGAGGTAAAGGCCCATTTAGAGCCCCTTTTGGGTCGGGTCTTTACACAATGACTCCAGATCTTGTTTTATGAGCTCGTTGAGCCATGATTTGTGTTGGTAGCTATTTGCTTGCATGCTTTGGTACTAGATGACTGATTATATCGTATTGTACCCCGGTTGGGGATTCTTACTGAGTAATTTGTTACTCACCCTTATTTTTGTGGTTTTTCCACAGGTAACCATGGTGCGAGACAAGATGGCTGGAGGAGGAGCTGTGATCATGGAAAACCGGTTGTTCAACTTTGAGTTTTATGTTTATGATTTAAATGTTCTCTGAATGCATGTAGTTGGGCACGGAGCCCTAGGGTGTTTTCTGAATGTATTTCCGGATTCTAGCATTGTTGTAAAGTTTGTATGTTTTAAATGAATCTCTGATTAGAGTAAGTTTCGTAAATGTATTTGACTTGGAACAGGTGCTTGGAAACAGGGACAGGTTCCAGGAATTGATGTTGATTTTAAATGGATGTTTTATGTTTTAGTTTTTACTTAGAATCCGAACACCATATTGCAAATTTTCTGTTGATTTGAATGCATGCATTGAGGTAACGACCTAGTTAGAACCCCTTTCGGGTCGGGTCGTTACAAAAAGTATTGTAAATTCTTAACCCTTCCTAAAAAGTAAACTTAGGCGTACCTGATGATTGTCGAAGTGATGATGATCATGGAAAAAATGACCTAAAACGAAAGGTCAGTCTACAGAATCTATGACTCTGAGCTCTGATACCAACTGTAAAGACCCGACCCAAAAGGGGCTCTAAATGGGCCTTTACCTCAATGCATGCATTCAAAGTAGAGGACAATATGCAGGTATGTTTTCGAATTCCAATTAAAACTAAAACATTCAACATTCAATCCAGAAATCAATACAGTTTACTGAAACCCGTCCCTGTCTCCAAACACCTGTTTCACGACAAATACGTTTCCAAAAGTTTACTCTGATCAGGGATTTATAAAAAACATTCAAAACCTTCTCAGTTACAACAATGCTGGAATCCACAAAAACATTTTGAAAACATCCTAGGGCTCCATGCCCGGCTACATGCATTCAGAGGAAATAAAAAAGCAAAGAGTCATAATATAAAAATCAGAGACAACAGCTGGTTCCCATGATCACAGCTTCTCCTTCAGCCATCCTGTCTCGCACCTTGGTTACCTGTGGAAAACCACAAAAATAAGGGTGAGTAACGAATTACTCAGTAAGAATCCCCAACCGGGGTACAATACGATATACATGGTAATCTAGATGAATGTATGCAAGCTATGAATATAAACACAGAATAGAGCACATAGCTTAAATCCACATATAACCTCGGATGCCAACTCAGGGTCTTAGTCCGGAAAATCCACCACACAATACGCCCTATACGAGAAACAAGTCCCGACCTCGGCTGTCTCTTCATCACAATACGAAAGGTGCACGCTCACAATCCCGAGGAGCTCTCGATCGGTCTTTGTAATGAGCGTATCGCGCACACCGCATGCTACTGCGCAGACTCGGGTGCCGGGTCTAGTGGCAAGCTGCCCGTGTCCAATCACCATGCCTAACTAAATCTCGGATCGGTGTCACCGACATAGGGGTGTGAGACTCGGACACGTGAACTATGTCGGCCAACCACCACCACACACGAGGCTAAGGAATCGGTCGTGGTAGGCTTACACCAGAAGCCGTCCTTGCCCTAGCATGTGGCAATCGAGGCTCTTTGCACGCCGAACACGCTGAGGACGTGCCGACTGCCGGGGACAAGGCAATGCCAAGTCATCATCCCGACCGTTGGGGCATTTAACAATCTGCCACCCTCACCCAAGATTGTAGGGCCTACCGGTAAGGTTAGCTAAACCTTAACGGGGTCCAGGGATGGAGTACTACCTCGTACGTCCCTGCCATGGATGCAAGATACTTTATGCATTCTGGCCAGGATGATGCTACCTATCTGGACTCTAAGCTATACATCAACAACAAACAATCCAATACAATCCAATACATGGTCAACAGATACAACGAACCTAGCATGATACTACGAAGCAAGAACAGATAACAAGCATGCCATAACAGAACAACCTAGCATGGACTAACATGAAGAACAACATAAGAAATCATGCCAGTCGTGAATTCAGAACAGAGCACCTATCACTAAACATGCTGATAAACACAAACAACCATACAAACAACAATCACATATAATATCGCAGGGCCCACACAACTCTGGTAAGAAATCCTTACCTGGCCGGGAGGCAACTACACACAAAATCCTAAGCTGCGATCGAACCCAAGATAGCTAGCGAGAACCTAACAAACACAATAATAATCACAATCCATAGGCCTAAATATAATAAAATAAACAAGGCTCGGCTCGAGAGCAACTCACGCGGCGCGACTGACACGCGAACGGGAGGACAGCACGGCGAGGCTGCTGTTGGGCGTAGATGGGCGGCAGGGGCACACGAGCTCACGGACGACTGGTTGGGCGCAGGCGCACGGCTCGGACAAGCAGGACACGGGCGGCGAGCGGCACTGCACGGGCGCGCGGGCGCTGGGGCTGCGACGCAGACGCGGACGAGCGGGCGCGCTGGCGACGCGGTGCAGCTGAGCGCGCCCGGGCGATCTGGGCGCGATGCAGGCGCTGGCGAGGAACGGGCGATCTGGGCGGCCTGGTGCTTGCTGCTGCGCGCGACAGGGACACGATGGGGCTGCTGGCGATCTGGGCGGCCTGAGCTGCGATCTAGGCGGCCTGGTGCCTGCTGCTGCGCGCGACAGGGACGATGGGGCTACTGTCTGGGGCTCCTCTCGGCTGGCTGCAACCAAACACAAACACACACCACTTCTATTCACTCGGCCACACAACACATCAATTGGAGGAGGAGAAGAAGAAGAAGAAGACGAAAGTTACCCAGAACGACGATCAGATCTCGGGGCTGCTAAAAAGAAGAAATTCGGCTTAGGGAGCTAGGGAGACAAGCTTGGGCGGCCACAATGCTTTTGGAGAAGAAGACAAAACAAAACCTAATTTCCTTTCGTTTAACCAAATGCACCAAAACTCCAAAGATCCAAGGCTAACCAAGATATGTCGCAGAAAGAGTAACAAGAGCTCCCAATAGCTCAACTGGCACACATCCCAACAGGCTTTCCCGGAGACCCGAGTTTGAATCCCAGCTACAACACAATTTCCTCTATTTTTACTTTTGCATCTATCCAAGCTCAAACTCATCCACAAAGCCTAAAAAACCTACATAAACCCATCCAATAATTTTAGCAACTGGAAAAAGACATAAACGGCCCTGACGGCCCGACCAAATTACCAAAATACCCATAGGGCTTACCTGGAAGACCGGGATGAAAACCTGGGCCGTTACACCGTCCCACATGGAGATAATTCATGCCAGGTTTCTAGATTTAACATAGAAACTTCTCCTGTTGTTCCCCAACGTAGCTCTAGTAGGTCGATAATTCCACCAAAGAAATACGTTGATTTCTTGTTGACGTACATTTCCGAAATAATGATTTTGGAACATCAAGAACCTACTACTTACAAAGAAGCTTTGGAGAGTAAAGACTCCGATAAATGGCTACAAGCCATGAAATCAGAAATGGATTCTATGTCTGAGAATCAAGTATGGGACTTGATTGATTTGCCTAATGGAGTGAGACCTATTGGTTGCAAATGGATTTTTAAATTAAAAGCAGACAAATATGGAAACGTTGTAGTTTTCAAAGCAAGGCTAGTGGCGAAAGGTTTTAGACAAATTCATGGTGTAGACTATGATGAAACCTTTTCACCAGTAGCAATGATGAAATCCATAAGGATACTCCTTGCGATTGCTGCCTATCATGATTATGAAATATGGCAGATGGATGTTAAAACCACTTTCTTGAATGGGTTCTTGAAAGAGGATGTCTATAAGACACAACCTAAAGGCTTTCAAGATCCAGCTAATCCTGGGAGAGTATGCAAGCTTCAGAAATCTATTTATGGATTGAAGCAAGCATCTAGGAGTTGGAACCTCAAATTTGATGAGGCAGTCAAACAGTTTGGTTTCCTTAAAAATGAGAAGGAATCTTTTGTATACAAGAAGTTAAGTGGGAGCAGTGTTACCTTTCTTGTTTTGTATGTGGATGACATACTACTCATAGGAAACGATATAACCATGCTTGAATCAGTCAAAGATTGGCTTAAAAATTATTTCTCTATGAAAGACATTAGAGAGGCTGAGTACATTCTGGGAATAAGAATCTATAGAGATAGATCCAAGAGAATGATTGGACTTAGTCAAGAAACTTATATTGATAAAGTTCTTACTGAGTTCAACATGGAAAACTCTTAGAGAGGTTTCATTCCCATGTACCATGGCATATCGATTAGCAAGACTCAGTGTCCTACAAGTCCTGATAAGGCTAAGCGTATGAGTACTATTCCTTATGCTTCGGCAATAGGTTCAATCATGTATGCCATGATTTGTACTCGACCGGACGTTGCTCATGCTTTAAGCATATGTAGCAGATACCAATCTAATCCAGGTGACACACACTGGATAGCAGCAAAGAATATTCTTAAGTACTTGAGAAGAACTAAGGATAAGTTTCCGATTTATGGTGAAGATAATGAGTTGGTTGTTACTGGATAAACTGATGCAAACGTTGCAGATCCACTGACTAAACCATTACCGCAGCCCAAGCGTGAGAGTCATACTAGGGCTATGGGTATTAGACATGTGAGAGAATGACTTTAGATTGTAAACTAGATGTTAGCAATTGTAAAACCATTGAACATGTTATTCAAATGTTTATCAATAAAAATTATTTCTTATTTAATATCGGTTTAGTATTAAATAAAATGTCCAAATGATTTGTGTTTCTGCATAGGATTATCAAAACTGTTTTGATAATTGGAACCCTATAAGGTGAACTAAAAACACAACACATTAAATGTTCCTAGTCTAAATCACTAAGTTGGACATAAGTGATTAGGTTGAAAGACTAGCGTATAATTGATTGATAGCGCAGTTCCATGGGCTATGGGGACATGGAGATGTCTAGTCATTTATATGGATATATGTGATACATTGAAACATGACCTAACAAAGTTCTAATAGTAGAATCATTATTTTATATTTAGTGGATTCCTTAGACATGAGTATAACATTACAACCATGATAAGATTGATTTGACTTTGACATTGTTAAACGTCGTTCTGTAAAAGGAGGTTATAAAAACAGTGATCGGGTTGGTCAAGATTTGAGTGGGAGTTTTGGTCATACAAGAGTGGATAAATCCTCCTATTAGATAGGAATGATATCTGGGCCCCTTGATGAGCAAGAATTGAAAAATGTATGGCCATGCTCTATGGATTAAGAAGTTAATCTATGTTTTAACAATTGAACTTGGATATCAAGGAATAGAATTTGAGAAACATCATGGATTACATCAGATATTAATCATGTTGTCAAATTCTGGTATTAAGAGATTTATGGAATTTAGTATTGCTAGCTTGTCTACGGACAAGTGGGAGATTGAAGGAATTGTGTCCTAAGACAAATCCCAGCAATTACTAAATATAAATAGAAATTATTATGGGGGTAATAATTAGAATTATTATGGAGATAATAATTAGTATATTTTAGTAATTAATTATTACTTGCTAGAGAATAATTATTATAGTTAGACTAATTAGATTGGGCTAACAACTAAAATATCTAATTCCTAAGAGGTCACACATAAAGCAATGAGCTAAACTAAATATAAAGCCCAAAAGGTTTTATATTGGATGGCAAATTAAGAATACGTGGGTTTTGGTTTTCTCTGTTGGCCTAACCCTAAATATATATGGGGTCAGGAGAGATGAGAAATAAACGACAGATTGATTTTTCCATCGGAGAGAAAACTCTAACCCTAATTTCTTATTGTGCCTCCACATCCAAACAAAAGTAAGACAGGGAAACAATTCCCTGCCTTCCGTACTAGCATACGTGGGATCATTCCATTGCTGGTGGACCAATTGAAGGGGTTGCAGTTGAAGCCCTAACATCTCCTAGCAGCAGCCGCGTTCTTGCTTGGGAATCACGCATCAAAGGTTGTAACTCTTTACCCCCTATTTAATTCGTAGAATTATTCTGCATGCGATTCTGTGGTAGATGTTAGGAAATTGTTTCCTGAAATTCCGTTTTTTGCATCTATATTTTCCTAAAATTTCTTCCAATTTCCACTGCGGTACACCAAGCGGCTGCAACAAACCTGCTGGTTTCTGTCTAGGAGCCTTCACTTGTTGACAAGTGAGACACCGGCTTACAAACTGGGCAATCTCTTTCTTCATCCCCATCCACCAAAAATTCTGCTTATCTTGATACATTTTGTTACCTCGTTGGTGCCATACAAAAGGCGAAGTGTCAGCCTCGGTCAACAACTCTGTACGGATACTGGCATCGATCGGAACACAAAGCCGACCCTTATACTTCAAGCCACCATCCGGAGAGATCACGAAGTCGAAGTCACCATCAACTTGAACTCTTTCGTACAAACTCTTCAACTTAGGATCATTCATCCGGCCATCGATAATCCTTTGCTTTATCGAAGGCTGGATGATCAACTGGGCTATCCTGGAGGTAACCTCCTCTAACATAAACAGTATACCAGTCCTCTCAAGATCTTTTCTTATAAAACTCCTGAGGTTCAACAACGCCGCTGAATGCAAGGTCTTCCTACTCAGTGCATCTGCCACCACATTCGCTTTTCCAGGGTGATACAGGATCTCACAGTCGTAATCTTTTACTAATTCCAACCATCTTCTCTGTCTCACGTTTAGTTCTTTCTGGGTAAAGAAATACTAACTCCCGAAGGAGTTGCAACAGATAACTCAAACCTTAGAGGCTCTAATCTCATATAAGCATGTTCAACAAACACATCAGAAACGAAAGAATGGGTGGAGCCCGAATCAAATAACACAAAAGGAAGGTGATCAAGAACTAAGAGCATACCTGCTACTGGGGCATCAGTTCGCTCATCCTCCTGGCTAGTCGTAGCTTACACTCGCCCCTACTATTGGACTGGCTGCGCTACTACCGCTTTCTACTGGCAAAACCGGGCCAGATGCTCCTCCTGACCACACTTATAACACGCCCTAGGGTTACCTCCACAAGGACCCCAATGAGGCTTCCCACAAGGTTTACAAAATGGAGGCAGCTCTCATGCCCTGCTAGCGAGGCTGATCACGGTTCCAGTTTCTGCGCTGGTCTTTCCCCTGATAGGAACCCTAGCGGCGCTGACCGTTCGCTCGGTTAACACTCCCCGAGGCAAACTTCCTTTTCTGGCCCGAATAAACTGAGGCCTTCTGCACAGGAGCACTAACAATCTGCTCTAGAGGATACTTCCCATCGTAAATCGTCGCCAACTGTACAGCCTTAACAAACGTCTTTGGGGCCTGTGCCCTAATATCCTGGGACACTCTCTATCTCAAACCAGCAATAAACTTCCTGATTTTCAGCTCAGGAGTAGAAATCAGCTAAGGAGCGAAATATCCGTACTCTTAGAACTTCCTCTCATAAATCTCGATCGAATCAGATCCCTGCTTTAAGTTCGAGAACAGCTCAATCATCTTCTCTTGGGCTTCCTCACTGATAAACTTTGCCTTGAACTCAGCCTTGAAGAAATCCCAGGTGGCATGTGGAGACCCAGCCGGTCTCTCACTCAAAACAGACTCCCACCACCATTTAGCTGTACCTTCTAAAACATGAGTTGCACAACGGGCTCGCTGCACCTCAGGACATGCCATCACCTTGAAGGTGTACTCCAGCTCGACAACCCACCAGGCTGCTGTTAACGAATCTCTAGGGGCACTAAATTTCTCGGGATTCCACTTGACAAAATCCTTCAGCCACTTGCCCAGATCCTTTGCACCTTCTACCTCATCATTCTCAATCACAACTGGCTCTTGTGGAGCCAGCGGTGCAGGCAGCACTGCAATCCTCTACTGAACCAGCTGTGTCAGTTGCTCCATCTAAAGACGGGACTCTTCCCTCTGCGCCGCTAACAAAGCCTGTGTCTCAGCTCTCTGATCAGCTAGCAGACCAACCATCAGAGCCCTCATGGACTTGGCAAACGCTGCTCCAGGAGGAGCCTCTTGGGGCTTAGTCGCCTCCACGCCCTCTCTAGGCACATCAGCTGTAAAGACCCGGCCCAAAAGGGGCTCTAAATGGCCTTTACCCCAATGCATGTATTGAAAATAGAAGACATTATAAAAAAAAACACATTTCGGATTCCAAGTAAAAACAGAAACGTTCAACAACCAAAACATACATTTCTAAAAGCATACTCTGATCAGAGATTTATTTAAACCATTAAAACAATCCACAGTACAAATATGCTGGAATCCATAAAACGTAAGAAAACATCCTGGGGCTCTGTGCCCGTCTACATGCATTCAGGGGAAATAACAAAAGTCAAGAGTCATGATAAAATAAAATAGTCACAGATGACAAAGCAGGATTCCATGATCACGGCTCCTCCTTCACCATCATCCTGTCTCGCGCTTTGGTTACTGTGGAAAACCACAGAATAAGGGTGAGTAACGAATTACTCAAGAAGAATCCCCAACCGGGTACAATACGATATACATGATCATCTAGAAGAATGTATGCAAGCTATGAGTATAAACACAGAATAGAGCACATAGCTTAAGTCCACACTTGGACCTCGGATGCCAACTCAGGGTCTTAGTCCGGAAAATAAATCCACCACACAATACGCCCTATACGAGAAACGAGTCCCGGCCTCCGCCTCTCTTCGTCGATCTGAAAGGTGCACTAGCTCAAGATCCCGAGGAGCTCTCCGTCGGCGCCGCGTAATGAGCGTAAGCGCGCACTGCGTGCTCTCGCGCAGAACTATGGGGTGCCGGGTCTAGTGGCAAGCCGCCCATGTCCGATCACCACGCCTAACTAAATCTCCGGATCGGTGTCACCGACATAGGGGTGTGAGACTGACACGTGAACTATGTCGGCTGAACCACCGCACCGAGGCTAAGGAACCGGCCGTGGTAGGCTTACACCGTGAAGCGGTCCTTGCCCTAACAGTGGCAATCAAGGGCTACGGCCGAACACGCCGAGGACGTGCCGATCGCCGGGGACGAGGCGATGCCAAGTCATCATCCCGACCGTTGGGGCATTTAACGATCGCCACCCTCACCCAAGATTGCGGGGCCTACCGGTCGGTTAGCTAAACCCTAATCGGGTCGAGGACGAGTACTACCTCGCGTCCCCCGCCATGGATGCAAGATACTTTATGCATCGGGCCCGATGATGCTACCTACCTACACTCTAACCTATCATATCAATAACATACAATCCAATACAATCCAAAACGTGCTCAATGGATACAACGAACCTAGCATGGTACTATGAAGCAAGAACAGATAAGAGCATGCCGTAACGGAACAACCTAGCATGGACTAACATGAGAGAACAACATACGAAGTCATGCTAGTCGAGAATTCATGTAACGACCTGTGTTTTCATCCCGGTCTTCCGTATGCCCTAGGGGTATTTTAGTAATTTGGTCGGGCCGTCAGGACCGCTTATGTCTTTTCCAGCCAAGCTAAAATTATTGGATGGATTTATGTAAGTTTTTGAGGCTTTGTGGGTGTGTTTGGGCATGGGGAGATGCAAAAGGAAAATTGTGTGTTAAAGTGTGTTTGGTGGGTTTCGAACCCAGGTGGTCCGAGAAGTCAGGTGGGTGGTGTGGCCAGTTGAGCTATTGAGAGCTCTTGTTGCTCTTTCTGCATCACATCTTAGTTAACCTTGGATTTTGGAGTTTTGGTGCATTTGGTTAAATGAAATAGAATTAGGTTATTCCATCTTCTTCTCCAAAACACCTCTTGGCCGCCCAAGCTCTCCATCTCCATAGCCTTGCTGATTCTTCATCCTTGCATCTCCTTGGGTTCGATCATCATCATTCCAGGTAGGTATTCATCTTCTTCATCTTCTCGATAGGTTGTTTTGCTGGCCGAAGGTAAGAGGAGGTGCCCATGTGTGTGTATGTGTTGTTGCAGGTCTGCCCAGGCGCCAGATTCGCCCACCACCCGCGGCTGATCACTGAGCAAAGACGCCCGAGATCTCACCAATGAGCCGGTCGCGCGCCAGCCAGCGATCCGGATCTCGCCGAGCAAAGACGCCTGAACGCGTCGGTCACCACTGCTCGCCGTCGCACACCAAAGAAAGCCCGAACGCCGATCACCCCGCGACGCCCGGCTCGCGCGCGCAGTCGCACGCATTGCGCGCGGCAAGCGAAGAGCCAGCGCCAGCGCCGCCGCCTGCGCCTGCCGCCCAGCGCCAGCCCACCGCGTCACTGTCGCCGCCGCGCGCGCGCCGCCGCGCGCCGCCCGCCAGACGCTGCCGCCCGCGCCCTCGCTGCAGCAACCGTGCTCGCCAGTGTCATGCATACAGCAGCCACCACGCTTCTGCCAGCGCCAATTTCACCCAGCCGCACCAGCACTGCCAGCCATCACTTCGGCCCGTCGTCGTGCCGTGGTGAGTGCCCCGAGCCGAGCTCGCTTGTTTTATTATATTTTAGGGCTATGATGGTGATTTCTATTGTGTTTGTTAGGTTCCCGTTAGCTAGCTCTGGATCGATCGCAGCTTTAGGATTTTGTGTGTAGTTGCCTCCCGGCGCTGTAAGGATTTCTTACCGAGTTGTGTGGCCTCGCGGATATTTGTGATTGTTGTTTTGTATGCCTGTGTATGATTATTAGCATGTTTAGCCCTAGGTGCTCTGTTCAATTCTGATCGCATGAACTCTTGTATTGTTTCTCATGTTAGCCCATGCTAGGTTGTCCCATTCTCGCATGTTCGTTATCTGCTCTCGCCGTAGTATCATGCTAGGTTCCTTGTATCTCGCTGAGCACGTATTGGACCGCATTGATTGATTTATTATTATTGCTATGGTTTAGAGTTCGTAGGTAGCATCATCCGGCCCGATGCATAAAGTATCTTGCATCTATGGCAAGGACGTTCGAGATAGTTCTCCGCCCTTGGACCCCGTGAGGGATTAGCTATCCCAACCGGTAGGCCCCGCAATCTTGGGTGAGGGTGGCGATCGTTAAATGCCCCAACGGTCGGGATGATGACTTGGCATTGCCTCGTCCCTCGACGATCGGCACGCCCCGGCGTGTTCGGCCGTAGCCCTTGATTGCCACTGTTAGGGCAAGGACCGCTTCGGTGTAAGCCTACCACGGCCGGTTCTTTAGCCTCAAAGTGCGGTGGTTCAGCCGACATAGTTCACGTGTCCAGTCTCACACCCCTATGTCGCTGACACCGATCCGTAGATTTAGTTAGGCGTGGTGATCGGACATGGGCAACTTGCCACTAGACCCGGCACCCCCATAGTTCTGCAGTGAGCACGCAGAGGCGCGATTACGCTCATTACAACGCCCACCGAGAGCTCCTCGGGATCTTGAGCTAGTGCACCTTTCGTATCGATGATGAGACGGTGAGGCCGGACTCGTTTCTCGTATAGGGCGTATTGTGTGGTGGATTTATTTCCTGGACTAAGACCACGAGATGGCATCCGAGGTCCAAGTGTGGACTTAAGCTATGTGCTCGCTCTGTGTTTGTACTCATAGCTTGCATACAATCTTCTAGATGATCATGTATATCGTATTGTACCCCTGGTTGGGGATTCTTACTTGAGTAATTCGTTACTCACCCTTACTTATCTTTCGGTAACCATGGCGCGAGGCGGGATGACTCAAGGAGGAGCTGTGATCATGGAATCCTCATTGTCATCTCTCGATTATTTTATTTATTTATCATGACTCTTGACTTTTGTTATTTCCCTGAATGCATGTAGACGCGGGCACAGAGCCCCGTGGATGTTTTCTTACGCTTTTATGGATTCCAAAGATATTTGTACTTGTGGATTGTTTTAATGGTTTAAATAAATCTCCTCGATCGAGTATGCTTTTGGAAATGTATGTTTTGGTTGTTGAATGTTTCATTTTACTTGGGATCCGAAATGTATTTTTCATGATGTCTTTTATTTTCACTACATGCATTGGGGTAAAGGCCCATTTAGAGCCCCTTTTGGGTCTGGTCTTTACAATTCGAAATGAGCACCTAAACTATACATGCTGATAATCACAAACAAACATACAAACAACAATCACATAGAACATCGCAGGGTCCACACAACTCCTGTAAGAAATCCTTACTGGTGGGGCAACTACACACAAAACCTAAGCCGCGATCGAACCCGAGCTAGCTACCGAGAACCTAAAAAAACAATGATAATCACACTCAAAAGGCTTAAATATAATAAAAATAAATAGGGCTCGGCTCGAGCAACTCACGCGATGACGCGGCCACCATGGACGGCGGCGCAAAGACGGCGGGCCGGCTTCTTTGGCGCGGATGGGCGCTGATGGCGGCAAATGGGCGCACATCTGGCGCTGGCTGCCACAGACGGACAAAGCGCTGGGCGTGGATGGCGCGCTAGGCGCGGACGCTGACGGGCGGCACGCGGACGGCACGGGCGCAGACGCGAGGGGCGCGCGCGGGCGCGCGACGCGGACGACGGCGCGGATCGGGCGGACGCGACGCGAGCTTCGGCTGGCGATGGCGAGGCGGCGGCGGCGCGCGGCGAGCGGTGCGATCACGGCGACGGCCGCGACGCGACGGACGCGCGGATCGGTGCCGCGACGCCTCTGCTGGGCGGCTGCGACGGCTGGGCGCTGGCTGCGCGTCTGCTGGCGCTGGCGCTGGCGTTTAGGCGCTCTTCTGGCGCTGGCGCTCGGGCTGCTGGTGCGATTCGGGCTGGCCGCTCGACCGGGCTGCTCGGCTGGTCGCTTAGCTGGCCGGAACGGCGCTCGGGCCGCAAGGGAAGAAAATCACGGCAAGGGGCTTGGGAGAGAAGAGGGTTGGCGGCCATGGAGTTTTGGGAAAGAAAACACAAAACCTAATTTCTTTTCATTTAACCAAATGCACAAAACTCCAAAGATCCAAGGGTAACTAAGATATGACGCGGAAGAGTAACAAGAGCTCTCCATAGCTCAACCGGCCACACCACCCACGACTTCTCGGACCACCTCGGGTTCAAACCCACCAAACACACTTTTAACACACAATTTTCCTTTTGCATCTCCCCATGCCCAAACACATCCACAAAGCCTCAAAAACTTACATAAATCCATCCAATAATTTTAGCAATCGAAAAGATATAAACGGTCCCGACGGCCCGACCAAATTACTAAAATACCCCTAGGGCATACCGGAAGAGCGGGATGAAAACTCGGTCGTTACAATATTCCTCCTTTTTATGACTTTCGTCCTCGAAAGTCCTTAAGACTCAAACAACACAGATACTTTGCTTTCTCATCCCGCCCTTCCCGCTCACGAGCGGCCTCCTCCGAACTCGCACTCCTTCACTAAACTTTTACCAACGGATCTCACTTCTACGCAACGCCTTCGACTCAAGACCGAGAATACTCATAGGCTTCTCCTCGAAGCCCAAACCCTCAATCACCGCAAGGGCTCAAAGTCCACAATGAACAATGGGTCCGGCACATGCCGCCCCAACATCGATACATAAAAACACTGTGTACAATCACAACAAACAAACTCAACCCTACAACAAATCAAGCAAACAATCCGAACCTTCCAGATTCCAAAACTAAACGGCCTACTCTTACTTCACAAAAGACCAACAAACCTCAAACCTTGACTACAAAATTTTTAACGAGATACAAACGAACCACCAATCGCGATCGATCCAAAAGACAAACTTCTCCAACTAGAACACGACCACAACACTTAAGCAACCATCTTAAGGAGAAAATCGCCGTGCAAGGAACATCCAACATTCCTCTCAAGGAAAACTCGGGAAGCAAGGACTAAACCATCACGCAGCTATCTCTGCGACACAACACCTTGAGGAAAACAAATCAACGACTTACCAACCAATGCCACGGCACCTCCGTGCCAACTCACTCAAACGCGGCTCTACTAACGCCAACCGGGAACTCACAACAACTAGGAACAAAGCCCGAGAAGGGCTTGCTCAAGCAGAACTCAACCCAAACTTATAACGAGCAACGCCGCCTCCAAGCTACTACTCAACTCTTAAAATCCAACTGGCTACTCAAAGGACTTCCCTTTAAGCCTAAGCCTAACTCATCTTCCAACCGAAGCTCCACTCCCAAAACCTCACAAGGAAAACGGATAACGACAACCTCAAAGCTTACGGATCCTGGGCCACACGAATCCGCAAGACTACCTGCAAGCTATCACTCGAGGTCGGCATCCAAGGAGCAACTCAACCACCACAGAGGCTAGAGGGAAAGGAAATCTTCAATCCCCAAAGAACCAACAACTTGCCGAACAACTCAACTCTTCATGGCCGGCCTCCGCCTCTTGCGGAACAAACAACTCTTGCTTGCTAACAACACAAAGCAGTGGACCCTCTCATTGGGGTGATCACTGCTACTCGATCGACTACACAACTCAGGAGCTAAGCCGACTCTGCCAAACGGAAACGACTTCCCAAAGCAAGCAACCTCGTATGGGCAAATAACTCCACACACGCTCACTGACTTGCTCAAACCCAAGGCAACAAGAACCAACTCTCTTGGAAGCAACACCCAAGAGAAAACTCAACCAATCGGACCACCAAATCAAAAACAAACAAAGACTTGCTCAATCACGAGGGGAGGGTCAACTCCCAAAACTTACTTGACTAGGAACAAGACCTCGTAGCAACGCCCTCCAGCCTAGAACCGAACTAGCTCTCGAAACAACAAACGAACCAAATCTTGGCCAAACACTCACAAGAGGCGTAACAACCTTTATCGCAAATTCTAGAACACCATCCAAGAATCCGCTTAATCGACAAACGACTACTTCCAAGCGGCCAACAAACTTTTCCTTCAAGCTAGCGCTTCCACCATTAACTCCAAGACCAAGGGAGTAACATGACAACTCCCCGAAGGAAACGGCTCTTACAAGCGGACAACCAACGGACAGAGAACTCCACATACGCCACTGCCTTGCTCCACCAGAGCAACAACATCTAATCTCACGGGCGCAACAAGGGTCCATCTCGCATCAACCTCCAAATGCCAAACGGGAAACTCAACATCCTCGGAAACAGGAAAAACAACCAACATGGTACAAACCACTCGCCCCACGAGCAAAACTAAACTCTAACAACTCCAATCCACACCTTGGTCAACACCACAAAGATCAACTTGCCACCACACCAAAACCACTCCTGACTTTACTCCAAACAAACACTAGCTTGCTAGTCTACCGAGGTTACAAACTACACGCCTCCAAGCCAACCTGAAACTCACTAGCTGGGCTGACCGAGCTCTGGAGAGGCTCTCCACAACCTAGGGTTCTTCGGCAACCTCGACACACACACTGCTAGGCATACGATCTAACAGACAACCGCCTTAACAAACAACTCCAATTTCAAAGATCCCAACCTGCTGGCCAACTCCAACTCCTTGGGAACCTAGAGGACCCGAAACGCTCTGAGAATCGTCATCCTCCTACTCAAAACATCGGCCACAACATAACTTCTACCCAAGGAAGGATCCAACAACTCTCTTAGCCATGACGATCGAAACCACGCGCTTAGCTAATATCATCTCTTGTTCGGTTTCCAATCAACTCCAACCAACGATCAACAAGAAGATCCGCCAACCAAGCTTAGGCCTAACTTAACAAATCTTGCCTAAGCAACAACTTGATACCACGAGCACGGTATCCTTACCACCTCAACCAAAGCCTTACAACAACCACCGAGTCCAACTTCTCAAGGAACCGAGCACGAGATCTCCAAAGCAAACACTACATGGATCTCAAACTCTCGCCACTGAACGAACCACACAAAACACACTTGTGTGCACAACTCCCAACCTTCCTTTAGAGATCCAAGACTAACAAGCGCTTTTCCACAAAGCAACGATAACTCCCGGCAATGATACAAACAATCCAAGGAACACCAAAAGTTCCATCTCTACACGATACTCGAAGCCGAGGCAACCTTGCTCTACCAAAGCATAATCATGCCAAACCAAACTTACTTTGTACCAAGCCTCTACCAAGGGTGCTTACATTAGAGACCCGACCCAAAAGGGGCTCTAAATGGGCCTTTACCCCAATGCATGTAGTGAAAATAAAAACATTATGAAAAATACATTTCGGATCCCAAGTAAAAATGAGAAACATTCAACAACCAAATCATACATTTCTAAAAGCATACTGATCGATCGAGATTTATTTAAACCATTAAAACAATCCACAAGTACAAATATGCTGGAATCCATAAAACGTAAGAAAACATCCCGGGGCTCTGTGCCCGCCTACATGCATTCGGGGAAATAACAAAAGTCAAGAGTCATGATAAAATAAAACAATCGTGAGATGACAAAGATTCCATGATCACAGCTTTCCCTTCACCATCCCGCCTCTCCGCTTGATTACACTGTGGAAAACCACGAATAAGGGTGAGTAACGAATTACCCAGTAAGAATCCCCAACCGGTACAATACGATATATATGATCATCTAGAAGAATGTATGCAAGCTATGAGTACAAACACGAGCGGAGCACATAGCTAAGTCCACACTTGGACCTCGGATGCCATCTCGGTCTTAGTCCGAAAAATACCACAACACACTAAACGCGCTATACGGGAACAAGTCCCGGCCTCGGCTGACGACTACATCGTCGATGAAAAAGGTGCATCGCTCAAGATCCCGAGGAGCTCTCCGATCGGCGCCAGTAATGAGCGTAAGCGCGCACCGCATGCTACCGCAAACTCGGGGTGCCGCCGGGTCTAGTGGCAAGTCGCCCGTGTTCATCCACCATGCCTAACTAAATCTCTGGATCGGTGTCACCGACATAGGGGTGTGAGACTCGACACGTGAACTATGTCGGCTGAACCACCGCACTGAGGCTAAGGAACCGGCCGTGGTAGGCTTACACCAAGAAGCGGTCCTTGCCCTAACCAGTGGCAATCAAGGGCTACGGCCGAACACGCCGAGGATGTGCCGATCGCCGGGACGAGGCAATGCCAAGTCATCATCCCGACCGTTGGGGCATTTAACGATCGCCACCCTCACC